>QRFH01000013.1:0-1200000 GCA_025389075.1 Sclerotinia minor | reverse complement strand
CTTCCTGGGTACCCAGCCAGTTATGAACAGAACGAAATAGAACAGACCGAACAGAACAGAACAGAATAGAATGGGGGAAGGGGGGGTTTGGTGGGGGGAAACGAAAAGAAAAGAAATAGAACAGAGTAGATGAGTGAAAACTACTAAATGAATTTTTTGTTTCCTTCCTTTCCTACGCTGAACTAAAGTCTAATATCCCCAAACGCGCTACTTTCCTACCGCTCTGTCCTCCTTTCCCTTCCCTTCCCATGGAATGAAAATGAATGATTTTAACCCCGTAGCATAGCAAAAGGTCTCGCTGGGTTTGTTTTGAATATATTTGTAATTTTCCTCCATCATCATAAAAGTAATCGAGATGCGCCGCTCGCCTGCCGTGCTCATGAAATCAAATTGTATGTGTAGAAGCAATTATAGCAAAGAGTCCAAGCGGGTAAAGACACTTAAACATGCCGCCACAACTTCAAGTTGTAGCTCTTTATCCTTTCCATTGTTTACCTCCTATTTATGTGTTATTAGTACTGGTATATATAATATGGGCGTGGAGAGGTATCTGTAAGAAGAGAATGATACATACATCAGTAATGACTTGTCCCAAATTAGCACCGATTCCTGCTGAACCCCCCGCTCTCTTTCCAAATGGCCATTGACTATATTCTGCCAATAATTCATCGACTTGAGCGAATGCTCGTTCCCTAGACTCGTGACCCAGTGATGCGAGGGCATTCTCTAATACATTAGCTGCATATGCAGCACATACCATAGCAATTGTTCTGATGTACCTGAATTCGAGGTTTTCGGGGAGAAATTGACTACCAGGGAGGACAACCGTTCGTTGTGTAAGGACGTTTCGGACTCTTCTTCTAATCTCTTCCTTTGCTCCACCGTCTGCTACAGGGTGCGTTGCCATATCGAACAAAAGGAAGTTTTTCTTCTCGGTCCTTAGAATACCCTTATCAACCAATCCTTTTGCTAATCTTTCTCGAACTTGTTTCAATTGGTACCCGATTTTCATAAGATTCCATGTCTCGCCTGGTAAATGATGTCAATGTTGAGACTTTCGTAATGTGGGAAATTGCGATTCCTTACCACTCATCAAATCAATCCATGAACTAACACTCATCTTCTCACTTGCTTTCATCATTTTTAGCGCTTCATCCAACAATACCTCTCCCGTCAGAGTATCATCAATAACCTCAATTACTCTATCCGCTAAAGGAAATCGCCGCCTCGAAGAATCCTTCTGCATGCTCACGCGCCCTCTGAACGCCAGCTCAATGACAATACATCCACGAAGCGCATACGAAATATTGTCATTCCAGAACGAAAGGTATCCCTACAAAATTGTATTAGTACTGATCGCACAACCGCAAACTACCACCTGTTCGGATCAAGCCACCTACTTGCTTATCCTTCAATCCCAGCAGCAAAACCTCCTCCATCAGCGTCAATTTAGGTTGTTTGCTCCTCTCAGCACTTTCGCTAATATCTCTCGGATCAAAGGCAATCTTGTGTCCATTTTCGCCGCTCTCATATGATGTTTCGGGTCCGCTAGTATCGCGTGAATTGCTAGCCTTTGGCGCCGGTGATGCAACACGACTTGATTCTCCATTTTCCGTGTCGCCAGTCCCCCCGCCACCACCTCTTCTGCGAGTGAGTCCTGAAGACATTGGCCGTATCGCAGAATCAATTGTATATGTGGTATTTGATATAAATGTATGGGTTGTCGTGGGAAATTAAGCAAAGGGGGATGGAGTTTTGTCCTCTTTGCAGTGAGACAGCGGCGCTACCGCTCACAAAAGCAATTTCGCCAGTAGATTATTTTTCGTTTTGTCGATGAATAAAGTGATGCTTGAAGTTCTCGATTCTCGAATTTGTCTCTTCGTAACAATAGGAAAAAAGTGGGCGGGGCAAATGTGGTAGTATTGAAGTTCGAATTGTTATGTAGAGCTTTGAGGTGCGTGGATGGACAGGGATAACCCAATGAAACCACGCTAAGATTTTATAGAGAACTTCTTTGAACTGGGGAAGTGGGAAATTATTGTGATGCTGTGGAAGAGAAAGTTCTTAACAAAAAAGATACCGATGATATTTTGAAAAATATTTCAAAATCAATGTATCTTCATGTTCTTAATGTAACGAGGGAAAACAAGAATTTGTTGAGTAAGATGGTCTAAACATTTTTACAGGCGCATAGAATCATATCACTTCTATGAACGCATCGAAAGCTTGTACAAGTTTCCCCTCCCTCCCTTTTATTGCTGCCCGTTCACCACTTGTATCTCATTCATGACCCATGAACCCATCATTGTCTTTTTCCGACTCGACGGTCCCCATATTATACAGTTCAAAAATCTAGTGAGCTATAAAGGCCGTTAGCTATTTTTATCCACCTTAAAACATCCCACCAAAGACTCACCATCTGGTTGGTGGAGGATATATTCGACGGCTTGGTCAACTATGAAATTTGTCAACATTATTGCTCCATTCAATATTTCCACTCAACAACATACCACTGAGAATAGCATCGGCATCCTTATCTGGGATCTCAATGCTGAATTCCTGTAACCTCTTCAGTCTCCAGTTCCTCGTTGCGGATATCTTGTACAAACCTCCTCAATAGCCATAACAACCTCTACAGTATCTAGGCTGTCCAACCCAAGATCATTCGAGAAGTGCGCTGTTGCTGAAAGCTACCCATTGTCAATTATAACGCGCTGGCCTTCTACCCTATCAAATATCATACCTTCGTTGGGTCGGAAACCTGCATATCATGTTAGTACTTTCCCAGTCGAATGTTCATCGAGCGCACTCACCTTGTCGAAGTTGTTTAGTAAAGAAAGAATTCTGCCTTCAACCTCTTTTTTGTCAAGACCGGCGGCTGCGGAGTAGCATCTTGCGGCTTGGAAAGCCGATGGGGCGAATTGAGATTTTGTGATGAAAGAACTTGGGGCAATAGGACGAGCAATTGCTGCAGGTCTGTGGACAGCTTTGCTAGCAGCGCTGCGGGCTGTTCTGAGAAGAGCGGTTCTGAACATCTTGATATGTGGAGAGGATTAAGAGGAACGTCTGTGGATAATACGGTGGTAGATGTGAATTTGATGATGGAGATGCTTCCTAGAATGTTTAGCTTTAGCGTATTTTGACTACACGTGACTGAAGATGCGACGACGAGATTTAAGAAAATTATTTACAGTAAACTTGATTGGTAGAAATTCGGTTTAAAATAGTGTATGATATTGCGATTACTAAAACTATTTTACCTCATATTTTCATAATATAGAAGGAAGTGGTGGCGTACAAGAGAAGCTTTGTACTTTCGGCCAATCATAGAAAGCCATTTCGAAATCAACTCTTAAAGTTCCGTCAACCTCACATCTAGATACAGATCTACAACAATCCTGCCACGAGCAACCCTTCACAATGGCAACAACAAAGCCTATAACTATGCTCGTGGCACGCAGTCGTCCAGCATATACTCTCACAGCTTCAAACATCCGCACATTTACACCCGTCGCATCTAGAGCAACTTTCTCTACTTCTCAATTCCGAAGCGCCACCCCAGCTGGACCTCCCCCGCCTGGCTTCAGATTGCCAAAACCTGTAAGATGGAACGAGAGTAAGGAGAGTACGATGGATAAGGCAGGGAAATACTTTCTCATGTCGGAGATGTTCAGAGGAATGTACGTGGTATTGGAACAATACTTTAGACCACCGTAAGTGATGCCATTGAATGTCGACGTCTATATTGCAGTAGCTAATAAGTGCAGGTACACAATTTATTATCCTTTCGAGAAGGTATGCAATTTGTATTATATTAAAGTGGCGGCGAATGCTCATAAAGTATAGGGTCCAATCTCTCCACGATTCAGAGGCGAACACGCTTTACGAAGATATCCATCAGGAGAAGAACGATGCATTGCTTGCAAGCTTTGCGAAGCTGTATGTTATTCCATTCTTACAGAGAGTAGCGGATCCTAATATTAGGTAGATCTGTCCCGCGCAAGCCATTACCATCGAAGCGGAAGAGCGTGAAGATGGAAGCCGTAGAACAACCCGCTACGATATCGATATGACGAAGTGTATCTACTGTGGTTTCTGCCAGGAAAGTTGTCCAGTTGATGCTATCGTGGAATCACCAAATGCCGAGTACGCCACCGAGACAAGAGAGGAGTTATTATACAATAAGGAGAAGGTATATTTACACAATAATAGCCCTGGGTCTTTCTATCACTTACTAACTATTCTACAGTTATTGGCTAATGGGGATAAATGGGAGCCGGAATTGGCAGCAGCAGCAAGAGCTGATGCACCATATAGATAACCATATTTTTATTTGTTGCGAGGTGGGAAATTTGTACATATCAGAAGCAGTTCTTCAAAAATGCAAGTAAATGGACACAGAATTCCTATGATTTATGCCATAAAATGCCATTCTCTCAGATTCAGATCATATAATCTATGGAAGAGGTGTAGTCATACGAAGGGAGGTCAGTAGCGACTCATCTACTATTATAGAATCTCCAAGTGTAGATGACCCACCATCTTCAATACACATATCTATCTATCTATCATCTCACGAAATAAAAGGACATTGATGATAGAGCTCCTTCCCCTAAAGTACCTCAGCCCCGTAGCCGAGCAGATTTTTACCTAGATTACTTACCTAGGCATATCATATCCATATACCCACGTCCACTCACCATCTCAGTATCCATTCTCGAATCGCACTTTCCCTTGAATTACACACTACTTACCTACCTACCTACTATCAAAAGTTTTCTAAGGTTTAGGTGAAAAGATAAAAAGATAGAAAGATAAAAACACATTCATCCATGCATGACGAAAGGTCTCTGCTTGAATGGGTAGGCAGCGATAGCTTAGATGGGATGAGATGAGATGAGCGTGGTTTGTAGATGAGTGAGTGGTTTGATTATAGTATAGTATAGTATAGATGGAAATAGTTATACAATCATGGATACTATTTAGAAGGATTTTGGAAGGGATATTGGAGCGATATTGGATACGGGATATATGGTAATAATAGGAATTCAGGCGATAGATGGATTTTATAGCTACATACTAAGTACTAATACCTACCTACTAAGCACTAGATATATAGATATAAAGCACCAAAGTTTATGTTTTAAGGATGTTTTGTCTTACTGGAGTAGAGAGATGTAAAATCTTACGAAGAATGCACTTTCGAGATAACTCTACATATCTGCATTTATATTCACATTGATATTAGCAAGCATGAATGCATGCACGCATGCATGCATAGATAGTTATGAGGTGGTTCAATTTATCTCATCATCATGTTATCTCAAGCAACAATAATAATGAGAAGCCAGGCCCCCTAGCACCAAAACCCATTCCTTCATCCATCCATCCATCCTACGCACCGATCCACCATCAAACCAACCCAGCCATATCCATACATTGAGAAAAAAAAAGAGAAAAGGGGTTGAAGACCAACGCCAGGCTAACCGAATATTGAAGGAACTCAAGGCTTGCAAATTTAGCCCTATCCGACAAATTCCAAAACGCAATTCTATTTTACTTCTTCTCTTCGAAATAAAACTTGCCCAGGCCCGCTTGATCGGGACTACCTAGAGCAGGCCTACTAGCCGCAGATGGACTATCATCAATTCGCTCTTTTAAAATCCTCTCTGCAGCTTCAACACCTACTCCCGTACCCAGCCCTGAACCAGTTGAATTGCGATTTCCAGCTACTCCTACTCCCTGACCTCGTGCTGCCGTATCCACATAGCCACTTGTATTATCATCTGTAATTCCATCTAGCATTCTCGCTTCACGTTTCTGTTGTTCTGCTGTTATGGATGTGGATGCGCTGACGGGAGTTCCGGGGTTGCTGGTCTGTACTTCTTTGGCTAGACCGCTTTTTCCTACTGCTATAGGGCTCGCGAGGATATTACCTCTGCTGTATGTTGGACCGCTGACGGTACTTCCAGCGCCCTCGCCGAATCCAACTAAACTTGTATTATCACTCATCCCATCCCCATCTAATTCCTCATCCATAGCTGATGCGGAAAACGTATCCCGATCATCTAGTTCTCGATAATTGTTATCCATGCTCAGCTCATCATCATCAGCTTCCGTTTGTCCTTTTGTACTATTTGATGCCCATGTAGTGGTTCTTCCCGTCATAGAACCGGTCGCGGATGCGCTCCCAACGGTAGATATGCGTGTTGTATAAACTGGATTCCCGGCTTGATCGAAATATCCTGGGATCTGTCCAGTAGCAGGGCCTGGGGCTGGTGTAGTGCCACTGGGGTTTTGAGGCGTGGCTGTGGTTACACGTTCGAGACCTGCGAGACGTGAGATTCGATCTGCGCGCTGCGCTTCGAGGGTATTGTTTGAAAGAGTGTGTTGATGATGGGAGCTTCCGGTCGGGTGAGCAGATCCGCGATGACCATCTTTGATAGCCGTGGTGGAGAGAGCGGAGAGGGAGGTCGTGGTTGAGTTGGGGGTTCCTCTGGAGCAGATTACATTAGTACTTTGATAGGGGGATTGTGGGGTGAGTATTTACGGTGCATCAGTTGGAGTATCAATAGTTGATGGCGGTTCGGGCATGCCGATCAGTGTAGGAGTAGATGCCATTTTGATATTTCTTTATGAGGTAATATTTATCAAACTGATGTCGTGTTTAGGTGGAACTAATATATTTATTTGGTTGAATCGGAAGCTCTTTGGTTTATTTGATTTGTTCAGGTGGGTAAGATTTGTCGAATTTGTCTCCGGTCTGTAAGGCTGGATTGGACTAATGTGCTATTTCTGCCTAGTCTAGTCAACTTACAAGGCACTTAGATTCTGCTGTGCGGAGTATGGAAGCCTCAAGATAATGAACTCTCTTCCTTTTTCTATCAAGTAAAGAAGCGACGGGAAGGTATTCGAAGGAGTTCAGTATCAATTGTATTTCTTTCTTAGGACAATAATTATCTATTCAGAACAAAGAAAGGAAACAGCTACTCGAGTATTCCGTATAAGCTTCAGTAGATGCAGGATCGTACTAATGACGCAGTTCCAAGACACTAGAGCTAAAGTTGACGGACCCCACATTGAGCCTTTCCTATTTTGTTATAGGCGCATATCAAATTCCCCTGTCAAACGTCCCTTCTCTAGGTGTTCACCGCTCTCCACTCATACCAACATACATACATACATACACAGTTGCATGGCGAGTTGGGAGAGTCAATTCTACCATTACTGTGTCATGATCTGCTCGCGGTTGATGATTGCCACTCTCAGGCCGTGCCAAGATTTTTCTGCAAGTTGCGCTTAGGACACCAGTGGTCAGCAGCGGTCATTTCTGTTGCATGTAAGATTGTCTACTTAGTACCTTCCAGAGGTTTCCAGAAGAACAGCCTTCTATCCTCCCAGAAAAGCTAGCACAAAGCTTATTCTCCATTCGTACATGACCTAGCAAGAGCCTCCTGCCAAGGGGGCGTACGTAGATATTGCATAGCCGATTTTGCTGGCGTGCAACAAAATCGGCCTTGCCGCCCCTTTATGTGCACTACTAGAGGTAGTTATAATGAATTGCGCAAGTGCGCACTGGTGTTGGGGTTTATAAATTCAAGGGTGGTTTATTTCTGGATAGTCCCATGTTCTGCATTTGGAGCGACTTCTTAATATTTTGGAGCTTTTAGGCTGATTTGACAACCTATTCCGAGCCTTTCAGAGCAAATCACCTTTCAAAGGGGTTCAGTGTAGTTGAATGTCTATTTTATTGAAAGATCTATCTGATCCAAGATGAGTCACTTGGTTTGGGAGTTTTGAAAGTTTCATCTAAGCAGTTTCAGTAGCTCAATTGATTTGAATGGTTGAACGATTACCGAAAAGCTATCGTTCTTGAACACTGTGATATTAGACAGCTGATCAGTGTCACTCTGCTTCGAGGCTTCATTGAAGATATAGTAACGTTGATGATAAGTTGTCCATTCTCATTAAATAATTAAATCATTCTAAAAGTCCTTGCTGTAGCCGTCCTCCAACTCTTATATGCTTATGCGCCGGTGTCCGTTCAATCCTTAACATTCAGTTGTTGCTTTAAGCTCCTCCTTGACCATGGAATGCAGCAT
This sequence comes from Sclerotinia minor, assembly GCA_025389075.1. Taxonomy (NCBI): domain Eukaryota; kingdom Fungi; phylum Ascomycota; class Leotiomycetes; order Helotiales; family Sclerotiniaceae; genus Sclerotinia; species Sclerotinia minor. The sequence continues at coordinate 1,191,898 of QRFH01000013.1, read as the reverse complement.
CAAACTGCTGCAATTTGAGGTTCATTCTGCGCGTTGCAGCCGTGGTTCTCTCTAAGTTACCGCCGTTATGTTGAGCCGGCGAGGCGTACGGAACCGGGGAATCATTTTCGGCGAGATAGCGTTCAATGCGATGAGCAGATAAGCCTTTGGCTTCGGTGGAGGAGGTATTGTATGAAGGACGGTCTGGAGTGTTGTTTGTGCTAGAGGAAGGAAGAAGATGTTAGAGCTGGATACTATAAAGATACAACAAAGTGGTCGAAGAAGTTGAGGTGAAGCGGAGAAGTTGCGCCAGGATAAAGGTCAGAAAGAGTTGGTCGAATGGTAGAAAAGAAAGAGATACCAAGCAACGACATTTTAACTCTAAGCCTGGTATAGTCCAGTACGCGAAGCAAGGAGAGGAACTGTCGACTTACTCGGAAGCCACTGAGCCTTGTACGGCAATGCTAGAGCTTTCACTGGTCTTCGACATGATTGCTTGGTGCGTTGGAGGTACTTAAATTTATTGTACGTGCGTGGTAATAATGGGCTGCAGATTGTACTGCAAAGGCATCTGTTGAAAGATAGTCATTGAAAGAAAGAGGTAAGTAAAATTTTCGGAATGTTGGCGTCTTTATATATTTATTGCAGAGTATCTAAAGGCGTTGGATTTTTTTGTATGAGACCTCCTGTTCCCTTTTCGAACAATAATAACGGCATTCCTCGTTTTGACCAGCAATCACTCCGTCTGCTGATATTCCAGGGTTATTGTGAGGTTGTCTGGGATCATTGAGTGATGTGATACGATTGGTGGGCTGTCTCAGGTCTCCAGGAAACCATACTGCTTATGGCAAATCCACTTCAAGGCAAACAAAAGCCTTTGGCGGAACATCCTCCAAACCACCAAATTCGGTGAATTGGAACGATTCAAGCCAATCGGATGATACTCAAACCTCAAGGCAAACAAAAGCCTTTGGCGGACCATTCTCCAAAACCACCGAATTCGGTGAATGGGAAAAGATCCAAGCCAATCTAGACGGTGTTATTTCCCATATATTAACCTAAAGGGTATTTGTTTCTTCCTCGATAATAAAATCAAGTACACGCATACTCTTAATTTCTGCATGTTTTTCCTAAGAAAGCTAAAATAAACTTCCTTTACTTCCTTTCAACTGCATCATCCCGCTACATCCGATATCTGATTGGCTCCTAATTTTCTAAATATAATGTTTTACAGCATCTTTGGGATTCTGCGACTGCAGCGGTTACACATAGAAATTTGTGGCCAATCCTCTTCGCTTACTTTTGCGTTATGTATTCCACCGGTCTGGTGGATCCACTTATTTGTGGTATATCCGTACTTGTAGAGGGCGTAGCGTAGCCTTCTTACTGTGAAGTTCATTTTGCTGATCTGATTTATATCAAATGGGACAATAAAATATTATCACAATATTTGAACTTTAGTTTTGGACACACGTTATGAAATCGGGTGTATCAATAAGTGTGAGGAAGGCCTAGTGGGCCTTATCACAATTACAGTGCGCATTGATATAACTGTTTTAACTCCCTCAGTATCTTAAGTTGGAGTACATCTTAAGGTGGATGTTATTTTGATATTTGAATAATCACATTTCAAAGTTTTAATTGAAACTATTGAAAATTGGATTTTCAACACGTTTTTGAAATCGCAGATTTTTGGTTTTGGTGTCAGGGTAAATTATACTGGTGTACTATAAAGGAGTCGACTGACTTTGCTTGACTTCCATCCGAAGAGATGGTGGATGCCAAAGGCAGATCGTGGGTTGGTACAGAAGCTGGTAAAGTCCCATTAATTAATACACCTGCGAAGGTAGTTTTCGTACCGCGCACCAATACAATGCTTTTCCCATACACAGATGTAAATCAAATAAATCAAACTGAGTCGCTCGAGGACCCTGACCAATATGGTTCAAACTATTTTCCTGTCTTACCTACAAAGTATAGATGATCTATACACGAATCTGGAATAATACCCCCGTAAGATCCTACACATGTGTTGGGCATAAAGAGAAATCCTTGCATGCCATGAGCATCACTATCTTCAGGAACAAATCACTACGTAGCTATGCATTCCCAGAAGAGAAGTCTGATCTAGAAGACTGCGAGTACCGAGAACCACGCGAAGTGATGCACATCTCATATGGCGGTGTGGCTATTATTACGTAGTTATAAGATCATGTGTAGCCTTGTCAGCTTACCTGCCCAGGGTTTGAGCCGCCTGATTGGTGCTTTAGCACCGTCTTCATTTCCATTAAAGATTCATGCGGCTCTTCCCTTCAATGATGTCCTGAATACGAGTAATAAGATTTAATGCCGAGTTGTTACACGATTAGTGTCGTGACCCAAAGCTGCTGCTGGCGAATGCTTTCACCTCAAATCTAAATCGAATCATTTTATTCCATTCAGCTCAAGGCTTTTGCTTCTTTTGCCTCTTAACTTCCTAGTTTTAGGTTTTTGGATGAAAGCCTGGTACTACCGCGATTTAATTTCTTTCTTTTGTCTATTTGAAAAAACAGAATTAGATTTCCGCTCTTGGACAACACTTCCGCTTCGCTTGGGACTATATCAGCCTAAGAACCTCCATCATTAGATGACTTTACATAATCTAACTCAATAATTTAAGACAGCTCTTTTCGCATTGCCCGATTAGTTTCTGCATTGGGCTCGAATAGTCTGGAGTAGCAGATTATATGTGAGCCTTCAGTACCTTGAAACAATTCACTGTTCTAGGTTAATTAGACATTTTAATGAATTAAATATTGAAAATGTTTTTAATGTCCGACGGTCTCCCATTATTGGACCGGCTGTTTGTGCATTAAATTCATCCTCCATCCCGGCCTTTGGTGAAGAATGTTGTTCAAGTTACTCATTTTGGTATAATGATCTCCCCACTATTCGCAACTCAATCGCGTGCATTAAAGTTTTCATGCGAAGTCTAGCTTTTGAACCGATTCATGGCCATTTGAATGCCATCTGAAGTTGTAAAGAACAAATGACATGAGAGGGAATACGCTCTTTGACGCGATTTTTGTTTAGGCGAGCTCCTTTATCAACTACGTCCTACATCTTGTGTCGCATTGCATGCCAAGAGGATACTTTATAGGCTTTCAGAGCTTAATGAAAATTAGTCTGCCTATTACCTCTAGAAGTATCCTGAGAGCCATAGTCGTCTATGTTCCTGCCCTCGTGTGTTGTAGCCGACGTCTTGATCCACTCTAAGTGGGTCTAATCTACACAAACGAGGTGGGGAACAACCGTCTCCGAAGAACTATTGTAGCAGGTAGCACTCGGGTACCTGAGCATAAACTCATTGCTGATCATTCTTGCCCTGGCTATTCTTTGCATAGACTAGTTAGTTGCAGTTTTGTTGAATATATATAATTACGAGGTACCCCATTCACTAGGTCAATGAGTGTATAAAACCCTAACCCCTGATAACTCATTGCTCTAGAAGAACTAATTATAATCTATGTATCTCGAACTAAAATTGAATATGCACATATCCACTCTTTTTCAATAACCTCAAAAATTACTGCCTCTACTGCCCGATTATCGTCCTTTCGCGGATGCATTTGCCGACCCCTCCATTTTGCATCGCACCTGTTCCTTCTCTAATCCGAGACCCATCGGAAGTTGCTTCAATGTCTATTGCTAAAGTTGCGCCGGAGAGTCGGAAAAATTTACTGTCCCACTTATTGAGGGGCAGCACAAAGATCTAGTCGTCCTTACTCGCCCCTATAATGAAATTATTACAGATGCTGCTGCCCGCGACTTAAGCAATCGCGTAAAGTTCTCGCAACTAAGCATTCTCAGACGGAACCCGTGGGATTGGTACATTTAGTTCGAAATATTGTTTCTGAGGGAGACAATTTGCTTCAACTTGTCGGAGGTGGGTACATAGTCTTCCTTTATTAAAGCAAGAAACGGGAGCCTAGTCCCACTCAGATACACCGTGGTAGTCATCCATCAATGTCAGGCAAATCATCTAATCAAAGTGCAAGTTCCACCTCAGTAAATACCATCTGCAGATGATAACCGGTAATAAAAGGTCTAAATGTGGTCAAAAATATTGTGGAGGAGCGGCAGTTGGAGATCCACTGCTGCGTACCGACTACCCAAACTATGTGAGGACTCATTACTTTTTTCCTTTGCACTATTCGAGAATTGAAATTGCGGCGCGGATAATTCTTTTTGCCGTTTGTCCATTCTCTATGTGTCAACTTCTAGGTCTTCTGTAAATGGTGGTGCGTCGGAGGATTTCTCCTTTAGCGGCGAAGCTATGATCACTTTAGCAGTCGGTTCGCTACACTGCAGTCTCTACATTACCCATAATTTTTAGTGGATAATAGCTCATGATAGTAGATCAGGCGACAGCTAGATCTTTATATTATTCATCCGAGAACAACTTACCAGTCTAATCCAATCGGCTAATATCGCTCAAAGCCCCTAACGCTTCCTAATCCCCCTTACCTACTCTTTAAATCATTGTACTCCTCATCTTCTTGCGTCAAGTCGATAGAAGTGTAGTTCAATTGGGTGGGTAGCTTGCGGACGTGTTTTGACATCTTTCGGAATAATCGTGTTGTGGTAGTCTGGTCTGAAAACTATGGACCGTTTGTGAAGAGAATACATCTTCATTAATAGATGGAAATTTGGCGGTTGTGCTAGCGTAGTGGCGCAAAATACAGGTTTATTTTAGGGTATAGTTGTTCTTCACAAGGTGTTTGACACTTTCATGAGCTTTAGCTGGACAGTAAACCTGCTGCAGATTGAAAGCTAAATGAGCAGTATCTCGATAATGTGGCATGTTATTCGCTATATTTATTACTTCCCAAGCGATATGGCATAAATAGGTTGCAGCAAATATGATACAAATGAAGGTTAGACATAATGGCTAATATGAAACCACCAGAACCTACACCTAGACAGGCCATCTAATGATTAATTCAAAAAATCATCGCATAATTGATTCTCATGGAAACAGATCATATGTAATACCTTAGACAAGGCTCGCCAAATTGACTCCGCGAATTTAAGGTCTCTATACTGCACTGCGAAATTCATGTTTGCCGAGCACACACAAATATATTCCTTCGGTTTACATCTCGTGATTGGCCAGACTAGCCATACCTATGCAAAAAGTACCGGATGGAAGCCTCTTGATTGTTATTCTAGCCTTGATGCCCCTAGCAAGATATTGACATGCTAACAACCGAACATACGCACTAGATCTTGATACCTATCTGAATGAAATTTCAGTATGGAAAATACCATCATTGAATGTAAATGACCGAATGACGGAAAATAAGCGGGCCCCACCACTTGAAGCGGTTTTCGAGTAAATAGGGAAGTTCAACAAGCCTGGCTTGCCAACAATATCAGCATGAAGTGTTTGCCTTTATCGACTTGCAACCTCAGTGATATGATTCGACGAATCATCATCTGAGATCTTAAAATACAATATTAGACGTTCGTGGTCGGGAAGAGAGCACTAGGCCATGACCGGAGGATAAATCATTCTTTTTCGGCTAATAAGTAACAAGGTGGTCGAACGCACTTACTTTCAAGATTTGCCATCTGAGTTGGTCAACACATTTGAGGGTTGCGCTAAGCTCTAGGCCTAGCGTCGAGCAAAACGTAATCCACCGACCTGGGAGCAGGGGGTCGAGCAAACGCTTAGGCGAAAAACTCGTTGCACTAAAATTGAAATAAGCTGGGGCCCATGTGACGTGATAAAACAGCACCTTCTAATTTTCTAATGCCCCTCAGAACCGACATCTCTATCATTCATCATCACAATAATCAAAGCAGGTGGCTAGCTTCCTGGATGCTAGGGTACTTGAGAGTAAATATCATATAAGATTTTATATCCCGGTAACGATTGTAAATATAATATTTTGTAACGCTAAAAAAGCGATAAACCGCATTTATTAAAATAATGGAAGACAATTGTTGATCGGGAACTCACACACACCTGGTATGACATGACGCGAAGGAAATTAAGGTTAGCGAACCACTCGTAAACTGCCGAAGTCTGCAGCGCTAGACAAATGCATACTCCCTTGTTTGGTAATGTTCACCCTCGTGCACCCACATTTTGTTCTAAGCTGACTGCCAGGCTTGGGGTGGGAAACCAATTCAGCCCTTGCTTTTGAACTGCCACTATCTTTGGCTTTGTTCACTATCGTATCTCTCATGCCAGAGGAAGTAGGACCAGTAAACCCATCTAGTAGAAATCATGTATAAAAACTGTTATATCCTCGAGATTATTTCTCATGGCAAATTTTCCCTCCATCATTTTATTATCTTTTACGCGTCTTCCTTTTCGATTTCCAAAGCATTCCCGAAACGATCACGTGCTTATCGATTCTCGGCAATATCACATATCCCGTTTCCATATTACAATCCGAGTCCGACCATGGCTGGCTGAGCCTCCAATGTTATCTCAAAGGACTCTGATGTCTCTTAGTAAGCAAAAACTTCACTTATCTCCCTCCATTTCTTACAGATGTTATACGACTGTGGGAGAACGGACTTTCTTCTCACTTAATCATCACTGTACTCACTTTGCGACTTTTTGATTTACTCCTCTTGCTAGCCACAGCATAACAGCATAACAGTCTCCCCTTCCGCCCTTTTTTATTCTTATTTCTAGCCCAACTAATAATCTTTATGCCCTAACTGCTTTCATTTCTTCGCTCCGACATCTATCTCCGCTTTCACTTCCTGCTATTTGTCACTTATTTTATTTCATAAACTTTCCAACGATTCCTTAGTTCTATAAATATATTCCTGTTGCATCGCTTCAACGTATTCTGACCGTTATCTCTCCTCATCTAGCACAAACAATACCTCATCCCAATCACTCTCATCCACAAGATCCGCTGAATCCCGAAGAATTACTGCCTTTCGTATTCAAAGTTACCTCGACGATCCAGAAACCTCTGTTCCATTCGCAACTATAGTCAATACTACCAGATTCGGTGGTCATAAACAGCTCAGTAAAGTTGCGGCCGCCGGGTACAGGATGGGTACCTTTCTGAAGGAGTTCGATGAGGTTTTTGATGGTAATGCGGCCCAGAAGAGTAGTGATGGTAATCATGCTTCCAGCGATAGAAATAGCACTAGCTCCTAGAATTCTTGTCTAGATGGTGTGTTTGCCGAAAGTTTGGATGTTTAAGGGACGGTACCAGAATTATAAGGCAGGACTCGGACGGAGTAAGGAGATCGCTTGGTGAACTGATCATTTTATGAATAACTCTCTGTTCTTTGACAATAATTATGATGTATGGGATAGAATGGGTGGTGGCATGCTCTAGGTGGCGTATGGTGTAGGAGAAGAGAATTTCGTTGACAAACACTTTAAAGCTTCTCTCCTTTTATCATTCTCGCTTAAAGTTTTGTGACATGTCTATTATTGAGTAGGTCTAAACGTTTCAATTAGTTGTACATTAATTTATGTAGCAATGATGAAATAAGTTATACTGTACTCGTAGGGCGGTGAGACCAAAAATCGCCAAAAGCGAACATTGCATTGTAGAAGCTGTACCCTGGTACCCAACATGGAAGTGGGGCGTGGGTAAATGCTGACGTGCGGAATTCGGATGCCAATGACGCAAAACGAAAGTTATATCCCGAAAACTAAGGTCAAAGAAATTTTCTGGAAGGCATTTTGATGGAGATGGAAAAATCCCATGGTCCAGTTATGGGTCTGTTACCTTGGAATTCTCCAAACCCCATCGCTTTGTATTACCCAGTACAGTATATCAAAGGGGTTGTTGATGATTTAACTGTTCCTTGTAACCTTACTTGAGATGTATTGACGAGGCTCTTCAATTTCCTATCGTAGTAAAAAGGAATGTAGATCTGACAGCACATGTTCTTTTTAAATTGGTTCGAGTAATGAAAAAGTACAGCTCATGGTGTCAGACGGTTATGACTCGCGCTATTTTCAAAAGCCGACCGAAAAATTTCCAGATTCTGCAGTCTACAAGGACTTAGAAGTACCACGAGACGGGCGGTTGAAAGGGTAAGTATTGTAATACCCATTTTACCCACATATTGTTGTTTTTTCTAATCTTTCGATGCTGCTTTAAACAACTCGAAAAACTGTTCCCCTCCAAAATCTCAAATTCTGATGCTTTTGATCGAACTTCAATGTCACACTCAAGAATACTGGGTAAAGTATCTTGTATTAGAAAATACTAAGCTAAGGAGAAAAGAAGAAGGAAAACAAGAGTAGAGAGTTTTCCTGATTAAATACAAACGGGGCATGCCACGTGACCCGGAGGTGTGAGGCGTCACATTCAACAAATTTACGATTTTGAAGCTTTTGAAGCATTGAAACTTGTATAACCTTTTCTATTATATTTTGAATAACTTTAGATAAATTAAATATAAAAAATTGATGATTTTGATTATCTTTGATTGTTTTGATATAAATTAATGGGATTGATGAAAAGCTTTTCTATTACTCTCCTTGATTTAAATGTTACGAGGTTTGCCGTCTAGATCACGTGGAAGTGCTCTAGGCTCTCGAGGTGGTTTATAACTAGGCGTCAAGCAGGGACTTAAAGTAATGGCAATAATATGATGCATTCGTAACTAATAGTATGGTATACTAAATGATTGATCTTGAGCACGAAGCTCTATACAAAGGAAATCCATCTTCATTATATAGACCTTCATGCCTATGGCTAGTCAGGACCGCTGCGCGGTCCATAACGTGACTTCGTCACGTTACCTTGTTTTTAGCATGTGACGCGGCGTAGATGTTAGCCGTCGTAACATTAAATCGATAAGAGTCAGTACTAACATCAATACACTTCTTGTTTGTGGAGGAACCAACTTACCTGCAGAAATGTCTTTGCTCCATTGACGAAAATCACTATCGTTAGGTGCCAAGACCAGACCACAAATACAACAGGAGTCGCCAATGAGCTGCCGAGTAATAAGGAGTGGGATTATGTGATTTCCTCAATGGTCATGTGACGCCGGGCTTAGCTATAGCTGCGCAATAGTTCTGCACTTTCTAGCCGCAAAAGTACGACTTCCCCTCCCTACCAATAAATGAATGTTGATCTTCAGACCCACGCCTGGAACAGCCAACGGATGCCACCCGCTCTACTTCGTAGGCATACGGTGTATGAATTATTATTGGTCCTCTTTCGCCCCCTCAATGTCACTTCATTCGGTACTCGTGCGGCCAGAAAGTCTGAAGCCCTCCACTTTATTATGGGTCACTATTCCTCTTGTAGTTTACCATCTTGTGGTATGTGCTTAACAGCGGAGGCTCCAGACTTCCTGGCCGCACGGGTACCGGTACGGAGGTAATTTATGTCGGTGTATTTTTTTGGTGCAGCGCCGGGAGGAAACACTGAAAATCCCAGTCAAGGATAGAATCGATAAATCGCTAAAGTTCAAGGGTCGGCATTGCATGAGGCTTGGACCAGGAGGTTTAAAGTTGGAATTGACCATACCAAATTTCTATGGAGTAAGTTTTCTGGAAAGTGACAAGCTCTGTCGCCTGGTGGCCCTTGCATGCGAGGCCCGCCGGTTGATGGCTAAAGAACATCCTAAAAATCATTACAGTATCGCAAACTTTGCAATTGGCATGGGCGAAACCCTGTAATATACTGATGAAGGGACTTCACCCGTAAGTTGCAATCATAGATTATGAAGATCCACTAGTATCATAGGAATATTAAACTAATAATATAACTAATTACTTGTGCTAGTTGCAGTACGCTCTTATCGCAAACAAAGGAGATCAAAACAATTTGAGCTTTTACACACTAAAATATCTCGGTGAGCAAATCGTGAGTACGATAGGAACCAAAGCCATTTTTGTGATGCCTGCTCAAGCGGTTCCAGAAGTTTGAGTTCGTGGGCGCACCGGTGCGCCACCTATCACTAGTCGTACCCATGGCCACTCCCTCGACCGGAATAATGCATGCGACCATGCGCAAAGACTCGGAAATAAGTAGACTGTCATAATGGTAAAGCTATCCACTATGCACCCTGGAAGCCTTTTTTAGTCCCGACTTTAAGCACGTAATCTTACCTCGCCCCAGTGTAAGCTTAATGCCCGCGATTTTTTGTCTTTGAATGTTCCGTGATGGTGAAGCTCGATGGTCATCCGTCGTTCAGAGCAATACTGCATTATGTAATCATCTAGATGACCTTATCTGGTCACCGCTTGGGTGGAAAGAAACACAAAGCCAACCTTGGAAATTACACTAACCTTAACCTTACGTACGTTTCCGATAAAAATCGACAGAGCCTCACCAACTTTACATTTCCTTGCACGGCTACGTTCTACTTTAAATCGTTCCCGGCTTTCACCAGAGCTGCCGCTGTCAGAGTAACTAATAGTCGGTACTCACAAGAGACCTGGTAGTTAGTTATGAGCACTCACTATTATCCTCGTACTGCCGCGTATTCAGCACTTGAGGTTACATATTTGATAAGAAAAATTATCTATTAACCTTGTTGCCTATTCGTACAACCAGAACGTATAAAACATTTCATTGTGCAGTATATATTATAAAATAGTGAACTACAAACGAAATAATGATCTACAATAAGTGGAAATGTTTTATACTTTCTAATAATATAAGCACCAAGTTACTTACTGACTTGAGTGGATCAAGAAGAGGAACGATTAAAATACAAAATTCTTTTTATTAGTACAGATCGAAAATTAATACAATAACATTGAAATTGAAAGAGAGAGAAGAATTCCTTACAATCAGGGCTTTCGAATGATGTGTTTTTCATGTTGAAGGAATATAAAGTCGATGCATTACTGCCAGTTGAAGATTGAGGTAAAAATATGATTTCGCAGTACGATACTGTCGATGACAATTATCTTATTTCAGATTTTGTAGGATGGATCTAGAATTAGTTGATTCTGTGTTGGGGTTATTTTGGAGAGGACCCATACATCGCCTAGCAGCACGAGTGGAAAAAGCAAGTCATCACACATATGCTTGGTAGATGGATGCCGGGACATTTTGTTGAGCGGACAAGGATATTGGCTATTGCACGCGTCTTTCACGAGTAACATCCGTACCCCACCACGGGGTATTGAAATCATCCCTGCCCTGCCATCGTGCATGGAAGGAACGTCCATGTCAAACTAGGTTCAAGCTTATTCTTTTCCGGCAGATTCTGCAAGCTTCTGACACTGGGGGGAAGGGCGTTTGCCATGTGGGGCGGCTTGGACATTGTGCGGTTCGAAGTGATTGATTATGCTTTTTTCTTTCGCCAAATAGCCATGCATCCTGAATTCCGAATCAGCAGCGACCAAAGAAGCGACCAAGAAGCGAGGAGTTGGTGATCTGATTTGAACATTTGCAGTAATGGGTGGGTACTAAGTAAGGTACATCTACAAGATAATTGGTTAGATTTGATTGACATCAACTAGCAAAAATGGTTTGTAGGAAGCTTTGGCATTCCTAAACTAAATCTCAGCCAAATTTTGATCTTCAAGAAACTATATATATGGCCCTCTCATCTTCCTCAATAATGCCCATCCTCCATCTCTCACCTCCCCAAAGCCCACTGTCTACTACAATTTTCGCTTTCCATCTCAAGTCTCTCGAATATATATATACTCACCACGCGCAAATCCTCTGTGAGCATCATCATGTCAAGCCAAACTTCCAACAACGCCGTACAAGGCTCCGCGACTTCTGAGTAAGTTCATACTCTCCATTTATCTTCTTCAGCCCTCTTCTCTTCCATATTATTCCTCACGTTTCGTTTTTTCATCTCTCATCTACACTTAATTGCTTTTGCGCTCTTCCTATTCAACGGTAACTCGTACCGGTTTTTAAACCACCCTTCTACCCATAACTTTTCTTTCTCTGATGCTCTCTCCATTTCTCCTTGAGACACCTCATTCTGCCAAAAAAACAGTCTCCTTTCATCGCTCTCAATAGATGCCATCCATTATTTCTTTCCTAATATTCAATCTTCTGTCTACCTGCCTTCATTCACCCACCAATATATACTCACATATCCCCTTCACACTCAGTCACAACTACACTTCCACTATCCAAACATCTGCCATCGAACAATCCCACCTTTCGCACAACCGTATCCAAACCTACCTCAATCATCCTCATCACTCTACCACCTATGCCTCCTCCACCCAAGCCTACATGTCCAATAACCAACAAATATCAGCCACCCAACACTATACAACAGCTGCTGCCCAAAAAATCCAGGAGTTCGATAATGCTTTTCACCCCCAGACTCGCGGTCATTAACACTCGCTGAATTGGTTTTGCCTTGCATTATGCATCATGAAATCTATTCAGACCTCTCAATTACCTTTATCACTCATCCACCAAATCTCAATAATAAACTTATCACCCACCCAAAAACACTACACCACTGCTGCTACCTGCCGAAAACGTCCAGGAGTTCGACCATGCTTTTCTCTAGCACTTTCCAAAAGGTTCTGGGCTTGGACTGATTAATTACAGATATGACTTGGACATAGAAATATATAAAGGAGGTGATTTGACGACTCGCGAAAGGAATTGAAGTTTTTTTTATTGCGGGATTAAGGTTAAGAGAAAGAATAAGGAAAGGGGATTTAAATCCACTGGAATATAAAAATGATATATAAGGTTAAAGACTAGATGAAATTATAGAAGGAAGCGATGGAGTTGATGTATTGGATGATTTATACCTATGATTATCTAGGTACCTATGTACGATATAATGTTGTAATAAATAATTAATTAATAACCTTACTCGAGTAAAAATGTTAACGTGGTTTATCAGTATGTGCACCATATCAGCATGTGCACCACTTTTACCTCAATTATTATCTTTCAATTAAAATAAAATTACAACAACATTATAAAATAGAATTAAATTATATACAATCTAAAGATCAATTAATACTGGATCTAATTGACAAGTTCGTGCATTATGTGAAGTACTACCGCATTTGCTACATCGTCGTATAGTAGCTTGCCTCCTTGTTGAAGAATTATCATTTGTACATTCGTCGCGTCGTATCTGATCATCTACATTCTCTTGCTCTAATATATCATGCCCATTCCCTACTGAAAATGCTCCTCCTTTTCGTATTAAAGCTTTTCTAGCTCTCCGGCGTTTACTAAGTGCTTCATTTGCTTTGCGGAGACTATGAGCCTCAGCAGTTAAAAGCGTATTCGCATGAGCTAAGAGCTCTGTACCTTTAGCTAAAGCTGCAACTGTTTTAAATATTGGAGTAGGTGAGCACCCTCGATGCCGAGCAATACGACTTTTCACTAAAGTGGATTGGGAAAGAGCTTCAGTTGGATTGTGAGGTGTTTGAGATTGCCATATATCAGGATCGGCTGATATTGATCTATTTGATGGGTTTGTTGAAGTGCTTAATCCATTCAAGACCTGTCTCATTATCTGTCCATCCATTGGTAGTAGGTTTAATAAGCCAATCGTATGGTAAATCACCTTCGGTATACTAATTTGAAAGATGGTATTCGCCTTTTACTATCAAAAACGGAGGTATATTGTGACCTTCTCCATCAACACAAATAATCGCTGTAGCCCATTCTCGATTGCCTGGTTGTATAGCTTTGCTTTTTCCACATCGATCAGCTTTAGTAACTACTATATGTGGTGATATTTGTCCCATCATAAAGCCTGTCTCATCGAAGTTGTAGAAATCGCAGTCCAGAATACCATATTTGGCCCGCATATTCGATACTAATCGAAACCATCTTTCAATAAGCTCTGAATCTTCGCAGAGAGCTCTTTGAAAGTCATAAACGCGATTAAAACGCGTCTTTAATTCTGTATGTCGTTTCACAAAGCGATGAGCCCAGAGCTTTCCAACCTTCTTCACACCCCGCGTTTCGAGGATATAATTCGCCATATCTTCCACATCACTTATTCGAGGACTAAATCCTCTCTCGTCCGTATCGAGTATATATTGAATAAGTACTTCCTCTTCCAAATCAGTCAAATTATGGCTTTTTGGTCGAAATTCCGTACGAGGGGTTAAACCATTCATTCTGCGGATAAGTGTTGTATGCGATATATTATATAGCTTTGCAGCCTTCCGAATGCTTAATTTTTTATCTTTTCGAATAGCTTCGATAGCTAAGAGTATTTGAGCTTCTTTATTATTCGATTGCATTATAGATTGTTGATAAATCGCGTATTGAAGTGGAAAGATAATAATTGAGGTAAAAGTGGTGCACATGCTGATATGGTGCACATACTGATAAACCACGTTATTAAGAGAAGATATTAGATGATAACCCTACCCCGCAAACGAGAGGTTATTATTGGTGATGACGTGACGCCCCACTTGGAGTTTCGGATGAGGTTACGTCGCTTATTTCTTTCTGCTGAGGTTACTGTAACCTTAATTGATTTATGAGTACCCCCTGTCCGAAGGGCCAGGCTATTATCCACAGAACACAGAATACAGAATACACAATCCTGAGCCTGCACATAGTGGTATCTCTGCCCCACCACTTTCTTTGCGGTAAAATCATTCAGGTATTTGAGCTAGGTAGCCAGCGCAATCAATGCAACGCAACTGGAGAACAAGAGATCAGATCTAGAAATGAACCTAGAGATACGAGTACATGACACTACAATATCGTCTTGAATTAAAAAAATATTTATTCTTTATAGATATAAATATAATAGAAATCTAATCTCATACATAGATAACTAATACATAAAAGTAAACAAAAGCATTTATCAAATTAACCCATCCATTCATCCTTCCTTCCAGCTATTCATCCATCCAGCGTTACTCTTCCTCATCTCATACCATTCATGTTTAAGAATTTCCATAAGCATACCCTACCCTAAACCCTAAACCCCAAATCCACCCTAGGAAAGAAAGGAAGAAAGAAAGGAGGAAAGAAAGAAGTGAAGAAAAAAAAAAAACCCCCCTTTCGAAAATCAAAGATAAGTAAGTACCTGGGTTCTAAAAAGAATAAAAAAACCGGTCCACGTCAGACAGAGACAAACCCCTAACTAAGCCTTACCACACATTAGTTTTCCCACATTTCTCTTCACTCCGTCCCGCAGCCCGCAGCGCACGCGCCTCCGATCCCACTAAACATGCCACCTCCAATGCAATCGCTTAAGCACCAATCATCAACAAATTTCCCATCCTCGGCGCTAATAGCGGCACGACCTCTCTCGACGACAACTTCGATCGAGTAATAACCACATCATCTACCAATACCATTCCATCACTTTCTCCTCGACATTCTGTATAAATTTGGACCTTGGCGTCTGTTTTTCCGATGAGATTATTTCTTGGCTTGTATACTAGGGTATTTTTCTTCCATTTGCCTTTCTTTAATGGAGTGGGTACCGAACAGTATGTATCTTTGTTTACGCAGATTTGGAGCCAGCAGTCGTGGGATTTGGCGGCTTGGCCCCAGGCAGTTACGGTGAGGGATTTGGTTGTTGGGCAGATGGTGGTGGTTTGTTGGATTAGGGAGAGGAAGTCTTGGGTCATGGTTATTTGGCTGTGGGGGATTTGTTGTTAGCTTTAGGTATTTTCTTTTTAAAGGAGGTGGAGGTGTGGATTAGAGTTTAAGGGCAGGAATGAGGAATACTTACAGATAGGAATTACCCAAGTGTGCGACAGCTGGATTGTTGATAACGACGTTACTCTTGGCATTAGCGATACCGTCGCTTCTTGGGGCCCAGGGTGCCAAGGCTCCAGATTCAAAACCTCCGTTTGTGATTGTGGCTGCTGGGCATGTGGATGTGCTGCTCGAAGAGCTTGATGATGTACGGGTGGAAAATGATGAGGGTGCTGCTGATGAGGTTGGGAGGATGGAAGAAGCAGCTGAGGATGAGAATGGAGTACTGCTTGGGAGTTGTGATGTCGTGGATGCAGCTGAAGATGAGATTGGAAGCTGGCTGGTCGTCGAGGCCGATGAACTGGTTGTTTGAGCAATACTGGATACAGCACTGGATTGACTGGCCACAGATGAAGCAATCGATGACGGCTCAATTGAACTGGACGGAAGATTGCTAGATTGGCTGCTCGATGGCTGAGCACTACTCGAAGTGGGTTGAGAGCTCGAGTAAACACCAGATGAAGTTGTTTGAGTAGAAGAGAATACCGAGCTAGTGGATAGAACAGAACTTGAAACTTGGGAGCTACTTGAACTCAAGGTTGATTCAGCTGATGATGCAATACTGCTGCTAGCAAAACTGGACGATGACGATCCTTCAATCGAAGTGAAGACAGAAGAACTCGATGGAAGAGCACTGGATGGTGCAGTGGTAGGATTGTTACTGCTTATGCTAGATGGTTCGGTTGAAGAAAAGACCGATGAGCTTGGCACTGAGGAGCTTGATAGGATGTTCGAGGAACTTGCGGCAGTTGAGGAAGTGACGACAATTGGGGAAGTAGCTTCACTGGATGAAGGTAAAACACTTGAAGATACAGAACTCGATATGACTGATTCCATGGAACTCGCCGATGCAGATTGAGGAACAGATGTAGCAGAAGATGATATAATACTACCAGAAGATTGAGCCGAAGACGAAGTAGCTGTCGATGAACTGATAGCAGAAGAAGATATGGCGCGACGATTGAGTTGATAAGTGACAATTGACGGGGGACTGGCACGACGTGAAAATCTCCTGATGGGTGAATTTCCTCCACAAGATTGAGATTGGTCATCTGGACATCGGAAGTTACAAGTACCCTTTGCTTGACCGAGATTGTATCCATTGGAACAATAGCAGTGTCCTGGTTCGATACCCATGAAGTCAAATGCTTCACCATTGTTGGCGGTGGAACAGAATAATGCACAGCTGGCAGGTGAACCAATTACTGATGGATCGGTACTGCCACCAATTGGTGTGGGAGGAGGGGTCAATGGGAAACCATTGTAACTGGAATCCACGTAGCAACCCATTTCCACATATTCACCAACTGGAGTGTCGATAGCTGGGACTTGCGTTGGTGCAGGGATGGATGATCCTGTGGTGGTAGCACTTGAGCTTTGTGCGGCGGAACTCGACAAAATAGCACTTGAGCTTATTGCAGCAGATGATGAAGTGGCAATAGAGGATACAGCAGGAGTGGAAGTTGGACTGGATGAACTTAGCGAGCTGCTGGGTGCAGGTGTGGATTCTGAACTTGAAGCAGAAGACGTGGCCGGAAGGGAACTCAAAGTTACTGTTGACTGTGAACCAGATTCAGTAGATGATATAGTTTCTGGGACTGAGGATGACGATACTGGAATCGTGGAACTGATGACGATATAACTTGAGCTTGACGTAAGACCACTTTCGGAGCTTGAAGTCAATTTCGAAGATGCGTATGAAGATTCAGAGGCAATTGAGCTACTGGAGGCTGTTTCTGATGCCGATGCTGACGCAGATATTGAGCCCGATGTCGATGCTGATGTTGATCCGGAGACAATAGAGCTAGCGAAAGTTGATGAGGCCTCAGAAACGACCGAGGATGATACCGACGGGATCAAAGAACTTAGAACAACAGAACTCGAAGCTTCAGAGGAAAAGCTCGAGGCACTCGTCTCAACAGCGGAACTTGATGAAAGGACGGCCGAGCTCGAAACTACTGGTTCGGAAGAAAAGCTGCTACTAGTGACGGGTATCGAAGTCGATGATGCCTCAGAAACAGCCGCCGATGATACCGACGGAATCAGAGAGGAGGTTGAAAGAACGGAACTGACAGCTGCAGAAGATAAGCTTGAGACAATCGTTTCAATAGCAGAGCTTGATGAAACAATGGCTGAGCTCGAAATTACAGGCTCTGACGAGAAGCTGCTGGTGGCGGCTGGAATCGAAGTCGAACTTCTGAATTTTGAGCTAAAAACTGATGTGAAAACCGCTGATGAGAGACTTTCCGTGCTGCTGACTTCAGAAACTGAGCTAGGGACTGCGGATGCCGACGTAGAAAGTGAGGCACTGTTTCCTGAGAAGGAGGATGTCTCAGGTGCAGTTGAACTTCCAGCAGAAGAAATCGCAGATTGACTACTGGAAATTGAGGGTACACTACTGCTGACAGATACTGATTCCGTTGATAGTGCCAATGATGATGAAGCCAAATAACCAGAAGAGGTAGCTACGCTTGAAAAACTAGATTGCTCGGAAGAGGTACTAGAGGCCAGTGTCGACGTTCCCACAGCCGCCGAGGAGGATACTGGAGCTGTGGATTGAACATTACTGCTGGTTGGAACAGTTTCCGATGATAGAGTACTACTGACCGAAATATATACTGAAGACACTTGCGATTCGGATATGCTGAAACTTGAAAGTACCGATGATGGGAGTGCTGATGATGAGAATACCGATGAGGAGAAGACCGATGATGACAACACCGAGCTCGAAATAGTTGGTGTCACACTGGCTTGAGACGAGACAGAAACAATGGATGACGGAAGGCTTCCAGAACTGATCGCAGTTGAGGTTGATGGCAATTCGCTGCTCGAAATTGATACTGGAATACTGCTACTCACAGTCGAAATCGAAGTCGATTGACTTGAGAAAATTGGCTCGGTACTTGTTATCGATTCAGAACCCAAACTAGATGTAGCAAAAGCTGAAGATGTTGCGATACTGGAAGGTGGCACCGTTGGACAATAACTTGGAACGACAGTGACAGTGACTGTCACCGGAAGTGGACAGTTTGCCTGACGGGGTACAAGATCCCGATGCTGAGGATAACGACCTTCTAATTTGATGCTTGCACTTGCAACACCAAAGGTGGCGGCGAAGAATAAAGAATCTCTTAACGAACGTGGTGCCATGATTGCTTTGAGCAAAACGAGTGATGCTTAAAGATTGGCGTGGTCGCAGCTCCAGAAAGATGGAGGGATTAAATGCAAAAAAGAAGGACAATTGATGATGAGAATGAAGGAGGAGAAGAAATGGATCAAGGTAGGGAATATTGAAATACTAAATAACCGGACATCTAGGCAAATACGTGAAGCCACCAAAGGGTGAGGGGAAATCCATATGTCTCTCGACAAGATGCCATGGCATAAAAGTTGATTCAGGCCAGCTTGGAGAATATGGCTGAAAACTATCAAGCATGATTATGGAAAGAGATTGTGCATACACAAATTGTGGTTCGAACATAGATGGGAAAAAGATACATCAAATCCAATGCAGGAGTTGATAATAAGACATACAGCAGTAGTGTATAGGCAGGTCTCAAAGATAAACGATTTGAGTAAAAACTTTCTTTTTCGCTTCACGCCACCAATAAAAAGACACTTGGAAAATGTTAATAATGTAAGGACAGGAAGATGGGTTTCCTCGCTACTAAGACGGGTTTCAGTTTATATGTGCGATAAGATGGAATCAGTTTGTCCAAGAGTCCAGACTGCGATCAGTAACGAAGGATTATTGAAGGTTGAATTTGCTTTGAGCATTGAAGCGAGCAACAAAATCTTTGTTGTTTGGAGCATTGGAACTGCACTGAGCATTGAAATCGCTTGGAGTGTATAATTTGTCTGAAAATAACTTCATCATCACAATTGAAGTTTCCGGCAGATTGAAAGTGCAGTCGGGATCATTCCTCAAATAACCTCATATCGGCATCACTCCAGAATCCAACCTTACCGAAGACTGACCAGGAATCCAATGTAATAGTCGATATCGATATGTAAGCAATTCAATACTTGACGAGTCTATATGTTTCCTAGAATATCCTCGAGATGGAGAATGGAGGACGATGTGGGAAAAGCAAGCTGAAAGTCATGAAGATTCATTGTCTGAATGTCTGCTGCCAAATATAACCTTTCTGTATGGTGATGATTTTGAGTAACATAATCGGGAAAAATCTTGAAACAGCTTTGAATGTCATGTATATTTTGTGAATGCAACGATTGATGTGTTGGATCGATTCTCCGTACTCTCAATCCAATGTCGCAGCTGATTATTATTTGACCAACCAATAACGTGATCTGACCTCGTGACTTGGTGTTTCTTTTCGCGAACCGAATAAAAATTATGGGATGATTTCTTTTGTTGTTGTTGTTGTTGTTCTTGTTTTTTTTCTTCTAGTTTAAATTACATGAGCTGATAAGAAAAAAGAGGAAAAGATAGACACATCCAACACGTTGGTTTTTTCCTTCACCTAACTATCTATCTAATTGCGTGTTAATTACTCCCTCTTTTTCTATTCCTCATCCACATCCACTTCAATCCCAATTGTAGAAGATGATTTGAACAACTGCAAATCTTCCTTTTCTCTTCCTTCTTCTCTCTTTCCCATCCTAAATTGTAGTTATTGTATACATCAATCCCCTCGTCTTCGACTTTATTCTCGGGAATACTACAGACGCGTCCAAAAATAAACCCCATCATATTTCGCTTCCGATCTTTCGACCTGTCAAATTAAGTGGAAATTAAGAAGTGCTGCATTCGCCACGATGATTGATCAATCAGATACTGGAAAGTCTTTGGATGTTAAACTACGTATAGCACAGAGAAAAGCTGAAAAGGTCGAAGAATTGCGAGCCAAGGCGTTGGAAGAAGCTCAAGTACTAAATGAGTTGAAGGTATTGCAAAACGCCAATGCAGTCACTTTCATGCCGCCTCCTCGGGACGAGAAGCACATCACATCTGAGGAAGAAAAGGATGATGGTATTACAATCAAAAATACAAAGGCAAAAACCAACTTTGATTCAGATAATGAAATAGCCTTGACCAATACAGATTCTATTTCTCCGCCTCAAAAGCCAACCATTGAGTTCGATAACCAAAATCGTACTTCATCCAATCCGAAGCCTCAAAAAAGAGAGTCACTGCCAGTCACAAAGTCATCAACTATGCTCATCTCAATTGATCCTGACAAGCGACGATTCTTTCAACCCTTGGCAGACGCTATCATATCGTCTCGTGCTGATCAGCTTGGCAAAATATTGTTACGTTTATGTGTCAAGTATCCAGATGCTAGAGCTGTGGTCGAATCTTTTCTTGCAGATACCAGTGATGAAGATATCATCTTCGATCCACCCATCGCAGCTCAATTAACTCGCAAGACTTCGAACTCCAAAGTTCACCAAGGGCCACAAAGCTTACCTCCCATCAAAAAAACCACAAAGGATTTGTTACTGCCAGCTTCAGAACAGAAGGGAAAATTGGAAGAGGAGCCAAGACCATCTACAGTTCTGAAGTCTGCCAAGAAAGAACCCCCAATTACCACCAAGCCGATTCCCTGTTACGAAGCCTGCTAGGAAGGATTTAGAGCAACCACAACCACTACTAAAACAAATCTCTGCTCAGACTACGGTGGGCGGCGAAAAGTGCAAATGGAAGGAGTCTGTAGGTGCTTCAATTGCCACTCAGTCACCGAAGAAATCAAAACCTTCTGCGAGTGATAATTCGAAAGATAAACAGACACACTCATTACCAGGGAGATTTTTCATTCCTAAATGGTCAAAGATAGACTCTTCATTCAAGTGGCTTGAATATACACCTCCAACACCGAAGATGTCATCAAAACCCCCGAGGACACCCGAAGGTACAAAAATCAAGAGCACATTGGAAAGTTCGAAACCCAAGAGCACATTGGAAAGTTCGAAACCCAAGGCAATAAACCCTTTGCTATCACTATTTGATTCCGACGATTCTGAAGGAGAATCATCCTGAGGTAAATACCCTTGTACAATTAATTCTTGTCGTAAGGTTTTCGCTACGCCACGTAATTTGGATCGACATATGAAAGCTGTACATAAATCAGAAGACGAAACATTCGGGTGTTCTCTCTGTACCAAGCAGTTTACTCGCCGGGACTATGTTCACAGACATCTGGAAACTTTTCACACTTCGGCTGGATTGAAATGCAAGCTTGTGGATTTACATATCGAAATGCAGATACTTTGAATGCACATATGAGATCGGAACATGGTGTAAAGGTTGTTGAGGAAAAGAGCAACGGACTTTCAACGACGGCAAATACTGTTAAGAAGACGGTCAGGTTTCAGGACGATTCGAGAAAACCTTGAATTTCCTGAGTTTTCGACATGCCTTGGACATCATTTGACTCAACCTCCAAAGAAGACTTTTTTGTTGATTGAATCGGGCTCGAACAACTGTGAGCGACAAGGAGCATTTGGTCTGAAAGACATCTACACACTAAAATGGCATCCAGAATACACCAGTATTCAACCAACCAAAGAGCAATATATATCTCTCACGATTTCTGTGAGATTATCCGAAAATTCTTTTCACAAGTACATACTCTCCTGACTGAACATAATCAGCTAGTATTATGATTAGGAAGCAGAAGCGCAATATTCCCTTGTCAAAATAATGTCTTGACTTTATCGCATATAGCTTCAACAATATTTCGGCAATAGCCTCTTCTACACAAATTCGAATTTTATTTTCTTTTTTCTTTTCGGACAATTAATTGTATACAGCACATCGAAGTGTTGATATGGGTTAAGAAGTACAATAAGTGCTTTTGTGGTATATAATTGCGTTTATTGTGTATAGTGAATACAAAAATAGCGATGGAGGATTTATTTGAATTTTAAGTGTATTTGATGTTGTAATTAATCTTAGCTAGCTGCGCTTGAGATGTAGCTGTTGTTTTATTGTATTGCCAGTCCATAGTAATTACTATGAGGAGATTAGCTAATAGGAAAAGAATGGGAAGCTGGTGATAATTATATAATTTCGAGATTCTTTGCGTGCTGTGCGTGATTTTGTCTGCTGTGAATGATAATTTGAAGAATCATATTTTGATACTTTGATTTGATATCATGGGCTTGGATATATGAATATATGAATAGAGTAGAATTAGAGAGTTGTTTTTATAAATGAATTAAAAAACTTTTATAAAGGATTCAAAACAGAATCTAATGAATATCCATAGATTTAAATTTGAATCTAAATCTTCATCGTCAGATTTTAGACTTTTATACTAACTGTATAAATACTTATAAACCTTGTATAGTATCAATACAATGATATGACAATCAAAACTTATCATTACATTGAATCAATATAAGAGATGAAAACATCCAAACATAACAATTTCTCATTTAACTAAACATCATACACCAAAACAAGCATTATAGACAGGATATAAAAGTCAAAGTACCACCACAGGATATCAATGATCAATAAGCACCGCAAAACCCCTCCACTCCACTCCACCCCCCAATAATCTAGAAACTACTAGCCTTCACAAAGTTATTCTCAAAATTAGCATTCTTAAACGGCACATTTGCCTTTCCAAAATCCGTATTCTCAAGCGCGCTCTGCGCAACAGCTGGAAGCGATTCCCACGCAATCATAGGTTGTTGTCCACCCTTGGTACTGGTTAGACCACAGGAATGATCAAGCGGCCAAATACCCTCGTATTTGATGAGGGGTGCCGTGCCGGATAGTGTATAGGAGTCGCGAGTGCAGTCCCAGCCGCCGTGGGCGGAGGGACACACGGCAACGATGTTGCTGGCGGTTGTGGAGGTTGAGCTGCTGAGCCAGAGGATTACGCCTTCCCAGTCGTGGCGGTGGCCGATGCCGGGGGAGGGCTCGTCTTTGGGCATGTACCTGGTTTGGGGTTAGTTGGGGGTTTTTAGGGGTGGTGATGATGTTTGCAGCTTGTTGGATGGATGGATGCACGTACCAGGAATACATGAGGCCGTAGTATGAACCGTTTTGAGCACCGCGAACATAGACTTGCCCGGTATTGCTACTGCATTGACCGTTGCTACTGCCACTTGGTTTTAAACCGGCACTGAGAGAGATGTTAGAAACTTAATTATCATTAAAGAGAGGTTATGAGAAGTTCGTACTTTGTGTTTCCCTCGGCATCGACGGCGGGGAATGGTACGCATCCGTTTACGACGTCGAGATATGGTTTGTAGGCTTCGTAGAGTGTGCCTACGGTGCCACTAGGGACCGTCTCGGGAAATCCCACAATGGCATCGGAATCGATTTCGGCTCGGGATTCGAGTTCTGATGGGGTGGGAATGGCAATGGCGGTAGTGGCCAAGAGCGAGAGGGAAAGGAGAGATTTGGTAAAGGCAACCATGATGAAGAATATTACAAGAATTCTTGATTTCTGAGAGGAGAGGAGGAGAAGGATTGATGAGAGTACGGATTGGATTGGAGAAGAAGGGACATGAAGCTCTTTATGACTACATATTTAAGCTTTCATTTTTGGGATCCCCTGGAATGAATTGAGTTTCTGTCACAGGATATTTTAAAATTAAAGATCCATCCTCCCGCTGTTCAACCTTCATGATTATGACGATCACCTACTGGAAATATCCCCAATCGGCAAAAGTGTTCTGAGCACGTTGTATTTGCATGTCATGTCAAAGATGGGCATTATCACCTCGTACATATCTCCATACCACCTACCAGATTCTTCGCAAGAAAAATACGGGGCCGGAAAGGAAATGTACGAGGTACTATCCTATCTTCGGATAACACCGTGGGAAGAACCAAGCCATCAACTGGCTAAATAAAAACAAACAAACATAAGCTTTTCCACGCACCAAAACCCCATACCCCACTCTTTAGAATTCCGGGAACGTGTTCGAATCCGGTAAAACTAAGGTGCTCATCCAACGCCGATGTACCACCATCGCTCTTCTTACCTATTCAATCCAAGCTTCTCCGAGCCCCGCTTCTTCTCCGCTTGTCCAATTTGTCTGCAGATACGCGTCCGGTACTTCCATCTGAAGATGGTAGGTAGTACTAGTAACGCGGTACCTACAGATAATGCGGATGAGGGGTATTACCCCTTACAGTAGGTCACTTTTTCATTGCTCATGCGGTCATCGACGAGAAAGTATAAAAGTTCCAAAGGATGGAAAAATTGTTTTTCTTATTGGGTTAATTGGCACATTTTTATGTCTCCCTGCCCATCTTTATTATCACCAATCTAACGGTCGGGATTTAGGAAATATTTTCTGACCGCACCAATAAATTACATACCAGATTGATTGTAATCTTTACCTGAGGTCCCGAAACTCAGCCGTCTAGGCGTACGAGTACGACGAGCGGTATACCGGCTAAGTCTTGGTGATACAGAGAAGCGATGGTGATGATCATGAATGATGGTATTAAGGTAGGGATTAATATTAATAGATATGAAATAATGAAATCTCAGATAGGAATATTGTGAGGATGATCAAATATGTAGGTTCATTCGGGTGTGGCGGAAAGCTTGTTGGTCTAGAGTCTTCATGCACGGACTCTGCGATATTTAAGCATTGATCGGTGGCTTGATAATATAGATAAGGTTACCAAGAACTCTTGTGTATTATGTTATATATATATGAATTTATGGTTAAATCTTTGTGAACTATGGAGTATATTGAGACATTTATTAAACTTTATTATAGATATAACCTTATATATATTTGTACATAAACTCCGATTGTACGAATTAGGTAAGATTTTACCTTCTAACGTGGGATATTCTGTGTAGAACTCATTTGAGATAATTTAGTACTCCTAGATTGATATCTCCACATGATATAATTTACTTCACTCTATTGAGATTCATCTGACCCCAACTTTCATGGATCTCACTACAAACTCACCGTCGTTTTTACCTCGAATCTCGATACATCACAAAGTTTTACCAGTATACGGTTAGCTGATTTGCAGCATCGCATGATGTGGATATGACCCGACCTCCAACTTTAACATTACATTCTTTTGATGAAATCATACGGCTGTCAATGATTAGGGTTTATAACAAATTGCTCCTTGGAACTCTGGACCTGAGATTGTGGATGAAGGCTGTGGATAAGGTTGTGGATTAGGAACTGCGGGTAAAACTTGTGGATAGTGGATATACTCCATAGGCGGTAATGAGATGGGAATCCCATCTCATCACCGCCCATGGGATGGATAACTGAGAACTCGATATTCTTTCTAGAAGGAAGAGAAGTGGGACTGAAGTGGTGGTAGGTATTCGTTTTTGTCGGTACTTGTGTAGATCAGGAATCGATGAAGTAATAAAGTGGTTTCAATTACACTAAATTTATCTAATGACTTATTGACAGTGGACACAGATATTTCAAGTCTAATAGACTTTTTGCTTTATACGAATGATCTACGAGTACATCAATGTAGTATGATGAATTTACGAAATTCATAACGGAAAAGAATAGATAGTTCCATTTTGGGGCAAATGGTGCTCAATAGAGTATCTTGCTGGTGGAGAATCCTTCCAAGATAGATGTTATATTTCCACTTCTTAGAACTCTCCTCTTCAATTTCTTCTTTCTTCTTTCACTTCTAATGATTGAAATGATGCTTTTATTTTCGTCTGAGATATAGACGCAGGAAAAATGCCACTTGAAAAAGAGTGATAAATAAGTATAGCTTTGTATAAAATAATCCTTCAATTACTTCCATTTTTCAGTTCTTTTTTCATAATATTTCCTTCCTTCGATATTCACATTCATATCCAACTATACCCTAAATTCTCCTTGCTCTAGCAAGTTTTAACTGATCTCTCCTCTCCTACAAGGTCGGAGACGAGAGATGGGAGATGTATAATACTCCTTTCGATACAACACAAAACCCATATCTCAATACAATATAACATCTCTATCAGCTCCGTAATAAGTCATTCTTCGTAACTAGTATCAAACAAGCCCATCTATTACTCTTACAAATTAAATCAAACATTTCATTAATCCTAGACCTATCCATCGAAACCTTAAAACCTTAAAACCCTAAATCCAAATCCAAACTTTATACTCTACCCATACGAGCTTTAGTTTTTTCCTAATAAAGCTTCATTCACTTCCTGTACAGTCCCCCCTCTAGGGAGAGGAAACTTGGAGACTTTCATTCGGAGACTGTTGTATTCATATACTTCACACATATTTTGATCCAAGTTCTTGCTGCATTCTCTTGAATCTCTTTCATATCTGCGATGCGATATTGGTAGAGCAGACTTTGAATTGGTATCTGTGTTTCTATTCTAAAAAGTTAATATAGCTTCAGCATTAGAGAATGTGATGGAGTAAAGTAGAGGAATATTTATGAGAAGTTTCCCAATGCTATCTGCTCAGGATGAAAGGGTATGTGACTTGCACTTTATTACAGCTTGTCTACTCTTCATCTCTTACCTATATACCTGTTCGTACTATGTACCTTTCCTGTCAGGTACTTCTGATTCCCATCACTCTGGAGATATCCATATTTCTATTCATCTAGGCTGGATTGTATCCCGTAAATAGATAACGAGAAGTTATTTCAAACTTTCAAAGTATCTACTCCATAACTAACCTGCTATTCCGTCCTTGATCTCTTGCCTACTGATATTCTAATCATCTTTCTCGTATTTTCGTTTAATTACATAAGTATATAATTACTCCCCTGTTCCAATTTTCTCTTCCTCCCTACCATCATTTAACAACTTTCATTCTCTCTCCATCCTCCATCTCAATTTCCACTTCCATCTTCATCTCACCTCAACTTACCTAACCTCTTTATATCTTCTTCCCTATCATGATACTACATCCACCCCTCCTTTCTTCATCCCACTATTATCACTTCTAATTTAAAAAGTCCCTCTCCGAATTCCACCATCTCCAAATACCGTATTCAACTCCACCTCCACCCAAACCGTATTACGGATCCCGGGCTTTTCCCATTTCCACTTCAACCCTTCCCCTCCCTCCCCACGTCCTTCCACTACATAAATCAAACCCCTAATATCCATCTCTTCCCCGCCCAATCTATTAACATATAAACCCTTAAATTCCACACAAACCATCCCTAGTCTCTAATGACTAGCTTTTTCTTCTCTACCATTTTCTTCTCATTCTTCATTCCATTCTCCACTTTATCCCCATTACTTTAATTACTAGCCCCACTCCATATCATACCACTTTAAGGTTATCATACCATACTATATCACTCCACACTATATTATTACATCCCTATTCTTCTTATTAGACCCTGTCGATCACTATCCCCAAATTTCTATCCAAATCTCCATCAACTCTACATCATACCATAACCAAAAATCTTAAATCGAACGTCAATTGTCGGTATATCCACCCGCACCCTTTAAATTACAAATCACTCATATACTGTCCAGGTACCCTTTACCTCTTTAGCCTTCTCCCACCACTCTCTTACCTCTATATAACTAACCACTTCTCAACTCCCATACATTCATAGCATCCGCTCATCCCGTTACCACTTCATCCCCTTATCCTTACCCTACCCCAAAATCCACAACATTAGCCTCCCACCCCATCCATTTTTCCACTCTCCCCATTCCTTCCCTCTTTCTACTCAATTACTTTTTTCCTTTTGCGTCTACAAACCTATCATATAAAAACTTCCCTATCTTAGTTTAATGAATACTTTAATTCTTCATTACTATATTTACCCCGTCTCTCAATTTTCAATCTTAAACTCGGATTCAATCTTCAACTTTGTATTTAGCTTAGCCACTTATTTAATAATTCCTTAAAAAACTCTATAAAAAAACAATTAATCTGATCCCTTGATTCCTTTTTGGAGCCGCAAAATATCTTATATATATCATTTATTTGTATAGTTAGAAAGTATAGAATTTATTTTTTAAATAAAACCATTTTTGATTGAAAGAAATATAAACCTCATATATCTATATTCAAAATAATAAGATTATTATCACGGTGGCTGATAGATCCTTATTTTAATATGATGATATTCTACAAAGAGAGAAAGAAGGTACTAGGAGGAGTGTAGACTATATAGAATGAGGAAGCCGTATACGCTTCTACAGGCTAACCAGAACGGGTTGAACCCGTGACAATTATAAATTAAATTATATAAATATAAATAAATATTCTATTTTTATTTTTTAATTTTTTTCTAAATAGAAAATTAAAATGAAATAAAATCAAGAAAACCATAAATTTTATAAATCAAAATAATTTTCTTTCTATAAATTCAAATTTATTTAAAAAGGAATTTTGTACTTTCTAACCGTATGAGTACTGTACTCTATTACTCTCCCCCTCCCCCAATTCTTCTTACCCTCCTCCTCCGGTCCTCTCTAATCTATAAACTTTCTACCCAGAAACCCCCTTCATCTTTATTCAATCAATCAATCAATCAATCAATCAAACCTCCAGTCTCTCATTCCTCTTCCCATCCTTCTTCCAATCTCTCTCTAATCTCAATTCCTCGATTTCTTCCACCCACAAACCCATTACCTATTACCCATCATCTACCCACTCCTCCCCATCCTCTCTATTTATCCTATCCCCCCTTTCCACTCACCTTCCCCACTATATTTCCCCATTGAAAAGAAATTCCTCTGCTTCAGATTGTATTTCCCTCTTATCCATTTCATTCTCAATATCTCTCACCATTCTCTCGCTTACCCCTTTTATCCCTTGAGTTTATTTCCTCCTTCTTATTACAACCATCGATCTTTAACTCTGTTCTCAATCCGAATACTTAAACCCAATATTTGAGTACTCTCAAATCCCTTAACACCTTTCTCTTTCTCCTCCTTTATGCCTACCTACTCATAATATCTCCTCTCATTAATTCCTTATAAATCCCCTCATCAATCCCCTCATAACTCTCCCAATAAACCCCCCATAAATCTCCCAATAATCATTCCAAACCCCAGGAAATTATAAATTCACCTACCTCAGCCTTACCCCCTCCTCATAAACCCCTCGCGCCTCACCCTCCCCCCCCCGCCCCCCCGGGCTGCCTGCTCAAACCCCTAATACTCACCCACTCACCCACTCCTCAACCTCCACCCCTCGCTCAAACCTCCAAATCCTCAAAAACCCACACAACATACATCATCATCATCATCATCATCATCATCATCATCAGCAATAATAACCAGATTCAACAACTAAGATTACATAAAAACACACCCACATACACGCACACCCTCTCTCACTCTCACACAAAAATAAAAACTTCAATCAATCCATCCATCCATTCCCTAATCCCCAACCTAACCCCTCCTAGCCCCTCCCTCCAACCCAACCCTAACCCCCCCCTCCAACCTAACAATCCAACAACCCATCAACTTCCTTCCTTCCTTCCTCCTATATACAAATAACTAACTAACTAACTAACTAATAGCCTAACAAATCCATCTTTTCAATTCCCAAATTCCCAAATTCCCAAATTTCCATATCCCATATCCCATACCCCATATTCCACATCCGAGCAAATATAGCTAATAATTACCAGCTTTTTATACACACATACACATACACATGCTACATGCATATAGCACTACACCCCTATCGCCCTACAATTTCGTAATAAAGAAAATATTCATTCATCCTACTGCTTAATCACAAGCACAAGCAGGTGTATATATAGCACATGCCAACTCCAAGAAAACTGCTAGCTGCACTTAACTGATCCCATAAAATCACATTTTACATCAATCAATCATATCATATCATATCATCCCCTCAACCAAGTAAACCCTTCTCCACGCCTCCATTCTGCATCCTTGCACTTCCACTTCCACTTCCAGCACCACCTCCCCTATCCTCCCCTCCATCCTCTTCAAAAACAAATCTCTCACACCTCTGAGTAACCCTCCCACACCAAGGATCTACCCATTTCGTCCATGCATTTGCGAGTGCATATAAAATAACAAACCAAATCAACAACATGGAATACCATCTCAATCTACCACACATATGCAAAACCCCCTTTACCATTTCACCCTTCTCATTAACCGTATCTTCAGGCATCGATACACCATACAACATCCATATTAACAAAGTTCTCAAAAGCGTTCCATGAATAAGATAGACAGCGAAACTATTTTTTCCGAACCAGAGGAGATGACGATTTGAGAGGAAATCTTTACATAGCGGGGAGAAATGGATACCGAGGGCGATTAAATCGAGTCCGATACCAGAGTAAAAACGTGGGATATCGGGGTCGTTGGGGAATATCCAGAGGGAGAGGTTGTAGAGGGATTGAGACCAGGGTTGAAGTTCGGGTTTACCTTCGGGGTAAGAGGCGAATATTAATCCTAGGAGCATGAGTGCGGGGGCTAAATAATAACGTGGCCATTTGACGGTTGAGAGCCATTGGGTATGTGGTGGATGTTGGGAGAGGTCCGAGAGGAACGTTCCGAAAAAGAATTGCATTCCGAATGCAGCTGAAGGATGAATTAGCATTTGAGTTCTTGCAGGATGAAACCTTGATCGTTATCGAAATAGGCCATGAATAACGAACGAAAATAAAGACAAAAACTCACATTCATTCGCAACATAGAAATAAACAAACAACGCCATACTAGACATCATCCTATACCTCGGTTTCATGCCACCCGTCCCCAACATAAAAACATAAACCAACATAGCACCCTTCAACAGTGGTAATAAAGTCCATTGATTCCCATCATAAATATTCCAACCCCTCGTCCAAGTCGTAATCAAATGATACAACAAACTCTTCACCGCATCACCAAAATACGGCGTAATATCCGGAGACGTCGCTTCAATCCACCAACTATCGGATCTCTTTGCGATTTTATAAATCCCAAATTGACACAAAAACCAAATAATGGTCGTAGCAATGGTAGTTGGTAAAACCAGTCGCGGAACACGACGAAAAGCCGAGCGAGAAATCGTACTGAAACAAGCCGATTGATTCCCAGCTCGACATTGTCGAATCGGTTTCAGAGCGCATACATATCCTGTTACGAGGGAGAAAATGGTCACTCCAATACGGCCCTGAACGAGAACTCGAAGGATGGGAAGTTGGAAAAATCGAGGTCGAAGTCCTTCTCCGGAACTGGGGAGGAAAAGGTCGGGATCGAAGGCTCGGGCGATGTGAGTGGAGACTACTAATAGTGATGCGATTCCTCGAAGACCCTGAATATTTTGGTTAGTTTTTTTTGGTTTTTTGATCGTGAATTTCATGAGAAAGTCAATTCATTGAATTAATTGAATAAATTGAATAGATAATAAAGTTGACAGAAGAGAAAGAACATAACATACATCGACCCATTTAACGTTTTCATGTTTAACCGTCATGATTGTAAAGATTGTAAAGATTGAAGAAAGAAACTTTCTAAACACACGAGCTCCTCCTTCAAAAACCGGATATGCATTCCAATTTATGAATTTGGAGGTTTCGATCAGATGCTCCGTAAGGTTATATAAGTAGGTAATGAGAGAAAGAAGAGAACTAAATAAATGAAACTCGCAAGAAATCAAAAAAGTTCATGTGATGTGGATACTCCGTTCAAAATGCAGAAGCGACTCTTTCCTCTTCGATCTTTTCCTACGTTTTTCCTGTCCCAACAATTTATGGCAAGAGAGGGAAGTAGGTAGGCTGGTAGGTAACCTTACTTTTGCCAAGGGGAGAAAAATAATAATATATTTGAAAGAATGAATGAATCTCTATGCCGTTGATAAAAGATGCAAGAATGCGAGAGTGTAAGAATCAAATTAAATTATTAGATAAAGTTGAAAGAGATAAAGTAAATGCGGATCTGTACTTCCATATATAGATAGATGGATACAGTACGGAGTATGTACTTGGTCAATGTTACTTTCCTTGAATTGATTAATAGATGGTTTATAAGTTACAAAGTAATAGATTATTTAAATATCATTCGGATACAAGCATAAGGGTAGCTTGCGAGTGATAAAGGTTAGCAGAGGAGAGCACGGTTAATCGGTCTCAAATCATACCGAACCTCGATCTTGATCTATGACAGGAGTATTATCATTGGAAGATAATTGAAAAGGTAATTGAAATACAATTGAAAACTAAAAGGACAAATAACTTCTTTAGTCAAAGTACATTGTTGAGAGGAGGAAAAGTACAAGGGGATCAACAAGAAATAGCTGCAAAAGATCCGATATCCGACTTGGGATTTACAAACCATGTATGATTCGTAGATTCATGGTCTTGGGAGTATACAAATTGTTGGTTTCCATACAAGTGTAATCCTTGGTTTCTTGGTATTTTGATATTTTGAGTTTCTTTAGGTCCCTTGTTTGATTTATTTTCATTCAATGCTTGGATGGTTTGAAACAGACTGTTATATTCTTGATTGTTCTAGAAGTCTGAGTAACGGCCTTTGTGTATTTGGTGGCTTTACAGATATAAGTACCGGTAACCTTACAATTCTAATTAGGTATGTTTTGACTGAAGTTCTAAGACAAAAGCTGTCTAAACAGGTACGGAAGTAAAAGATACCAAGCTCCCTCATATCAAAGTTCAAAACGTGATTAGATTACATGTGTGTACAGAGTACTCGTACCAACCTATTCTTATATAGGAAGTAGCATAACGGATATCCCCACTATTATCGCGGGGTGGTTTCCATTTGTGGGTTTTCATTTACATAGTGTGCGATAGTGGATAGTGTGATTTATGATCCAGATGATGTTTATTCGGGGTAAATGGGGTTTGGGGTAAAAGTCCGCAAGCTTTATATTTAATAGTAAGTAAATAGATAAGTCTTACCTAGATATCTATTACTCTCTTCCACAATCACTATCTTATAACTAGACATCGGCCATACCATTTCATCCAAACACTCGATTAAATCCTAGACCTTAAACCCTAAGTTTCAGAAGCCAAACCTGATACAAAACTCAAAAAATAAAAAATAACTAAATACAACAACTAAATACGCATTAACGAAGCAAAAACCCCCACCCATCCCGTTTACTCGCCCGCCAAGAACCCGCATCGTCTACGATACATACGCAACACATTTTACCCCTGAACCACACACACACCAAACCACCAATCAATCAATCCATCCATAATGCCATGCATGATCAAATCGTACCTAGCTACAGTAAAAGTAAAAGTAAATACCAATCCCCGTCCAAGCTTTAACGCTCATTTTTTATCCTCCGCGTAAGCTAATTCCTTCGATTCATGATTCTCGAACCTGGGTTTTTTCAGCAGCTTTCACAGCTTTACAGCTTGTCAAATAAAAATTATGATCTTACATATTGAATATGAATATTATATTTTAAGAGCTACCTATTCAGCCGCATTTCCCACCTCATCAATATACTCGTAACCATTTGATTATTTGACAAATCATCTTCATTCTTCAATTTCACTCCAAACACAAAAAAAATAACACCCTACCTACCTACCTACCTACCTACCTACCATATCTACCATATCTACTATATCTACTACATCCACATAAATACAACCAGATTCCTCAACCCACAATCATAATCATAACCATAACCATCCCATCCAGGGTAGGTACCGAAAAGGACGCGTAATGCGGGGTTACATATACACATACGTACCTACATGACACCTGCAATTAATTAGCGATATAAACCGTAACCGTAACCATACGATGAGATGACCAGAAAAACGGATAAAAGGTTGCATCCGTCCCGGTTAGATTCTTTGTGTTATTTATTGTACGGAGTATAATTGTTTTATTGTGTTGTAATTATTATATTATAATCGTACTCTCTAGACCTAGTAGATCTGTTCTTTTTGGCGCGGAGCGGAGTAATTTATATTAACAACCTTACTGCATCCGGGATTCTTTGGTGGTTGGAAGGGTATATGATATGATATGATATGATATTGATGAGTTGAAATATAAGCAAGACCTGGCTGGACTCGATTTATAAGGGAGAAGTCTTTTTATTTTGGGGTGTTTAATAAGGTTGTTGAAGAAAATATATTGAGTATGAAATATGGATGGATTTTCAGATAGTTTTGCTTACTTTAATAGGATAGGATGAGAGGAGAGGAGATGAGGTGGAGGAGATGAGATGAAATGAAATGAAATGAAATAAAAAAGATGTTGATTTTATTTGATCTTGTTATATATTATGAATACATTTAGTATTAAAAGATATATATATATATATACTCGAGTATATAATATAATCAAGTAAATCATTGATTGATATATTCATTTCAATAAAAGGAAAAAGAAGAAAATGTCGATTCAATATTGAATTCTTCCTTTTAATATTTCAAGAAAATATATTTGTTACGCCGGGTAACAGGAAAACGCTCACGTGCTACCAGTATCACGTGACTGGCTCAGCGAGGATCAGCGAGCTCAGTACTGAGCCATATTGATCCTACTGAGTAGCCAGAACACGAAGGTCTATATAATGAAGATGGATTTCCTTTGTATAGAGCTTCGTGCTCAAGATCAATCATTTAGTATACCATACTATTAGTTACGAATTGCATCATATTATTGTCATTACTTTAAGTCCCTGCTTAACGCCTAGTTATAAACCACCTCGAGAGCCTAGAGCACTTCCACGTGATCTAGACGGCAAACCTCGTAACATATTCCCTGTGTAAGGTCATTCCTTTTAACAGTTATTTAGATATATTTACAGGTTAATTCTGTTTTTTTCGTTTTGTGTACTTTATAATTACTTACTAGAGTACGGGTACAGCTATATCCTTTTATATTTCTATTAAGTAAGATGATAATATATATTTTTTTTATAAAAAATATTTTGAACTTTATGTACTTACCTCACTCTCTGTTTATACCCTTAAAGTTTTGATAGTAGTATATATCTATATCTTAACAATATATAATAATAAGATTAAACATTAAAAACAAAGGAAAATTTCAAAAGTTAAAGGATACATACTGAAAATTTAACAACTTCTACTACATCTATATCTTCTGCTCCTCAAGAATTCTATACTGATCAGCTCTCACTTAATAATCCTCATCTTATTATCCATCCGTACTACCCTTGTTCAAAAAGAAATATCCCTATAAGCCCCTTACAAAAATATATTCCTATCAAGAAATTATAACAAAAAAACTCACGCCTTAAATCATACCCACATGCATCCACAATATTTATATTGATTATATTATACTTTAAAATATCTAAGCAGGTCTTATATCAAATAGCGATACCCCCGCATAACTACTGAAACGATCACGAATCAACTACACCTAAGGGCCTCACAGGAGGCTCCCACCATGCCGCTGGTGATGCGCGCCCCCGGCGCGCCGAGCGGCTCCCCAACCAAGAGGCGACCCCCCTCAATCAAGCACCATTACCCCAGGGGCAAGCATTGCCCCCCACCAATTATAAGATCACTTACAGGCTCTGCCCTCGGCGCAATCAAGGATCGATTCGAAAGGATCGACAAGACAGAGACAGAAAAGCGGGAGGTGATCGAGGCGTTCGCAGTATTAGCGGATAAGCTTGCACAAGGCTTCCAGGGCCAACAACGTAAACTCGCAGTGAATATTAAAGGAACGATCATCTCCACACTGCTGGGAGCAGCAAAGGCTACTTCTGATCGATGGACAGGGCTCACAACAGAGCACTCACGGCCAGAAAGTAACACGCAGAAGACCTACACTGATGCGCTGAAAACTCGTACAGTGCCTGAGGCAGAAAGACCCACTACGGTCCCCACCATTACAGTGCGCACTGCCCCTACTGGAGGCACGAACACTGAGCGTACAGAAGCACGCAGACTCAAGAGGGAGAAGGATCGGATCGAGAAAACGATCCTTATAATAGCCAATGGGGAAGCCCTGCTCTCAGCGGCAAACCCCTTCCTACTAAGACTCAGAATAAAAGAAGCAGTCACTGGACTCACATTAGCAGAGATTCCCTTCCTTCAAAGGAATAATACAGGCTGGACTCTACGATGTAGCTCTAGCGCTAGCCGGGAGGAGATCATGAAAGCAGATAACGCTGAGCGGGTCCTTAAGACCCTCCATGCAACAAGCATGCGCAGATTAGAGAAGTGGTTCATGTATGCAGTTCCACAAGTACCTCACGACTTTTATCATATCGAAGGAGCTCCTGCTCCCATGCCCACTGAGCTTATCAAAGAGGAGATCACAGCTCAGACCGGCAAGCAGCCGGTCAACTACCGATTGGCACGTAGCGGGGTTAACCCGATCACTAAAAGAGCCACCTGGATCATTGGCTTCAATACCGCAGTACCGCGGTTCCGACTATTCAATAGCAGCTCCTACTCGGTTCTCCTAGACAAACCCCGGGTAATTCAACTGCACAGTACCGGCTGCCAAGGGTACTGCAACCCCTTCACCTGCAACAGAGCCTCACGATGCTCGACATGCGGTAAACTAAACACTGAGCATGAGGGTGCACTCGTACATCAACAATGTACTAGAGCAGCTCAATGCGCCAATTACCACGGACCCTTCCGCGCTGGCCACTCCAACTGCCCAGCTGCGCCTAGGGTCTATGCTAAACGACGGATCATTCTGACCGCAAAGGAACTGGCTGCAGTAAGAGCTGTTGGCAGAAGAGACCATAAGACGCTGCACAGAGCAGATGCAGACGAGGCAGAACATACCCCTGAATCACCTCTGCCTCCTATAGTAACACTCGCAGAAACCCCGATCACTCCGGGGGCGAGGATCACAGCATATGAGAATGAGCGCCTCAGCAAGCGCCCACGCAGGCTCAGTACAAGTCTGCCGATCGCACCAACCGTATTACGCACACGCTCAGCTCGCATCCAGAGCCAACGGAATCTCAATATAGAAGCGCTAGCAGAGAAAGCCTTCACTCCAATAGACCTGGATATGATCGATACAGAAAACTCTATAACAGTTGACACTGCACTTAGACCTTCTCTATGAATAATACAACTTATGAATACTCTCAAAGGAACAAAGGCCTCACTATTGCTTGGGCGAATGTAGGACGAGGGCATGCGAACCATATTACACTACTACAACTAGCTGCTGACGCTCGACTGGATGTGATCTGCATACAGGAGCCAAGGCTATACTGCAACTCAAAAACACAAAACCACACTGCATACGATCGATATCAACCGATCGACAACTGGAATCTTCGAGGAGGCCTGGAGGAGACCGATCTAGGCCCAAGAGTTATAACCTATATACGAAAAGGCGCGAATCTAAGAGTAGAGCAAATGAAGCAACTCGAAAACAGGGATCTTCTCTGGATACGAGTCAATGAGTACTCGATCCTGAATGCTTACAGAGCCCCGCGCACTCTGGATATTATTAACTACATCACACATTTAGCTCCGAATGAGCGCACGATCGTAGGAGGGGACTTTAATGCAAAGCACGATCTGTGGGAACCGGGCGTGATCACAGCAAATCAAGGGGCGCAGCTCGCGGCGTGGGCAAACGAGCAGGGCATGGAGTTTATAGGCACCCCAGGCGTACCTACTCATTCAAGAGGGCATGTACTAGATCTGACATTTTCAAACGTACCATTCGCATACACGGAAGTCCTGGAAGAACTCCATTGCGGATCCGATCATGCCACACAGGTTACCACCTTAGCGAACCGCGGAACAACAGAATGGGATCAACATCACTATGGCATAAGGGAATCGGATCTGCCCAGACTAGATGGACTAATGGCTAATCAAGTAGCTCACCTTAAAAATGTGAATATCCAGACTACAACTGAGATCGAGACCTGTGTAAGCGAGCTGGCGAATGCATTAGACAAAGCTATCCGAACGATCGGCAAGATTGATCGGAAGGCAGGGAAAGCTTCGCCATGGTGGACGGATGAGTGCAGAGAGGCCCATCGAGCACACATAGAAGCACAGAGAGGACCAGACCCCGAAAGGAAGACCAATGCTACTCACCTCCTACGGAAGGTAGTGCGGCAAGCTAAGAGATCATACTGGGCAATGCGCCTAGATGGAGTTAAAGACGACAAAGAACTCTATCGGGTCATGGGGTGGCATAAACTAACTCCTGAAAGTACTGTGAAATCCCCCCCTCTAAAGATCAACGGGCAGGAGATCATTGATACAAAGCAGAAGGCAGATGCCTTGTTCACAGCAGTCCTGGATCGGTTCAGAGCGGACGACGATCTACCAAACGATCCGCTACGCAACCATACGCACAGAGGAACACTCCCCTGGAAAAGAGCGATCTCAGCAGAGGAAGTGGAAAAACATGTCATAGGAGCTACATGCACTTCACCAGGAGTAGACCGAGCCACTGTTCGCCTCCTCAAGGCATGCTGGCCGAGCGTCAAAACACTGATCCGGGAGATCTTTGCATCGTGCCTAGCTTTAAACTACTATCCAGAAGGATGGAAGCTAGCGGAAGTGGTGATGCTCCCCAAGGTAGGCAAGAAAGATAAAACGTCACCGCGCTCATGGCGGCCGATAGCCCTGATCTCTTGCATTGGAAAGGGACTCGAACGATACATAGCCAGTCAAATATCCTGGACAGCTCTAAGACACAACGTGATCAGCCCACAGCACTGCGGGGCACTCCCAAGGAGATCAGGAACGGATCTGACTGCTGCTTTCACTCACGATGCAGAGCTTGCACTAGCAACTGGTAACGTAGTCTCGATTGTCACGATGGATGTACAAGGAGCCTTTGACGCTCTTCTAAAGCGCCGACTCCTAGACCGAATGATCAAGCAAGGATGGCCAATCTCGCTGCTCAGGCTTATAGACTCGTTCCTTACAAACAGAAAAGTCAGGGTGAGACTCGAAGGCACTACAACAAAGGAATATCCAGTAGCATGCGGTACTCCCCAAGGGTCCCCATTATCACCTATACTT
Organism: Sclerotinia minor; assembly: GCA_025389075.1. Lineage (NCBI taxonomy): Eukaryota > Fungi > Ascomycota > Leotiomycetes > Helotiales > Sclerotiniaceae > Sclerotinia > Sclerotinia minor. The sequence goes on along the minus strand of QRFH01000013.1, from coordinate 1,152,343 downwards.
TATATGCTATATCTTGCCGAGCTCCTCAACCGAGATACAAAATACCGCTTCGGCTATGCGGACGACATCGCGATCTATCATTCCTCCAAACATCTATCTACGAATGCCAGGATCCTCCAACGACGTGTTCGGCAGATCATTCGATGGGGCAAGGACAATAAAATCCTATTCGCCCCAGAGAAATTCGAGCTACTCCATATAACCAGGCGGCACGACACAACCAATCCACCATTAGTCGTAAGCCCGGATCTGATAATCACTCCAGTACCCATCGCAACCAGTGAAAGCATCCAGCCTACTCTAAGATGGCTTGGAATCTTCTTCGATCGCCGGCTCTCATTTCTACAGCATGTCAAAACACGTACAGCGAAAGCCATGAAAGTAGCCTCGCATATCAGATCAATAGCCCGGACTCTGCATGGGCCACCAGCCTCCTTTCTGAGAAAAGCAGTGATCACCTGCGTTCTTCCAGTGGCGCTATTCGGCACTGAAGTATGGTACGCCGGTAGATCGAAACCCAATCTAGGCCAACACGAGTCAAATATAAGCACAGGCACCAAAGGTCACCTCCGCTATATCAACAAAGTGATCAATACGGCTGCAAGAGGAACAATCCCAGTATACAAAACTACACCGACTGCAGCACTTATAAAAGAAGCTGGCCTGCCATCAGGGATAGTTGCATTGGAACATGCCAAGCTGAGATTCGCTCTCCGCTTACAAACGATCGACAGCAGGCACCTGCTAGTGAGCCGCTTGAAGCCCACTATACGGAAAAGGGGGCGAGGGGCTGGCACAGCTAGAGGGCCTCTCACAAGGATCCAGCGGCTCGGCCTGATCATCCCAGAAACCCAACGGCCGAAACTGCTCCGCCCACACGTCTCGCCGGGATGCAGAACCGATCCTACAGAAGGGCGAACCAAGGAAGAGGCAGCACAGGCCTTCAAGGAGTGGTGGCCAAAGCTCCCGCCCGAAGACTACTCGATCTTCTCAGACGGATCCGAGCAGACTATAGATCGCAAGCACCACGTTGGCTACGGTTACGCGATCTATCGCAACGGTACTCAAATAGCAACCGGATACAAACAGATCCGCAGTGACTCACACGTGTTCAATGCAGAAGCGATAGGAGCATGGCGCGGACTGGAGCACCTGATCAGCACACTCGCAGGTCCCCCAAACGGTAGGATCTGGATGTGTATCGACAGCACATCAGTCATCTGGGGTATGCGAGGAGATGCGCCGCCTACATCGCAATGGGCTTTCCACAAGTGCCACAAGGCAATCAGACAACTCAATATCAGAGTAAAGTGGTCCCCTGGACATATGGAGATCGAAGGCAATGAGGAGGCGGATCGCCTAGCGAATGCAGGAGCAGTTGGACCCATGGATCAAGCGGCCGACAAGTTACCCACGATCAGTGGTGTGCGAACGATCTTTCGTAAAAAGTGCCTGCGCGCAGAGACTGACTGGTGGAAAGAGGTAATTGCCTCCCTCTCGTCTAGCTATAAAAAGTGGTCTCCCAACTACAATACAAAGGAGCCGAAAGAACTAGCTCTACCCAGAGGAGTTCTTCATCGACTACTAGCTATGAAAACAGGTCACGGCGATTACGCTGCATATCACCAACGCTTCAAGCATCAAAACAGCAAACAAGACTGCTCATGCGGTATGGAAAAAGAACCATATCACTTCTTCAGATGCGCAATAAACAATCTAAAGCGCTCAAACTGGCCCCTCTCTCCAACAGAGATACGCTCCGACAAACAGGCGATCACATATATTAAAAAACTCTTATATACACCCAGTAAGCTCACTCAACTGATTGTAGACTCGGAATTCTATACTCAGATCTGTCCCAATTACTAAAGGGCCTCGGAAAAAGGTTTACCTTTTCAACAAAGCGCCTGTTCCCCTCATTAACTCTTCACTCAACTGATCACTCTAATACATATTACCTCTCAAAACCGCAAAACACAAACCCAACATACAGTGCAAGAGCGCTGACGCTCAGTTAACCAAACAGCAATCCACCCCCGCTCTCCCCCATTCCAGTCAAGGGATCAAAGCCTTCATCGAGCCTACTCACCCGGGAACCAAGCCCCACCCTAACAACAACCCAGATCAGACATGCCCTTTTACTATAAGAGGAGGATCATACACGCAAAGGAGCGAACAGCCCCTGGCATTGAAGTTAAACTGTTAAATTTGGCTGCGACGATCACGCCGCTTAAAAGCTCCTTATCTTAGCACGTCTCAATACCCCAAGGGAGGTTCGAAGTAGACGTTAATCAATATAAATAAATAAATAAATAAAATTAAATCATACCCAAGATACCTACCTCATCAATACAAAATCTCAAAAAAACAAGAACTTAAACTCCCCCAAAAAACACTCTTTCTCCATCCCCTCATCTCTCCAGCCAGAAAGAAAAGAATTAAAAATACTTCTCCTTCCTTCATCTACTCCGGAGCTCATTTCTAGAACCCTTTTACAAATAATTAGTGCTAATCAAATGACTAGGTAGGCTAATTAGACTTCGCTTAATTGTCTTGCTTCTCCTAAATACATCTTTATTGTTATCCCAAGATTCCTGATCTGGAGGTTTCGCGGCAGTCTTTGCATCTTTACATCTTTGTACTCGTATTCATTAACTATCCTGAGTAAGAAATTGGTTATATCTCTGTCGTCTTAAATAACTTGTAGTAGAGTGGTATTAACCTTATACATCACACATCATACTCCTCTGTGTCTCCTCGCGGATTTCCAGTGTTTGTATAAATACCTATCTGTTTTTGTAGTTTCTTTCGTGCGGTATGTATTACTCTGAGTTTTCAATCATTCGAGGGACTTATATCAATTCTCTTTGTTCTTTCTCTGTCAATCTCAAGTCCCAAGTCCCGACTTTTACCTTCTGCAATGCCGCCGGTAGAATGGTTGTAGTATCTATTGTTCTGGTATCCTACAGAGTATTAGCTTTACCTCCAAATGTCCCTTTGCCCCCTGTTACCCATACTAATTCCCATCCCCACTGTTTCTAAACTTCCTCGAGCCTCTGTATTCGTATTTATCAACTAGCAGGTACATATGGCGTCATTCCACATCCTAGAATAGATCCGTAGCGGAGCAATTAGTGAATCTAGGCTGCTGAATAGGCTTCCTCTTCATAGATCTCATACAACCCACTAATGATTTCGCATTATCGCTTCTAATAATGAAATTTAGCTTTGCGTAAATGATTCGTATTCGCTGAGTGTTGAGTTGTATAAGTACAATCTCATAAGATAGATATGATAACTATAAGCATGATAATTGCAAATTCAAAGACACGCCAGAGATACGAACGAATCCGAAATGAAAGTATATTTAACGTATCATACTCCGCATAATCATCTTGTACTATAAATGATGCGTGGTTCTGTAGTTTTCAAACTTAGTAGTTGGTCCCACGAGTTATCTGATGCAAATCACAATTCTCGGTTCAAACATCCGCTATTGAGATACTTTCCTTTGCAGGGTTACCTTCCAGAGAAATCGCTGGTCTTAAGTAAAGGGGATGGAAAGGAGATAAATTACTTTCTTGTGCCAGCTGTGGTAATTATTTACATATTTCTCTTGAGTTTACCTGGTAGATATACATACATATGTATATATAAAGTATGAAATAAACCGGCAGCAAGCTGAGTCGGATAACTCAATATTGTCAAAGATCTTCTGGTGTCATAGAGTACTTTATCCTAGATCCTCGAGATCCTGCGCAAGGGCTGCTGTGCTCAGTTCCCCAGCTCAAATTCCCAACCATCGTTTGTCTATATCTTTTCTGAAATCTGTATGCACTCTCTCTTTCTTGACATAATACACTATATCAATACTCAAGGGCGCAGCCCAGGAAGCCCGTTTTATAAACATGTGTATCATTGTGGGTTTATTTGCTGTTCTCGAAAGGAGAGAGTCATTGAAAGTAGTCAACCTCAAAGCAAACTGCGCTTCGTAGTATTTGAGTTCCATGCGGCTAGGAGATTTGTGGAAATAGGCTGTGATAGAGTGGAGATGACTTCTTTGCTTGAAGTGTAGTTGTGCCAACTCTGGGGAAATTTGATGCCGTAATTCAGATTCCCCTTGTTTCTGGTACTGGCTATGGTAGTGGACGGAGGGAAGATGAGAGGATTCACGATTCATCGAGATTTAGACTAGATTTGCTATACAGAAGGTAGAAAAGGCGGAAATTGTGGTGATTGGGGTTTTATTGGAGAATGGAGGTGTTTATTGCCTTCAGATTGAGCTATGTGAATTCCGGAGAAAGGCGATGATGTTGTTAGAGCTCCCGCTTGGCCTATCTAAATGAAATCTGTAGGAGATAAAACTCGGTCTAGGAAGAATAGACTCCTGGCATACTCTAGCGGACCTCTTTACTTTTTGTAAATGGTGGGGTGTTTCTGGAAACTTGATGACGCTGGCCAGCGTACGTCTTAGCCGTCCTTTGGGAGATTCGTACGGTGGATCAAGATGCCGCGGAATACAAGTCATTACAGCAGATTGGGGTTGGTATTTTTTTTAAAAACTTAAATATGTATGATCCAAAGAGCTTTCTCCCTGATAACAACCCTTGTTCTTCACTACAAAGATTCAAAGCCCTGTGATATAAGGACAAAAGAAGAACGTCAAGAATTGATATTCATCTCTAATAATAGTAAAACAGGTCAGAATTTCCCCAAGCAGCAAACCGTACAGAACTCTAAAGCCTTCCACATCAAAGTCAACCATCCCAGATAAACCTCTCATGCTATTTACTATACTTTATTTACTATTCCTCACTACCCAACTCATATCACTTCCATCCCATGATAAATTAAACTACCGAATCAAATCAACATCACAATCTCACGATTCCCAAACCCATTCATCCCATAAATTTCAAATCCATCAATCCCTCCAATCTCCGAGCCTTCCCGAAACCTATCAATCTCACATCTCCCATTCTCGTTTCATCTCTCTTTCAGCTAACCGAGGTAGTCCTCTACCTTTCATAGAAACTTCCTGAAAGTATTTCAAAGGACTTAGGAGTGGAATTGAGAATATCATCCCATGTCTTGTGCAATAGTGAAGTAAGTGGCTTTTGATTCAATTTCAATTATCCTTATTCAATTTCGGTGACTTGTTATTCACTGAGAGGAATTCTCTGATATATGCAAGAAAATATAGTAGGTTAGGCCGAGCTTTGCCTCTATCCCTGGCCAGCTGTGATAGTGAATTATTAGGGTATTATTAAACGATGTTTTTCAATGTGAGGTGAGAAGAAGATTCTGTATTAATAGAGAGATTGAAGAGTGGGAACTTAGATTTTGAATAATTCATCATTGATGAGAAACTCTTGATAATCAAAGAAAAAAAGCTCTGGTTAGAGATTGTAAGTCTTTGAATATCTTTGATAAGTTTTGATGTTTCCTCGTTAAGTTCAATGAAAATAATACTCGTTTATATATACTAAATAGTTATACTACCTACCTAGAATTGAGAGTTCACTGAGGCTACAGTACATACAATAGGTAGAATTAGTTAAGATGTATTCAAGCATTATCAGAGACCTTCAACTCGTTCAGAAGAGTATTTCCGCTATATTATAAACCATCCAGTAAAGTGAAGGTATATCCACGCTTAAATTCAGCTCATTAAGTGATCTATACACGCAAAAGAGTATTTGTAAAGTCTAGTTCAACATATTAATGAACCGGCAAGGTTCTATCTTGTCAAATCTAAGCACTATGATTTGTCACCTGGCAATTTTGGAGGGTATTCGAGACGTGACATTGGCAATATAATGATTTTGAGCAGCAATTGAGTTACTATTATAGATTATTCAACGATTTAAAAGCTTATTCCAGCTTTTTAATGTGAATTTGAGCAATATAGATGGTATTTGGGCAAATACTAAGCTCAAAAAGGTACTATTTCATACTAGCTTTATTATAGGTTACTGAGTGACTTATTAGTCGGGCGTAGAAGCTTCTATTGACCGCAGCCATAAACCTGAATGGAAGGAAAGGTTCTCCGGGAAAGATAAAAGTACGTAAACATGTAGAGATGACAAAAATCTATTTAATACTGAACATTGAATGGTTATTCCCGGCATCTGAAAGTATATAAGAATATATTATTGGTTACTTAAAGAACCAAAAGCCATTCAACGGGTCATATGAGTGATCTAAACACATATCCCCTCTTCTCTTGACATTTGTCAGCATCAAAGGAGCTTTCCTTGAGTAGGTAATATTTCAATGGGATAAAAGTAGTTATTAGATAGAATAAACAAAGGAGATGACAGATTCTAGGTGGTGAATGATTGCACTAGTCATTTGGTAGTTAATTTAAGGTTTATTCCATGTCATTGAATAACTGTAAGAGGCTTAGGCTTATCATATTAGGTCATTTAAACAGTATGAGGTGTTTCAGAGCGGAAATTGGCCCTGGTAATTGAATTTGGAGGTAGAGATGACGCTACTGTATCAAATTTAAGCCATATTATTGATTATTTACTGTTTTTTACTAGTTTATGAGCGTATGAACAGTTTAGCTGATCCAAATCATTGAATTTAGCAGTAGGGAAGGTTTTGTAATGTAAACTAGAGGCGTAGTTATGGTTTTAGCTTGCTGTAATTGCAAATTGAGAGATTACTTAAACCATGGCCTCGATCTGTAAACATCTTCCTTCTTCTTTCCTAGATTCTCTTCCTCTTATTTAGCTCAGGTCGTACTTTAAAAGGACATCAATCGGAAAAAATACTCAGATAGACTGTTTCCTTGTCTTGAACAAGGGTTGCGCTTTTCTTGAAAGCTTCCATTTCGATTAAATTCTCCTCGGTACCCCTCTCGCTCTTTACGTCATTCTTGATATCAAATAAGAGATCTAATGCACTAGATCTACCTCAAACTTTCTACAGTTAGTACCTATTACCTAGATGCAAGCACACTCCTTGATTACCTACTAACGATTTGTTATCTAGGCCTCGGCTTCACGTCTAATACTATTCTACCTAAATTGAAGATACTCTTCACACCCTCTCATCGACTAAATAATGGATTCATATGAAAATCAAGGCTATGGTGGTGTTCAAGGCTGGACCGGGGGTGCCTGGAATCCAGCTCAACATGGCTATCGCCAGCAAATTAACAACTGGCCACAGCAGCCTCAAGCACCTCCACAACCTCAACTTCCACCTCCTCCTCAATATAACATACAACCAGCTCCTCAAATATTCTGCTGCGAGAATTGTCAGAGAGTGGCTACTCCTACTCCTGTTAACATCCATGCATATACTACTCGGTTAGCGTTTTTCGTCAATCATATTCTCCATCCTACTGTCGCTACTTATGCTCAGATTCCCAACCGTGGTTTGCATCCGGGTTTCTCTGATATGGTGCCAGTGTCTAGAGTCGTCCCTGCTACTGTAGGACATGGTCACGGTGGTAATAGTCAAGGACAGCAGCATGGTGCACAACAGGGAAACAACTATGGATTCCAACTTCAAGCTCCTTCTGGACCAGCAGCAAACAGCATTACTAATTATACTGCTGCTAATGCTACATATAACAATAATCACCAACCTGAATTCAACCAGCAAGGAAGTCATCAAAGCGGTAGTGTCTATAATGCTCAGAACAATACTCAACATCAACTCGCCCACAATAACCGCACTCCTAACAACCAACCCCCTCAAGCAGTCACTGGACCCATCATATTCGCCGGCTCTTCCTACAGCATAGCCCCATATATCCCCATTCCCCTCCCTCGATTCACCCGGCCCAATTTCCAACTCAACGTCAAATTCCGTCTCGAACGATTCCGTCTAGATTCTCCCGCACCACCAATCCAGCATGGAAATCCTCATACTCAAGGTTTTAGCCCCTACCAATTTGCGCCTTCTTTCAATACTTTCTACCAAAACAACAACAACAACCATACCTTTAATTATTCTAGCAAAACTACTCGTGCTAGAGAAAATATGGAACTGATTTGGTTCTACTGGCCTGTTCAACTCGAGATTCCTCTTTGGGCTAGGGGACAGAATACACAGACATCTGCGCCGGAAATAGTGGCACAGCTTGTTAAAGAGGGTACGCAGATAATTAATGGGGAACGATGGGGATTTATTCAAGATGCAGAAGAACGTGAAGGATTGTGGCATAAGCGTCGTTCTTACAAGGTACTTGAATGTCCTATTCATGGAATGCTCTGGAAAGTGACGGTATTTGTACGTCGTGGCTATTAGAGGTTCTCAAAGGTATTGGGTCGTTTTGTCTTTGCGCTGGGTCTTGATTTCTCAGGGTGTGAGATCTAGAAAGTCTATCCAGAGTTTTCTTTCTATGTTTATGGAAAGGAGGTTTTGAAGCTTCTTCATGGATCTATTTCACTGGTGTTTCGGATCTTTGGCTGTATTTTACGACGTTATACATACCTTCTTCTAATATAATTCATGGATGTACACATATTCTGATTTTACTCTATGATTTAATCTACTTTGTAGTGCCAATGTGATTTATCTGTTTGAAAATCTAATTACCTTGACTTTATTACCCAGTTTCTACTTCTAATTATCAATTTTTAACTTTAAATCCATAACACTACTTCCCGAATACGAAATATTTACAATCAATTCAACTAATTCAACTCTTTTCAGCTTTCTACTAATTATATATAAATTCCACTTCATTGATACAATTCTTCATTCATCATTATACTCTCCATAAAATATCGTCAAATCTTGTATTCATTCTATTTCATCCCACCATAAAGCCAAAACACTTCCTTCATTAACATTAATTTATTATGATTAATACACAAATTAAAACAATTTAATACTTTATACCTTGGTAGTTTCTATCTTGATTTTTCGGCTGGTGTCTTCATGTCACTGTACATCACCATACAAATTTTTAAATTGAAAACTGCTCTTCGATATTACTCTCGGTTAAAAATTTATACGACTGTAGATGTAGATATTCATTCATTATTCATCTCTTGTCTATAGTAGAGTACTACGTATCAATCGCTCTGGTCTTCTGACGACTATATCTCATCCGCATACACCCATCCACTATAAGGCATTCATCATACATTGCAAACTTTAACATCAACGCTTGCATGACTTATGACTCAACGCCTGCCATCTCAGTCCATCCATTCATCCATCCACAAGTCCGCATCCTTGGACTTTAGCCACTCTCAACATGATATATGAATTGATATGAAAAGTTTTCCAAAGAATCATTGTCTGTTTCCCAATTCTATACATCATCCCTTCCTCCACTTCCACCGCCACGCACCAAAAATCTATTCCCTGTCAAGCGCATCCAACTCCGCTTGAACGGCTGACTTGGTGGCGATCTTCTTAACTTGTGTATCCTCCAACTTCTCTCCTCCAGCTCTCCTCATCTCCAAATCCTCAATCGCTCTGATCTTCTTCTGTAACCCTCTCTTCTTCTTAGCTGACGGGCTACCATCACCACCTGGACTTGTAACTGACAATTCTGGAGTTGAGAATTGTTGAGTTGGAGTGATTGGTTTTTGGTTCGAGTTGATTGAGAGATTCTTCATTCCACCTGCGCCTGTTGAAGTACTTCCAGCTCCGTTAAGAGGTACACCTCCATTTTGACGCTGGTTTTGATGAGGGTGAGGATGTTGATGAAGGTTGTGAGGGCCGCCATTACCATGAGTTCGGAATTGAGATGGAGAGCGCATATTGTTGTTACTCTTTGAGCGACTACGTTGACGATCTCTTCGGTCTGGGCTACGATCACCACCTGGACCTCTTGGTGCATCTTGGGTTCCGGCACCGAGACCACCTGCTTTAGCCTCAGCATCCTTTGCTTTCTTTGCTTCGCGCTTCTTCTTATTCTTGAGTGCGGCCTTGGAAAGGTTTTCGTCTTCAACCGCACCCGGAACGGCTGGTGCGGCTCCTGGGACAGAGTTCTCGGACAAATCAGCACCCGGGACTTGTCTACGAGATCGACCAAATCCATTGGTGTTGACCATTGATGTACCATTGCTAACAAAGTGAGCAGAACCACCTTCATCCTCACGCTTGAAGTGAGATGGTGTAGCTTGACCACGTGCTCCTGGAGGGCGATAAGCTCCTGCTGGCTTGGAAGGGGTCTTGACTGTACCCAAGTAAGCGACAGCCGATGGGTGTGGTTGAGGCACTGGGTTCAAGAAATCTCCGGCCGGGAAACTTTCGGCGCTTTGTGGTCTCCATGTAACGTGGTATAATTCGACCATATCCTCATTGTACATAATCCCACCTGTAACGTGCCATAATCGAACACCGTTATCAACTCGCAATCTAGGACTGGTCGTAGCTGTCAAGATATACTTGCTATCTGGACTCCACTCGCAAACACTAGGATTTCCACCTTCAATAGTACAAATCTTTTTGTAATCCTTTTCGAGATCGTAGATATCCATTTGACCGGCTAAGTTTCCGAAACCGGCAACCAAAACAAATCGACCAGTAGGGGAGAACAAAATCGTGTTTCTGGGGCCAAGTTGGAATGTATGGGTCGCAACTGCTCTCTGGTTAAAGATAGTTGTCTTTGCTGGCATATATCCATAAATGACACCAAATTCTTTCGAGTTTGGTGACCAAGAAACATCATGAATTGGCCCCTCCTTATCAAGAGTAATTCTAGAATCAAATCCACCATTTGCGCTCAGCACATATAATGTAGTCTCTCCATAATAACTCTTGTTTGACTTATCAACATCTGTCTGGGCGAGAACGATCAAGGTTGTGCCCAATTGATTCCATTTCAATTGAACTTTGTCGCCCTTGAAAAATGTCTTTTGTGAAACCGGGGCGTTGAATTGTGGAACGTTGAAAACTTTGACGGCAGATGGTTGGCCCTGAAATGATTGATTAGCTAAATTCCGAACTACGAGTTGAGTAGTACATACCTTGCGCTCTGGAATGAAAACTGCTACAGAATAGTTGTTGCCTGGGGAAACTGCAAAATCCGCAACACCCTCTACACGAAGCTTATTCCAAACTGTACGCAAATCGCCGCTCTCGTAGAATTGGACCTCGTTCGTAACGTTTCGGGCGCAATATTTCTCGTCGAAAGTGTACTGAAGGTTCCAACCAGTTTGCGACTTTTGCACAAATCTCCCAACAACCTCCTTCTCAGCTCCCTCCGCAACATCCTCCACCGTGCGCCAAATCTTCAAATTCTTGACCGCATCACCATTGTCGTCCTTCGAAGGTCTCTCCCAAGTGATGATGTATGTGCCACGAGGAGAGAAACCCAATTCGTAGACGTTTGGTGTGGGAAGGCTAGTGATGATGTGACCGGCGAACGCATCAACGACAGTCACTCCGTCATTGGAAGCCCAAGCAAAGTACCGACCGCATGGCGAGTAGGTACAGCAGCGAGAGTTACCTTCGGGTCTCTGGAAACCAGGCAAAGGTTGATAGACGGGCGCGGCATCCAAGATACCAATCCCCTTCAGTGTTCTGTATGCAAACTGTGTCGGAATTGCCATGGCTAATGAAAGTCACAGTAAAATTCTTTTTCGGTAACAGAATGGTTGTAAATTGTAAAAAGTCTTCTTTGTCGTGCGGAAAGCCTTGAGGGATTGGATTCGAGTTGTCTTGAATGTCGAGACGAAATCCTTTTGATGGGAAATTGTCTTGATGAAGATGAATCGAATGGGTTCTTCGAAAATCTCGGGAATGATGTTGTTTCGTTGTGCGTGGGGTGGTGACTGTGCGAGAAATTTGTGGAGAAAAAAGGAACAAGGCTGCTTTCTGTTGGGTGGTTTAAGGTTATTGAGCTGAATTAATTTATATCGATCTGCTGGATGCGAATGTTCAATAACGAAAACAAATGCTTCGTATTTGATTCTCCGGCCTTTTTTCCAAATTGAAGTGATTCCTTTCGATAAGTCGACCGTTCGAAGAAGAGGAAGAAGATATTTAAATTGAGTGTAGGACTGTCTTGACAACTGATGAAGGACTTTCGGGAGAGTACCGTTTGAGATTGAGCGTGTGTAGAGGGAAAAGAGGGAAAAGAGGGAGGGGGAAGGGAACGGGAAAGAGAAGGGAGAGAGAAGAAGAAAGTGGAAGATGTGTGATGTTTTGTGTTCTTCTTTGTTGTAAGGGTTTGTCGCTTGCACTAGTGAGGCTAGATCCGTACCGTATCTATCGTACACGAATAGAAAAAATACCAAGTAGGAATTTATGTGTTAGCCCGTACTAGATGTATATAATCAACAGTCAGTATTCCAGTAGGTATTCCTAATAAGTTGATGTTAAGGTTCTTAAGTTTTTCTGAGATAAAGTTTTATATGCCGGGCAGGGCTATATATATACCTGTCTAGTCTATAAAAATTATTCCCCTTCATTTGATTCACATTCAACTACTCCGCACACAATCAAAACATTCATATCTTATTCATCTCTTATTCAAATTACCAACAGCAAATCCTTCTTTTCCTTTCCAAGACTTACCGCCTAGCTTGCGTAACTACTACTTATTACTAGTGTATAGTGTTACCCAAGTTTAGCGCTCGTGATAGTTTGGGAGGGGTATTCGTAAGGCTGATCGCATGTACCGTACCTACCTGCTTACCTTCTGTGCCTATCTAATCGATAGATGGACATCTGATTGTCTATTCGTGAACTAGACGGATCCATAATGCTAGGTACTTTCAGATATATATCACAAAATTGATACAAAATCCATACTCGAGATATACCACAGAGATTATAAAGCTCTCCACATTTTGAGGTAACTTTGTCAAAACATTATTCTATAACTTTTCTATCGTTGGGTATCATCCACACTCTATTCATGCATGCATGCCCGTTCCATAGCCGTAACCTCATCCCCAATAAATATTTTCATCATGTCATCCAAGCTTTGTCTATTGCGTCTTTTCTTCTGTCCCGGTCGTAATGTCATTACCTTTTTCCATGTCCTTATCGCTAATAATCACCGCCCCTCCATTACTTGATTCCAACCCCGCTTTCTTTTCCTCCCTTCTCTTTGCCTTAGCAGCTCTCTTATCAAGTTTCTCTTGTTCATCCCTCATTTGCTTGATCAATGGACTCTTTGCACGAATCTTCGATCCCCATTTATAGAAAATGAAAGGAATGGGAATGAGGAAGACTTGTACTAATCCCAATAAAGTTCCAGCCCATTGTGGTTTCAGCGTACCGTACATGGCTGGTCCTGCCAATGGTAATGTTCCTCCAACGATTGATCTGATCACACTATTTCCTGCTAATGCCGATGCCGCATAGATACCATATGAACCAGCGAGATAATTCGTACCGTAGATAAAAACCAACGTGTTTCCAGCTCCGAAAGGAATTCCAGCAAGGATTGGCCAGATCCAATGGATTGTGATAGGGACACAAGTCCAGCTAAACCAAAGCTGTCCAATAGGACACATAACAGCCGCTATACAAATAATGCTTACCGATGCTTCTGGAGGGACTTTGCCGGTTGCGGGATCCTTCTTGTGTGAATTAATCATTTTGCGAATAAGTGGCTCAGAAAGAATTCCAAGCATGTTTCCCAATCCGATTCCTAGGAAAGCGAGGCCAGTCTGCCCTAAACTCCATCCACGCATGTCCGTGTAAATGATAGGATACGCAACGAAACACAGATATAGGATACCATAAATGATCTAAATGTAGCTATTAGTTCCAATTGCTCCCGTGACATGAGATCCTGGCGCTGTCATTCTTGTACATGGTAGTACTATATGACAACTTCAAGCAACGAGAGAAACTTACTGCTATGTACGTATTCCAGAACCAAAGAATCGGTTCCGTAAAGCTGAGTATGAATGGCCGAGAAAGGTTGATCTTCAAGATTTCGTAAACTGAAACCAAAGGTTAGCCACTTTCAATAGGTAAAATATTAACATCCACTCACAACTCTTCCTTTGATCGTATCGGCACCAATATCGATCATCGCCTGTCTCTTTGCGCATTTTTGCTGCCTTCTTCTTTAATATTACTGGTGCGTAGGTTTCTTTGACGAATCCACAAGCTACCAAAGCGCACCCAGCAAGTATCATCACAATCCAATTTGTCCATCGCCATCCTAAGTACTCGGCGGCGAAACCACCAACGAGGGGCCCGGTTACTGGACCATTCATTGGTCCGATACTCCAGAAACTGAAGGCCAATGCACGGTAATCATCAGTTGTGATATCTGCAACTGTCCCAGGAGAGTTTGCTATCATGGCAGCACCTGCAAGGGCACTGTATTCATATTAGCACCAAGCATAAACGGTAATAAATCTTTTCTTACCCAACAAACCTTACGCCCAAGACCTCTCCTAACGAAGTGGACAAAGCACAAGGTATAACCATCAATGCAAAGAAAGCCAAAGACCCAATGTAAACTGGCCTCCTACCCAAAATCTCACTCAATGGCGCAAGAACCAAACTTCCAGCAGCCAGTCCAAGCAAGAATGTTGTGACACCCAATGTTGCGATTGGCTCACTCGTGACGGAAAATTCTTTCATCATTCCCGGCATACTTGAAGTGTATGATGAACTGTATAAAACCGTCGCCCATGTCGCGAAACTCACAGCAAATATTGTATAGGCACGATACCACAGCGGCCAACTCCTTGGATCATCAGGATCGTTCTCTTCAAAATCAACTTCGAATGATGGCTCCCGTGAACGAGTAGTCGCGTATGATGTACCCGTCTTTGTATAAGTGAGTTGGGCATGTGCAAGTTGTTCCGCAGGTGTCTCGAGATTTGGCGTGAGTGCCTGTTCGAGGGGAGCTAGTGGGTCACTGTTGATCGAGTCGGAGGATAATGATGTGATGGAAGGTGCATGCGAGAGAGGAGGATGGTAGTTTTCATGATCTGATAGTGAAGATGCCAGAGTTGAAGAAGCAGGATTGGAGCAATTGAAGTCGTGGATTTCATCCTTCTCGAGGCCCGTATTGTTCACCATGATGCGATAGGTTCCAAAGACGTATGAGCACAAGGTCCCTGCTTGATTTGGCCGCCCAATGAACTGAAGAAGAGGGTGATCAGTGCAGCTTGGTATTTCCCTTGGACGGGATCGATTTGTTAAAAGATATTAATGATAGTAAATGAAAACATTTAAAGCCACAAACCACTTTACCTTCAAGAGACTGAGGAGAGTCTCATTTATGAAGGAGACAGACTGAATATGTGGGCATGGAGTATCTTTAAAGGTCCAGATGACAAACTCGCAATCATGCAATCTACCCTGGTTCTAGGCCGAGGATGTATCGCGGCCATTAATTCCGCACCCAAAATATCTATACCTGGCCATTTCATCAAAATGATATGCATCTGGTACGAGGTATCCAGTGGTGAGGGAAAACTGGAGGCTAACTTGCTAAATTATGATATGCGAGACTTTCCACAAAGTATTTTTATTCGTTCCACTTTTGATACGCACTTGGTGAGCATCAAAACTTTTACGTGAACTACACTTATTAGTAGTTCAAGTTCGAATTCTCCACTGGGAGAAGCATTATTAGCTATAGAAGCCATAAACGCAATGGACCATATCATTCAACATCTTTCCAGTGTTTTGAGGAAAGGGAATTCAGGATTGTAATGCAGTTCGATATGGATAATGGATAAAATGGCAAGATGGGCGTTATCCAGAAGTTCTGTTTGGTGCGGGTCATTGCAGAAGACAGAAGACGGTGTGGACGTAGGAGAGAGGGGAAGGATCAGCCAAGCAGCCAACCAACTAACCAGTTGATAATAAGCTTCGTGCCGATATCCGCTTGAGCCGTTAAATGTCGAATTTTGACAACATCCGCCCCTTGCAAGATCTTGTCAATCATCATTGATAAGGATTTGAGCTTATTTAACTGCAGAAGAGCTCTCGCGGTATGACTCAATTTGTTGAAGCCAAGATGATATTTACGACGCGATAAAAGCTTCATCTTAAAGACTAAAATTTAGACCCCGGGGAAGTAGCTGAGTGCGGAAAATAGGACGACACCAATGTAAAAGCTTGAGATTGATTGTGAATCAAATGCTATCCATGCCATCCATGCTTCATGATTTCCCACCGCTTGAAGATAAGGTCCATAGAGTATGTATTGTGTATCCATATGTGTTAAAATCTTCATTCCGCACACATGTTATGGCAACATATTGCTAAGCAAGGACTGGCAGCCTGAAAAGGCCATCTAGAAGTCATCATCAACATCTCAAGGGATTTGCCCCCGGTGAGTTACTTGAGTAGCTACTTGAGTACTCGAGTCGAGTACCTTGCATCGAATGTTGGTGAATTGATTGCGTAATAACTTTGGCGCTCGGGACTTTAGAATTGAGCGGATTAACTTCGGTTGATATCACGAACATAATATTTATCACGTGCCACGAAGCTTGACGCGACTTCACTCCCAAGCGCAATTTGTCGCGGTCGTAGTTGCAAAGCAACCAAAACTTCAAAAAGTCTCAACAAAAGCTTCCACTCCTCGTAGCCTGGCTATACGATTCATAAGGGGCCACTTATAGTGACGAATCCATCGTTCAGATCTTATCAATACAATCTTTCTCCGAACCATGGCCGCTGGCTTTTCCAATCCCAGAGTTTCAAAGAATGCGCAAAATACACAACTGAGGTAGCTTCAAATCACCTCCAAGGAGTAATTCTCTAACATTCTTAGTTACGAATTGCAACATCGCACTCATACTACCAAAGTGTACCCCTTATCCTCTCCCAATGGATCGACTATTATCTTACAGGGCAATGAAAATGGCGTGAAAATTATATGGAGAGGTGGCAGACCTTTCAAATCGTCGCAGAAAATAACTCCAAAGGCTGCACAAACAAACGGGTCAAATAAAGCTGTCATATCTCTTGACTCGGATGAAGATGAACCCTCTAAACCACCTTTTGAGGATAAGCCCGAGTTTGAAGATGAAGAACAGGAGATTGACCCAAGAAGGCCATACCCAAGCGTTTTGCAGACACTAGATTTACAATTTGGTACCGATGTTATTCATATCAGCGTTTTGCCGAACTCGATACTCAAAGCAAGCGGGGCACCCTGGCGTGGAATCGATCCATTGAAACAAAAAATTGTTTTCACCGCAACCTGCGGTGATAATACCATTCGACTGATCACACTACCACTCACACCGCCGTCTCCTCTAAGTAAGGACCGTGATGAATTTCGACTTACTCCGGCGATAGCAAACGTCGGAAATGGAAAATGGGGAGAGACTATGATTATTTTGACTGGTCACCAAAAAACTTCCGATGGTGTATCTATGACCATTGATTTTGAAGGAAAGCAATCTTCAACGAAAGACGAATCAAACCCTGGACCAGAGACAGAAATCATCGTTGCTTCACATTCAAAAGAAATTACTGGATTATTACAGCTATGGCGCATACCACTACCGATACCATCTTCATCAACTATGATATTACCATTCCAATCCATATATATGCCATCTCCGGCCGTCAGCATTTCTTTCAACCCATCATTTTCAGAACATCATTCGAGTCATTTACTTGTCGCCGATAATCTAGGCACTTGTCGAATTTATAACTATAAGCTTCTAGTGAACCCATCGGAAGATCCCGAAAGCGCGATTTCTGAGCAAGGATCTTGGCTGATATCTTTATATCCTGGATTCAAAAATAGTAAACCTGATTCGCAAGCACCTCAAAAGAACACGTATTCTGGATTCGGTCGCAAGATAGTCGTAGATGCAAAATGGGTATACGGTGGTAAGGCAATTATCGCACTCTTGAATGATGGAGAATGGGGTGTGTGGGACATATATGGAGTAGGACCGGGCGCAAAAAGAGGTGTCCTTGGTCAGCAATCCATAAAAGGAGGTTCACGAACAGATTTCAACCTTACGGGTTATGTTGAAGGTGCTACAAAATCTAGCTCAAAGACCTCGGGTCCTCCACAAATTACCCAATCAAAATTCGCTCCAATGACTCCTGGAACCCGCAAAACAACGGATCTTTTCAGCAATAAAGTTCAACCCACTGGTCCAGTTCGTGGAGGTATATCAGTACTCGAGATCCCGTCGACATCTACTCATTTAGCATTCGAAGAGTCCGTTCTTTTCTGGCTTGGTGAATCATACACCCTCATCCCATCTCTTTCGAAATACTGGTCTACCAATCCCCGCAGGGGTCAATCTTCAACAAATATTTTCAACGCATCTCCTGGTTCTCGGCCCATCAAGTTGGAACATGTAGATCTGCTAGGCGAACGTTGTACTGGTATCGAACAAGCTCCTAAATCCTCAATTTCATTACATTCTAGGACTGAGATATCAAGCGATATTTTCATAATGGGTGAACACAGATTTACCATTTTCATTGGCGGAAAATTTGTAAGGCCAAAACCAAACCAGAATGCATACACATTACAATTGGTAGGCAACAAGGAGGATAAAGATGAAGATATGGCGAACGATAGAATGATAGGCGTCGGTAGTGGCGAATTAGATGTAAATGATATTGATAGGGCATTAGCGAGGATGGAAAATAATGAGAGGCATGGTGGAAGATTGTTATTTGGTGGCAAAGGAAAATGGTAGTATATGAATGGCAGAGGATGAGAAGATAGGAGAGGAGCTAATGAGAAAAATAGATACCCCATGATGTTTAATTGGGAATATTTCGTCGTATTCCCTCTTTTTTTTTGTTTTTCGATTTACTTCCTTCTCTCATTTTCCCTCATCACTTTTCTCCTCAAACCCAAGTGACAAATTAAATACTACGCATCGTGAACTACATATACCATCCCCACCAACCCCTCACATCAAAACCCTCTCCCCACAAACCCCCTCTCCGCAAGGCAAGGTGGAGTACAAGGCGAGACTATTCCTTGAAACTCTGTAATCCATGCGGTACATCAAAACCAAAACCTCAAAATCATAAGTCTCTTTCTTTCCTCTATGATCTTGGGTGAATGAATACATTCACTCATAGGTGATGGGGATCAAAGAGAGCAGCGATATACTGGTACCTACTTCTTTCTTGGAGAATGTGTGGAGGTATATGTTGTAGGGTGGGTTCTTCTACTCCTGCGCGTCTTGGGTGTTTCGTTGTGATGACGATGCCGAGGTGGCGTGTGGGTGATATGGGACTTGTACACTTTTTTTTGGGGGGTTTCTTGGTAGGGGATGGGGGGGAGGCTTAGATGGTTGTGGGGGTGAGAAGATTGAGGATGCGCCAACGTGGGATGGGATGAGTTGAGGTGATGATGTAAAATAAGGAGATGTGATGATGATGAATGAAGGAAATAATAGGACTTGAGGGTATTAGGAGAAATATAAAAAAGAATAGTTCTTTTACCTTATTACTTTTTCATTAATCACACTTCGCACTTCATCAATATTTTGTGGATTGGTGTCGATGGATTTTCTTTTGCAATTCTAGCTTTTGTAATCTTATACTTTCTAGTGGTGTTTTTATTGATGATAGTATCTAATTATCTAGTTTATATACTCCATGACGTTTTATTAAAACTTAATCGGGATGGGATGGGAGGGGAGTGAAAGTGTGATTTTGTAATGTTATTTGCTGTTGTAAGATTAGGTATTGGGTACTTGATATTAGATCCTAGATTTTAGAAGGATTGTTTTGTGTTGGTGAATGGATTGAGGTGTGAGTGAGTAGATCAATAAGTCAGTGAGTGAAAGGAAAGGGAAAAATGGAAGAGGAGAGGGGATTGTTTATACATATATGGTCCTTAATATTAATAATAGCGCAGCTCCTAAGGTAAGTCAGGTGTAGATAGATGGTGGAGGGATAAAGAAACATACAAGTGCAGAATCTTAATCCTACAATATTTTTGGGGTTGTCATGGGTACTTTTTGAAAGAAGGGTATAATTTATCCATATTGAGCCTTATACTTCAGCTTCTGCGAGCTTCTTATATTCCCATTCGTTGGCTTTTCTTTTTTCCTTAACTGTATGTCCTGAATTTGTATTTGCTTGTTTATATTAGACTGGATATAATATATTTGAAATTTGAAGATGGGAAAATGAACCGGGAAAAGGCGGGGAGGGAAGAGAAACTATACATGCAAAATCTTTTATAGATCTGTATATGTATGTGATTTTACTTCATTGAGTTCATTATAACGTAATATTTTAGTTTTGGAAAATAACTGTAATTAAAAGATCTTATATTCGAATATTCCCAGTCACCATATAATATATATCTTCTTTTCCCCAGTCACGACTTACCCTCCTACCTTTCTCTTTCAACTAAGCACTGAAATATACTTCACCAAAAAAACCGCAGATTCGCACTTAAACCCAGCGATATTACAAAACTCGGCGTTATATCACTTGCAAGTCATGATTTGCAATTGAGTCATTGTTGAATAAGTAACATCACATGAATATTAAACCGGCATTGCTGATTATGACCTATAGATATCTAATTTAAATATATCTGTGTGAACGAAGTGAATGATTTCAATTCAATTACCACTGTAATATAGCTACTGTAATAAAGCCCTAAGCGAATGCGAAAGAGACTAGCTCTTTCAGTAAGTCTATATAAGACTTACTACTTTCAATATGTAGCTAGCTCTTTAGACAGAATACAATTAGACATACAGGACCTACGCAATCCGTGGGTGCTACGTCTTCCGTATCCTTCTCGTACCAACAATATCCCTGGTGTGAAATCCGTAGAGGAGATGAAAAACTTGCGTTTGTGGATAGGTTATGAGATGGGAAACGGGAGCTGGAGGATAGAGGATGAAGAGAATAGAAAAGATGTGGGCAAGGAGAGCTAGTGATGGAGATGGTATTGCGTGAGAGTATGAATTAGATGGTTAAAATAAGAGAGAGAGGGAGGGAGAGAGGAGAGGAGAGGAGAGTGGAGATGTGAGAGGGAAACATGTCCGTCAGCCGCCCCACAGCGGTGAATTTCCCTCAGACTTAGCACTGGATGGCACTCTCGTTCCACAGTAATGGATAATAATGAGTAGCTAATTTTAGTTCAACAATAACTACCGGAATGTGAACATGGTTTTGCAATCATATTAGAGGGTTGCTGCTGTGCTGTTGATCGGGCCTTGAAATGGGATGAATGATGATGGAAGAGGTGGCGAGAAGTTTAGGAGCTAAGAAGAGAGATGGAGAGATATTGGAGAAAAGGAGGGTAGATAGAAATAGAAGGGATAAACTCTCCGTCGAGTCTCCAGCTGTTAAGCGGAGGACGGTTCCTTCCAGAGAATCATTACGCCATCGTAGGTGGAGATATTCATGCGTTTACGCTACCTATCGATACACTTGGTAGATTTCTGAATGGCATCGTGTGAAGAATGGCGTCGGATGAAGCTAAAGGTAAGGTTATAGACCCGACGATTACATTGAATAACTGACCGTTTAATCAAACCTATCATTAGTAGTCTAATGTATATTTATACTGTCAACAGCCATCCACAATTCATCGCTCAAAATTTATAGATGTTTCCTCCCAGCTCAATGTAAATACGACATAACATTAAAAGATTATACTTAAAAGTGCACTTCCGGCTTCCAAACATCATCTTATTACGAAGCAGTAGTAAGTAATACTTTAAAACTAACGCTATAAATCACCAGTCTTCAAATCATTGAGGGTAGTAGCTAGGCGTCTCGGCGTTAGTCTGCTTCGCTGCAACTGGACGATAGTTTCTGCTTGCGTAGTCAATGAATTGACCAGCGCCATTAGATTACCCATGGAATGCCAGTAGAAAATGCATTGAATAAAGAAACGAGATTCAAGACAAGAATAATCAATGAAACCTTTCATGATCAGTAAAGGAAAGAAGAGATCTAGAGTATCGTATCAGTATACGAGTACATGAATTTCCACTCTACCTTGAACTTTAACATTCAAAATAAACAAACTCTCAATCCAAATAACTTCCTCCAATTCGTGCGCTTACACTCCAAACTTCCCATCACAAACATGGAAATAATCATCCTAACTACCTACACCATACTAACTATAATATTCCTAGCACCCCTAGTCTCGTATAAAGTAAACATTAAAGCCTAACTCACTCAGGGCCGGTCCGTCACGTTAGGACAGAGTAAGGTGATCTTTACTCTATACATATTCAACATCAGGTGAATGAACAAACGAACGATATAAAGTTAGTGCGAAAGTCCGAGCGTATTAGACTCGTAGTCAATATATTGTTAACCTTACCGACATCACCTATTCAATACAGGACGGTAAACACACAAATTGATTTATATGTACTGAGCATCGCATGATCCCGTCGCAACTCCATCTTTCTTCAATTGTTTTCCCCTCATTTTAAGCTTCGGTTCTAGATCTTTTTCCTTCGAGATCAGGTCCCTGAAAGTTAAAATGGTAAGTCTTAGGATTTTTATCTTTATTTTGGCTTTCGGGAAATATGCACTAAGTACTCTCCTATTAATAATCAGTCAGATGTTACAGTATCTACTGAGTACGTGCTGTACGTAACCGATAAACTCTCCTTTTCCCCGACTGCTAATTCCGTAATACTCCGTATACCTCAAATAATAGGGTAAACACAATTCCCTGTATCAACACCTACGAAAATCCAGAAAATCATTTCCTTCACGGAGTAGAACACCCTCGAAAAAGAAAAAGGTCACATAGGCACGTACTAGTAGTAGTAGTCTAGGTCGGTATCTATCCTCAAACCCATATCCGGACAAATGATTTTCTACATGCAGCGGAAATTGCACGGTCCTGATGTTTTGTGGGGTACATAAGCTAACCCAACTAAACCAGGCTTAACCAAATTAGACCAAACTACCTTGTAAGAGGTTAAGCTCTCCCCAGGATTTTTAGTCTCGTGTAGCGTATACGCGTATGTACTTGGTCGGCATTTATCAGTATTACAATTTACAGGGCCAATTAGAAATTCCGTGCTCGCTACGAAGTACAGGAAGGATTCTTCCCCAGCCCCGCTTTGCAAAACCACGAGCGGAAAGTGGACACCGGTTTGCCCTAAAGAAAAACTACGAGGTATGTCTAGAAATGGCACATTCAAGCGGAGTAAGGTCATCTGCGAGGAATATTCTATAGTATGTCATGAATAGACCCAGCTGCCGAGTTAATATTCATCCCGTCTCTAGAGAAACTATCTATTAGGAAAAGCCCCTCGATACATCTAGAGTAATTGGTGCGCTTTTCGGACAAAGAACTCTTTTCGGTCGGGGCTTGCAAATAAAGTTTCAAATAAGAACGTGCCGGGAAATGTTAGATAAGCGTACGAGTTGGATTTTTTGGGTGAATATGCATACATTACGCATACATATGCATACCATTAGATCCACCAGTTCCAAGGTGGGATGCTCTGCACCTCGGAATGCTCGGTGGGGTTTGGAGTATAGAGCTATGCTTGGGGGATGGTTGTAGTTACTAGTTAGGGATGTTTTGCTTTTGCTGCAGAACTTAATGCGGGATTATTGTAGCGGTAGTTCCGGTACTGTAATATGTGAGGGAAGCAACTAGGAATGCTGTGCCTGCTTATTTGTTCCATGTAAAGGTTCAGAACACGGAGATGGAGCTCACTCTAGTAATCCTTTAAACAGGGAAACGGATTAAGAGATCTAGAGCGAGTCATAAGGAGATTACCTCATGGGAACACATAGCATATAAGCTACAGGAATCCCACAACACAAAGCACTTCATCTCATCTTCTCAACCATCATCCCTTCACAATGTTTTCTCGTCTTCTCCTCCCGCTTCTAGGGCTCCTAAGCTTCGTGGCTGCATATTCTAATCCAGGCGCCTGTTCTGGTGCCTGTTATGCACATGATCCTGCTTTGATCCAACGTTCAAGTGATGGCACTTGGTTCAAATTTAATACCGGCAATGGTATTGGGATTTGGAAGGCTACTGCTCTAGCTGGTCCATGGACGTATGTTGGTGATGCTTTGACCAAAGGGAGTAGCATTAATTTGTCTGGGAATACCGATCTCTGGGTGTGTAACCTTCTTTTCTTCGATTCCTCAAGTCTATTATCTTTACTTGTTGATTGGCAACTCGTGGACAAAGAATATAAAGCATTATGCTAATGATAATTAGGCACCAGATGTTTCTCTCGTAGGATCAACCTACTACATGTACTATGCAGTTTCTACCTTCGGCACACAAAAATCAGCAATTGGAGTTGCAACCTCCACCACCATGGAAGTAGGTTCATGGACTGATCATGGTGCTACTGGTGTTGCATCAACAACCGGCAGCGCATATAACTCCATTGATCCCAATCTCATCAAGGTCGGCAGCGCCTATTAGTATGTCTCTCTATCCATCCTCCCCTCCCTCCCACAACAAAACCCATCAAAACTAAACCCCTCCCCTCTCCCAGCCTAAACTTCGGTTCCTTCTGGTCCGACATCTACCAAGTAGGCATGGCATCCACGCCCACCAAAGCCGGCGGCTCCGCCTCCTACCAATTAGCCTTCAACTCTAGCGGCACCCATTCCCTCGAAGGCTCCTACATGTTCTATTACTCCGGCTACTATTATCTCCTCATCTCCTCCGGAATCTGCTGTAACTACGACACCTCAAAACCAGCCCAAGGTGCCGAATACAAGATTATTATGGGGAGAAGTAAGACCGCGACGGGAAGTTTCGTCGATAAGAATGGAAAGGCTTTGACGGAGGGTGGAGGAACAACTTTATTGGCTAGTCATGGGAATGTTTATGGACCTGGTGGACAGTGCGTATTTCTTCTTTTTTTCTTTTTGACGCCGAGGACGGGGTTCTCTATCCGCCAGACTTGTCGCATCTATTGGACATATATATATACTAACTTTCGCAATAGGGGCGTCTACCTCTCATCCTCAGGACCACTTCTCTACTACCATTACGCAAACCCTACCGTTGGTCTTGGAGATGGAAGTTATCTATTCGGATATAACTATCTTACATTCAGCAACGGATGGCCTGTTGTTTAATTCCCCATACCACTTTCTTCCTCCTTCTGATTCTCCTTCATTTTCCCAAAAAAAGAAAAAGAAAAAGAACCCCAAGTCATCAATACGAAAAATTAAACACATTACACATTACCCATACATCCCCCAAAACTTTGTACATACTTCCTATCTTTCAAATCTATTTTCTTTTGTATATATCATGTCTTTAGGAAAAAGGAAAGAAAAGACACTTCACGCTTCACTGTATATAGTTCTATTTTCCTCAAGTATATATCTCACAATAACATTTATGATCACTCATTACAACCTCCTGCAACCCTTTTCAAATAAATTCAATCCAATTCAACCGCCACAAAAACGATGCTCATATTCTAAATCTTAATTTCCCATCCACTTCTCCTCCCCGCCTAGCTCTTCAAAATCCTGCACAACGCTCGCAGAATATTAGATCTTCAATGCATGTCCTTCCCCCTATTAATACCATTGAAATATGCACGTATGGACATGGACTACTAATTACCTAAGATTACATGCATATTACTTCGATGTAGATGTAGATGTAAATAGGAATATTGATATGGATATGAATATGAATATAAATATAAATATAATATAAACTAATATATGATTCTAAAACCATGACAATGGACCACCAACTATAGGGGCAGTATTTTCTAGGAAAACATTTACATAAGATGGTTATCAACGCTAATGAATGAAAGGAAACGACAATTGTGCTCCCCACATCCCGGTCGGGAGAGGTTTAGATTTCATATTCAACAGGCAGATTTTAAAAAGGGTCGTCCAGCTCCACGGCACGAGGATACGATAAAGTATCAAGTCGGGCATTTCTTGGAAGGATATGAATAAAGACAATCACTCGATTTCATCTCGAGGTAGAGAATATATCTGAATATTGTGATATATAGTTGTATTCACAAAGTATATGTCGCTTCCCAGATAATTCCTCTTAGACCAAAACGCCTAAATATGCAACGAGCTCGAGGCTTACATCTTATCATGCTCTAGATGCTTCTTCTTACCCCTCCGTCCCATTCTTGCTTTATCTTAGATCATCTATTCTTAATCGGCTTAAGGAGTATCAAAAAATGGTCCTCGTGGTCAAATCTCAGCCTATAAAATCCAATTAATCCCTTATCTTCCCTTGAAAATAGGCTTCCTCTTTTCCCTAAAAGCAACCAGTGCCTCATCCCTATCTTCAGTACCTACTACCCTTCCATACATCTCATTCTCGACATCCTCTCTCGCCCACCCCACCGCCTTCAACGCACTCCTCGTGGCCACTGGACCGCCCTCACAAATCGTCCCTGCAAGAAGAACCGCCTCCTTCAAGACCGCCTCTTTAGCCCTTTTCATCAAATCTCCTTTCTCCTTCCCTTCACCCCCACTCTCCCCCTCATTTTCCTTAACCTCAACTAATCTATCCGCAATCCCTAGAAAATAAGCTTCTGGACCACTAACTCTTCTCCCTGTTAATATTAAATCTCGCGCTCGGCCCACTCCTATTAAAGCGGGTAGTCTATATGTACCGCCTGCGCCAGGTATTATACCGAGACGAGTTTCAGGTAATCCTACTACAGCCGTTGAGGCAAGGACCCGCATATGTGTACAGAGAGCTAACTCAAGACCACCACCGAGAGCAACAGAGGAAATAGCAGAAATAGTTGGAATTGGAAGGGCGGAAAGTTTTGTGAATGTTGACCGAAGATTATGAAGGAATGTTTGAGTCCTGTTTTATCTTCATTAGCCCTCTCTTCATCTCTGCACTGTATCTGCACCACCCAATGAATATACAGCAAAACTTACATCTCAGGTGTAAAGGTAGCCCTCTCTTTTAAATCAGCCCCAGCACAGAATACCCCATCAACGTCACTAGTAATAATCAAAGCCCTAGTTGGTCCATCCTCCCCTTGCGGTCTAACCTTTCGAATCTCATTCCCATCTGCATCATATTCCGCCGCTATATCATCTACATGCGCACGCAATTCCTGTAATAATTGTATACTAATAGCATTACGAGCTTCGGGGCGACAAAGCGATAGAACGCGGACAGTACCATTGGAATGCGGGGTCGGGATTTGGAAAGAGGATATGAATTGCGGACGACCAGATGTAGCGGTGGAGTAAAGACGAGGAGAGAGGAGTTTAGGAAGAGTAGATTTGAGTGGGAGACGGAGTAATGGTCGCATTTTGAAGATTGGTGAGTTGGAATTGAGGGGAGGATTGATGTGAGGAGGGACGGGAAGCTTTGTATATTGCGGGTATTAGCGGATACTAGCGGACGGGTATGTTTAAGACTGCACAGGGATAAATAAATACACCAAAAATTAACGATGTCATCAGTATCACTAGTATCGCAACTGTCTGGAACTTCAAGATTAATAATCTTCAGCCTCAACCGGAATCTGACTGTATCCAAGACAAAAGATATCTACATAGGTATCAACAGAAGAAATCATATTGCTCAAGACCTTCATTCCATCAGTTCTTTTTTCAATCCCAAAATCTCCTATTTCATTCAAAGATCTAAATATGTCCAACCCAAACCCCTCAAATGGCACAACCGTCGCCTCTCTACCACCCGAAGCCATAGCCTTCGCAACCAGAATGTACGACGGAGCACGAAATGGTGATATTGAGATTTTCGAGCAAGCTTTACCAGCAGGACTTCCAGCTAACATGACGAATGAGAAGGGCGATAGTCTCGTATGTTATTTATTTTTTAATTCTCTCCCATCTTTTGGTGGAAATTGCAATTTTGCCATGGCAATGTTCACCGGGAGATTCTTCCCCCTCATCACGTGTTGCCTCGTTTTACTCTCATCTGCATGTTTCAATGCTATCTTTGATTTCATGCACAATTTCTAACACGATAGAACAGATAATGCTCGCTGCTTACCACGGCCATGCACCTCTCGTCCGACTACTTCTTCAACATGGTGCAGATCCTAATTCATTGAACGACAGAGGACAATCTCCTCTAGCGGGTGCTGTATTTAAAGGAGAGACTGAGGTTGTCGAGGTACGGAGATCTCTTCACTTCTCACTTCACCATCTTTCTCGACGAGACTCGTCTCTAGATTCTAATCATCAATAGGCATTACTTGAAGGTAACGCAGATCCAGATCATGGCTCTCCAAGTGCAATGAGAGCAATAGAGTTATTCAAGCAAGAAGATAAATGGGCTCAAAAATTTGCGGATGCGCCAGGGAAGGGAAAAGCTGTTTAAATGGGTGCGGTTTGAGAATGGTGTTTAGGTTGGGATGGAAACAAGTAAATGATTTACTTTTGGTTGCCCTAGGATATTGGTATAATTTTGATATGTGATTATAACATCCATATTTTACAGTTTAATCACTACTTAGAAGGAAATTGTGATAAGTGACAACCTTCTGCACATAACGCCCTTGTACCACCAGACCTATCCATCCTCGCCTCACCTCCCCTTCTTCTTCCTATTCCCAATTTCACTCCCCCTTCAATTCCTCTTCCTCTGACCCCTCAGCACAAGCAGGAACCGCACCCCTCCCCCCAACCCCATACTACACTGTCCCAAAACCATCACACTTCCAGAGAAATCTCCACCAAGTAACACTCATCTCCATCTATCTAAAACTCCCCTTCTGATACCTCCTTGTCCCAAAAGAACCCTTTCCTTCTTCTACATTGGAGATCTTCAGTGGACTGTCAATTACGTGGGGATTCCTGTCTATGGTCTATGGTCCAGGGCCTAGGGGAAGGCTTGTTTGACTAAACGGACGGTGATTTGGATAGAGTAAGAGATTTCAGTGGTGAAAGGTAGTGAAAGGTAGAAAAGAAATTAGAAGGATGAACAAGACTCAAAGATGCGAAGCAAAGTGAAGTAGAGAAGATATAAGATAATCACAACACAAATCACCCAAAATATATATATACATAGACATAAACAAACAAAAACCCATCACTAGCACCTTCTATTTAAAAATAAAACTTAATTAATAACAATATCTCCAGCAGATCAATAAATAATCATTCCTTGTGTTAAAAGGAATGACCTTACACAGGGAATAGTGGGAAGCTGATAGGGCAGAACTGAGGTAATATTGGTCTAGTATGTTAATCACTCTTCTAAGTTCTACGGAAGTGCGAAGCTCTCCTACAGAGAGCTTCTCAATCTAGTCCTAATAGGACTAGTGCCCTGTGCACGTGCTACGCAGGAACCATTCACTTTAACACCTCGTAATAATTATAAGAATTTAAAAATAATAAAATTATTAATTAATAAATCTAAAACAAATTGTAAATTTTTATAATAAAGAATTTTTTAATTAAATTTAAAATTATAAAACAAAATATAATTTTTTTTTAAAAAAAATTGCAAAGTTTTAAATTTCTTTATAATAACGTAACTTATGGTGAACCGGGTGTTACGACAGACATCACATGATCATGGCACACTGATATGTCACGTGAAGGAGCCTTAGAGAGCTAAGAGCTCCTGGAGTGTACAGCTCCTAAGGGATCCAGGAAACGAAGGTCTATATAAAGGAATGGATTTCATTACAATGTAGAGCTTCGTGCTCAAGATCAATCATTTAGTATACCATACTATTAGTTACGAATTGCATCATATTATTGTCATTACTTTAAGTCCCTGCTTGACGCCTAGTTATAAACCACCTCGAGAGCCTAGAGCACTTCCACGTGATCTAGACGGCAAACCTCGTAACATCTATATACAGTAGGCCTTCTATATATATATATATATATGTTAAAAATGAGTTGTTTGGAAGTAGTAGTATTATTAGATGTAGGTTGAACTGAGGATCTGTCACACTCAAGAATACTGGATAAAGTATCTTGTATTAGAAAATACTAAGCTAAGGAGAAAAGAAGAAGGAAAACAAGAGTAGAGAGTTTTCCTGATTAAATACAAACGGGGCATGCCACGTGACCCGGAGGTGTGAGGCGTCACACTACCCCCCTTCTCAAACGTCAAGACTGTCCTCAGGCTTGAGCCATACGTTTCCGCTGAAGCAGGGTCTAGTTCTCCTCGTTGTCGTCCAATCGATCTTCCGGAACCTTATCTTCCAATGCGCATTCTAACCAGTAATTAAGATTCTTTGGTGGCCCGGGTAAGTCAGGGTACTCGTTGTGAAAAGCTTTTAGTGCTAGCGGTGAGTTTTTAAGATCGGTAGGTGAGTATTCATCGATGTCGGTATCGAAACCACGCCATTTAATCCTGTAGCGGAGCAGTCCGTAAACTTTGCGGACTGAAAGTATTTTTTCGACTTCCCATTCCAAGTTGCCATCGACCTCTTCAGGTATAGGTGGTGCGTGAACTTGTCCAGGCAAAGGATCTTCTGCGGCTTTGCGGAGCTTCTCAGGATTAAAGTACGGGTGTACTTTGATCTCTGCAGGCAATTCTAGCTTGAATGCGTTTCCGCGTCTCTCTAGGATCCTATAGGGGCCGCTCATCTGGTCTCCAAGTTTGCGACTAGGCCGATTAGTCCTCCAGGACTTAGTACTTACATATACCATATCCCCGACATCGAAATCAACTTCGCGACGTCGTTTATTAGCTTGCATTCTTTGACGTTCCTGTGCGACCAGCATATTAGAGCCAGCGATTTTCCAAGCGTTATATAGACGTTCGGTCCACGCTTGAGCCTCCCTTCGATTCCACCTAGCGGCGGCTGGTGTTCTGGCGGGTATTTCCTTCCAATCGAAGCTGGTGCGGGGTTCAAAACCTAAAATCGTGAAGAATGGGGTTTGTCCAATCGATTCTTGTATTAAGGTAGCTTGAGCGAAATCCATCATAGGTATCAGCTCGTCCCAGTTGTCTTGGTAGAAATTCACGAAGGGGCGTAGGCGTTGATCGATGTATTGATTCATGTTTTCCGTTTGGCCGTCTGTTTGGGGGTGATCTGATGTCGATAGCTTCATTTTGATACCTAAGATCGAACATACCTCCGTCCAAAAGTCCGACACGAATTGTGGGCCGCGATCTGAAACGATACTATCAGGTGGCCCGTAATAAGGGTAAATTCGTTCCAAAAACATTCGAGCGAGATCTCTAGCATCTGCAGTTTGGAAGCACGGAATGGTTGTCGATTTCTTGCTCAATCGACACATGAATACCAGGATTGCATCGTGACCCTTTTTTGACTTCGGGAAGCTCTTGAAATCCATCGTTAAATGCTGCCAGGGTCTTTCAGGGACAGGGAGCGGTTGAAGCAAGCCGGGAGTCTTGTCACGGGGTATATGAGCACGTCGGCATATGCTGCAATTGTGAATATATCTTTCAACATCCTGAGGCAATCCTTTCCAATAATATCGTTGTATCAATAGTTCTGTCGATTTACGAATACCAGGGTGTCCCGTAGAAACTTGTTCATGAGCTTCTTTGATCAAGAGTGTTCGTAATGGTCTGTCAACAACCATAGCGTTTGGTACCACTAGCTTACCAGATCGAAGCAATAAGCCATCAACCATCGTCCATTTCCCGTTCACTTCTGTTCGTGCCAAGGTGCGTTGTTCTTCTAGTTCTGTTGCAGTACGGTTAGCCTGCAAAACCTGTAGCATCTGTCCCAGGCCAGGATCGATATCTTCCACAAGAGGCGCTAATACTTCTGCTCGCACTTCGGGGGAGAGAATTGTTGGCTTTAGGAGAATACCGAGGCGATTAGCCTCCATTCGCTCTTTTTGGCTCTGTATATCGCCGTCGCGCCGGGTTAGGGCGTCAGCTTGTCCATTTGCTTTTCCAGTACGATATTCCAGTTGGAAGTTGAATTGAGAAAGGTATTCTGCCCATCGTGCTTGACGTGCTGTCAGCTTTTTAGTTCGCATAAAGATCTCCAGAGATTGATGATCAGAATAGACCTGGACGGGATTTTCAACGCTTTGGAGCTCCACTCGCCATTGCTGAAATGCTTGCAGGATAGCCAGCATTTCTTTATCATGGATCTCGTAATTACATTCTGCGGGATTCATAGTCTTAGAGAAGAACGCCAACGGATGCCATTCCTTTGTCGCTGGATCCAATTGGGAGAGAATGCCACCTGTCACCCCGTCGGAAGAGTCCGTCTCTACCTTAGTGAGGCGGTCTGGATGAAAGTAATGCAGGACCGGAGCTTCTGTTACAGCTTGTCGCAGTGTTTTGAAGGCTTTTTGACAGTCCGGATCCCAATCGAAGGTTCGTCCCTTCTGCGTAAGCTTATCTAGAGGGCGTGCGATTCGTCCGTAGTTTTTGATAAATTTGCGATAGAAACCACAAAATCCTAGGAAACCTCGTACTCCTTTGACTGTTGTAGGCCTTTTCCAGGTCAGTATATCTTTGATCTTTTCAGGGTCAACTTCCAAGCCTTCTGTCGATACATAGAATCCCAAATACTTGATTCGTGACACCGAGAAATCGCATTTTTTGATGTCAACAGATAGGCCGGCCTCTTTCAATTTGGTTAATACCCATCTGACTTGGGCAGTATGTTCTGATGGATCTGTAGAGTAGATAATGATATCATCCAGGTACGCGGTACAGAAGTTTCCCAGGTTCTCCATCAAGAGATTATTGATGAACCGTTGATAAGTCCCGGGTCCTCCTGACAATCCGAAAGGCAAAACCAGCGATTTGAATTGTCCAAAGCAAGTTTGGAACGCAGTGAGTTCCTCTGAATCGGGATGCATTCGAATAGCATTGAAGGCAGCGCGTAGATCGAGTTTCGTGAAGATTTTGGCTTTGGACATTTGTGAGAGGATCTCGTCAATCCTTGGAAGCGGATAGCCATCTTTAGCTGAGATTTCGTTTAATTTCCGGTAGTCCACACATAACCTCAGATCCCCATTAGACTTTTTGACGAAGAGGATAGGTGCAGCAAACGAAGCGTTACTAGGAGCGATCCATCCCCGATTCAAGTTTTCATCGATGAACTTCTTTAAAGCTTGTAATTCCTGGGTCGTTTGTCGATATAATGAAGACAATGTCAAGTTGTTGGGTTGTGTCAATCTAATTTTATGGTCGCTATTCCGATGAGGGGGTAGAGCATTTGCCTTTTTCTTGGAGAAGAGATCAATGAGATCATGATATTCTTTAGGGATAGTTCGTTGCAGCGTTTCCAGTTCTGTTTCTTCTGGGCGATCTTCTACAGAGTGCTCCCTTTGGTATAGGATCTGATCGATTTCCCAACTTGTGGCTGTAAAGCATTGATTCTTCCGGTTCCGGGCGTTCATTCGGTATTCGATAGCGTTGATCAATGCTATCCGATGAGGTGTAGTTCCTTCGGGCGTTGGTCCTTTCATCGATCGTGGTGGTTCTTTATCAGGTGAATTCATGAGTTCTCCGGGCCATAGAATCTTCGATCTGGCTACGTCCAACAATACCTTTTGTTGTGCTAACCACTCTCTTCCAATGATGAGATCACAAGCTAATTCTTCTATAACATATAGATAAACATCAAGGAACTTGCGATGACCGATGGTGAGGGTTGATTTCAAACGTTGAGTGATAGGGTTAGCCTTTTGTTGATTGTAGCCATGGACAGTACGAGGCTTGATGGATTCGAGGGGGAGGTTTGTTCTTTCAGCGATATCAAAGGCGAGTTTTTTATTCACGTAAATTTTACCGCCTGCTCCAGTGTCAGGTAAAAAGAAAGCAGAGATGGTTATCCCGTTTTTTTCTATAGTACATGGGAATTCAAAGTTCCTCTTTTTCTTCTGACATAGATCGATATCGAGTTTCCCGATCTGTAGAGCCCTTAAGGAGGAGTCTTCCCTTAAGGGTTTTCTTTTCCCGATTCATCCGATTCATCGACATCGATCACTTGTACCTTGTTGGGACAATCGCGGGCTAAATGTCCTGGCAGATGGCAGCGGAAGCAGGCACCAGCACGACTAAGCGCTTGCCGAGCAGGATCGTCATAGACCGGGCGATTCTTGACAGGGGTTTTGTTGGCGGGGAGCACAGCCGGGTTTTCGAACTTCATCTGCATTTTGGGGGCGGAAGAGGGGGAAGGAATAGTGGTCCCTCTGTAAATGCCTTTGCGGGTTCCCATATGCGATTTGGCAGGCTTTAGCTGCTGCAAAAGATAATCGAATTTTTGGCAATCCTTTACATATTCAGTCAAAGTAGTTGCATGGGAGGTGATCATCTTATCGTTGAGTTCGTTGCTCAACTTGTAGGTCAGATCTTCCAGTAATTGGTCCTGGTCGGTGATTTCAGCGGTTGACGCATACAATTGGAACTCGGCATAGAACTCAGGGAACGGCCGACCTCTTTGGTATAAAGCATTATACTTGCGTCGGGCGTCCTGTTTCTTGTTGGGGTCCCCGTAGATATCTTCCAAAGTAGCAAAGACTTCTTCGATGCTAGTGTAAGGGTTCAAAGCATCAGTACGGTAACGAGCTCGTACCTGCTCAGCAGGAGGTCCCTTCAGACGACTGTGTATATACGCCAATTGTGCGATGGGGTCGGAGTTTCCAGAAACGCGAATCTTGTTCATCATTTTATCTTTCCATTGTTCCCAAGAAATGCCGGTGGAGGAGCTCTCAAAGAACTCAGGGTCTGGGATCTTGAAGGCGGGCTGAGGCGACGCCGTTGACCGGGCTTTACGAAGGTCAACGATCTCTGCCTCGAGACTGGTGATCCGACTTTCGTACTCAACCTCGTTCTGTTCTGCTTCTAGAAGGCTCTGCGATATCTCTATGTTCTGAGCAGCTAAACGATCGCGTTGTCTTTTGATCGAGGCCATCTCCTTTTGATGGCGCTGTTGATCTATGTATACCTCGTCGGACCACCTTGCTATCTCGTTGCTAATAGATAGCAAGTCCGCCAGGAGATATCGTTCAAAGTCTTCAGCAACGCTTCCAAACAAGAAATTATAGGCTTCTGCAGCCATATCTGGCAAGAGGCCCTGGTCGACTGCATCAAGTGCACTCAGGAGTCTGCGTTCTCTTCTCTTGCCTTGACTGACGGATTCAGGGAGATCGGGAACAATGTCGTGTTCCCCCTCCTGTTCTTCGTGAGGGGCTGGGGATTTCTGAGTTGCCATTTCGAGATCAATTCTGTGTTTGTTTCTTTCGGTTCAGGATTCGAGTGTGATAATCAATTACGATTTGATCGATACGTAAATTTCAGAGCTCGTAGATTCGTAGGTTCGTAGGTTCGTAGGTTCGTAGGTTCGTAGGTTCGTAGGTTCGTAGGTTCGTAGGTTCGTAGGTTCGTAGGTTCGTAGGTTCGTAGGTTCGTAGTCTTTACGCAATTATTTTTACTTCCCAGCGTACGGGAAAGAGTGTAAGATGAGCTTAGTATTATGTCACACTCAAGAATACTGGGTAAAGTATCTTGTATTAGAAAATACTAAGCTAAGGAGAAAAGAAGAAGGAAAACAGGAGTAGAGAGTTTTCCTGATTAAATACAAACGGGGCATGCCACGTGACCCGGAGGTGTGAGGCGTCACAGGATCTAAGTTACAGTAATGGTAGAATTGAAGATATTCCCAATTATGGACCGTGCACCATAATGGCCATATGACCTCAATTCTAGGCCCATAATGTCCTTAATTTCAACACTCCCCCATTGAGGGCATTCTGTTGATCCTTTTATGCTACTAGTCCCAGCATTTTCTTGAATCTCTCGAAGACAACCCTTGTACACGGTTTCGTCATTCCATCGGCAACCATATCGCATGTGTTGATGTAATCAGTGGCGATCTTCTCCTTTTCCGTTAGGTCTCTAATGAAATGATAGCTGATATCTATATGCTTGGATCTCTCGTGCAACCGTGGGTTCTTGGTTAGGGCTAGGGCACCTTGGTTGTCTCCCAACATATGGACTGTGTCCCCTTTCTTCCCGATGTAGCCTGATTTTGACAGATCTTTAAGTATTTGGGCAATCCATCTTCCCTGCTTGGTGGACATTGCCATTGCGATATACTCGGCCTCTGCACTGGAAGTTGCTACAGATGTCTGCTTCTTGCTAGCCCATGATATAGGTCCTCCATAGAACATCACAACTCCGCCTGAGACGCTCTTCCGATCTTGTTTATCGTTAGCCCAATCTGCATCTGTATATACCTTTATCGTATCATCTAGCATATTGTACTCTTTGTAGATATTAGATTGTACTCCCTTTGGCCCGAACCATAGTTTTTGCTTGACTGTCGATCGTAGGTATCTCATTAGGTTCTTTAAGGCTATACTATGATGCTTTGCTGGTTTTGCCATAAATTGTGAGAGTCTTCCAACTGCAAACGCTATATCTGGTCTAGTGTATACCATTGGATGGATTACGCTCCCTATTGCTTGTTGATATTCGTTTACATCCGTCAGCTCATCATCATCGTTCGCTGGTCGGAGATGTGTATAATCTGCTACTGGTACTTTCTTGGCTTGATGCTGTCCGTGGGTGATACCGAACTTATTCAGCATAGCGTCGAGGTATTCTTCTTGATCCATGGTTAACGTATATGCTTTCCTGTCGCGAATGATTCTGACACCTAGGATCTTACTTATCTCCCCCAGGTTCTTGGTGTTGAAGCGTGTCGACAGCTCTTCCCCAAATCGTTCGATCTGTGATTTCTGGTGTGATGCAACGACGATATCGTCGACGTATACCAATAGCATCATGCTGTGGTCCTGAGATGTGTACAGACACGGGTCAGCCAGGCTCTGTACGAAGTCCATTTTCAAGAGTTCCATTTTCAGTAGCAAACTCCAATCTCTTCCGGCTTGCTTTAGTCCATATAAACTTCGCAAT
The DNA here is from genome assembly GCA_025389075.1 of Sclerotinia minor. NCBI lineage: Eukaryota > Fungi > Ascomycota > Leotiomycetes > Helotiales > Sclerotiniaceae > Sclerotinia > Sclerotinia minor. Next base: position 1,115,643 of record QRFH01000013.1, on the reverse strand, counting down.
GCTTTCAATACATGGCCTCTTTCGACTTTGACTCCCTGCGGTGGCTCAAGGTAGATCTCTTCTTTAAGATGGGATTCCGTGAAAGCGTTTTTAATATCGAAATGAGAGCATTCCAAATTTTCTTTAGCAACAATAGCAAGGAAGAGTCGGAGTGTATCCAGCCTCATCGTCGGCGCGAACGTTTCGTTGTAATCTTTTCCTAGTACTTGGCTGAATCCTCTAGCTACTAGTCTTGCCTTGAATCGCTCAACCTTGTTGTCCTTTGTCTTGATTGTAAATACCCATTTTGTAGAAACTAGATTGCTCCCTTTAGGAAGTATAAATTCTTCCCAAGTACCATTCTGAACTAGAGAATTGATTTCTTCCTGAATAGCCTCCTTCCATTTTACAGCATATTTCCGGTCCGATACTGCCTCATTATAGGTTCTTGGTATTTTGATTCCTAGGACCTCACTAGCTGGGTATGCTGTATCTTCGTCACTGACTTTATTCTGGAGTAAGGTAGTAAAATCGGTCACGATCTTGTTCTTGATATAGGGATCCACTGTGTGGAAACTTGGGATTGCAACCATCGCATGTTCATCGCTTTCGTAGGTCTTGGCTTCCATTGCCATTGCGATCAACGCTCTTACGATCTTATTGTACCGTTGTCCGTCAGGATTTCCTTCCATCTCTCTTTTTCTCTTTCGCGTTAGGTATCTTGGAGGATCCATATCGTATTCCATTTCGTCTTCCTGTTCTTCGGGCGATTGCGTATCGATCGCGGTTTCTGGCCCTGTAGAAATGGGTTCGCTGGCAGATTTTGGGACGGTCCCAAAATCTGCTTCGGGTGCAGGTTCTGGACTTGCAGAAGTAGGCTCTTGCGTTGGGGTATCTTCTGCGGTAGGTTTGATTGATGTGACATCGTCTGGTACTACTCCTTCATTTGTTTGCTGGATATTCCCGTTTTCATCTTCATCGTACGACGGTATAGATATGTCTGGTATTACTGATTTCAGCTCTACAGTAGGAGCAGCAGGAGCATTTGATACGATTGTTGTATTCGGTATGATCTGCGTCGGAGAAAATGGTTCGATTGGGGTTGGTGAAGGCGTATCTGGTATTGTAATTGGAATAGTCGCCTTGTTTGCTGCTGGCCTCCCTCGAGATCTTCGATCTGGCTCCATATTCTTTGTACCTTGCGGTCCAGATTCGCAGTTTCTCAGCTTAAGATCCATATCGCCTCCTTTACAGGATTCGTCGATAACAACTCTACTTGATCTGAATGTATATCCTAATTCTGGCGAATACACTTTGACATGTCTGTTCGTGGTTTTCGAATATCCCAGGAATACGCCTGCTCTTGAAGTGTCTCTTAATTTATCATGCCTTTGCCCTTTCGGAATTGTCTTAGGATTTATGTAGGCATAACACTTGCTCCCCCAGACCTTGCACATCCCTAGATCAGGGATCGTACCTGTGAACGCTTCGGTAGGAGATCGGTCTATTCCGTTTGCATCGGGGCCGATATTGGTTCGATTTCGAATATAGGCGTCGTGTTCAACAGCTTCATCCCAGAATTCCAATGGTAAACTGGCTTCTTTGAGCATCGCTCTCATATCTGCTTCTGCTGTCCTTATATTCCGTTCAGCAGGTCCGTTTTGATGTGAGGAAGCGATCGTCGTAGTTTCCGAGCGTGCGCCTGATGACCATTCGCGAATAGCTTGCAGGAGTTCTGGTGCGTTGTCAGTTCTAGCCGCAATTATCTTTTCCCCAGAAGCCAACTCTATCTCTTTCTTCCATTCTTTCATTGTTGGAATAGCCTCGTCTTTATGCTTAAGTGGAATAATCCAGTTCACTCTTGTATGGCTATCAATGATCAGTATAAAGTACCGGTTTCCTCTAATTGATTTTGGAAATGGTCCTGCAATATCGAAATGTATGAGTTCGAGCCTCTTCGACTTATGGGTACTCAATTGTTTAGGGATACGGTTTGTCATCTTGGTGAGTATGCACACTTCGCAGATATCTAATATAGTGGGAACCTTTATTGGCTTTCCTATATTGGATACTTTGTGCAGATTCCTGATCTTGTCTGGTCCTAAATGGTTGAATCTTCGATGCCATAGCAGATACCTTTCTTTCTCCTTGAGTGTTAGTTCTTCATCAATGCCTTTGGTACCATCGATTATCTCCGAGGATAAACCTTTCTCTTGATCACTTCCATCCATATTCGAATAAAGGGCTGTCTCTTCATAATCCTCTGACACATGCGAGACCACGTACATTCCATCTTGTATCCTAGCGCAAATGATTTTCTTATTCTCCTTTTTGAAATACATGTAACGAGAGTTGAATTCTCCTCGCAGTCCTCTCTCGCAGATTTTCTTTCCCGATAGTAAATTCACTCCCAGCCCTGGCACATATAAAACGTTTGAGAGCAACATCTTAGAACCATCCTCACATATCATATCCACTGTTCCCCAATGACAGCAATACATCACTCCCCCACCAACCTTTATTCTTCGCTTGACAATCGGTTCTATTGTCCTGAATAATGAAGATTGGTCAGACATATGTGAGGAAGCGCCTGTGTCGGCATACCATTTTCTGGGGGAAGCCTTCCTGATGGTTTCTTTTGTCAAGTTGCAATCTTCTTCTATCATATCCTCAGTATCGGAGTCTGATTCAGAGTCATCATCAGCGAGGTGTGCATCATCTTGCTTGTTGAAGTGGACTTTTCTTGGTTTCGTTGATCTCTTTCTTCTATGATGCCGAAGGTAGCTGCGAAGGAGTTTGCTTGCTCTCTCCAAATGTGGACAGTTTAGTATATAGTGGCCTTCCTTCTTGCAAAGGTGACATGTCTTGTTTGGGGCCTCGATATCTGATTCTCGGTTTTCGGGGGCGTACCTAGATCTACTTGCAATCTGAGCTTGCTCGGGATTGTCTGCCAAGCGTAATTCCTTTGCCTGTAGATGCTTGATCTTATCATCGATACTGAGGTTGGTTTGTATATCCAATACATCAATCACTCCTTGATAGTCGGCTGGAAGGCTACGGGCCAGCACCAAGAACAAGGCAGTATCTTGGTATGCTGATCGACAGCTCTCGTCAGCGGCTCCTAGCTTCCTTCTGTACTCTTTCAATTTGTCCCATGCTTGTATGATGGTCATTTCCAGATGGGTATCGGGCTGGAATCTGAAGTTCTGGATCATAGTCATGTATGTATTTGCTGTAACCGCACTAACTCTGGTGTATTTCGATTTAAGGTATGCCCAGAGTGCATATGCTGTCGGGTATTCATCGATGAGTGCCTCGTCATCGTCGTTGAGTGTTGTACAGATGTACGATAGCGCGTTTGCTTCGTCTTTCAAGTATTCTGATTTCAATTCGATATTGTGGCATCGACGGGGCGCAGTTGCATCATCAGTTGCTGTCGTGGGTCCTGCAACTGTTGCATATTCATCTAGTGTTCTTTCAATTGTGTAGTACCATCCCTTTCCTCTCAATTGTATTCCTGTTTGTCTAAACCATCGTTCGTGGTTGCTCTGGTCGAGCTTCGATGGGTTGGTCGAATCCGACATCTTAGAGGTCGTTGTATTTGTTGATTGTGGGGTGGTCTTTCGGAATTTTTTAGGACGGGTCCCAAAAAATGCGTAGTAGGTGGTTTTGGTATAATGCGGATCGCCTTCCGCTTTGTGTTTTTGAATTATAGGCTGTGTTGTCGTTCAACTCTGCCTTGATGTTTTGAGTTATAGGCTGTGTTGTCATTCAACTCTGCCTTGGTGATACTGTGTGAAGACTCTGATCTTCACTCTGTTTCACCCCTACCAGCTGTGCCGATCCTTGCTCGATCTGCTCTGCCTTCTAATCACTACTGTGCAACCGGGCTCATAACCTGTTAAAAATGAGTTGTTTGGAAGTAGTAGTATTATTAGATGTAGGTTGAACTGAGGATCTAAGTTACAGTAATGGTAGAATTGAAGATATTCCCAATTATGGACCGTGCACCATAATGGTCATATGACCTCAATTCTAGGCCCATAATGTCCTTAATTTCAACAATATATACATATACACCACCTCTACACTCCAAACATCTCATTTTATCCCACCCAACAAAAATAAATATCTGTATCAAAAATTAAAAACTAAAAAGATCCCCCATCTACTCTACGATCGATACCACTAGGCCTTTTTTCCAAAAAGTAATATTAGAATATTGAAATGTAATCTTATATCAAAATGAAAAAGATGAATATAAATTGCGAAGAGGAATGCCTTTCCCTAGACTAGTGTGTGTTTTTCTTGAGTTCTAATTATTAGAAGTTTCGCTGCTGTTGGAACTTTGGGGTGTAGCAAGTAGTTAGATATCACTGGGGCAAGATAAAGTATCTCCTTTATCCCTGCTATTTTTGTACAATTTTCCAGGAAGTTCATACCAGCAATACTCACGTCCAAAACTACTTGTATGAACCAGAAAATATTTCTCAAAATTCATATTATAAACGATATCTAAAACCACAACATGGTATTTGTAAGCGCCCAATCTACTGAATTACACCAGCGAGCGATGCCATCAAACTTTCGACTTTTCATTTTCCGAACCACGCAAGTCAGTCCCAACATCCATCATAACACATAACTTCGTTCATTTCCTACCAACAAAAAAAATTCTACCCCATCTCATCAACCCACACTCTCGCTCTTAATCTCTGCACCACTTCCTTTCTAATCCACCTCATTTCTCTACCCTCTTCCATTGCCTTATCTGCCCACTCAAACAACAACCTTAATCCTAATAATCTATCCTTATTCCCACTATCCAGCGTCGCATGTTCCAGAACTAACCTGGAATCGACTGATGTTTGTTCCGTACCTGCATGAATATCTCTTGGTCCACCATGATCAGGCGGGAGTACCAATGCTCTTTCGGCTTTGGTGAGAGTTGAGAAAGCAGGGAGCTCAAACAGCCATTGAAGAGATTGATTGGCTGTCTGGTCGGCTTCGTCTAAGGCTTGAAGAGTTGCTTTGAATGCATTGGTGCTTGCATCGTGAGCTGGGCGTTTACGAACGTATAATGTTTGTGTTGATTTGAATGCTTCCACGTGTGCTTTATTGCTCTCCAAATCTAGAACGACATTCCAGAATTCAGGGCTGCACGTCCGAACTGTTTTAATTTGATTAATTTCAGGAATAAGACAAGGAGTATGATGTTCTTCTTCCTCTCCATTACGAAGTGTAATTTGAAGAGGTATTGGAACAGGTTGATCGGTATCAATGTCTCTTGTAATGAGACATCTAGGTTCCGCTGCTAAAACCCAAAAGTGACGGAAGGCTTGTAAGTGAGACTTATTATCTTGAACAGTAGATGGAAATATCGGATAGAACGCCACAAGCAGTGCAGCAATTGCTTTATCTGAAGTCCCGAAAGTGAACGTCCCGCCACCCAAGAATAAAGCTCCAATAGCTAAATGAGCAGCGAGATGACTACCATAGGGTGTCTCACTATCATCACGACCATGCATTGAACGAAGTCTACGAAAAACGGGAATGTCTCCTGTGCCTGCCATGACGGTAGCTGCGCCAAGTGCCAATAAATCTTGACAATTCCGAACAGTGTTCCTCGTCAACTTTTTATCAAAAGAGTCTGCTTCGATTTGACAAATTCGTCTGAATTCATCTAAGTAATATAGGAGTATGTCTCTGGCGGTCAGATTTGCGGAACCGGCGAATCTCAAAGCAATGCTGAAACAGAGTCCCGTTAGTATATCGTAAAAGGGAAGATCTGATGATGTTAAAGTTTTGATCTGTTGTAACGAACTTCGAATCCTATAGGGAGAAGGTAGACTCTTCTTTATCCATTTATGTGAAGGCTCTATATTACTCCACATGATCAAATGCCGAGCAAGCGTTCGAAGTAGAAAAGCGTCTGGTCGAACGTAATCAAACTGAAGAACGGAATCTGGCACATCTACCTTGCGTGCCAAGACCTGATTCTCCGATTTCATATATATGAGAGCAACGGAAATGATTGCTGCAGCAGTGGATTTGTCCAAGATGTGAACAAGATCAACTTTCTTGCTGCCCGCAGCCAACGCAATCAGCCTCTCTGTGAGGCGCATATCGTGAAGTCCTTTCAGGTCAGAGCCTTTGCCGAGATTGATAAATCCGAGGGCAAAGCCTGCTGCTAGGCGGTAGCCTTCATTCCTAAGAGGCTCTTCATCGACTTCCTGGTCAATATGCTCCATTTCAGATACCATAATCTCACTCATCCGACGATGTTGAGTGTTGCAATATAACAAACCAATACCCATAATACCAGTGGTTTGTGTAAGTGGAGAAAGGTTCAACTCGGCTGCTCCAGGCGGGAGCATTCGCGTTACATGGACCGATAATAGTCGAGTGATTAATGAGTCCATTGTTCCTATGTAAGATGCAGCCAACCCTAGAAGTAGTCCAATTGAAGTCATTGTATGCTTTGGGGTCAAGTATCTGAATGCAACCCATTTCGCTACGGATTTAAGATGACCATTGAGACCAAGGGCGAGTAAGAAACCGGCATGACGATTACTCAAATCCTGTTGTGGTTTGTTGTAAAGAATCCATGATGTATCAATTCCTTTTGCATCTCGAGAAATGCTGAGACCAGCAGACACACCCGCGTGGAAGAACGCCCAACACACCTTTTCCTCTGTGAATGCATTCTTGTCTACACCGATAGTATTGTTATTCGGCTTCATGACGCAACTTAAATTGAATCCTCCAATAGCAAATCTTTGGGTAAGGAGGGGGATACGGGCACTATAATATAATAGTCCTTTACCAGAAGGAATGGCCAAAGTGCGATAAGCCAACATTTGAGCATGCTCCTTTTGAGCTTCTAACAATTCTGATTCCGTCCAATCGGGTGAAGATTTGACACGGGCAATTGTAGATCTGAAAGTATTCAGGATGTTGGATGCTTCATTAAATCTTCTGTCGTCCTTGAATATTGCTCGCGTAATAGCTTGACGATCTACTTCAGCGGAGCCATCAAAAGCTCCAGTAGCCTCAATCTCTATCGTAGATGCACAGATAGCATGAACGTCTAGATTTGATTCATGTGATGGCGGCTATACATGTTAGCTTTTGTGAATATGAAAAGATCTTGTACTCACTAATAAGGATGGTTGGAAATTCCGAGATGAGCGGCCAGACGTGAGTAGCATGCTGACATCTTCACGGCCCACTAATGCAAGTAGTTCCTTATTCCACGTTGTTGGTGGTTCTCTTTGACATTCAACGATTGCTTCTTGAAGCGGGGCAAGTATAGCCTCTGGCAAAGTCTCAAGAAAGAGGTTGTCTACTCCGGCGGCAGATAGAGCTTCCACAACTTGTACAGAAGACCAGCTATCTTGCATGCACGAAAATAACTGGGCAAGTTGTAGGGTTCTTGGCGTTGAGCTACGCCATCGCTCAAGGTCTCGGATACCCCGGGTAGGGATGGATGATCTGACCGTTACCAGGTCTTGAAGTGTTAAAAATGGCATCAACCTTCGGGCTAGTAAACAATTTTGAATCCATGTGTAAATCGATGGACATTCGAATGGTTCAGCAATCTGAGAAGCGAGAACGAAGTCTACGAAGCTGCTAAGCGACTATTCATTTAGGCAAGGCAATTGAAGGACTTACCAGTATCATAAAATGCATCTACCAATGAAGCTTCCTCTGTTTCATAAAAATCTATCCAGCTATCCCACTTAAGCCATCGGAAGATTTGAGCTAGGATTGGAGTCAAATCAGGCACACCAGTACTAAGCGATTCGGCTGTCATTGTGTTAAGTTTCCTTTCCTCGCGTAATAAATGCAAGGCCGCAAGAATGTCAATTAGAGCAGCTTGACGAGTCTCAAGAGACTTATTGGTTGCCGACGGCAGATACCCTGTGACAGCCTCCTGGCCCAATTTCGAATAGAAAAACATTCGTGCAAGATTCGCATGCCTTTTTATGAACGTTTCTTTATCATTGCTTTTTGACAAAAAACTCTCTGTCGTAGAAGAAAAGGGACCAGAATCTTCTTCGTTGATTAGCCATTTCCACGCGCTGTTGTTAAGCCAAGGTGGTATAGGATTTCCATACGGAGCTAAATGACTTAGCATCGTCTCATAGCAGGTTACATCTACTTGTCTGCCGCTGCCGGACCTTAAAAAGGCTGTGCGTGGTTTCCTTGTAGCATGAGCTTTCTTTTGAGTTTGTTTGCCAGCACCAAAACTGAAGACCATCGAAAATATGACAATAAGTAGAGATGTCCATTCCGGATCTGGAGTATCAAGAGATTCGAGCTGAAGCCATCTAATTGAATTCCACCATGCAACAAGCATCCCTTCGCCTCCACTTGCGCCCGGTAAAACCTTTGTACATACTTGAAGAATTTTAGCCACGTAAGGACTGCGAGGCTGCATGAGAATTTGCAATTGATGCATTTTGCCTTCATCATCCACCAAATCAACAAGCCCACGAGGCTGTGGATTACGCAGACCTTTCAGAGCACGAGGTCCTTGATTTAGTACTCTCTTAAAACTCCCCTCCCTCTTCTTACCAGGATCTTGGTTGTGGCTCAGATTCCGGGTGTTATGTATGACAAAACTTGCAGGCAGAGTTACCTTCATCAAAATGCTCCATGGGGCTTGTAAGCTCAATTCTCCAAAGCCATCATCTGTTTCAGTCAAAACTAAAATACGAGATATATCGCCGTCGTCGAACTTGCAAGCATCGATCACGCCAGGCGCTCTCATCACTTCTTTCAAGTTGACCAAGGTTATTTCCTTCTCCGAATTTGGAGAAACCTCATTGTTGTTGAAAGGGGCCTTTCTGTGTACCTTAGTGTTGAGAGTCATTACAAGAAGCTTCTTCTCATCGGAATCTAAAATGCAGATGACTATCGAATTGGCTTGTAGATCATCTGCCGCCGACGATGGTGCAGGTAGTATAAAGATTTTACATTGGCTCTTTGCCGGAATATGTTGGCTTGAATACCTAACATTACTATGCTCGGCGGAGACACTACAAACTTTGGCAAGAATAATTTCCTGCCTAAGAGCGTCGAATTCCTCGTCATCAAGACCCATATCATTAAAGCCACCAAAATCACCTCCGGCGCGGAGTTGATCCAGAAGCTCATCAACTGGTGCTTCAAGGTGACTAGTAATGCTATGATTCAGCTGACTGGCTTGAGAAAAAGTCTGTCCATTCACTCCAATGCTCGTTCGGGTATGCTGGCTTCCTAAGGAGTCACGAACTCGACCTGTGTTGTGCTGATGACCAGTTGCTAGTTCAGAAAAAGCATTTCGTTCGTGTGAAGCGGATAAATCTGCTCTTGCTAGCATTGAGCTCACACGTCGAGAACTTCTTCTAGGAATAATACCACTTTCGTAGTCTGGGTCAAGAGTAGATACGAAATCAATTTTCTTATCTTTTTTCACATCCTCTGACCATGCAGGCTTCTTGAAACCAGAAGCAGCTCCACCAAAACTTTCCCGGAAAGATTGCTGACTATTTCCCACAGGGGTCGTGGCTCCTGTCCCACTCGGCATGAACGAGCTTCGCCGACGCGACGCTGCACCACTCGGAACTCGAGATTTCCCGTTTGATATTGTGTCTTGCCCGACATAAGCCAATCTCCACACTGTGTACATGCTAGTTTCTCGGTTCAAGGTGATAGCTAATACAAGAGGATTTTCCGAGTCCTTGGCAGAGAATTCGTTCGGCTGGGATACATGGAGAATCTCCTCCGAAGGGTCCAATGTTGATATCTTTCCAGAGCTTCTTCGTTTTCCTCGTCCATCAGACAACCCTGGCTGGGCCACCACTAAACCCATCTCTGACAATGGATCTGACAGGGAAAACAATCGTGGCCAGTTTGCATCACTTTGAGCAGGAGGGGGTTCCCACAAATCCTTCAAGGTAGAAACTTGACTTGGCATCTGCATAGGAGCACCGAGATCCGCGGTAGAAAAGGTTGACTGAATTGAGCTTGCCGCAGACCAAAGTTGAGGCTGGGATGAGACAAATGAGTTAGGCGGTACTCGTGGAAACTTGATAGAGGCTGCAACATTAATCTCCGCGCGCAGCTTTCGTTGTATGATGAGGCCAATAGGTGCTGCGGTGGCAGACTCGACCTCGAACGGCAAATGTATGACATGGCTGGTTCCTGACAGAAAGTAAACATGCGCCTGTGTCTTTAAGAACACTACAATTGCCTTTTCTTTGATATTCGAACCCGTGTGTTGCTTTTTCGGTGCTCCATTCTTGGATGGCAATGGCCCAACACTCGGAAACGAGGTCAACAATGCCTGTGTAATTGGTTCTTTCTCGAGGTCAAAATTGTAGCTTTTTCGAAAAACCCCTCCTCGCGACCAAATTACACATCTTGGTGTGACCAGCAATTCATCGTTGACTTCTGAGCCTGTATCGTCATCGCAAACATTGTACCAATTGTAGGAACTACTTGGAGCATCTGCGGCCAAGTAGCCTTCTTTAATAGCATATTGAAGCCCTGTAGGTAGATGCAGACCTAAAGAATTGACCGAGGCCATATTTCAGAAAGCTTGTACAATATCATGAACGCACAGATTCGGCCATTATCTTTTCAAGTTCATTCGGCGCACTGTACCTTCTTGTACTTTATAATTTCATATTGAATGCATCTCCTTCATTTTTTGAATGCTTTATTTTATGCTTTCTAGAGAATCGCGACGCGAATGAAGAAGGCACGAGGCTGGGATAAATTCACATGGCGCACGGACCGCGAGGCTACTGCATCATGTATGTACTAGGTATGTACCGGTATACCCATGCTCTCCCCACCATTTTGAAAAAGAAGTAACTTCATTGTCACCACATGTGCTCAGCCTCAGCCCTATTTTGTACTATAAGCACCCACCTGCCCACCCCTCAGTCTCACAGACTCACAGACTCCATGTTTGGAGGCCCAGCAGCGTCTCAAGCTGTCCAGTCGATTGGGCTGTGCCTTGGAGTACGGACTGAGTATGTGGTTGGCTATCTCGGGTATCAGCTGTCTTCGGCTATCGGGTGTCTGAGATTTACCTCGAGAAATAGAGCCCGATGATGTGTATGCATTACATTACCTGGAAAGCATGCTACGAGTCCTTGTTTCCAGTGTTGATGTGAGAGACCGCGAAAACTGATCGCATGTAAAGTCTCTCGCCATTCTTGAAATCATCAATTTTACCACTCATATCTCTTGTTGCCTCTCTGATTACTGATCAAGCATGCGCAACAGAGCTCGGGAAAGTTCCTATATATGTTTCTTCATCCACCACTACAATAAAATAGTGCTTCTAGTTTATGAAATTATTCAAAACATGCAAAGATTTTCTAGACTAGGATTGTGCTGTTTTGCTTTCCCATCTTTCATTTTTTGCTCTGAAATCTTACCAAGACTTCATATCACCAAGCTTCATTTATTATAGAATACGGTCGGTGATCAAATAATGGATGCCAAAATCAATCAGGCAGAAATGTATCCGGCCCGAGCTCGGGAGGAGCAGTGTTTGATTGATTCTCGGCGAGCGTCCGGTGAGCTCGTCTTTTATTTTGTGTAGTTCCTAGGTATTGATGGGAATAATCATCAGATGTAGATGCATCTGTACTAGTGTACTGTCTCATCCTTAAAGGTTGTCTTAGACCTGAGACGGTGTGATAGCGGGAAAAATTGCTTCTATTTTCATTCTTCAAGCGAACTGTACTTTGGCAATGCCCCTTTTAGTGGCAAAATTATCCCAAGTTTGAAAGATTGGATGTTATGAGGTCTAATTTTAGATGCAGACAATCAGAAATTCCAGCCTGGGGCCAAGTATTAGCGGGGCTCCCAGGTATCTTGTCATACGCCAGTGGCTAATCTTCATTCGGCGTGGAAATCGAGTCCTCTCAGCTCGTTTATTACCAGTGCGGCGGTGCACTTCAGCTTCAGCATGAAAACAAGCACAGTATTTACGATAAGCGCTTCCAATGTTCTCCGGTTCTCTGGCTCTATGATCAGGATCAGTCGTTACTAAGCTTGTAAGTCAACTCGACAGAGTTAACATGTTTTCGCGCTTCTTCGCTACTAGGGACACGCAGCAGATTATCAAAATGGAGGATATAGTTCATTTGAGCGCCCGCAGTTAGGGCATCGTATGGTAGGTACAGCTCTAGCTGAGGTATAAATAGCTCCACTCGTAAAGTAATGATAAATTCAAAGTCTCCATACCTGCAACATAAATCTCTCGCCCGTTTTTGATCTGTTGTGCTATGTAAAATGGGCTTTACTACTCGTGATTTGCAAGTAAAGCTAACGCCGAGAGTTCAATAGCGTATTTTGCAATGGGCTTTCGCCACTTCATCTCACCCCATTCATTAGTCGCTTAAGGCATTTCGAAAAATTTATTGCATATCCGCCACGGTGTTCCTGAAGCCTGGTATATCTTTTGGTTTCTAATGTTGGCGTTGCTTATTTCATACACTGTCGTCGTACATAAATGGCTTTTTATCACAATTCTCAACATGAGATTCCTAAGCACAACTCAAAAGTTAAGATACGACGAAGATGCGTCATGTACTCGCCGCCATTCGAACCCCAGAATCACTACACCATAAATAGCCCGCGACAATTTCTTCTTCATATCCGGAATCGATTAGACCGCAGTAACGTGTCACTCACCCAAGGGCCACGCCATTATCCCCAAGGAAGATGAGTAATTTTTTAAATTGAAGATTCGACCTAGATAATCTAGAGAACCTGCTGAAATACGTGTTGCTCTTTGACGGATAAAGAAAAACAAACACCTGTTTTCTATATTGTTACTTATGTAATAACTACAAGTTATCGTGAGAAAGACCAAGTCTTCTCACCATCAGAATCGAAAATAGAATGAAAAGCCAAATAATTCAAAGAACCTCCCTCGCCAAACAAATATGCTCGCGCAGGTTTGAGATTAGACACCAGAATCAGTCTTGAAATAAGGTGCTTGAGATGGATACCACGCATTCCATTTATTGCAGGTATTAGTCAAGGCTGGCGAGATGGGATTTACAGCATTGATTTGGTTTTGAGATTCCAGGAATTGAACAGCAAGACCTTCGCTTACGTGCCATGCCTAGTTTTTATGTTAGTAGGATGTTTCCGAAAATATTTAGATAGGAAAAGACTTACAATATGACAATGCATTAACCAAGCACCAGGATTATCAGTTTGGAATGCTAGAACAAGCCACCCTCCAGCGGGCAACATGGCAACATCTCTTCTGGTAGGATTGTCGTAATCAAGTTTTGGTCCATCGACTGAATTATTGTAAGTTCCAACTCCCGTGCCGAGAATATAGAAATCATGACCGTGTAAATGCATTGGATGAGGAACATTAATAGAAACTGGTTGTCCTGCAACGGATCCAGGTACTTCTTGAATAATCCAATAATACCATTGATTAGCATTATTTAGAGAAATGAGATTCTCCGAAGCAGGCCAGGAATTGTTGCCATCGAGGACATATTGGAGAATGGGTTTCTTCCAGTCGACATCAAGAGCTGTGAGGTTAATCCCCCATGTGACGATGGGTCCGCTGGTGGTAACGCCTATGTCTATGGCTACGTTGAGTGTGTCGATATTACCACTTAGGGGTCCGCTAGGCACAAAACTATCCCAGAATGGAATGATTCCTGTTTCGTCGGTACATCGTTGAGTATAGGGTGTGGCGGTGGATGATGGAGTGGTGCTTGCAGCTCCTGAGTAAGTGAAAATACTCTTGATATTTCCATTGTTGTTGTTTATCCCGCAGCCGTTTTGAACTTCAGCTCGGAACCAATAGCTTCCAACTGTCTGATTGGCATGGAATACAACGTCGTATCTTTGACCGATTCCGATGAAGATCCAGTTTGTGGTGTATGGTTCTATAGGAACGAAATCGGATGTAATTACAGTAAATGCATGATTGTCTAAAGATACCATGAAATGATTGTCGACTGAAGTGTTGATGAGACGGAGACGGTATTTTTTACCTGAAGTGATAGTGTTTGTGGTATACTTTCCACCAGTTTGACCAGCAGGTGCCACCATACTACCATTAATAAGTCCGTTGTCCCCTGGCGGTGGACCAGCCTGAGAATGCGCTACTCTTTCGCCGAGTGCAAAGACTGGTGTATAATACCAATCTTGGATCATGTACGCTCCAAGATCAACATCATAGTTAACAGGAGCCGGTCCATTAATCACAATAGGACCGATCAACCCATCACCATATTGAGAAGAGAAATGACTGTGATACCAGCTCGTGCCGAACTGGGTCGCTTGGAAGGTGTATGTCTTGGTGTCTCCGGGAGCAAGAGGACATTCGGTAATTCCTGGTACACCATCTTCGGTGCATGTGTGGTATTGACGAATACCATGCCAGTGGATACCCGTACCATTGTCCGGCATGGAATTTTTCAAGGTAACTTGGATCATATCACCCCACTAAAAGTATGTCAGAAAATCATAACATTACGGGAGGAATCACGAGAGTCTTACATCAGCATATAGGGTTGGTCCAGGGAAATGACCATTGATCAAGATGCAGTTTTGACGGGTGACTCCATCTGGAGCGCAAGTCGAATTTGTTACTTCCCAATTATATTTTCGGGTGACACCAGTATTAGGATTCTTGGTGTCAAAATCAGTTGCAATACTGAAACCATTTCCCCAACAAGCTCTGGTAAAAGGTGAATTTGTACAAGCAGGATCGGCAACCAAACTAGAGAGAGCAGAGGAGGAACTTGAGCTTAAGGTTGCTGTGGAGCCGACAGACGCCGAGGAACCCGAAGTAGTCGTTGAAGCCTTGGAAGATGACGAGCCGACCGATGACGACTTTGAGGTTGACGAACCTGTGGATGAGGCTTTTGAAGATGTGCTTGCCTTGCTGGTGGCAGAAGTTGTTTGGCGTTTCACCAGACCATCACGTTCATTTATTGGTGCTGGGAGGATGGCTGCAGTAGCAACGGAAGACAAGAGTAGAATATTCAAGAACTTCATCTTGAGCAAGTTAGAGAAAGAAACCTGATACAATTGATCTGAAGAGAGTAATATCTAGCGCAGTCAAGTGAGACTTAATGTATTTATCTTGCCAGATTGCCACCCGGATATTTATCACCGGTGTTAAGTGACTCTTCTAGATTTCCATGTTGATGCACACGAGATCATGATGCCGTCCCTCACACGAGGTGAGGCTCGACTGACAAGCAAGTGGAGCAGCCATCACAATGCAACCTTACCGCGCTATCAGACGGCTCTGTAAATCAGAAACTTCGTGGCTTGCATGCATCTCAGAATAGGATATCCAATGACCAGCAATATTGTAGTTTGAGCTGAAAACAGTCCAAGTCCGTTTGTTTGATTTGTTGACCAATATCAAGGTTCCTATGCCGGGATCGCTTGAACAGTGCCAATTTTCAGAAACCAAAGTGACAAGATTTATGCATGCTTTGTGATATTGCTAATTGAATCAGGCACGGCAACATGGTACATATGTTGTCAGCCCTCGGACAAAACTGTGGTTGCTTTGGTGGCACGCCAAGATTCACCCCTCGTCCACATCTGAGATTCTTCGGGAAAAGTTGTTAACAATAGCAACAATAGCAACAATTACATCACACACAAATATTGGCATGCGTATGCTTTAAGGTCCCGAAGATACCGTGCATGAAGATTCCCAATATAATGAATGATCTTGTGCTGAAACTATGTTTTCAACATGCGAGGCTGAGATGTTCAGGTGAGATCCTTCTTCGTGGAATAGATGAATAGCTCGCTTGGCTTGGACCATGGTGGTCTTTGGCAGCGGACGAGGGTTCTCCTGTTGTACAACTCAAGATCAAAAGTTTGTACTCGTAGAAAGGTCTTGCAAGTAGGAATGTCGTGGGTCGTGGGTATCTTAGCTTACTCAGACCTGCAGCAAGCCCTGTAAATCATTGAATAATTGGTATAATTCACGGGTCTATTAGCGTAGATTTAACCTGTGGGTACCCGTATCTTGGCTTGAAACTAGGCCTAAAGGGTCCATCAATCACAATCCTTCAACGCCAAATGACAATTAACTCCATAATCCGGATCTAACCGGGGAAAAATATACGAAATCCAAAATCACCGAACAAGAACAAGTGTCAAAACAATCCGATTTGATTTGGTGACAATCGTATAATCAATAACACTACCTCTATAATCTGTAGCCTATATTTGTCTCAGAATTCGTGAGCCATAGCAGCGGCTCGCCTATATATATCGGCTTGAAGGAAGTCTTCAGCCTTCTAATGCACGTGTCTACCATGCATCAGAGCTCCGCTTCGAACCTTGAATATTTCTCATCCCGATCATGTTTTTTGAGCCACAAGCCGCGATGTTCTAGAAGAAACTCAATCTGGGGCTTAGCATTGGAGGAAATATATTTATGGGCGGCTCGTACATCAGCGCTGATAAGGTTATTTGAAGTTCCCAAGCAATGCTCGCTGCGGCATGGACATGTCGGAGTCCATAGTGCTATTTCAGGTTTTAAGACGTCAAGAAGTCAAAGATACATGGTTTACCTACCCCAGCATCCAATACCGAGAACACAACAGCTGCAAAGATGATCATCGTGGCTTTCTTTTGCATCAAGAACGGAGATACGTAACTGGCAATCTCACATGACTGTACAGTAGCCTTGAAGTATCGTGCGAGTCACTCTCAGCGCATACATCATCCTTCGTATTGATCCTTCCTTTTGTTACGATCCAAAAGTCTCTCCACATTCATCACTCCACCCTTTACGTCTCCCAGGGAGAATTCGTGAATCTAAGACAATGAGGGCTCTTTTCAAGAAAGGATGGCTCGGTTTGTTATGCCGCATATGAGGCTTGTTTCTTGGCATCTAGTGTAACTTGGAAGCTGGAAAACATTCCGTTCTTACTGCTAAGTCACGACTTTTGTTATGCTGTCAGATGAAGTCAGTCAATATTCTAGATGGCGTTGGGCACTTTTGTGAGAATTTCGCGTGTCTACGCTTCTACCCGTGTAACTGCGGTATCTTTCTTTTTTTGGAGAGGCTCGGCGACATCAGCGGGATAGCTCATACTCAACTTATCCAGCTCGCAGTAAGAACCCCAGATATCAGAGTCCCTATATTGACCTCAAAGAACCCAATTGTAGCTCAACTTCATCGTTTCATTATTCACCATCATTTTGTCTTCATCATGTTGTCTCCAATTATTCATCTCTCTTATACATTCGTTTTATTGACTTATGTCTTTTCCTATGTTAAAGCAGACTGTTCGTCCTACGGCATTGATTTTCAGAATGGAGCTAGTTATTTCATCAATAGCGGAGATACTTCTAATTTCACCTCAGTCACCCAGTTTACGGGATGTACTGGCACAGCCGATGTAATTCTTGTTTCCCCTGATGAGGATTCCTGGTTGTGTAGCGATATAAACACCCAGCCTGACAATACCAATATGCTTTCAACATGGTAGGTATCTTTCGGCGAATCTTCGATCTACACAACCTTGCTAAGCTTTGTTAGTCCTCTTTTGAAAAGCCAGATGTATAGTGGAAGTTGGACTATCGTCATCTTGGGTAATAATGGAAATTCATCATCTTTTGCTGCCCAAAGAACATTCGAACTTGTTGTTGGACCTCAAGCTACAGTCACATATATCCCAACTGGTAGGCGATTCCAGGTGTTGGCATACCAAGTCTTCACATTTTGACATTTCTTAGTAAACATCACGAGTGTGGTAACACCATCAACAACTTTACCCACGACCATTACTGAAGTTGACTCAACCACAATTCCTGCTGTTACAATTACCGAACCTTCAGCCACCGCCAAAAACACAGTGACAATTACACCTAAACGAGTCACAACGACCAAGATCACCACCTCCACGCGGACTTTTACTTCTAGAAAATACACCTTCCCTATCGTTACCGTCACTAAGACAGCATCTTGCAAAGCACCCATCAAGCCAACCGCAAGAGATCCATTGGCAAATCAACATTTCCTGGCTCTTGCTCAAAGTATCAAATCCAATCTTACCTATAGACGTACTGCTAGACCAGCACCAAAACCCGCTGCCATCACCCCAGCTCCAAGAGCCAATTTCAACAACCGCGATGTTCCAGTTGACCTTGCTAATGTTCTTGGACGTCGTGCCGTTGGTCGTCTCCTCGAAAAGAAGCTCAAGAAGCGTGCTCCAGATCAGCCAACTTTGACAATCATCGATACAAACACAGCCGATTGGGAGACTTCCACTATTACCACTACTACGGATACTACAACTTTCTATAGCACAGGTAAGATATATCCTCACAATTTGTCCGCTATATGTGGCACTTACTAAAGAATTTCACCTATTTAGCCACCACAACTACATCTACCACTATGTAAGAAGAACCCCTCTCTGAAAATATCTAAATCTAACGAAACTTTAGTACTCCGGCACCAGTCACAGTTCGTAGCGGAGTAACTACGGAAACTATAACAGCACCAACTCCTACAAAAACAAGGATCATTCCTACTTTCACGGTCACAGTGGTCACATCGACAATTACTTACAAGTATGCGTACGTTTCATTGCGTGAACTTTAATATTTGAGAATAATCCCTCGTTAGAAACAATTCCGCTAACAAATCTTTTCATCTAGTTTCACGATTACAAAGACTGCAACACCTTCTTCAGTAATCGCATCCTGTACCTCAAAGGGTGGTGTAATCATTTGATTTCCTGCATGATGTTCACGCGTTGTTTCTTTCCAACGTCATCTATCAGATTTTCCTATTTTATTTCCTCTTCTATTCTTATTTTCCGCTTCTGCAGTTCCGCATCTGAAATTACAGAGTTGCGAGTTGATTTGACAAGCACATTTCGCTATCGATAGAGGTATATTTTGGGTCATTATACTAGTCGGGCTGGGCATTTCATCATTATGTTTTTGATTTTTCTCTCGGAGTTACTATACATCATCCATGGAATTGAATCAAATGTTAAAGAATTCTCCTCGTATTCACCGTTCGCAAAGTAGTATTCGGGTAAATCTTCCCGTATATGTAATTTTATATTCGTATCTCGCATATGCCATGCAAAGCATTTATTCACCCACATACCACACCGGACTCCCGAGGGAAAAGTATCCGCTGCTATTGCATGTAACCATATGACCTCACGATCTTTCCTATTCTGTATGTAGCAGCTTCATTACCGGCATATATCCAGAATTCTAGAAGCGAATGCATTTGTTATTTCTCATAAGATTTGACGTATTAATTCCCGGAAATTGCTAAACTCTGGGAATAGAAAATTAGTCTGCAAGTAAATAAGGTTACCAATCGCATCACATATAATTTTCCTGCAAAATAGTTCGATCGCATCGGAACGCCACGAAGCTTATCCATAGATATGCTTCCATACAGAATATGCACCTAGAATATGCACCTAGCTATAGAATATGCACCTAGAATATGCCCACTAGCAAATGGCTATTCTACGTCCACAACGGAATTAACCCTATTTTTCCCCACCGAGATCCGAATCCTCCCATAACCTTACATCTAGAGTAGCGAAAGTATCTTACTCGGAAAATGGAAATGGAAGTTTTGCTCAAAAAACGAGAATGCCATAGGTTAACCATACCCCAGTACCAGTAAATAATCTTACAAGTTACACCCCGATAAAATTCAAGTCATCTGCTGAGGTTATCCGGTATATCAATTTTTCAATATCAAGCACTGCCGAGATGCAAGAACCGAAATTCATGATCATGATCATCCTCATCATCAAACCTATGAAATCCATGAAACCACACCCCCGAAATAGAAAATCTGGAGCTGGAGCTGGAGCTGGAGCTGGATCTGATTTGGCTGCTACATAAGTACTCTACTGACATCCCTCTTCCTTCCGATCGGCCATGCAGAATTGAATGCAAGCCCTATCCACGCCTTTGGTTCCAGCTTGGCGCTTCTACTTCTCCTTCTGCACTCTTCTAATTATCCCGCTGTGGCTTCGCCTTCGGTTCTTCGCTGCTTCATTTATTTGCCGATCGAGATACATTTTTATTTCTGTGTATCCGAACGAAAAGATAGATAACTCAGCTATTTGTCTCACCCATATAGGTAGATGTGTATATACTGCTTTTACCTTTCCATCTAGCCTCACTATATACCAATTATACATAAGGATCCTCAACAACGAAAGAAAAGCCGCAATCAGCAATCAATATCCAATAATCATCATAAGATCACAATGTACACCCTTCATCCAAACCCCCTTTATAAATGAAAATCCCACAAAATCCAAAGAATGTAACCACAAATCACACTCGGAGCTCTTAGTCCGATCACCAAGTCGTACATAGAATATACATAAATACCTATATACAACACACATACTCAACCTCACAATACAATACAGTACTCAATATGTAATTATAAATACATATAATATATCCGTCCAAAACCCAAGCTGACATCGCCAACCCAAATCCAAGCCGCAAACATCTGACGATGTTTCATTTTGACTCACATACATACATACATATCCCTCAGCTCGATCCTTAAGCTCGTGATACAGCCCTAAATAAATCAAATCACGAACCCTCGGTCTGTTTTCCATATCAAAGAAATCTAAACAAAACAGATCAGATCACAGCAGAGCTAAGCTAAGTTGTTGAATTCGAACTACCGCGTCTAGAACTTCGAATTTGTAAAGCTTATAACTTATCTATTTGGATACTGTACACCCACTTTCATAACGTGTTTCCAAAAAAATATGACTTTTTGTACTTAATCAACAAAAACATCTATTTTTCAAAATTAAAATCTTTTGAAAATAATATCAAATTAATTAAGATTGATTTATATTATAAATCAATCTATTTGTAATTATTTTATATAAATTTTATTCAAATTGAATATAATTTGATTGAATTATTATAAATTGAATTTTTACTTTTCTTGATTTTGAAGATGTTTTGTTGCTAGAACACAAAAAGTCATCGGAAACACGTTATGAAAGTGGGTGTAGTAACCTTGTAGATCCTCTTGGACATGGATCAATAGTTCGATCTGACATTTGCGCGATTAACTTTTTTTGATTATTTCCCGCAACTGTTCTGTTCTTTTCTTTTTTTGTAAGATTGTGTTTTTTGTATATATGTATATACCTACATATATATAGGGCTATGTAGATATATACAAAACAGACTTATATACATATATAGTATTTACCATAGACAGATAAACAAGTGGATAGATAAATAAATAAATAGATACCTACATTAAAAAGACTTATAATATAATCCTACCAAGTAAGATCTCACAATGGAAATAATCTTAACCAGGTAAGCAAGCATTCAGCATTCAGCATTCGGGAATAATCTTAAATGCACTTTCAGGTTACACACACCACAGCATCAGCAATAGAAAATAAACAAGCATTCTATATACCGATATCAATATCAATATCAATATTTCTGGGGTAAGACAGACGACATGAGGTGAGACTAATATATATAAATAATCATACAATACGAAAATAAAAAGCAAGCAGGAACCGGATTTCCCCAGTCCAATAGGTACATATGTATATTAATTCTTGCTTGTGTATTGGTGTCTTTTCTATAAGTTTTTGTTGTACACGAGGGATGTAGGTTCACTGGATGGGTGGATGGATGGATGTTGTGCGTTGTTGCATTTTTGTATGGATAGATAGATAAGACTTACTAAAAAGATAATAAGGTTACTTTATATATATAAATGAATCTGATGTAATTTTACATTACATTGCAGATATTTTTATATGTTATCTTAAGACTTATATTATTGATTGTTGAATATACATATTAGCATTAGCCAAACCAATATACCAAATACCAAATATCCAGTACCAAGAAATCAACATCAATACCAATAACGTGGTTTAACACCGAGTGCACCATATCACCGAGTGCACCATATCACCGAGTGCACCACTTTTACCTCAATTTGCACTTTCTAACTCATATCATTCAACAATCATTAAATCAATCAATTAAAACTATTAAGAATCTAATAATCTAGGATCTATTATACTATTTTGACAAGTTCTTGAATTATGACCAGTCTTTCCACACTTACTACAGCATCGACTAGTAGATGATTCCCCATTAGAATTTCCCCCATTTTGACGCTCGTCGCGTTGAATCTGAATATCAACCTCTTGTTGAGATAATATATCTGCAGCTTCTTGTCCAGTAAGTACTCCTCCTTGACGTAATTGAGTCTTTTTCGCGCGTCGACGTTTGCTTAATGCCTCATTTGCCTTCCGAAGTGTACGGTTTTCTGCACTTAAAAGTGTATTTTCATGTGCCAATCTCTCTGTACCTTTAGCTAAAGCTAGTACAGTTTCGAATATAGGTGTAGGGGAGCTTGATTGATGACGAGCCATTCGAGATTTCACTAAAGTTGATTGAGAAAGAGCTTCAGTTGGATTGTGAGGAGTTTGAGAGGTCCAAAGGTTTAAATCGAAAGGGGGGGGAGTAGGCGTATGAATTCGAATATCTAATTTTGAGAGTATAGCTTGAGGGTCAAATGGTATTAGACCTGTTCCTCGAAAGCCAGCTTTCATATTCTGAGAGGTGATTGATTGTTGATATGCAGCTTTGAAAGCTATAAAGAATTCAACTTTAGTGATATGATTGATATGTGCCTTGATAAACTCCTCAATTTGAGAACTATATGAACGTTTAAGTACACCAAAACATCCAACATCAAGTGGTTGAGTTAAATGACTTGAATGTGGTGGTAATTTGAGGCATATAATATCATTTGATTTGCAATATGATTGAAAAGGTATTGATTCGTGGCTTTCGTGCCCATCCAATACTAGCATTCGATATTTGCCCTTCCTTTGACGAATAGTATGTTTATCGAAATGCTTTAACCATTCTAACCCTGTCTCATTATTCGTCCATCCATTGGAGGTAGGTTTAATGGCCCAATCCGCAGGAAAATCGGTTTCGGTATACCAATTGGAAAGATGAACTTGTCCTTGAACTACCAAAAATGGAGGTATAGTTTCACCCTCTCCATTGCCACATATAATTGCCGTAGCCCATTCTCGATTGCCTGGTTGTATTGCCTTGCTTCTGCCATTTCGTTCAGCACTAGTTACAACCATTCCAGGGCATATTATACCCATCATGAAGCCGGTTTCATCGAAGTTGTAGAAATCGGAATCGACAATACCATATTTCACCCGCATATTCGATACCAATCGAAACCACTCTTCAATAAGCTTGGGATCTTCGCAAAGAGCTCTTTGAAAGTCATAGACACGACTAAAACGCGTCTTTAATTTCGCATGACGCTTTACGAATCGATGAGCCCAGAGCTTTCCAACCTTCTTCGCCCTCCGCGATTCAAGAATATAATTCGCCATATCTTCTACACCACTTAATTTAGGTGCAAACCCTCTCTCATCCATATCAATTATATACTGAATAAGCACCTCCTCTTCTAAATCGGTCATTTTATGACTATTTGCTCGAATTTCTGTACGAGGGGCTAAACCATTCATTCTGCGGAGAAGTGTTGTATGCGTTATATTATATAGCTTGGCAGCCTTTCGAATGCTTAGTTTTTTATCTTTTTGAATAGCTTCGATAGCTAAGAGTATTTGAGCTTCTTTTCTATTTGATTGCATAATAAATGATTGATAAATCGCGTGTTGAAGTTGGAAAGTGCAAATTGAGGTAAAAGTGGTGCACTCGGTGATATGGTGCACTCGGTGTTAAACCACGTTACCAATACCAATACCAATACCAATACCAATACCAATACCAATACCAATACCAATACCAATACCAATACCAATACCAATACCAATACCAATACCGACATCATCTCAACACACACAACAAAATCGATATTTTCTCATAAGATTAATCTACTAATGCATATTGAATCTAGAAATTTTGTGTAAATGGTATACGCAATTAGCTATTTGACTCTAGAGAGAGGTCCGGAGAGTGATATACGATTACCACGCTCGCCACTATTTGTGTGTGTGTATATATATATATATATATGTATGCATGTTTGTATATAAAGAGAAAAAACAGAATTAATTAAATGATAAATAATTTTGGAAATCTGATATTTTGGAAAATTTGTTGACGATTGATATGATATGATATGATATGATATGCGTCTACGTTGGGAATTCAATAGTTTCTTGTATTACATGCGCTTGTATGTGCGTATGTACGGACGTATGTATGTAAGTTGAGTACCTAGTGAGCTTTTCAACATACATTGCATATCGTAAAATTGATGACGACACGACATACATACAGTAGCACTCATGCAGGGTCGCAATGCAACGAAAGCCCAGTTCGGGTTCAATTGAAAAGCGATAAATTTATGTAACCTTAATGCATGTATGTATCTGCCTACAAGGCTGCTAAAGCATATCTAAAAACAGCACACCGTTTATCCAATTTCGATGCACTTACACTCCCAAGTCCATTTACGTCGAACACTGCAACATTATTGTCACCTGCATTGACATTTATTTGACTCCATCCCGGACCGACTTGAGGATTTTTGGCGAAATCAGCCCATGATTTTTGTATCAACGCACTTAGGCTTATTTCTGCACTAGTGGAGTTTGCTGGTAAAGTACCGAAAACGAATGGGATTTCCGAGGAGTGGTACGCGCCAAGACCGGGGAGTGGTTGGTTGTTGGCAAAGGTTGCATTGAAGTAGTAGCGGTAAGTAGGGTAGCCAGCGACGGAACTTGAATTGGCGACGATGCGGGCAGGCTGTCACATGCGGGTCAGTTATAGATGTTTCGCAAAGAAATGATGAAAGGGCTCTAGGAGAGTATAATAGGAAACTTACGCATTGAAATGTCATGTCTGTGTAAATTTTTGCTATAACATCATTGGGTGTGTTCAATCCATCTTCACCCACAGGATATGCCGCAAAAACTTCAGCCTGAAGAGTTTCGTTGCCTGGAAACATCGTTTGCAAAGATGCTGTGATGTTATTTTGTCCATATTCGAAAGGGGTACCCTCCTGAGCATTGCTGCCGATAAGTACGGGCACATTAGCAATTTGATGGTTTGCTCTCCTAGTTTGCGGATTTGAAACACGAGTTACGTTATCCACAACTGGTTGGAACGATAATGCTGCATGTTCAATGTACGATTTTATAGCAAGGGCATCTACAGCACGTAGGCAAGCAAGTGCGCTGCTGGTATTGGAGCAGCCGAGACCAGAGGCGAGGGCATTCCAGGATAGAGAACCAGACAAGGTGCCAAGTGCTGGTCTAGCCGTAAGGGTTCGAATGCTGTCTTGCCCTGATTGCATAATTGCTGCTCGGAATGGTAGAGAGACGGGACAACTAGTGACGAGAGCATCTACAGAGAGTGCGCCCGCAGATTGCCCGAAAATTGTTACCTTGAGAGGGTCACCACCAAATGCGAGAATATTGGTTTTGATCCAAGCTAGTGCTAGTCTTTGGTCTAGAAGTCCGAGATTTTGATCCGTGTTGGGTAACTCGGGGGAGTTTGGAAAGCCAAAAACTGAGCTTGGTCAGACATTGGATAGTAGATCAAAAATTACGAAAATATAATTACCATTAGTTCGGTAGTTAAAATTCACAACAACCACGTTCTGCTTTCCAGCTAGATTGCTTCCATCATAGTATATAGACGATGC
This sequence comes from Sclerotinia minor, assembly GCA_025389075.1. Classification (NCBI taxonomy): domain Eukaryota; kingdom Fungi; phylum Ascomycota; class Leotiomycetes; order Helotiales; family Sclerotiniaceae; genus Sclerotinia; species Sclerotinia minor. Next base: position 1,089,920 of record QRFH01000013.1, on the reverse strand, counting down.
TGCGCCAAATTGCAAAGCACCACCGTAGATCCAGACCATTACGGGTAGTAGCGACGCAGGAGTCACTCCAGATGGAGTATATACATTGAGATATAAGCAATCTTCACTTTCCGATGCAGGAGGTGGATTGTCAAAGAGTTCCATAGTGAAAGCGCGAGTAGTATCTGGATCTACGGAAGTCAGTCAAATTCTAGGCACAAAGAGTCCGTGTATCATACAGTTGAACTGCTGGATACATGATGCCTTGAACTGCGTTGCATTATATGGGTTGCTTGTGAACAATCCTGCTGTGATCGGTGGACTGAAACGCTGAGGTGGTCTAGCAAAAGGTATGCCGAGAAATTTAGACACAGGCAAAGCAACTCCTGGAACAGAAGTGAAGGTACCACTAACAGCCCCTTGGGAAATAATGGCGACAGGATTGAGAGCTGCAACGGAGCAAATTAGGCTCAATAAAAGGCTAATGGGAACCATCGTGATCTGTCACCTAATTTCTTCTGTCAAAGTACCGCGAAAAAAGTTGTTCAGGGTGAAATTTCTGACAATTCCATAATCTGAAATTGGTAATGGCGAATTATACTCTTTCACGATTGACAGTGGCAACGCGGCACACTAGTAGCATTCGTTCCCGTCGACCTAGCATTCGCGTTATTTACAATTTTTGTAAGCCTCTCGGGACATTTTCCCGATTCAAACTAAGGGGTAACTAACTTTGGAGAATCTGCCAATCAGGATGGCTCAATCTAGTCACATGTCTGAGATGCTTTTCAGGGGCCAAATCGACTTTAAATAGATAAAGGCACGGCCATAAGTGTGGAGAAGGGGCTGTAGCCATCGTAATAAAGGTAGGTATATCATGGTCAAAATGGCAGACCCTACTCTACGCTGCGTGGTGAGCGATATGATAATCACGGGAATTTCGTTTTGAATATGAGGTTACTGAGGAAAAATCACTGAAGAGCGCGGAAGTTATTAAAGAATAGGCAAAGGGATGCGAGTACGAACCTTTTGTTTCTGCGCTGGTCAGACGGGCCCGTGCTTCTTCAGACAAGGGGTCTAGCACGTGGGTGGCGAAGTTGGTGATGTGCCTTGAACTTACAAGTTCTCAGGCGTCATGGGCACGCGGGAAGTAACGTTGCAACCTGGATGACTGAGATGATGAAATCTTTAGCCGATATATGTCTCGCAGCAATACCCTCTTAGAGATAAGTCTCCGTTTGGGGTAGGTGTCCATACGAATTGGGAAGGAATTGCTCTAAAAAGCTTGAATTGGGTGCCTAGCGCCCGCCTTGTTAAGGGAAAGGAATATGACTGAAAAATTAGTAAGAATGTCTCATTTACATGTAGACAGGGCGTGAAAACCTCAAGCTCCGAATGCATAGCTTCCTAGCATGGCATAAACTTTCCACGCATCCTGCTCACTTCTTTCCTCGAGGATTTGAGCAACGACTTCAGCATTTCGAATACCAAAATGGCTACCGATGTACCGCAGCTTTCCAACAGCCCATTTCCATAGTCTTGGATCCGAGCCTCTAACAGATCCAGCGACGTATAGGGGAAATATAAGTGTATAGCAAGCCAATTTATGTGAAGATGTATGCGACGTGCAAGAATATTGCGAGGGGACAAGTGGTTCTAGTAACTCTATTTGCCCGATGGATTTTACCGCCCCCATACAGTCAACATACTGTGGAACAGAAGCAAAAATCTTGGACGCAATCTCATTTCCGTTGAGAATATACTCGAGGCGTTCCATCTCAGTGCTGGAATTGCGAGTAAGGAAGTTAATCAGGAGAATATGTGCTATTCTCACAACATTCCATGTATGAGTTGAATACCTATCAGGGTATGTATCGTACATATTGCCATACACCATCGTCGATGGCTGACTCTCAAAGCTTTGCTTTATATTCGCGGCGCCTTTAGAGAACGCCTTAAGTATACGATCCAGTTCTCTTGCTTCTCGAAGAGAACTTTTTCTAGTACTTTTTTCTTCTCGAAATTCGTTTTGTATAGCATTAAAATATCGCGCCATGATTTCCGATAAATGCCATTTGGGATCTTCTGTAACTTCTTCGAAAAAATTAGCCTCCAAGTATTCTCGGAGGCGAAAAAAGCTGGCAGGAAGAGCCACGCCCGCTGCAAGTGAGCTTATGAGCAGATTTACGCTTAATCGCGTGAAAGCACGCATTACAGCCCTGGATGTCACAGTAAGATTTTCACAAGTTTCGGCTATAGCAAGAGCTCCCCGTAAATGGCTAGTCCATGCTGTATCTGAAAGACGCTGGCTTGTCGAGAGCTTTTCGAACAAATCTAGAAGTAGTGATGAGCAGAGTGTCGCCATTTTTTGGGAGGTTTCTGGCGACTCCACCACTTTACTCATCAGTCCAAGAGCAGCCGTATATCGTTCCAAAGCAATCAAGCGCGCTTTTTCGGAACCCACCTGATGTGAAAAATATGCTAAACTGACAGCATCAATCGTCAACTGTAAATGCACTGGTGCTTTGCCCGACTGATGGTATGGTTTAAGGAAATCCCAAGCTCCCAAACCATTAATTTGACCGGCCAGGATATAATGATCGAAGAATAATTTCCTGGCCTGAACATCGAGTGCTATAGGAAGATAACGTGGCTCATCGACAGCCTTTACTATCATCACTAGCGGTGGTCGTCCATTTCCTGATCCGTTGCCGCTCCTGCGCATGGCGATGGCTTTTCGATGTAAATTATTGGTTTCATCTTTGAAACGGAGTTGTTCAGTATTCCTATATCCAGTACAGATAACACCAGCTCTAATGCATGAACCACAAGTCACAGGTGCAAGATCACACTGCAATATATGTTATTCTTGGTGGACAACAAAAAGGATTGGCTGATACTACCTTGAGCCTCCGGGACCTGCATCTTTCACAAGCCTTCGATAGTTTTCCACGAAAGGACATGATGATAAATCAATATCTATCTTAATATGACAGGGTAGTCCTATCAATTTAAGCAGGCAAGACCTAGATATTTTCAGTGCCAAAAGAATGGTTGGGAGAAGTCAGTCACTTGGTACAAGTTGAGCTAAATGGTTCTCTGCGGCGTGTATGTGTACAGAGAAAAACAGATGAGAGTCCGGTGCCCTTTCAGTCGATAGTCGTATGATGTAGAAGGGGGAGTTTAGAAAGAGTAGCATTAAGGATTAGTAAGTCAGTCCAGGTGGATCAAACAGAATCAAACAGCCGATTGCTTTCGAGTCGGTGAAAGGAAATGCTTATGAAATGTTTATTTGTAATCCATTCAGAACTTGATACAACATCAAGAGTCGGTAGAAGGGACAATTTGTTTTTCCGGGTTGAAAGGTTAATCGGTCGTCTGAGAGCCGACTATTAGTCAGATGCCACGGCCAGTCAGCCAATAACTCTTTGCTGCAGACAATTAAGAAGTCATTCACGCTAGAGAAACGTTTTAACTTTTTCCTCAGACTTCTAGTAGGTACGTGCATCGACTTGTGAGGGTTGTCGCCGCACGAGTAATATTATGAGAAATCTTAACCTTCGTCACTTACCCACTATTTAATTGAAGCTTTTCCTCTTCTGGGATACATTTCGACGCTAAGAGCTTCGACCAATAGAATGCAACTGGAAAACACATCCTAACTCCATCGTCTTCGAAGACGGATTTTCGGCGTCAACGTATGTCCATCAAGTTCAAGAAGTCCAAGAGCTATGCCTTGGAGATATTCAATTTCTCTCCATGGGAACTCCGACCCATGGTATTCGGAGTAATAACAAGACCATTAAGTCCTTCAAAGTCCATCCTGATTGATATAAAGGTAGCCAAAGACCTCACTTCATCACAACATCTCATCAACAGTTAACAAACACTTCATTACCATTCTATCCAAACACTTTCACACTTCTTTCCAATCCATCAAAATGTCTTTCCCATACAAACACGTCCTTCTTGTCGGAGCCAGCTCCGGAATCGGTCTTGCATTGGCTGAACGTCTCGTTAAAGAGTGCAAAGTCACCGTCGTTGGTCGTCGCCGCGAGCTTCTCGACGAGTTTGTTGCCAAGCATGGCAGCAACGCCCAAGCAGTTACTTTCGATCTTTCTGATCTTGAGGCAGCTCCTCAATTTGCTGCCGATATGATGAAGGCCAATCCTGACATAGATTGCGTCTTCCTCAATGCAGGGTTCCAACAAAAGGAGGACTGGACGAATCCTGAGACTGTTAATATCCCAGTTCTCAGAGAGACAATAGATGTCAATTTCATCAGTTTCGTGATATTGACTAAGGAATTCCTTCCATATCTTGAGGCGAAAAAGGAGAAGACGAGTATCATATAGTTTGTCCCCCTATCCTAACTCCTATTGTCACATGGAATATCGCTAAAGAAATCTCAGCACAACTTCCAACCTCGCAATTGTCCCCGCCTTTATTATGTCCTCTTACTCTGCTTCCAAAGCAGCTCTCAACGCATTCATCCTCAGCTTGAGAAGCGGCCGTGGAGATACCAACGTCAATATCATCGAGTTGCTGCCTCCCCTTGTTCAGAGTAAGCTTTCTCTCTCATTTCCTATATCTCACCTAATCCATCCTCCGTCTATCCACCCTTCCTATCCCTCCAATTCTCCCCTCCAATCCTCCCCTGCCAGAACTAACCCCCACCCAGCCGCCATCCACGGCCTCCTGGGCCCCGACGGTCAACCATTAGGCATGCCCCTCGACGAATTTACAGATAAAGCATACGCCGGTCTATGCAGCGGCGAAGACAGCATCTATGTCGATGATGCAATTGGTCAAGGTATCTTGGACGTCATGAACAGCAGGCGGGCAGTCTTTGAAGGGATGTCGGCATCAATTAGAGCAAATTTCCCACACTGAGAAATTAGATGATGATGGATGATTGGTGCATAGTTAGCGGGGTTAGTTTAAATGCTAGAATTTGATTTTGTGGTACAGATTTTTTCCGCTGCGTGAGTTTCGTGATCCCTAACAATAAGACAAGTGAGATGGAGCATACAATGAAGTTTAAAAAGAGTCTCCGATTATGTGATATATGTTCCACACCATGACGCAATTCTGATGTTGCGAAATGAACTTAGCTCACTTCGAAATATACTACAGCAGAACCTCTTTATAAAGATCCTTTTTATAAGGATATACTGTTTATAAGGATAATGTTACGACGGGTAACATAAGTCCCGGGTCACATGACTAACCACGTGACAGGCTCTAATCAATCTAGCTAGAGCCTCTAGAGCCAACGGTTCTAGAAGATCTAATTAGAGCCACCAGAGCCATACCGCATGAAGGTCTATATAATCAAGATGGATTTCCTTTGTATAGAGCTTCGTGCTCAAGATCAATCATTTAGTATACCATACTATTAGTTACGAATTGCATCATATTATTGTCATTACTTTAAGTCCCTGCTTGACGCCTAGTTATAAACCACCTCGAGAGCCTAGAGCACTTCCACGTGATCTAGACGGCAAACCTCGTAACAAGTGACCTCTATATTGACTATATTACTACGCGTATAGATCATCTTGATCCTCTCTTACTGCTCTCGGAGGGGACCAATATGCCTGTCTATGGTTCGTCTAATCTAGCCTGTTTAGGTAACCGTATTACTAATCACGACACGTGATTAGTACCGGTAACTTCTATTCCTTTTAACATATTATATTTTATTAATTCCGATTTAATTTCTAATCAAATCAATCTGTTTTCGTTATTAATAGAAATCGACAACCTTGAAAAGTTTGAAATTGAAAAAATCCTGAATTCCCGATAAAAGTATCGCAATCGTAACAACCTTCAACTGAAATATATTATCAAATGAGTAAATTACAATATACCTATCAAAAAACCTATCGATTACTTAAATAACATTCAAAAAGTTATTCGGAATTATTGTCACGGTGCCAGTCACGTGAGCAGTTGATCCTATCCGATAGGACCAAGATAGGCGCTCGCGCCGGTGCGCAAGTGAGCTAGTGCCCGATCGGGCTAGCTTACTTGCGAAAAGTCTGTATATCTTCAACCAGGAAGATCCTGTATCGTAGCTCTTCGAGCTACGTCTTAATCCTTAATCTGAACCTATTATCTGAATCAATATAACTTTGCCAAATTAGGGCAAGGTTACTAGAAGCCCTATTCTGCCTGCCTGCCCCGTGATAATTATTATTATTATTACCTTGATAAACCTAATCTCTGCTCATGATCTATTTAAAGATTATTTCGATAAAACTCGATCTAAAAGAAAGAATACTGTTATCACGGGGCAGGCAGGCAGAATAGGTTTCTAGTAACCTTGCCCTAATTTGGCAAAAGTTATATTGATTCAGATAATAGGTTCAGATTATATTAAGACGTAGCTCTTCGAGCTACGATACAGGATCTTCCTGGTTGAAGATATACAGACTTTTCGCAAGTAAGCTAGCCCGATCGGGCACTAGCTCACTTGCGCACCGGCGCGAGCGCCTATCTTGGTCCTATCGGATAGGATCAACTGCTCACGTGACTGGCACCGTGACAACTGTTACAAAGCTAACCAGATCGATTATTATAAATCTTTGTAAAACTGAAAACTGTACATTGATCAATATCGATGTTCTGTTTGATATAAACATTAAGGGTTTGGAGCCTTAATGTATATTATATATAACCTATCTTTTCTGTATATTTATTTATTTATTTATTTTGTTTAAGCGCTGGGCTGGTCACGTGTTATAGCACGTGCCACTAAACCTCCCGAAGGGTATCCAGCGTGCCTGCGCAGCTATATACGGATTATATACATAGTTACCAGACAGTTCCAACGCATTACTGCGGCAGCCGGGCAGGGGAATGCTGTTATGAGCATTTTTAGACTTATATAGGGTAGCTAAAGGCTATGGCTTCGTCGATGGGTGTTGTATGGTACGGAAAAAGGAAAAGGGAGGGGGGAGGATTAAGGTAGACTAGATAAGAAAGGGGTAGTAAAACGAAAGAATTAAGAATGTGCGAAGAAACGGGTTCTTGCGCACCATTTAGCAAAGACTTTGCGCCCTCAGTAGTGCTTAGCGCCCACCAGGCAGGATTTGGGCAGCGTATTGGGGCAAAGAGCTCGAAAGGTGGTGATATTGCCTCACAGATGGCAAAAGGGTCTAGGGAGCTATCTTGATTACAGTGTTGGCAGTAAAGAGACGCGTTCTCGTGATTGAATCTCTCATGGTAGGCTCTGAAGTCACCATGCCCCGAGCGGGCGGCTAGTAGGTACCCTAAGGTAGGGCGGGGAGTGTAAGTTCCATTGGCATTTTTGATGTAGGGAAGGGTAGGTTGAGACGTTCGTATTGAGTTGGGCACTTCTCGCTCTAGTACTCGGCTGCAGCTCGCTCGTATCTTAGTTTTGACAAGCGCTTGGCACGTGCTACAGAAGCCTTGCTGCGTGTAGTAGGCAGCAGGCATGCGGCTTTGGCTAGTTGATCTGCTAGTTCGTTCCCAGCGATACCGACATGTGCTGGGCACCAGCGTATACCTACTGCTCCACAAGCGGCATTCCGGGCTCGCCCTCTTGTCAGCCAGGCCTGCCTGCAGGCTTGGAACTCTAGAATCTCGCTGGCACTAGTGCTTGTAGGAATACCCGTATGAAGGCGTAGTGCTGCTTCTTGATTATCGAGGCAGATTGTAATACTCGTAGCAAATCGTGCCATGCAAGATCGCAGGGCAGCCTGCAGGCCTGCGAGAGCACCTATAACCTCAGCATCATATACTTCTGCAGTCTTGCCAAGGGGGACCTGGCCTTGTTCAATCAGTTGGCTGCCGCGGTATATACAGTACGCGGCTCCCGCATTATCATTCTCGTTCATAGAGCCATCGGAGTATACAATAAGGTCTAGGATGGGCTGTTTTTCTAGCCACTGCTTGAATGCTTGAGGCCCATTAGTCCGTCCACAGGCTGCAATCTGCTTGAGGGCATTGTCGCGGTCTGTATCTTCCCAAGGGGGGCGAAGAAAGGTAGGAGAGAGTGCTAGTTCTTGTCGGCGGCGCATCCACTTCATTCGACTAGAGCCCCAGCGTAAGCGTATTGGGTGCCTTTCGTCTGCTGCTGCAACTCGTGCTATATATCTGTCATGTGCTCTTTCGAGCCAGGCAGGGCTAGGGCCCATCCGGTCTCCCTCAGGAGTACCGGGATAGGGGTGGTCTTGTATACCGGCAGTACAGCTCTAGCAGCCCGGTTGATTGCAAGTTGTATCAGGCGGAATATCACAGGTGAGGTATGTTTTCCATACCAAGTTTCAGCACCATAGAAGAGGGTGGCGAAGGCACAGCCCTGTACTGCTTGCCTAAGAAGGGCTGGTTTAGCTCCTTTATTGTACGGCAAAGATGTTGTACATGGTCTGTGATCTGCTTCGCCCGCAGGCATGCTATCTGTATATGGGCCTTGAATGAGAGCTTCCTGTCAAAGAAGATACCTAGCCAACGGGTGACGTTGTCTGGGGGGATCTCGACGCCATCAGGCAGGTGTAGTGGCGGTTCAGCAGCCTGGCGCTTGCGGTAGAAGTACTGTAGTTCAGTTTTGCGCTATCGAAAAGTACGCCATTCTCTTGCCCCCATGCAAGGGTCATATCAAGATGCTTCTGCAGTTTTGTCTGTACTACTTGTGTTGTAGCCCCAATAGCCAGCATTGCTCCATCGTCAGCATACCCAAATCTTCCTCTTGTAAGGCGTAGAAACGGCTCTACATATAGCAGGAAGAGAATGGGTGAGATTGGAGAGCCTTGCGGCAGGCCGCAGAGGACAGAGAAGGCCTTCGACTTGACCTTGTCTAGACGAATATGCGCTGTCCGGTTGGCTAGGAAGGAGCGAACCCATTGTGCAAGGCAGTTAGGCCAGCCCTGCTCTCGGAGCCTTTGGATAAGTCTGTTGGCCAGTACACCATCGAAAGCTCCCTTCACATCTACTGTTAGCATACCAGCTACAAGGCCTTTTGCCCATGCCTCTTCTATATCTGAGGCAAGCGCTGTAGTAAGGTCTACTGCCGACCGCTTGCTAATTGCGCTGCACTGATCACGTGCTAGTATTTTAAGCTTAAGAGCCCAGAAACTAATGCGTCTGGCTAGAAGTCGTTCTAGACCTTTACCCAGGCATGAGAGCAGTGCGATTGGCCGATAGGACTTAGGAGAGAGCGGTCCCGTTTCCCTGCTTTAGGTAGGATCACTACTTCAGCATGTTTAAAGGCTTGGGGATGTATTCCTTCTTCCATAAGGCGCTGGAAGAGAAGGGTGATACGTGCACCGATTATTGGCCAGGCCAGACGCAGGGCGGCTGCTGGGATCTCGTCTGCTCCTGGTGAAGTGGATGAGACCTGGCATGTAGCTGAGAGTGCCTCTTTCGCTGTGATGTTCGCCCAAGGGATTGTCCTTCTGGGTACTGCGGGTGTATTAGCGGGGATGTCTTCTGCTTCAAGATGGCGCGAGAGTAGAGCTCCTTGAAGCACTTGTGCCTTCTCCTGTGGCGTTGTAGCCAGCCCGCCTTCTTTTTGTAGTGGAGGTGATTGGAGTACTGTCTCTTTCTTATACCATTTCACGATCTTATAGACATCAGTGACATTAGCTGCATTCTGTACTATCTGCTGCCAATGCGTTTGTTTTGCTTGGCGTACGCAGCGCCGAAGGGCTTTACGTTCTTCTTCTGCTGGGCCAGTACTACGCAGAGCTCTGTATCTCTGATATGCCGCCCGGCATGAGTCGTTCCACCATGGGGCACCGCCTGTGGCTTCGAGATACCGTTTACAGGAGCCGTATAGAGCGGTTTGGAGTGCTTGAACAATATCAGAGGTCTCTTCTTCTAGATTACTATATACGGGGTCAGCTGTATGTTGGAGCAGCTGTAGATACTTTTCAGTATTGCAGGTGCCAAAGTCAAGACGTCCTGCCTTAGGGTAGAGACTACTTGATAGGGGGATTATGGTTAGTAGTGATTCATGGTCGGACGAGGTATGTAGGGAATGTTCGACTTCACATCTTGCATTAGGATGTGTGACTAGGACCAGGTCTAGAACGCCTCCCCTTTGATGGGTGGGAGTGAATGGAGGGTTAGCAATGCGTAGACTATGGCTGTCTGCCCACTGGATTAGCTCTTCTCCGTCTTTTGGCGTTCCTCCTGTAGTATCCCACAGGGAGTGCCGGATGTTGAAGTCCCCTGCTACAAGTGTGGGGGCTTCATGCCCATGTCGCAGTAGTGCTTGCAAGCCCTCTCCTGCATCAATAGCCCCTATAGGTGCATTGTAGACATTCCAGAAGAGCATAGGGGAGTCTCTGCCTTTTAGGGCAATAAGTAGTATATCTTGACATAGGTTTGCCGCTGGCTGGCAGGGTGAAAAGCCTCTCCCTTTCCGAACATAGGTGATTACTCGGGGGCGCTTATCCCAGTCGGTACAGGGCGCAAAGGTCTCAAAAGCAGGATGCGTTTTTGTACATCTACGTTGAAGATCATTGTGTATCCAAGGCTCTTGTATCAGCAGCAGATCACAGTTGTTCTCAAATGCTAGTGAGAGAGCAATATCATGATTGGATCCCCCTTTTCGTACATTGGCTTGTAGAACGCGTAGACTGCTCTGCCTATGTTGTTTCTTCTTGGTGCCTCCTACCATTGTTGTACTGGTGGGGATCTTTTCTGTATATCCCGGATAGTGTTACGAGGTTTGCCGTCTAGATCACGTGGAAGTGCTCTAGGCTCTCGAGGTGGTTTATAACTAGGCGTCAAGCAGGGACTTAAAGTAATGACAATAATATGATGCAATTCGTAACTAATAGTATGGTATACTAAATGATTGATCTTGAGCACGAAGCTCTACATTGTAATGAAATCCATTCCTTTATATAGACCTTCGTTTCCTGGATCCCTTAGGAGCTGTACACTCCAGGAGCTCTTAGCTCTCTAAGGCTCCTTCACGTGACATATCAGTGTGCCATGATCATGTGATGTCTGTTGTAACACTAGGGTCGAATAGGTCGAAGGTCGAAAAAAGCTCCAAGTCAAATATACCTAAGGTATATATGGTGTATGCGATTAGTATGCCAAGAGAAACCTTCTTTGAATTATTATTAATTAGAACGCTCAGATCGCGACTCATTGCATAAACCAATCAGATCACAGCCGTTAAACGAACCTGAATTTCACAGTCATCGTTACGTGGGGATATGTGGCAAGAATTTTAAGGAGGGTAAACCTCCAATTATATCGATTTCAGAATCTGGAACATAGGTTATATACACCGTAAACATAAAACGCTATGCAATTCCACAAACCCATCCATAATCCACGAAGCCCCTACGAGTACCGACACTTTAAAATAAACCCAAAGCTCCTACCCTAGTCCCAGCCCTAGCCCCCATCCCCATGACAAAACCAACCAACCAACCAACCCACCAACCCACCTTACAAACCCCCCAAAACCTCCTCCACAACCGCCCCCAACATCCTCAACCCATAAGCCTTCGCCACACCCCCCCACCCCTCCACCCTCCTCCTCACCACCGCACGATCCACACTCTCCCCCCACTCCCCACCACATCCACACCCCTGCCTCAAATCATTAACCTTCAACCCAGCACACCTCCTACACTTTAAATCCTGACCGACCCACTCGGCCAACACGCCCATAACCTCTGCAATAATCCTCTCCTCTATCCCCAAATGATCAAACTCGATATGACAAAACGCGCATTTCCAGCTCCAGCTCCCCTCACCATTCGGCAGTAAATCCTCGTCACGACAGAAATCCATATCGCGGGACGTGGTACAGGAGTCGCAGACGACGGTGCAGAGTTTAGCCGAGATGGACGGATTGAGAAATTTGGCTGCGGGGGAAAATTCGCGGATGTCGAACATTTCGAGGAGTTCTTTGCGGAGGAGACGCGCTTCTAGTGTGATGTTTTTGTCGAGGGAGAGGACTTGCATGAGGCTTTTTACGAGTTCTAGGGCGGGGTTTGTGGGTTTGAGGTGAGAACCGGGGAGGACGGGGAATTTGTAGTCTTCGGCGAGTTCGGGATGGAGCATTTCGTCTTTTTGTCTGCGGATTATGCCGGCGATTTGTTTCTTGAGAGGTTTTTCGAAACTTTTCCCAAGGATGATCTTATCTTCTTTGTCGTCGCCTAGATTTCGGACTGGGAGTTGAGTGGCTCGAGGCGTAGAATCGATGACGAGACGAGGTTTCTTAAGACCGTGCATAATATCGATAAATTCCAAAACCCAATCATTGAAGATTTGTTGTAGTTTTTCAGGGAGAAAATTACTCAGTTGCCAATGCATGATGTTATCCAACTTTTGATTTTCCGCTTCAACGACTTCCGAGCAACCTTTGCCACCATAATTGAATTCGTCGTACCAGACCAGGTAATCCCAATACTCCTTGATTTCAAGGTCAAGGAAATGGAACAGTGATTTTGCTTTGATGGACTTGAGGATATATTGACTATACGCATATGCGTTCCCAACTTCGGCTTTTGTCGTTTGTAATAGCAGTCGATTTGAATTGGCGAATACGACGTGAGATCCGACACGTCTGAAATCGGTCATGAGCTGTTGGAAAGCTTTTCGCGACATCATCTGGACATAGTAATGTAATGACCGGTCGTATAGGAATGAGTCTGGATTTTCAACCCAGCGTACGAGATGCTGGACCATGATATCTGCCATGCTACTACCTTTGCAGGCTTCAGTCCACCAAGCTTTGACCATTTCTCGGAGGACTGTAACACCGGCAGTAGCGAATGCATTTTCAGCATAGAGGACATTAGTACCGTCGCTGGGTGCATCATCAGATGGCGCAGCAGGATTGAAAGATATCGAGTCGCTACCCTCAAGCTCATTGATCAAAGAGGACGTCAGGATAGTATTGATAGCCAAGTTTCTGACATCAAGCTCAATACAAACAGAAGGATAAGTACCAGGGTTATTGACAGATGGCATTTGCACAGTATCAAGGCCACCTAGCACATCATCTAGTTCATAGCCAGCATGATCTGGCTTGGGACCAGCAGACCACCACAAAACAACATTATTCTTTTGCAATCTTCTGGCATAAGCCACGTCGATCAAAAATCGAGGATCATCTCTTTCAAGATTACAAAGTGGTACATCCCCGTATCTCGCGAGTTCAGTTAAATGAACAACCCATTCCCCGAGACTCACGTAGTGGTTCACCAAACGTTTTGCAATGACAGATTGCCAGTTGAGAGGAGGAAGCTTGCTATCCTGGATATCGGACTTCAGCGGCAGTATCGGCAAATCTCCAAGAATAGGTACATCGTGGACAAGTAATCTTCTTTGCGGAGATTGTACGACAAGCATGAGCGGCTTTGATTCATCGTTCTTCATTTTCTTGACCAAGTCACCAACCTCGAGTAATGCTTTCCTCCTTGTTGTGACCTGACTGATTTTAAACTGGATCTTTTCTTGATAATCAAAACAATTTTGCCACACGCCTCCATTAGCATCTTGATGACGTTTGGCGATACAATCCGCGTAGGTTTTTGCAATATTGGGCAAATCCTGCTCAGGAACCTTCGTCTTCTGAAGTATGACAATATGTGCCTGCTCCTTCGAAGTCGAGAACAGTGCAAATATTTGTCTATCTCCAGCAATAACATGGTAGAGGTAGAGGTATGCCATCGGTGAATGTGAGAGATATGGGTTCTTTGTTGAAGCGCGACGAAGTCCTGATAGATCGAAACCTTGCTCAAGACCTTTTCCGAGAGCTCCAGGCTGAGTCTCATCAAAGGTGCACAGACTACCTAGTTGAAGTACTGCACGAATATTGAGCGGAACTTGCTTTTCATAAACACCTTCCACACTAGGGTGGTTGAAAAGTAAAGATATCTTCTGTGCTTCATTGACATAGACATCCTCAGGCATTGTGAGTTTGAACAAATGAACCGATGGATGTCCGTTCGGCAGTGTATGGTTAACCTTCTCAGCTTCACAGCCATCAATCTCAATATCTGGCAATTCCCTACCTTTCAAATTGAGGAAGACTGTTCTCGGAACCTTAACTTTCAATGTGTGTACCTTCGAGTCAATAAGGACGAACGCAAGGACAACACCTGGACTTTCAGTGCCTCTCAACTGCAAGACTTGCCACGTGCTCTTGAACAGCTGTTCAGCTTGGTTCTGGAAAGTCGTCGCAATATTGCTTTGAGCACCACGGTTTTCACCAAAGAGATGTCGACGGCGTATTCTCGCCTGTTTCTGTATCTTCCATTTCTGCTTTTGGTACTCTAAGAATCCTTCATAATCTTCGCTCGGCGACGGCATCTTTTCAGGAAGCGCAGCAAATGGATTGATGGATACTGCTACCGCGGGTTCAGGAGATTTTCTCTTCATGGGTTTCTGCGACGCGGCGTTGAGCTGTGAACCCAGCGTCTTCGGCTTCAAAAGCTGTGTCCCGAAATCCTCCATATCGACCATCCTTGGGTCCTGCAAGTTTGATATGTCTTCGAGAGGTGTCTTGGCGAACATGTCGGTCATTTTCTTTTGCTTCATCTTATCATCCTTGATCCGAATCCTTCTTTGTAGCCAATCCGGATGTGCTACTCTCGGCACTGGATTTGAACATTTCTGAAGAGCCGCGGGAATGGTAATTAGCTTTTGGATGACAGAACCAAGACGTTCAGAATAATAATCCCAATCCAAAAGAGCTCTTGGATCCATATCTGTAGGATCCTCCTTGAGCCATTTGCGTAAAAAGTGTCGCTTTACCGAAATATCCGATGAGAAGATAGCGACCGGAACAGCTCGTTCTGTCACCGGTGCATGTTTCGGTTTTGCGCAAATAATATACTTGCAATTCAAACCTTTATCTTTCACCATCTGTTCTCCCAAGAACTCAGCCAAACGCTTTGCAGTAGTAATAGAAGTTGATTTTTGTGAGCCATATTCCTCTAAACTTTTCGACATACTTCTGTTTTCGCAAATGAGATCGATAAGTTCCGCATCGGCGAGAGTTCTCCCTTTAGAGTCGAGAACATCAAGCCATTGATTCGCAACTTTCGCTACCGCTTGATACGTCTCTTCAAGAGTTGTACCCTCCAAGAAGAATTTGAAAATTTGCTGTTGGAAAATCTTGATGAGTTTCAACTCTCCTCTTCGCTTCACCTCGAATCCTTTCAATTCCGCTAGACTACCGTCGTCATTGAACACAGCATAACGTTTCTTCAAATTCTTGTCTTCTTCCTTGGAAGTAGGCAAAATCATAGCACGATAAGGACCATCGACTTCAAAGAAAATGGAATTATCGCTATGGGTTTCGTACTTGAAGGTTTTCGGATCAGTAAGCGTTTGGTATTGATGATTCGTGAATTTATCATGAACAAGATGATTCAACATGACGCAAGGGTACGAGATGGCGAGTTTCTTCCCGTTCTTCATTTTGAAGGCATAATTCTCCGGAAATGTGGCTGGAAGCATACACCAAATACCATCCGTATCCAGTTCTAGAGGACGACCAATTCGCTCAACCAGCTGCCGAGCCATTTGAATAATGTGAGCTCCAGTCAAACACGTGACGCCTGCCATCTCCATAGAGTACCATCGCGAACCTTTTCTCATCACATAACCGTAAAAGGAGTTGAGAATGACCTTGTGAGCCAATTGTAGGGAGTCGAACAAAACAATCATCTTCTTTGCATCTTCCACCTCAGCTGCTGAGGCACCCGCTGATTTGAGAGCCTCAGTCTTGCCCTTCCAGACTTTCTGTTTACCCTTGTAATCATATCGACGATCTCTGAAGTCCTTCACAGTATCAATATAGAAAGGATTTTCTCGCTGACAAATAATTGCTTCTCGTTCAATCGTGGTCTGGTCGTGAATCTTGTGATAGATCTTCTGACTGTACGTTTGCAAGCGCTTCCGAATCAGCCCAGCTTGCTCTTCATATGAAAGATCCTGAAAAGTTCTGGTTGGCTGGTTAGGATATTTTCCTGGAAATCGTTCATTCTCAAGCGAGTGCCTGATCATAAGATATTCATCCCTCTTCGCCGGAAGGTATTCGCCTCTCCATGCCCAAGGCATTCTTCGATCGCATGTTTTACCAGGCCGATTGAAATCGCATGCCGCGCAATCCGATTCTTGGATCATAGAATCCGGCTGCAGTCGATTTGTCGTCATAATGTTCGGATACATGGAAGCGACATCCAAATGATAAATTAGGGGTTTCTCGCTTCGATTTGCCGTTTTCTTAAGACTAATCAGACGGTCTGTGATTTGTTGCTTAACTTCTTCGTAGTTGTCGATATCATCCAGCGATTTCTTCTCTTCTACCGTGATACTGAATTTTAGTGCAGCATCCAAGTCCTCAAGAAGTTCATCGATGGCGGTCGTATCAACCGCAAAATTAACAGGTATATCAGCCCTAAAAACACCTGCCTCAATACTTTCGACATGTCCTCCGACATAGGTTTCCGACTCTAGTAAATGACCTTCCCAAAATGATTCTTTCGGTGACACATGCTTATTAGGCAGAACAATTTCTTTTTGGTAAGCCTGTACCATGAGTAACATCTCACAAAGGGTTCCTGTCCCTTTTCGCAAAACTGCATCTGGTCCTAGAGGAATAATAGTACATAAAGAGAAAATGAATGGATGTACATATTTCATGTACAAATAGTATGTTGCTACAGCGTCGGAGACGGAATATTCTGCGAGTGTCTGAGGTTTCTCGCTGGCGAATCTCAACATCAATTCCGGATCAATTTCATCGGGATCGTAACCAAGCTTTGCTGTTGTTACAGCTTTCAGACCTCGACTTCCTTGAGGCAAATAACTATCACGGTTGACCCAGTGAAAACAATCCATGTGAGCACTATAGTCACATATGTACTGATCCTCGCTTTGACTCCTGCGCCATCCAATCTCCCGGTACATATCGATACCATTTACACTCGCTCGAGCGTCCACAAAAGGCCAATCGAAGAAATCTCCGTTATATGTGGCTATTACTGTAGGTCGTGCCTCTTTAATATGGAGGAAGAAACGTTCGATGACAGCCTTCTCGTCGGGTTCATTAAAAATCATAAAAGGCCCATCGTATTCCGGTTTTGGTGTATATTCAAAGTCCTCAATATCTTCAGAAACGATCTCTCGGTTCGTGATCAAAAATCCTTGCCCATCTATCATGTATGATATCATCATAATCTGGTCGTTTGTCGCATCTGGAAATTTTAGAGGAAGTTTCGTCGTTTCAATATCGTATGCCATAACTATTGGATCGGCTCTTGCTAAACGGTCTTCGAGACACTTTAATTTCGTCGTACCGTGTTTTGCCTCTACCGAATACCATTTTCCCGTCCTTATATCTGCATTTTGTCAGTTTGACTGCTAATGAGCTGCTTACCCTCCATTACCTTGATCTATCATTACCCGTACATGGTACGGTACATCCCATTCCCTAATATCTACAATAAAATCACTACCCTCCGCAACAGAAACATTAAGTCGTTTATCATCATCTCGTGAGTCGTCAAAAAGGTCGAATCCAGCATTTGCACTATTTCTAGGTTAGTCTTCTTCCTAAAATCTTACAATGTCTTCAAAACCTACCTGGCAACCTCCGCATAAGTATCCATCGCATTCATATTCTTTTTATTCTTCTCCGCTACCGGCATAATATCCTTCCTAGCCGCCAGCAGATCCGACACATTCCTAAACCTGCACTCAAAGAAAGTCCGCCTGTAACCCAGTAGATGATTTGGCATTGACAAATCCTCTTTTTCCACTCTTTTAATACTCTTCACAACTCCACCACCCGGAGCCCTTTTCAGCCATTCCTCAGCCTCCGGCTCATATCCTCTCTTGACCGCGACCAGAAAATAAGGCTCATATTCGACCGTCGCTTTGAAAGTTCCTCCATCATCCTCAATAAAGTAGCAATCGACTCCAGCTCGACCTTCCAAATGTTTCTCGTCCTCAATCGTTGTAGCCTTTATATTAACCAACCATCCAATCCTCTTCTTACCAGATTCATGCCGCGGAAACCCCATAGCTTCATCTATTGAATGGCCGAGTTTAACAGCTTCTAACTTTTCCTCCAAAGATGTACCTTCGTTTCTGCCGGATGACTTTTCAAAGGTTTTCGCTTTCCGAGGCCCATGATATGCTTGCTTTCCTCCACGGCGAAAGCCATGCTGGGGTTTTCGTGGTGGCATTATTGTGAGTGTATATGAGATGCCACAATGGCGGAGAGAGAAGGTGAAGTTGTTTACTTCCAAAGAATGAAATTGACAAATCTAGTAAAAGAATTGTTTACAATTAGGAAAGTCTTGAGTTTATTCAAACTTTATTGAGGAATAGAGGGTTAGTTGGCATGGGTGGTATTAAATTGAGATGTTGAATATATTTTGATGGCAAGTGCATAAATTGGGGAACGCGTCGGGTCGCGAAAAATATCCATAGCGCGTTAGGATCGTGTAAAGTTCAATTCAGCCTTATGTATAGTGTCTTTTTAGGACAATTTTTGACATCCGCGTTATTTTGAAAGTTTAACGCATTAGATTTGAATACTTACACATTGAATTCTAATACTAGGTAACTTAATACATGAATGTAAATACAGCTGACATATAAATAAAAAAAACAACGTAAATACTAATGTATAAATACAGGTACTTACAACAACCTTTTAGAACAATTCTTGACAAATGCATGATTTTTTAAGGTCTAATTACATCAGAATAAAACCTACGCCATAACCATATTCCCAATCACCAATCACCGGTAAAACCTCGCAGCACCAAGATTACGGTACCCAACAACCCCCCAACTCGACGATATGATATGATACCAACGCACCAAGCACCCCTCACCAACCAACCCAACAGCCCAAAAATTAAAGCAATAACAATACACACATACACTGTACACCAAAAAAAAAAATGACACAAGAACCACCCAACAACAATAATCCCACGCCTAGAGGTCCCCCACCAAACGCCATCTCTCCCCCAGAACATATACAAAACAGCGCCCCCAAAATCTTCGAAATATTCCACACGCCACCCGAAAGCGCAAATGCGCTACCCGAAGGCTCGGGTCAGAATACAGCGGGCGCGCATAAAGACAAAGAGACACCGAGTCTGGGGGCAGCGATCAAGACTGTGCGATGGCAGGATTTTGCACAGGTACATATGTATCCGTGTGCTCGGGAGAGTTTTCTGACGGGCATTGGGGGCGGGTTTGCGATGGGTGGAATTAGGGCTATTTTTGGAGGTATGTTGTGTTTTTGTGATTGGGTTGGGGATTGCTTGAGATAGGGGATTTGTATGCTGATGTTTTGTTAAAGCGCCGATACCTAAAGCTGCGAATTGGGCCGTGGGGACTTTTGTGTTCTCTGCTTTTGGAGCGTATGAATTTTGTTTGTATAGGAGACGGTTGGAGCGAGCACATATGAAGCGTGCTGTGGAGATTATTGATAGGAAGAAAGCTGAAAAGGAAGCACAAGCAGAAGAGAGGAGGAAAGAAAGGAGGAGGCTGAAGGAAGAAGCAGATAAAAAGGCTGAAGAAGCAGCCAAGAAATCAAAATGGAAGTTTTGGTAATATAGTAAAGTTCCCGAACAATGTATTAGCAGCTCCATACTGCGCTATAATGACCAATGGGTACGCTTCCATATTTTCATACTTGTAGTTTAACTTCCTGTTTTTTGCGAGTCATCCCAAACGCCATCCGTATATCAATAATGTCCCCCAATCCGTGCCCTGAAATCATTCCAATAAACCAAATATTCTAACCATAATTCCCGTATAAACCCCGAAGAAAATCCAACATCATATCCTTAAGATGTTGAAATGATAGTTTGGGTATCAGACTCCATGAACCTTACTCTTCTCGCAACATTTTCAGCCTCCTCTCTGGCAGCAGCCTCCGTTCCCCTTCTTCTCTCACTCCTTCGAGCTCTAGCCTCCCTTGCTTCCCGACTCCTGTAATCTGCCATTTGCTGCTTTCTTCTTTCTGCTCTTGCATAAGCAATGGCAGGTGTTGGTCGAAATCCGATTCCATTAATTCCCTCCCCATCATCATCTGGATCGTCTGGTTTGTGCCCAGTGATCTCATCATCATGCCATGTTAATGATGCTCGGTCCGGATCCACAACTTCCCTTGTTCCTTCCATGGCATCATCATCAGGTCTAGATAATGGCGGTGTACCCATCCGCTTCCTGCGAGACTTAGAATCAGCCAGTCGATTAATTGATGGATACGGCCTTGCCAAACCAACTCTGCCCTCTTTGCCATCTAATCCAGCTCGAAATATTACAGGATCAAGCTCATTATGTAACCTAACATTGTTGCCCATCTCTCGAATAATTGGATCGACTTTTCTTTCATCTCCAATTACAGGCCTAAAGACTTTCGTTTGTGGTGTCTCTGGGATTTCCATTATTGTGTTCCCCACCATATCCGCATCTCTGCTAGCAAACATCTTGACCCTTTTGCGCGCAGCAGATTCGACATTTGTTGTTTCTTGTGCCTTCTTTTTTAGATCCAGTTTCTTTATATCCGTAGGTCCATCAAGGGCAAGTCCTTGAAAATGATATGCAACCTTTGTGCGTGGACTGCCTTGACCAGCCTCCACGGGAGTTATTGTGGGAAAATTCATTGAGGTCTCCAGACGCATAGGTGAGGAATCCGGAGGGGTTGGAGCCTGGAGATTATGTCGTTTTCGTTTTGGAGAATCCATGAAAGATGGTATCATGATTGCATTATGTGTTGTTATTGTATATTAAATATTCGAAGCTCGAAGCAATGAAGCGTTTGTTGTTGAGGACAGTTGACAAGTTGATAGGAAGTGACGAATGTTTATAAAGAAGTCAAGGAAGTGTGTCCACCAGTCCGGTCGTAGGATCAACGAACGCAGTGTCACCATTGGTGCGGGGTTCAGCCACAGTACTACAAGCGCTAATATTGATTCCAAGAACCTCATGATGACTCCGTTCCGTCAAAATAACAAGATCGTTCTGTTCAAGGCAAAATACATCTGGCTAGGGCATTAATTTGAGTAATTAAGATCGATAACAATACTTTTCAACGTTCCCATTCTATATATATGTACAAATATAAAGATATTCAATTCTCTGAATCAGAGCCCATTTTAAAAGATAATTATTATTATACGATGTTTTTCTAATCGCTTTTCCAGACTCCTCCTTGCTTCATCTTCTCAGTCCAGACCAAACGTCCTCTTTTATCCTTCTCTACCTGCACATTCTCCTCTCTCACTTCACAGCTTAGAAAAGATAGTTCTGCCACGATGCTTTGATCATGACCATCACCATCACCATGTTTATATTTTATTATCGCAGTTGTGTTCCCTTCCGTCTCAACAATTTCTCCAACAGTTTTTTTCCTCTTGAGTTGAATGATTGGCTCATTTTATCGCTTCTCCCTCCTACGACCAATGACCAAAACCAATGTGATTATTAGCGCTACGACGGTGGTGAAGTATCGGGCTATCAGAACTGTTGGATAGAACCGAGGCTGTGTAGTTTGCCGCCTAGAGATGATGATCCAGGTCTCTGCTCTGGGATGTTGCTCTTGACGTTGCACTTGCTATGGGCATCTTGAGGGTTTTCTAGTGTAATTAGGAGGCATTGTCTATGATGAGTAATGTAAAGCTCCTTAATTATGATCTGCGCTGTTGTTGTCATGCTTCTACACCAGGTCGTGGAATTTTGGGAGAATTAGTGAGAGCTTTTATAGACTAGAAATTTGGATTGTGGTGACAGGCCGAATTAGTTTTTGTCGAAAGGCAATATTACCACTCAGCAGGTAGTAAGTTTTCCTGAAATCATTGCCGGCTCACTGTCTGATGGGGATAATATTCTTTGTTGTATTTAGTACGTTCACTTCAGATCTTCCTCCTAGATAGTCCTCTAAACTATTCTCTACACACTCACAGAACTACTCAATACAGAGATGCGCCTCACGACTTCATGGATGAAAAAGCTTCAGCATGTCATAACTTTTGTCTGGGCGCTCGCGTTTTCGCTAGAAAATGGGTATAATTACCTGGCCTAGTATAAGGAATGGTGCTGGGGAAATGTTGGTAATCCTTTATTTGAACAACACCGCCTCCGGGTCGCCTCATTTAGCCGTCTTGATATCCCACAAGTTGGAGGGACAATTGGGCTCGCAAAGTAGTCTGGAAGCTGGTTGGTGCTGCGCAGGAACCGTCACGACCTTGGTTTAAGCGCTTCACTATTCAACGTGTCGCAAGTTCCATCCGTTTAAATTCATCTTGATCACCGGCCTGTTTTCAAATAGGATCTTAACCTAAACTATCAAAGGAAACATCGGTGCGGAAATCTGTTTTTCGCTTGCAGCGAGTTGTTGGTATTTAGAGTTTCAGCAGCGCCCGGAGTCTTCGATTGGTTGACAATACTAAGACCTATTCATCAACAGCGATAACTCTATACCGCACTGAAAGTTAAATAAAGTTGATCATTGTGATTAAAAACTGCATATTATAGCCCATGGAGTGCTATTTCTTCGCTCTGTGCGACCTCTTCCGGGTTTTTTTCTTTTTTCTTTCTTTTTTCAAGAAAGCGATTTAGCTGAATAATTTTATAGTAGTCTGTGGATTTCATTTACGTGAACTTCAGAGTTCGAATTCTCGTGTGAGATTTAAATCATGGAAATGGAATCTCATCTGAGTAGATAGGAAACGTATTTCCAATAGTATAAAATCATTGTCTTCGATCTATTTAGTAATGGTGTTGCAATCAAGTCTACAACTCTATCACGATGCCTAGCCAGACTATCTCAGCTAATATGAAGCCTCTCGAGCTCTTATTTAGATAATTATCGTATAGGTATATAAAATTTGATTATTTGAATAATTGAATAATTGTTGAAATGATGGTTCTTGTGGTGTTAGAAAGTAGGGGGAGCTAGTCCCCATTAGTACTAGTAGAACCCTATATATACAGAGTTCTCTTATTGTAATTAGTTCTCTTTTTAGTCAAAATACGATTTACCCTACATGCCGCCCTATCCCAGGCCTTATGCTTCCCATCATTCCTGTAAGAGGTCATTACTTTCAACAATAATTAATTATTTCAATTCCTATCATCTATTCTCTAATCTTCCATTATTGTCGATTTACCATACCAACATATCACAACATAAGACGAGATCAATGGACGGAACTAAAATATCTTTTCAATAGCATCATGGAATTCGTCACCAGAAGAGCAACAGAATCTTCCACAATAGAGCAAACACCTGTAAGACATCTTACTGATGAAATATTCGTTATTGAGTTTCTTTCATGTTGGGAAGTAGTGTTTAAATAAGTAGATATTCATAATTCTTTTCGGCGAGTGACCCCGCTTTCGTGGGCCGAAGACTTTTTCTAGGTATTCAATATTATGAGGTACTTCTTGTGCTTTGCGGTCGAATGATTTGATATATTATTCACCATTTCTTTGTGTAGTTTTTGGGGGAGTGAGTGATAGCCTGACAGGGAATTCTTCAAGCGAGAAATTTTTCCTTTTCTCCTTTTCTCCTTTACCCCGCATTCTTCGCGGTACCTGTATCAATTCTTCTGGAAAGGAGCTTCAGAAAAATATTGAAGAAATCTTGACTTCATATCTTATGAATGCTGACAGGAGTCACAGTAGTACATTGGTAGACGACAAGTCTGATTTGCAAAGGCTCATGGTAATAATATCCATACACATACTGCTGCCATAGCAGCCTCTATTCCCACCTTTCTTAAGTTTCCAGAACTTGGAACTCAGTGTATCTATCTATAATGAATATTCCATTCACTAACAGAAAGGGACTCGTGTACGAGACTATAGAGATTGTTAATTAATCCAGTGAATATATTTACAACCTTTAATCACATGTCCTATTATTCATAATCAATCCTCAAGATCGTTTTATATAAGCAAAGAGATATCTTAAGATAAGGGTATTTACGTGAATAGTTGTATTGTCCAGAGTATGCCTGGCGTCAATGTGGGTTATGATCAATTGGAGGATCTTGCTCGACGTGTTCGCGATTTTATTCGAACATATCGTACTACACCCGGTTTAATAACTAGCTTCCAAAACGTGATTTTTCGACCTTGTAAAGTTTTTTATTGAAATTTTATAAGGTTGATTGTCAATTCAATCTACAACAACTTTATTAATTCAAATTCAATTTGATTGAAAATTATATTAAATGATAGCAAATAAATTAATTAATATTTCGATATATTTTCAATTGATTTGAAATTATAATTATAGAAATTCGATTCTGGATTCTAAAAATAAAACAACTTTGTGTTACGAGGTTTGCCGTCTAGATCACGTGGAAGTGCTCTAGGCTCTCGAGGTAGGTTTATAACTAGGCGTCAAGCAGGGACTTAAAGTAATGACAATAATATGATGCAATTCGTAACTAATAGTATGGTATACTAAATGATTGATCTTGAGCACGAAGCTCTATACAAAGGAAATCCGTCTTGATTATATAGACCTTCGTATTCCAACATTGGAACGATGGAGCTGGGGAGCGAGATTCGAATCTCGCTCCTTCGCTCCCTCGCTCCCTTCACAAGACTATTCATGTGATCCTATAACACGTGATAATAAGTATAATGTTACAACGTAACACTTTGATTATCAAATTCAGTCTTAATTTCAATTTTAGATTCAATTCAATTTTGTAAAATTGTTGAATTTCAAAATATTATATTTTGAATTTCTATCTTCAATTCAATTAATATAATTCTAAATTTAATAAACTTTTCAAAATAATAATATTTTTAATTAATATATTAAATTATTCGATTTTGAAATTCAATACTAATTTATTATTGAATTAAAAATAAAGAATTTCAATAATATAATAATTTCAGCAAAAAGTTCATAAGATCGGAAAATCGTGTTTTGGAAGCTAGTTATTAAATTGGGTGTAATATAAATACCCTTGATCAACTCTTTCTACCTCATACACCTAATGAAGTTCTCAATGCCTGCGCAACTTCGAAACCTACACCATTCCGTAAATTAGCATTCAATTGCATGAGCGTTTGGTGGAAAATCAAACTCCATTTCTTCAATTCCTCCACACCAAAAGAAACCTGCTTTTAGACCCTAGATACTATCAGCTGTAAATGTCGGAAGAAGTATTATCTATGACGACGTTAATCGCAGGTCCCCCAAACGGTAGGATCTGGATGTGTATCGACAGCACATCAGTCATCTGGGGTATGTGAGGAGATGCGCCGCCTACATCGCAATGGGCTTTCCACAAGTGCCACAAGGCAATCAGACAACTCAATATCAGAGTAAAGTGGTCCCCTGGACATATGGAGATCGAAGGCAATGAGGCGGATCGCCTAGCGAATGCAGGAGCAGTTGGACCCATGGATCAAGCGGCCGACAAGTTACCCACGATCAGTGGTGTGCGAACGATCTTTCGTAAAAAGTGCCTGCGCGCAGAGACTGACTGGTGGAAAGAGGTAATTGCCTCCCTCTCGTCTAGCTATAAAAAGTGGTCTCCCAACTACAATACAAAGGAGCCGAAAGAACTAGCTCTACCCAGAGGAGTTCTTCATCGACTACTAGCTATGAAAACAGGTCACGGCGATTACGCTGCATATCACCAACGCTTCAAGCATCAAAACAGCAAACAAGACTGCTCATGCGGTATGGAAAAAGAACCATATCACTTCTTCAGATGCGCAATAAACAATCTAAAGCGCTCAAACTGGCCCCTCTCTCCAACAGAGATACGCTCCGACAAACAGGCGATCACATATATTAAAAAACTCTTATATACACCCAGTAAGCTCACTCAACTGATTGTAGACTCAGAATTCTATACTCAGATCTGCCCCAATTACTAAAGGGCCTCGGAAAAAGGTTTACCTTTTCAACAAAGCGCCTGTTCCCCTCATTAACTCTTCACTCAACTGATCACTCTAATACATATTACCTCTCAAAACCGCAAAACACAAACCCAACATACAGTGCAAGAGCGCTGACGCTCAGTTAACCAAACAGCAATCCACCCCCGCTCTCCCCCATCCAGTCAAGGGATCAAAGCCTTCATCGAGCCTACTCACCCGGGAACCAAGCTCCACCCTAACAACAACCCAGATCAGACATGCCCTTTTACTATAAGAGGAGGATCATACACGCAAAGGAGCGAACAGCCCCTGGCATTGAAGTTAAACTGTTAAATTTGGCTGTGACGATCACGCCGCTTAAAAGCTCCTTATCTTAGCACGTCTCAATACCCCAAGGGAGGTTCGAAGTAGACGTTAATCAATATAAATAAATAAATAAATAAATATGACGACGTTAATAGATAGATAATAAAAATGAAAGCAAAATTAGCTTGCATTTCATTGTAAAACGATAAGGATAGGTGAATAGATATCTTCTGTTTTTGAACAAGGTTATTGCTATCCTACAAATCTCTCACTAACAAATTTAAATCCCGGCATCAAAACCCTCAATCCAAAAAGAGTAAAAAAGGGTCAACAGACCTCGTGGACAAAATACAGAATACAGAGTCGATAAATCTACGACAGATATCTTCTCCTGTATGGCCCCATCCTAAGCGTAAATAACCCCCTTCATCCTTGCTCATTGATTGTTCTTGAACAATACAAGAAAGAAACTATCAAAGTGTTTTTGAATCAATATCTCTTTTCCAATTTGAAGATTGGTACCACTTGCTTTATAGTTCCATTTATATTTAATTCTCAAGTGGAACTGGTGAAGCTTTTAGTCTGGGATAGTGAATATCTCCGTCGTCAAAGTGGATGTTGGCTGGTTTTTGGACATTCACTCTTGTAATCTTAGAAAGATTCTGGTATAGTGGTTCTTTGGTAATTAAGCAATGTTTTAAGTATCCCAAGTCTGGTCGTGACGTGGTATAAACTTCTGATGAGTATTTAAGGCTTAGAGCTACCATCGTTCATTATACATCAAACCCAAATTTATTTTTCCTTCCAAATTTCAGGATGCTTCTTTACTGGAGTTCTAGTTTATGAGGCATATAGATGTGAATGGTAATTTTTGCATCTTTGGGATACAAGACCAAGCTGACTTGAAGGCAGACGTCAGATAATATAGTTCTATAAGCTTTTGTTAGCGATCTTACGTCCTGATATATTACTGTCATCTGTATTTTCATTGGCATTTTTTTACGACCGCTCAATATCGGACTGCGCACCGCACGATCCCTTAAAGCGTTTCTAGATCAAAGGGATGGCTCTGAAGCTAGCTCATGAACCCTTGACACCGTGAAGTTCGAATGAAGTGAATTTTAGTACAAACATGTCCGCGGCGGAGCCATGGTTCTGCAAGTTCATATTTACCTGCTTGGAGCAATAAACCTAACAATTTTTGTATGCCAGCAGTTTGTACATGCCGATTGTCCGCACAAATAAGCTCGATTTCATGATTGATGTTAATATTTGAGCCTTTAGACCGCGCTTAGTTCAACTCCAACTTTCATATAACCTTATATACCAGTCATAATAATTTGTGAGCCCTAAGTAACACACAAGAAACTCAAAATCGTCTAGTCATGCTAAGGTGACCAATAGGATTGTGATCGCAAAAGTGATTTTGATAGATATGCAACAAATAAGGGATGAAGAGCTAGTTTTGGACATATTCAATTAACCATACGGAGTTCTAACTAGTCTTCTATTTAGCGTGAGTCGTTAAAAACGGATTTTTAAATCCTAGCGAGATGGTGTACAGAATTCTTTTGCGCTCGCAATATTACTGGCTATGCTGAAATCATGACGTCAATTTAGATATTGAGCAGATATGCAACAAACTCAAGATTAAGCTTTAGATTCAGCGCTATTCACTTAGCCGCGTAGAACCCTAACTAATTTAATCATTCATAATCCGCTACGCTAGACTTGTACACATACTATCATGGTTATCAATCTCCGTCGTTGTTTAACAATATCTTGAAGGAAGACGGCACAAAAAATCCTTTTGCGCTCGTCATTCTATTGGTTAAATTCGAATATGATGTCAATTTCGAGATTGAGCAGATATGCAACATAATTATTAGTTTGCATCTAGTACAAGGGCAAGTCAGGCGCTAGTAATAGTATAATCCCGCCGAACTACTTTCCACTTTCAGAAAATTCACCAATTACAATTTTTCTTGCTCAGCTCAGGCACTCACCATGTTTCTCTATCGTATAGTCTGTTCACAGCAATTCTAATCAACTGATATTGCCATGTCCATACAAGAAATGCTCCGACATTTTTCGCTAGCACCGGACGTATTGAATACTTGAATGACTTGATTCAGTTGTTAATCATTCACTTTTCGCGTCAAAAGAGAACATCGAAATATGTTGGTAAGCCAAATCCTCGGATGCTGCTGATCAAAATAATGTCCTGCGCTTTTGAACCACCAGCTCTTTTGAGTGTTGCTGAACGGATATGTGGAAGCGAACGTGACATCATGCTACGATGCATTATAGGACTTAAGTAATAAATTTATGATTAGAATTTCGAGCAGCTTTATTATAAATAAGAAGGTTATTACTAGATGAGGATGGTAATCTTTGATATAAAAGATAGTCCAAAAGAGGGGTGATCAAACAGAGGGGAACTAGACTTAGCTCTTCTATATATACGTACATGTCTAGACATCAGCCATGTTCGTTATGCAATTAAAGAAATGCGTCGCATTTTATGTGGTGGGAGTCATGGACCTAATTACTGGAAGTTCTAAGTCTTCTTCTGGGCTAGTATTCTTTGCTGATATTAGATTTCACTGTTCTCTGATCTCATACTCCACCTAGAAATAAATGACAGTACTATCGAACATTGACAACATGAATGTCACTATCGTCTCAATTCCAGAGACGGAAGTTCAATTCATCTAAATCTCTTCAACCTATCAAGGTTTCAATTGCCAAGGATGTCGAATAGGTTTGAAGCATCTTGTGCTATCCAGTCTTTTCGCGTTGTGAGTGAGTCGAAAGCTAGTTGTTCCGGACAAAGAGTGCGGAAAATAGTCCTTTAAATAGATACCGTATTGAGATTTGACTTTGAGCCATGGTGGATTGATTACGTTTGAGATGGTATCCGGGGCATCAGAGCGATTATAGCTAGTGAGAGGAGTTGCGTCGAATCACTATTATGAGATTCAGAAACGATTATTCACTAGCCAGTAAATATATCCAAGGCAGCAAATCCTTCAATTTAAGTTTTTTCCATGGCTAGATAGATAAGGATCTCGCAGCTTAACTCTTTAGATGCTACAAAAAGCTGGACACGGGACGTTTTCACGGCTTGGGTGTTTCTGTTATCGCTGCGGCTGAAGATATGCATCTATTTTGCAAGCTGGGTCAATGCATGTATGAACACTTGAGCGAGATATGTTTTCCAGAGCTCGAGACCGAAGTTGCATATCTAGAAGTCTTTTTTTACTGTTTTTGTTCTTCTGATTGTCGCCGAGTATCACCTCCTCATATCTCATCACTTTTTCGGATTGAAGTAAGAAATATGTAATCCACAACGATATAGTTCCATCAAGGAATAGAATATCGCTGACATTAAGAATTAGATTTTACTCTTGTGTTGTATGATATACAAGAAATCGGGTAAGAGATTTACAGTGAATCACAGCATATCCTCATGTCGCACCCACAACCTACTTCTACCCTCTATACTCTTCTAGACTCTCGTCCCATAGCTACTTTAAGGTTCAGACCATAGAAAGCCAAGCACAGACTGTCGACAACAGAAATACCATAAAATCTAAACACGAGAGTCCTATACTTTGTAAAGCTCTAAAGAAAAAGAGCAAAGAGATTAACTGCGAATGCCCGCTCAACATGCCATTTTTCCAACCACTTCTAACAGAGCAGCGCACAAGCA
Source organism: Sclerotinia minor (assembly GCA_025389075.1). NCBI lineage: Eukaryota > Fungi > Ascomycota > Leotiomycetes > Helotiales > Sclerotiniaceae > Sclerotinia > Sclerotinia minor. The sequence goes on along the minus strand of QRFH01000013.1, from coordinate 1,060,024 downwards.
TAACTACAAACTATCAATTGGAAGCTTGATACTAATCCTAGGAATAGCCCTCACTCGTCTTGAACTGACAGAGGTCTTTGAATAACAAGACGAGAGAATGCCAGGTAACATCGACGAATCTGAACATCCACTTCGGGAAATTTTGATATGGAAAGGGACTCAAGGGAACCTCTAGATCTTAAGTAATACAGACGCTGATTAATAAGAGGAGTAGGTTGGGCGGTGCGGAGTATAGGAAAAGAGCCATTTGTATATAGAGTGAATAAATCGATATTAAGAAAGTAGCCTTCGAGGAGTTGGTAGGTGCGTGAGGGCGACGTATTGGTAAGAAATGCATCCTTATTCAATTGAATTCGTAAAGATTTAAGGCTTCTAAAACGCTGGTTAGGATAAAAGATCCAAAGAACAAGAACACTAAGAGCATCGGCAATAAGGGAAGATCTACTTCCAATGTTGCGAGTGCCATGTGAAATATAGAGCCTGTATCAACATCACTAAGCAGCGGCAGTGCGGCAAATATATGGCATTGAATTTTTACAGCTCAAGAAGATATTGTGACAAGTATCTATATTTATTGCCCAAATACTGGTAAAAGTTGAAAAATCGACAGTGATGGTGCATTATTCGCAGTAGATGTAATATAACTTATCATCACTGCATCTTCGTTTTTTATGGACTCTTGGTTTGAGAATGCTTGCATTGAATCAAGTTCAACTTCAGTAATACGAATTAATAGGAAGCTCCAACATCCAGAAAATCCCCACGCATATCTTCGTGCGTTGTTGTACTGGATAGATGGGGATTCTACAATAAATTCTGGGGTTATTTATACCAAAATAGTAAGAAGTGCGCGGAGATAAGCTACTTCCAATGCCTACAGTGAATACCACTTTAAGACTGTAAATAGACTAGAAACAGTGCGGAAGACTCATCAGCGGGCGGAGAATAGGTTATGAGCCGTTTATGTGTCCATGAACTACAAGTTGTGATGATTTTAGAGCCAGGATCGAGTTGAATGCTATAATATTCATTTAACACACCATGGCTGCTACACCTAGACAGTCTTGTATAGTCTCGATATGCAGCTGCAGTTTTGATCTTACTAATAAAAAATCAAAAGGTTCTATCTCATCTATACCATCTTAGCATCATCAAGTTCGATTGTCAACAGACCTTATTATTGCCACTCAATCTTTATCATTACCTCCTTTTCATTAGCGAGAAATTTATCTACCAATCTCAATTTATTCTCCGATTGCAACAGAAATTTCTGCATCTTTCTTCTCAATTTTTGAGAGAAATATATACACAGACGCCATAGATTTTTTTTGTTTTCATGGTAAACAATGTGTCTTGTATAAATTCAACGAAAGGTGGTGGTGCCACATCTATATATACCTTTTCGGCCGGCCACCACGAAGTGCATATCATCAATTCACTAGCGAAACCTTAGACTTGTCTATCTCTTTACATCTTAGAATAAAAATTTTCATAGTATATATATATCGATTCCCATTCACCAACACAAGGACGGAACAAACTCTTCAGAGAAAACAAAACCATCATCTGGAAACCCTCCCAAGGAAATTGCTGGTTGAGTAAATAAGACTTATTATGCTACACAATACATGATTTTCTCGAGGCATATTTAGTTTCTTAGTTTCATCTTCAAACGGTAGATATAGGTAGTGACAGTGATATGTGTAGTGACAGTGATATGGGTAGTGACAGTGATTAGTGTACTATGAATGAATATATCAATTTTGTCTCTTGAAGAAACTCAAAGCAGAGAGCATTTAAAATGAATCTTCGCTCACAAGCACTGAAAATAGGACATTTTATCTCCATGTAACTATCTGAAGGAAGAATTTACACAGTTGATTATATGAAAAGCTGAGCTTGCATAGCCCGGAGCAGTCGCTAACTTATTAAACATACAGATATATGTATACAAGACAAAAAACTAACAATCAACAACAGCATATAAACAACAACCATTATTATCCCAACCCTCAACCAAGACAACAAATAAGTCCATCAAACTACAAGCCAGCAGCGACAGCAAAACTACTACTTATCATCACCACCACCACCAAACAATCGAACACGAAACTCTCAAAAAACCACCTAACTTCCCATTACAAAATTTCAACACCCAAATATAAATATATAACATTATATCCTAAAACCATCCCATAAACATCCCATAAACATCCCATCATCTTCGCAAGTTGAAGATAGATTCCCCTCTACCACCCTTGCCCCCCACCTACAACGGGAAGGTCAACCAACAACTCTTAAATAGACACCTAAGCAAAGAAAATATGGGTGCTGAGCGGAGCGGAACCGGGTACTGTTAGATTAGATACAGTAAATTATATATGAATGGGAAAATTCGCCTAGAGCAAAGGAGGGATTAATGACTTGAACTCCCAAATTTATGAAGTTTCGAGATTCGACTTCACGGATTCAACTTCTCAATCCCAATCATCCTCTTCGTCATACTTCTAAGGAGTTGACCTCCATAAAACACCACCATCGTCAAAACTAGTCCTCAAAACATCTCCTAAACAACTCTGCCCCCGATTATTAACCCCCAAGAACTCACCTATAGATCACCTTATAAATAATAAATCATTTCCTTCCTGTGTTCCCACAAACTCCTCCCTCAATCAAAGACTAAAAAATTAAATATTCAATCTTTTCAATCCCAAACAATAGAGATTCTATTCATTCATTCCATTTCATTCCATTCACTATAATAATATCCAAGAACTTTCAAAAAAACAAATTTAGATTATTTCATTTATATAAATATATAAAAAAAAAATAAAAAAAATAAAAAATAACAAAATAAAATAAAAATTAAATTAAAATTATATAACGTAACTTATGGTGAACCGGGTCATATGGGGAACCGGGTCAGGTACCTTACACCAAAATTTTGGTGTAAAGGTACTATATATAACTTTTATATCTCTATGAATATTAGAGATATAGCTTAGATATTTTAAAGTATAATATAATCAATATAAATATTGATTATGATAAAGTATTATATAAATATACAAATACATAATAAAGATATTAAAGTTTCTTTAAATTTTTCATTTTTGCCTAACAAAAATTACTATGGGAATTTTTAAAATCGTATTAATTCAAGAACAAAATTCTTTATGATTGTTTTATAACTCTAATACTATATTTTTATTGGATATTGAACTAAATTATTAAAGCTTTAAAGTTTATCTTTAATATTTGTAGAGTTATAAGAAATCGCTATAAGTACCTTTACACCAAAATTTTGGTGTAAAGGTACCTGACCTGGTTCACCATAAGTTACGTTAAATATACTATATTAGTATTATAAAATCTTATAATTACTGATTGAGATGAGAAGAGATAAAGTAATCTGTCTTTCCCAGGAGGTTGGTTTTCAGTAATTGATTGAATAACCTTATTGTAAAAGAGTGAGTGAGTACTATTTTCATCCAAGCAAGTATAACACATGTATACCTAAGTGATATACATACAATTTACGCATTTGACCATTTTTTATATCTATACAATCCTACACATTTAACTACTCGAACCACTTCTTTTCTTAGCCGCTGCCTTTTCAGCAGCTTCCCTCGCTTTACTTTCTTCAGTTACAGGTTCACCCAGACCTGGTGGTGGTAACCAAGTAACTGTACCCTCTTTTGCAGCCTGTAGACGTTTTCTCTGACCTTCTTCACCCGCACGACCTAATACTCCGGCGATTAGCTGAATACATCTCAGACTGTAGAAATATTAGCTTATTCTCAAATGAAATATATGGAAAAATAACTAACCTATCATCATTGGCCGGTATAGGATACGTAACCCAAGTAGGATCCGCATCAGTATCAATAACACCAATGGTAGGAATATTATGCAAACCACACTCATGCAACAAGATATAATTTTCCAACGGATTCAAACAAACGACCAAATCCGGTTTCAACGCCTTCCACTTCATAACTTTGTCCTCGAAGCCGGGCACCACTTCATCATTGGCATCTACAGCCTTAATCGCACACTTTGCGAGAATTTGATCGCCATTAGTAATACTACCCGCAACCCACCGATTGAAAAGATGACACCCCTTTGCCAGCGAAGCCGCTTTCACCACGGCGGAATCTTGCCCAGCACGCGTACCAACAAAGAGAATCAGACCACCATGATAAGCAACACCTTCTACCACCTTCGCACAACGACGTAAATGCGCAGCTGTTTCTTCCAAACTAATTATATGTATACCCTGTCTAATACCATAAATATATCTCTGATTCGCGGGATTCCAAAGTTGCGTCGCATGGCCCAAATGACTCTGACTAGCCATCAAGAGCTCCAGAGTGATATCTTTCGGAGCGGGGGGATTGATGATAAGTTGATGGGGTTCATAATGATGAGGGACGATGGAACCTAATTTCACTGTTCTTTTCTGGACATGGTTGAATCTTTGGAAATCTTCCGCGACGTTGGGGATATTGGGATTATGTGATTTCTTTTTCTGAGGAGGCGAGAAGTTGCGGGTGAGATGGAGGGAATTGAGTGTGCTTTCAATGTAATTGGTTTGTTTGTTGTGGTTGTCGATTGAGGCTTCGAGGGTCGAGGTCTCTGTTGAGAGGGTGCGGATTTGGGAGAGGCGGAGGGGTGCAGCAAGTGCTTTGCGGCCTATTTTGAACTTTAGTCAATGGCCAGGAGAGACATTGGCAAGATTAACTTACCATGCCGTATCGCGATATTTCTTAGTATCATTTTGGGGACGTTTATAGCTATTTTGATGTTATCGAGACTTTTTTGAGATCTCGGACATCGATATCGCGCTAGTGGAGAAGACACACTAATCCTGTTTAGGAACATCGTCATTTCGATCTTTGACAACAATTTTGAGTATAATCTGAGAATTTGATGATCATTTCAGGATTATTAGGCGTTAAAAGTTCACATTCAACATCTCTATTCAATTGTTTTCAAAAAGGGGTATAGACTTGAATTCGCGTAAAACTATCAAATGATTATCAAAAGGCATCATAATGCTTGTGCGACTCCTTCTAGAGATGGAGATCTAACAGACAATTGAAGTCTTAACAATATGAAGGCAAGCTCTAAAACATTAAATTAACGGCTCGTAAGTCGAGTAAGTGTAAAAACTCCGACAATAACAACTGCAAGAGTTACAATCGCTCCAGGTAGTAAGAGCTCATTTGGCACCCCTTGAATAACCTCTGGAGCTGGTTGCGGAGCTGCTGCCTTTCGTGATTTTGATTTGACTCGAGATTCATCATCGCTCTCTTCCTCATCATCGGCAACCACACGACGTCTTCGGATAGTACCTGATCCTGGTGGAGTAGTTACTTGGATGACAGGTGGCTGAGGTTCGAAGGTTGCACCCATTGGTGGCTTCTCGGGATCGTGAACGAACAAGTCGACTTTATCCCGGTGACCATTTCTGGCGATAACAATTGCTTCCAGAAGATCTTCGTCGGTTGTGATTGATATAGAATCACCCTCGTCGTCAAGGTAACTAAGAGCGAATCCGGACGAGCCAAGTTTACCATCCTCTACATTTGCTACGCCTCCGACAGCATCAACTTCAGCTCCCAATTTGTTTGCAACAGCCGAAATAAGTTCAGCTAGGCCATGGCTGGCTGTGACTTGAACTCTATGCACACGGCCGCTTGGAGCCTTGAATTTGAATGCAAATGGAACATCCTCGGGGGGGATATCATTATGACGGCTCAATTGCGAGCGTGGAGAATCTATACCAACGTGAGAAGCGGAATCATTAGGGGCAACACTAGCATCGACGTGACGTTCATGACCCCGTGACATATCTGGGGACATTAAAGATCGGCCACCGGTTGTGTGATGATGGCTTCCCTCGCCAGACACCATTGATTCAGTTTCATGCTCAAGAGACATCCAAAACTTATTCCATGCTGGCCCACTATCACTTTCACCTGTCTGCATGGTGTTGATTTGCTCCAAGGTGGCGTATGTAAGTTTGAGGACATCAACCATTCCAACGATTTCGCCTTGGTCGTTCATGACTGGCAAATTCAAGTAGTGACCATCTGGTTAAGTAAGCCAAAGAACATCACATAATAGTAGGAATCTTACCATGCATCTTTCTCAGCGCTGCTTGAATACTCATATCCATAGGAGCAAAATCTGGGTGGGGGGTCATGACACGTACAACAGAGCAGTTGGAGGGGTCCAATCCTGGTGCGATAACACGTAAAACAACATCTTTACTTGTAAAAATACCAGTAATTGATCCTCCATCTTGAACAAGAACAGCCGTAGTGTGATTTTCCTTCATCAAAGCAGCGGCCTCCTTAACGGATGTTCGTACGGTGACGGTTGTAGGTGGAATTCCAGTAAGGACGGATTCCAGAGTAGGTCCGGACATCTTTGATCGGAGTGCCTCCACATATTGAATAATTTGTTGCGGTTGACTGGAGCCCAATTCCGATTGAACACCTTCTAAAGCATCGTAAAGTTTTCTCGAAGAACTATAAGCCCGCTCCAATTTTTCCATAGCATCATAAAAGCACTTTGTGATATCAAGAATACCCGAAATATCTTGGTTTTCGTCCATGACCGGTAAGTGACGGAACCCCTTTCTAACCATCAAGTCCAGGGCATCGGTAGCGCTTGTATCGGTCCTGGCGCAGAGCGGGTTCTTGGTCATAATCTCAGCTATTGTGATGTTGGCGGCCTTGATTCCTGCTCCAACCACTCGGAAAGCTAAATCTTTGGCAGTGAAAATGCCAGCAATGCGGTCGTCATCGTCGGTAACTAGGACACAATCTTCTCTCTTTGCTGCCATCAACTGTGCAGCCTCTGCCACCGTGGTATTGGGTTTTATCTGGAGCGCTTGACTTGGTCGAAGGGCGAGAACCGTTCCTGGCGGGGCTTTTCTTGTCTGTCGAGCACGACCTGTCGTCTTACTCTTCTTACTGAGATCAGTCTCAATCTTCCGCCGGATGGCCTGTGGAAGTGTTAACTTCGTCTTGCTTTTCTGACGTCTAATTTGCGGCATGGTGGGATACTTTGCACCAGAACCACCGGAATTTTTTTATTTATTTCAACGGGGTTCCCGAACACGGAAAGGGGAAGCAGATGAAATGAAAATAAGAAGATATATATAACATACCTCATCCCTCTTGGATTGTTTTGCTCTGCTTGCACTCATACTGGATCCACCAACTTCACTTTGTGTAGTTGAAGTCGTTGCATGCGTCGCATGAGAATCTTGTGCGGGTCGAGGGATATTCGACGCAGGACTATTGCTAAAGACAGGCAGTTGACCACGGGCTTGACCGCTGCGACTTGGTGTCCCACGCATCGTTCCCGTAGTGGATGCCATGATTAATTATGTATGCGCTCACAACTTTATGAACAGGGTACGGCGAGTGGATGATGTTATTGGATCGTTAGGAAAGTCAATCGTGCATCTATAAAATGATATAATTTGAGAAATCAATTCATGCGAATTAACGTAACGTTGGAAATGTATGTCAGATTGGAAGTTTTGAAGAAGGTTCAGATGAACTATGTATGAGATGAACTCAATTCCATGAGAGTGTTTCTGGTTGACTCCTTTTCGCCCTTTGGGTATACAGTATTGGGAATATTGGAATATTGGATCGAGAGTAATGTTATTAGCATGGCAAAAGAAATTACCTAGGAACGGTGGTTGTTGATAGGGAAACACCGAAATTCAGGCCAAATTTTGGTAAAACGATTTCACCCGAGAGACAGGATTGAGGACGATATTTTCTTTTAGATCTTTCAGGAAAGGACATATCACTTGATTTCCATCCTCATGATTGGTTAAAATGAACATTTTCTTCTTGAAACAAGATCCAGATCAGAGTCAAGATAATTTCATCATGAAAATCATCGAAACAGCAGTGAAATACCAGCTACGTACATTTCATTGGTTGTAGGTAGGTAGTAGGTGAAGAATTGTAAGAATTGTGAGAATTGTGCAAGTTGTGCAAGTTGTGCAAGTTGTGCAAGTTGTGCGTAAGCATAGTAGAGTACATACGTACGTACAATAGAGCATAAAATAATGTTACATCGTATTTATCCCTACCGACCTAGGTACCTGCCTATTCCTATTCCTACCTAGCCGGGTAAGAAGTCATCAAATTGATACTAGGAGTGACCGTGTATTTGATTAATCCATAGGACATTTATATTAATGATTGGACATCCTCAAAGAAGTTCCTCCGTACCTACCTAGCTAGGCAATCTAAGCAACGAATTGGGTTTACTGGCTACTCGGATCTATGGGTTTATCCGAACATTTGTTTACATGGATCATGTGCTTTTTACTTTCCCAATCTTTGATTGGATAATCCTGTCAATTCGTTGCTATTCCAACAGAGACTTGTTGATTTTGGCGCCTGAGATAACATCAGATTCAGCAGAGGACGCGCTGCAGCATCTAAACCTTCAATTCTTCACTTCCATCCCCTCTTTATCACACCTACCTACCTACCTACCTACCTACATACAAATAAATATCCATCTCTCCACAGATCTCCACAAAACCCAATCCGAAATCCAAAAAACCCTCATTCTTCCAATAAGAGGAAATACTTTTATCAAACCATCAAACCAAATAAAAAACACTCGCTCTATCGGTGAACACGTTCATTAGAAGTACTAGCTTTTCCTTCGTTTGACTGCAACAGGGCTGAGGGAAGCCCTCCATCATTAAAAGAAGACTCAAAAAGAGAGTCGATTTACTACTGCTGAGCAGTCCCAAGATAAAAAAAAAAGTTTGCCCGGCCTAACGGCTTGCGCTGCGTGAGGTATGTATGCATATGGATATCTAGACCGCTCTATCTTCATATATCCATCATCGCGCTAATTAATGCATTACATAGTCTCGGAACATATAGGTTTGCTTAATTGCAATACTTTCAATCGACGACATTTCCGAACTCTTCTAGCATTCATAATGCTGTCTAATCCATCCAACAACCTTCAAAATCGACATCGGCAACACAGGCGACAAAATTCAACCCCGACCGCGTTCGATGCAGTGAAGGCAAGTAACCTGCCGTCGGTCCAAAGGCATGCCCACAGACGTGGGATGAGCCTGGATACGCGACCACGACCAATTCAACAGCAGGCACAAGCGGTAAGTAATAGTAACGTAGGATATCAGACGACACCACAGCATATTTTGCGAGAGACGCAGCAGCAGAGACTGGTTCGCCCGGGCCAGCAGCCATTTTCAATTTACGACAATGACGAGAATCAATTTGTTTCACCACTCGTCACCCCACACAGGCAATCATTTGATTCCGGATGCTCGAACCCATATGAGGTACAACAACAACAACAACATCAACACTCATACTCATATTCCGGTCCCATGAACCCGATAATACCAGTCGACCCAAACTTCAATGGGAGCAATGACTTTGACTTTTTCGCTGCAAACACAGCAATGACACCGACATTCATGGAATTCTTCAACGAATCCGAGATACACAATGTCAATTCACAGCCAAGTTCTGCAAACCACAGCAGAAGATCATCGAGGAGGATTAGTGGTGCAATCTTAGATAGGGTTGCTCAATTCGAGAATCTAGCTTTGAAATCGCCGCAAAGGCCTCTTACACCTCCAAATGCAAACTCTACCAGTAAGTCGTTGTTCGAATCTACCAGACATGTTCTGATCGCTCTAGATTACTTTCCTCCCGCTCCTTTGGATAGCCCATTCAACCGGACAATCAAGCAGGAGCACATTCCACAAAGATTTCGTGATGACTATGATACATCCATGGAGGAGACGATTAAGCCTAAAAGTAATCAGAGAGCTAAGAATGTTTTCGACGACATGAGACGAGAAGCTGAGATGAAAGCCGTATCCACCCCACCAGGATCTGGACCCGTACCCACTGCCAGCACATATGACTCCGCACCAATGCCAACATCGAATTTCATGAACATGTCAACTATTAACCTCGATTTTATGAAAAATGATCCACAGTTTCAAACGGCCCAATACTCACCGACTTCTTCAAATGTTTCACAAGATCTATCATATCCCTCATCTCCAGAACAATCTCGGAGGAATATCTTCAGAGATCCTTTTACCAACAGACCAATCTTAGAAGCATCAGACGTATCGCCTTACCCCATGTCCAACTATTCTCACGGTCTTCCAGCTTCAGAGCCAGCTTGTAGTTCTCCGGCTCAATCTTACCGACGATCCGAGTCAGTATCGAGTATCAACCTCGAAGAGTCAATTACGGATACTGGAATCACGATTGATGATATCGCTACCTACATCCAAGCACCGGAACCTGGTGATACGAAATGGCTCTGTCTGTATCCAGAATGTGGTAAGCGATTCGGTCGCAAGGAGAACATCAAGTCACATGTCCAGACCCATCTTGGCGACAGACAATTTCAATGCCCACACTGCCACAAATGCTTTGTGCGCCAGCATGACCTCAAACGACACGCAAAGATCCACAGTGGTGTAAAGCCTTATCCATGTCAATGTGGAAACAGTTTTGCCAGACACGATGCCTTGACTCGTCACAGACAACGAGGTATGTGCATTGGTGCTTTTGAAGGCGTGGTCAAGAAGACAGTCAAGAGAGGTAGACCGAGGAAGAATCGACCTGACGATGAAGAACGACTCGGCAAAGCATCTCGAACTCGAAGCAAGAACAAGATGAGCCCGTCAGAAACATCATCGGAGTACTCGGAAAGTGCATGCGCCCAGTCACCTCGCAGTGATTTGGATGTCCTTGATGATAAGCCCCTTGGAGATTATGGTTATTCTCAAAGCTCTCTAGCCACACACGACAGCTACGAACTCTCTCGGGAAAGGTCCTCATCAGTTGCGGCATCAATATCCTCAATCTCTTCAATGACATCAATTGCAGAATGCGTAGAGCCAAATGTGATACAATCAAGACATGTAGCATCAGCATTCCGCAGTCGTCCCAAACTCTTTGAGAATCTTCCGTCAAATCCTGTATCACCCACCAAATCTACGCAGAGCAACTACTCCCCGCCAGGTTTATGCCCATCGTCATCTTCACCCACAGCGAGCGCCAATTACTATGATCTCGACGTTGTCTCAAACAGTGGTGAACTCAGTAATCTACCAAACATCACCGAGCAAGATGATATGTTTTTGGAGGCATTTGCTGCCACAGCTAGCACTGGTATTACACAACTCGAGCGTGATCCCGATCTTTTGATAGGAAAATTCGATAGCATGTTCAGCGTCGCAGCTGATAATTCCGCAATGTTCAGAAATGAAGAGGATGTATTCTTTGGCAGTCCAGGAGAGTGATTTTTCGGATACTTCTACCCACTCATTTGGATTAAAAGTTGTACATTATAAGGATGCGTGGACTTTTGGGATTGGATAAAATTGGATGGTGTTGAATAGGTACAGGAATGAGGATATTTTCTGGGTTGGGTTACGGATTATCATCTATCCATCTTTTTTTTAGGCGTTGTTCATATGTAATTTTTGATTTATTGTTTTATTTAGTTATGAGAATGAGATGAGGAAGGGAATGGGAATGAGAATGAGATGATGAGATGATGAGGAGGTTTCGGTGCAAGGGGGGCATATGAAAGTGTTAAGTAATAATATCAATTTCAAGGAGAACATTTATCATCATCTTTTTTCGTTAAGACACTAGTATCCGTCGTATGAATATTGTGATTGGTTCATATTTCAGTCTCACATCGAGTGTACATGGAAGAATAATAAGTTATTTATTCACTTTTTGCTATTTTGATTTGTATCTAGTGATCCAATATGTTTTAAGTTAATCCTGGAATACCGAAGCAACTAAGGTTAAGGTTTCTTACTTGATATTATGTTATCCGAATCCGTCTGAATTTGTTCAACGAATCTGATTGAAGTGGAGAAAGATTACAATGTTTGGTGTATTTAAGTGAAGGAAGGATATTAAGGATTGAATTCTTGTTATGTTTGGTTTGATGTTAGTTATAACCAGTCTAGTATGGCTGGTTATAGTGGGTTAGTTTTATATCGTTGTGTTTGGTATAAATCTAGTACTCTATTTTCGGATTATTCTCTTTTTGGATTATTTTTCTAAGACCATCTGCGTCCTGCGTTTTCTATCTCTCATACTTTTGGAATGATGAAGAAATATCGTGATGCTGCTTTGAAGATTGGAGGGCTCATTTATTCTTTGTTGGTTTGAATGTTTCGCGTTCTAGGAGTGTCTCGCTATTTCAAGTTATATATAGTGATATATGTTTCGTAATGGTTAAGGTCAATTATAGAGCGGAATTTAAATAATTTGTACTTCTGTTGAATTCTGCAAGTGTTGGATTATGGGACTGGTATCCGGCTCTGCAGAAGTTGCTACCAATATACAATCATACGAGTTATGAAATGAAGAGAGATAACGGAAACAAGCAACTTCTAGAAAATACTCGAATTCATCTAGCTATCCTACAGTACCCGCTACCTTTCAGATTTCTTTTCCCTATTTGTTTCATCGACACAATACTTTAACCTATCTGGAGTCAGGCTGACTGTAATTTGCAGGCGAACTTGGAGGCCTCGCTTAAGACGATCTAGGTAGTCCGTCCTCTGACTAGAAGGGTCCTGGGAGAGTAGAGCCGCAGATTTGTAAAGATTTGCTTCAAATCATGTTGCGATGTGAATTTCAGGAATGTCCTTCTTTCATTTCTATGGTCATGTGGAATATTCTTGATAAAACTCTTAATGTTTTGGTATTTGGGCAGAATCTTGTGGAGAAAAGGGTAGAGCTCCTTACTTAATAAACGGCAACTCCGCGAAAATGAATGAATTGTTTCTTCCTTCACATCATCGCATCTCATATTTACCTTGAAACTTGACGCTACGAAAACTTTCACCACACACTATTCATCATGGATTGTTCATCTCTTAAGGTTGACTTGAAAGGTGCTGTCGAGCACGCCCCAGGCGGCTTCAACCAAATAAAAGTTGAAAATGGCCGTGGGGGTTCCATGGAGATCTCCTTTCATCGAACTATTCGGGTTCCGGATGATGGCAACAACTATCAGCTCCCGCCGGATCTTGGAAAGTTCCCAATCTATGACATTGACGAATTTGGGGAGAAGTTGCCTATTGAGCTTGTTAGAAAAGGAGGTGTATTTATTCCCATCTAGCGTGAGTTCCGTAATTTTTTTTGAAACTTATTTTATGAACTACTATTCCTACCGAAAAATCAAATTTCTAATATAGGAAACAGGACGAGAGGCACTCTGGATTCGATTCTCTTTTCCTGACAGATTTGATCCATTTGCGGTTAAAGTCTACGCTGGGGGCATCAATGTTATCTCAGGAGAAAACAAATACGAGGCTGCAGGATCTAAAGGAGCTGTCACAGGAACAGGATCGTATCAAGACTACCTTAGGGTTCCAGGACAAGAATGGCTCGATGGAATTGTAAAATCCGACGGAATGGTCAAGCAATTTGTAGTGGTTCTTACTGGCTCAGGATATTCGGTCGAGGCACAAATCACAGACCATGACAAGATTGCTGGCTTCAATTCGAGATTGTTCCCCTCCGCTCAGAGCCTGAATTTATTGGTCAAGTATTCGTCAAAATGTTGACAGGAACAATTATATGTATACCTGTGGACTTTCGTATTACTATTGAAATGCTCAAGGATCGTGTCTTTAGAAAGGCAAGTATACCAGCAAATCAACAACGATTGATATTTGGTGGGAAGCAACTTGAGGACCACCGTTAGTTTAATCCGATTACGAATCACCAGGCATGGTCGGGCTAACATATGATCCGTAGATACTTTATGGGACTACAATATAACAGATGTCGGTCTCATATCATTCTCGTGAGACTCTTGCTGATCAAATATATAGGGAGCGATAATTCATTTGGTACTCAAGCTCCGCGGAGGCGGCCATGTATCTTCAAAAGTTGGAAAAAAGATGGAGGAAACGGAAGAAAGTTTGAAAGATCAAAGATACGAACTGGCATTAGCGCCTGGAGGTTCCATTCATCAAGCAGTCCACAAAGACAATTTCAACAAAAATGGATACGACAAAACACATGCAGTCATGTTTAACGTGCAGCTTCTCAGTCCAAAAAAGTTCCAGCTAGTCACCAGCATGCCACCTCCACAAACACCAATTTCCGCCGAAACATACGCACACCACGGATACCCGTTTTTTGCAATGTATAACGAGCCAAGAGCAATCACGGGGACATTTGGTCAATTGTTAAAGAGTGTAGGAGATATTGACAGGGAAAAAAATGTGAACTTGGAGGTCCATGGTCGGGAGAACGGTTTACATTTTAGGACTGTGAAATTGAATAAGGTGGATGTGATTAGCGAGTTTCTTTTCAAGGAACCTTTTATGGAAGAGGAAACTTGACGCTGATGTATGATGGGTGGGATACAAGAGGGATGGCGAGGTTGATCTATTACCGCGATGTCCCCGATGAGTTGCTAGTTTGCGAATTTTGAGACTTGCGAAAATTGCAAAATGGAAATTTAAAGGGTTTATCGCACTTAAGCGAGATTGGAATGAAGTTAGCGCGTTCACTGGCTTATTTTAACTAGATATGTTTTCGGTGTGACTCTATTTCTGCTAAGAAAGCGTGTGCTACTACTTGTGTGTTCCAATGTAACTAATTATAGCATAATCCACCCAGAAGCCCAACCATAGCCCGCGCCGCGAGCTAATCATTCACTCACCTCCTGCGATATGAAACCCATTCTTTCCATCCGGCCAAGTCAGCTAGAACGCCACGAGCGTGCGACACTTGCAGTCTCATCGATGTGTGTTATTCCCAGTAGAGTTGAATCATGTGACTATCCATCCGAGGACCACTAGTGGACAGTGGACTTACATCCCAACAATTGCCAGAGCATTAAAAAAGACACCTAGCCAAAATAATAGGATTGAGTCAGAAAATCTCAAACAAGTATAGTTTCTTAAGGTATTGAATAATGTGACCTACCCACCCCACCTAAAAAAAAGGCATAGAAATAACAGACAAATAAATTCTCGTGTAAAACCACATGGTCCGCGCCTCACCCATTCATTGAACCTGTATAAATTTTTTTGGCAGTAGTAGGGACTAGCTATATAATATTCTTAGGCATCAATTTTAAAAATTCGATAATTTTCTAGAATGCTTTAAATATAATCAGGATTTCTCTTTTGCGCTGTTATGACCTCTGTGGAATTAGTGTGGAGTTGATAACTCGCTTAATTGTGGCGATTTAGGGGGACTACAAACTCAGAGTGAAGATTCGATCTTTTTATTATTGTACTAGAGGTATTGAGTGTGGAAATAAATTAAGTTCCCTCTGGTATACTTGAAAAGATCTGTTTTTGAAAATGTTGAATATTTCTTATACTTTTGGAATTAATAAATTTCAAACTTTAAAGACTTTTTTTAATAATGATTTTTTTTCTTTCGTTTATTTATAAATTGTTTTCAATAACTTATAGTAGAAAGAATATGTTTAAAAAATATTTAACGAAAGACCGATTAAATCAATGTATTTAAACAAGACTCTCCTGACTAGTAAAAAATCATCTGAAAATGATATCGGGAAGATGGTTGAGAGGATGACTGGTTTATTACGCCGCTAAATAAGATTACCTTTGTTGGGAAACCCATTCATGAATGTAAGGAAGCAAATCTTAGGCACAGATTATCAGCTCGACAATCTCAGAAAATAGATAAATACACTCTACACATCTAGTCTTGGGCAGTCGTGAAAAATCAAGGTCAAGGGGAATCAAACCTTTTGTGCAAACTCATCTTATTTGACCGCCTTCTTAAAACCTTTCATCATGAAACAAAACCAAATCATAGAATTTAATCATTTTCTCCAGCCTTAAATCTTCAATACAAGTTAAAGAAAAATAATACAGAAATTCCTCCTCGGATGCGTAGTCAAAGTCCTCTGGTCATGTTCCAATCTTTTTTACTTGTGAGTTATAATTATTCACTATCACTTCACCGCACCAACCGCCTGGCAGAAACTCAAAGTTTTGTTGCATATCTACTACGGGACATGGAAGCCTGAAGATGCTCGGCTATGGACTCTTCTAAGCTCTACTTTGAATATACTTCCCTTCATACTGTCAGCGGTATTTTGACAAGAATATCAAGTTGATTTTTTGCTCTGTAGATGTTTTGGAAAGTTAGCAGATTTTTTCAAAGGAGACAGAGGCAAATAATTAGTATAATAGGTTAGAGAGAAACAGATAAAAAGCGAAAAATGAGGGATTAAGTTTCCATAGGATGAGGGGTGAGCAGGAGGAGGGCGGGTGAATTTTGTGTAGAAGGATTTGATTGTGGGTTAACGTTTTGAGACTTCAAACTATATCATGTATTCTGTGATTCATTAAGGACAGTTCGTATCATTATTCGTGGGATATTTATATTATGGAACGGATCACCGGAGTTAATATCTCGGCGTTCAATCACAAGAAGTATCATAAGATAGACGACAATTAATATTCCAAGTAAGTCTCCTATCATTTTTCCTATATAAATTTGCTGTTATGAAAGTTTTGTGAGATTTACAACTGCATAAAAAACAAGTAAGATCTTACCTTCAGCATTCCTAGTCTTTTGGAATTCTGGTAATTACAAATTTCAGGGGCTCACTAAGACTTGACCACTATCAACATCGGATAGCAGCAAAAATTCACCCAATAATTCAAGAAAAAATTCTAAAGGCTTGAATATTCGGCGCAAATGGCAGATCCCGATATGTACCATTTTTGGGAGGAGTCTCTTGGGAATGGCCCACTTCCCGACGACGGAATCGATCGCACACCAACTGAGAGACATCTCTACAATACTAGGGAACTGTAAAGTTCGAAGGGATGGTCAAAACATTTTTTATCTGACGGACGAGTACGATATTTGTGTGTGAACGAAGTGAATGACTTCAATTCAATTACCACTGTAATATAGCTACTGTAATAAAGCCCTAAGCGAATGCGAAAGAGACTAGCTCTTTCAGTAAGTATATATAAGACTTACTACTTTCAATATGTAGCTAGCTCTTTAGACAGAATACAATTAGACATACAGGACCTACGCAATCCGTGGGTGCTACGTCTTCCGTATCCTTCTCGTACCAACAATTTGGAACGCAGCTCATTAGCTTCGTGTGCTACAAACAAAAATACTTTTCTTGGTTTACCTTGCGACCATAAAGACTCATGGCTTAAACACGTAGATTTCAAAGGAACGTATCGCTTGATAGTACCTTCAGTAACAAGGTCTATTCCTTGTGGTCAAAAAGTGCCATATTATTTTAATGGCTATGGCTGTTCTCCAGACTGGTATTATTCCACATCGCCAAAATTGCCTGACTATGCTCATACAAATTTTAGGCTGCTCAAAGGTTTTATGACTTTACCTATTTTGATTAGAAAGGACATCTATGAGTATGCTGTCAATTGCCTACATTGGAAGGAAATCCCATCCCTCTTTCATCGGGTTACCACCAACGACGAGATAACATTTTACCTGAATCCCTCTGGAATATATAAAGAGTATAGCAGAGCAGGCAGAGTTCCGACAATGGAAAAAGAGGTCCGTATTTGGGGGGAGACACGAAGGCAAAGTTCTGTTGGATAAGAGCGTTTGCAGAAGCATTAAGAAGACGAGAAAATGATGGCAGTCGAGAGGCGAAGGACATACTAATCGATTTTCTGGGATATATTAGCATGCGTGTTGTGTGGAGCCTAAAGTGTTGCAAAGAATTCTGGTTAGAGGACCATAATAATCCTATTGTTGAAGTGAGTAATCACTTTTCGACAAAAAACGACAAAGTTAATTATTTCAATGAATAAACTAACTAGTCCGCGTGCTCAGAAGTCTTTGACATGGCTGAAAAGAAAAAAATTGTTTCATCCTTGCATGAGGCACATTTCTATTGACTTCGAGCCCCGAGATGAGTTCAGTGAGCCCTTTCCAGAAGACTTTGTTGCTTTGTGCAGTTATATTTCAGTCAATCTTCCCAGTCTCGAATCTGTTATTCTTTGGTTAAAAATTACTGAGGATGACTTCAATGAGGTTTTGAAAGCCCCCATGAGATCTTCATGGGTCCGGGCCTTCAGGAAATTACCACTCAAACAAGTTGAGATTTGCACATTATTGACAAATCTTGATCAATCGAAAAAGGCCTGGAAAAAGAGGTTGTTGGAGAGCGAAATAGATACCAGGCCATATTATCATTTCAGAGGCGGCAAGGGATCTGATGGACTACGAAGCCTTACGATAAACGATCTAAACAAAGAGAGAGACTTGATAATTCACATATTGACACCAGGCTCCAAGCTTTGGGGCTTTACCGATGACATTGATGATGACGCTTAAATCTCATTACAAAATATGGAAACTTGGAACAAAGTTCAGGAAAAATTTACCGGCCGCGCCCCTCGACGCTTCAAAGAGAGCAAGGCCAATGGCAAGTTTCTAAGACTGCAACGATACCAGTTGCCTCGCTCGATTCCGCCTAATCAACAAGTACCTCCACTAAAGGTTCTGCGGGAATACCCAAAAAAGCCGCTTCGTAACCTTCTTCCAGGAAATGGATGGCAAATATCAATCTGGTATCAAATGAAGCTTTAGTTCTAGCATACGATTAATTACACGCGGTGATTTTTAAAAAATATCTGGTATTTCCAAGTGATCTTTGTAATCTTGTGAGCGAGGAAAACATTCACCCAGCTAGCCGCCAAGATATGTATGAAACTATTCAGTTTTCGATGATTTCAACAATGGATGTCTAGCATCTGGCCTCAACTACTTTCGACGTAATAGCTAAAAATGAGGATTTTTGGTGTAAAAATGTGTCCGGATTTAGGGGTGGCCGGAAAGTAGGGTACTAGCCTTATTTGGTATCATCATAGTTTGAGGTTTTGCAGCTTCCCATAGAAGTCACATTACTCAGTCGTATTGACCGCAGGCCTTATTCTACTTTTGCAGACACCAAGTCCTCAACTACTTGAATATAACGACTACTTTGAACGATACGAGTTTTATTCGTAAACTCTCATCTATTTTATTATCACACTCGATAATTTTGATCGAGAAAATTGTCACCGCATTGAAAGAATATTATAAAAATATTTAAAGATTAATTTTAGACACACGTTATAAAATTGGGCGTAGCAGAATTAGCGAAATCGCTCATGACACCATGGAATTCAATTCACGATTGCGGACCTGCACTTTGAATCTCGGGGAGTATGATATGAATGGAGCAGTTTCATCTTTATTGGATTATCGTAGGGATATATAGAATGACTAATTGTCACTGAAGTACAGATAATCGTATATTCACATGAGAAATTTGGGATGTTCACCCTCGGCGTTTTTGAATTAAGGTTAATAAGACTGTAAATTTTACTCTAAAGTTCTAACCATGAAGTTTGGATCTCAGTAGTAATAAAACAAGAAAAAATTCCGAATCCTACAAGTTGTAGGCTACAACTTCAAGATGCGGTATGGAACCGAGGTAGAGGTTCCCGGTTCTAACTTCGATATTTATATACAAGCCCTATCTCTAAGCCCTAGTTCTAAGGCCTAGCGTTCACACAAATCCCAATTTTCCAAAAATTCCATAAATTCCATAAATTCCATAAATTCCATAAATTCCATAAATTCCATAAATTCCATAAATTCCATAAATTCCATAAATTCCAAAAATTCCAAAAATTCATCTCCAAAGGAGCATTCCTTTCCTATCCCATTCCAATACTGCTTTCTCTTCGCCTTATATCAAACTCCTCGAACAGCAAATTAGTCCTACGCCATATAGGATATTGAAGAGTCTCTGCCCTGCAAATCCTCAATAAAAGGCGCTGAAATTTTTTAGACGGTACCGTGTACAGGCGTTGAATCTTGAGCCTCCTGACTAAGCTTTCTACCAAATCCTTGAACGTGCAATGTAGTACATAACACGTTGTGAGAACCCCCCGAATTGACTGAACACCTGCCCCAATATTTTGCAATTCCAACAGCTTCAACGGACTTGAGGCGCTCTCAAGATGGCGTTTTCGGTCAGACGGTTTCTCTTTCTCCACTATTCCATTTATGCAAATTTTGCGATGTCCACAACGCCTTCTTCAACCGGAGGCGTTTGTTTCTTTCCACTAAAATTCGCCTGTCGAAATCGAACCGTATTAGGGATAGCTCAGCCTCATAATTTTGCGTAATAATCGTGGTCTCTTTCCTATGTACATAGACTAATAAGAGCCCGATGATAAGAACAAGTATGTAATCCGTTAGGCAAACGAAGATCTCGGGCCGGAATACTCCAGTATCTGGAACATTTTCTAGCTGAAAGCCGGAAGGGATGTTCTTCATGAACGTGCCTGCTGCTTGCATTTTGATATTTTACTTGAGTGGTAGTTGCAGAATGATAGGAATGGTATGGAGAATGTCTTGTCAAATAATCAGGTGGTGAAATCGCGGTTGGATTTGATTGTTTGAGTACGGCCGTAGGTTGTTCTTGTTTTTTGAAGTGAGCAGTGATTTTTTGACGAATGATTATCGATGGAGTTTGATTTTGATTGTACTATATGATTGAGGTTTTAAGAAACATAGGGATGACAGATATAAGACACAATAAAGTGAAAGTTACGCTTGTGGCTGGCGATGACGCCACTGGGCGATCGACGGCGTGGTCGGTGAAAGAATTCTAGTTATAGGTGTGAACAGGATTTGATTAGTATTTGAGCTACGATTCCTGATTATATAGACCCACGATCATCATCGCACTCTCCATATTGAGCCTAACAACGGTAATAGCTTCCAAATTATCTGTATAATGAAAAAAATTTGGGTATTAGCCTAAGAGCTAAGATGACTAGAGGTTTAGTTACACATTGGCACCGCTTAAGTTAGAATGTTAGTTCTCGACTTTTCTTGTTTAATTTTTGAAGCTAAATTAACTTTAATTTAGACGGGACATTCGATGTTTTTGAGTAATGATTAGCGAGACCGGCGATTAGATGAAAAGTGGGTCTCTAAATCTAAGCGAGAATAGATGAGGGAAAAACTACAAGAGGACGCCTCGACAACTAATGCGACTATAGGCCTTACAGGGTGTTATCACTATAATACGCTGTAATTCGATCTTTCAAATCTAACCTTGGAAATTAGTGGTTAATTAGTAGTTAATTTAATGTATGGAAATCTCAAAGCTCGAACTAATACAAGAACAAATAGCGCTTATATTAAGTAAGAAGACTTATTTAGCTTGAAAAACGTTCGCGCGAACTTTTGGGGATGAAACCTACTCGAACTCCCCAGCCTAGTCTCCGAGCCAGTACTTTGCAAGCATCCTAGATGTAGTTCACACTCTTAAGATATGCCACAAGTGTGATCTAGGGAATAAGAGCAGGCTTATTGGTCAATGCAAAGTAGTTGTTTGAGTCGTCATGGTGGGATGAATTTGGGGTACTTGGTCTAGAAAATGAAATTTTCAACAATAGATCCCGGGCCTCTGAAATGACAAACCAACGTTATTGATTGTAAACGGGCGGTAATCTTTTGACGATCCTGAGATGATTTTGTACTAATGTATCATTAGTTTTCCGAATTGGACCAGTGTTTAGTACACTTGCGTTCATAAATTCTGGAGAATCACTCAAGAGCCTCTTTGAAGCATGATAATTGATAAAAGTGGCGGTAGAATACGTAAGAAGAGCCGACTACCATACACTTGACGCTGAGTGAAGCAGAATGAACACTATCAACTTGGGGATAGAAACTTACTTGCAGGCATCAGGGATGTTATTTTCAGACCAGAGATGTGCAACAAAAGATTTCGGGGCTTTCTATTAGTCTTTAGATGAACGGTCATTCATTTTAGTCTGAGGCTTGTGCTTCTGGGCAAAGTCACTTACTCAGAGACACTTCGCACTTTACTCTGTACGTTAACCAGCAAGCATCAAGCATGTTATATTCGACCTGGAGGCGTGCAACAGGAGTGTTTGGAGAACTCTTACTGGCCATTAAATGTATAGGCCGATAATCGTGTTAATGCTAAATTCGGAAGGTGGAGCTCCGATCTCTAATTTGAGATCGGGGAGCCTAGATTAGTGTATCCAATGGTCTTCTAGTTTTTGTTTTCGGAGAGCGATTCAGAAGAAGGTTGGTTTCTGATTTCATTGGATTACTTGAGTTTTTAAGATGAATGCCATAGAAAAAGTTTCTTTCAAGTAGTTTAAATTGGTATCTGAATTTTTGAATTAAATCGTGTTAATAATATCATATGATATAATTATGTAGAGCTTTCATCGATAATGTTTCACGTAATTTAATTTTATGATTGAAGCAAAAAGGATTGAAATTTGAGTATAGAACTTGAAATTTTAAATAAACTAAACTATATAATAATTAATCACATTCTTTTAAATTCCTAGTAATCATATCCTGCAGTAGGAATCATATACTAGTCTGGATGGTATACGTGTAATTCATACAATATACACACTTACAAGGATTCAGGAAGTTTCTACACCAACATTTATGCAAAAAAGTTTTTGAAAGAGGCCGGCAACATGAACATGGTCCGATGAACTTTTAGTGTCACTCAAGGTATTGAATGCTTTGCTAACTTGAATATTTCGAAGTGTCAAAATCATTGATGATTTGTGGCTCGTCTAGATTGGGAAGTCCTAAAACTTACTAACGTTATTAAAAGTATAGTTCGAAACAGTAGGAACGAATCAAATGACTCAAAAATTAGCATGGTGATTCGTCATGACAAATGTATAAAGTTTACCGCACCGGTAAGTTGGAAGTCTTTTCAATGTAGTACATGATGAACATGTCTACAGACGATAACTGTCTCCCAACGACTTTCCGGAGATTCAACCGAAGACTATCAAATAACGCCTGACGATCCTTTCTTCTGAAGCTTCAAGTTAAAGCTAGCCCAGTTGTGTTAAACGTAATTTGTTCCAGGGCATTGGGCAAATCTAGGATTCATAAATAAACTACGTTTATTTGTGAATGAACTAGGGCATAGTTTAATGAATTAGTTTATTCGTAAATAAACGGGATTTTCGTATAAACTAGAGTATACGAAAAAAAAAAAAATTGAAGTTATTTATAAATGAATTAGTGTATACAAAAATATATTTTTGAATCAGTTGGTTTATTGATTAATAATATAATTCATTAATTAATGGGTCAGTATATATATTAATAAAAATTCCTATAATCATCGCCATTTACTCCTTCGAAAAGGGGGGAATCCAGAATTTTATCATCATCTCTATTCTCAATTTCATTAATACCTTTTTTTTTCAATATTAATACCTTTTCTATTTGTAAAACTAGATTAATAAAATATTTATAATCAAAATCATCGTTTATATAACGGTAAACAACGTATTTTTATTTACTTTTGAAACAATTATATTGTTTAGTATAATATTTTATTTTATATTTATATAAAATAACAATTTTTTCTATTATAAATGATTTTTTCGGTCATTTTGGTTAAGATTTAAATAGATTTTAAATAAATAAAAAGGTATATAGAAAATATGTTAATAATTTTGATGATAATGATAGAATTATATACGAAAAACTTCAATAATAAATTGTGGATAAAAGAGTAGGTTTTAGAGTATTTCCGAATAAACTAAATTTATTTACGAATAGCTTCATTTTCGTATAAACTAGGTGTATTGATTAATAAACTAATTCATACAAAAATCCAGTTTATTTACAAATCAACGTAATTCATTTACGAATCCCAGATTTGCCCAATGCCCCGGAACAAATTATTACACTCGTGTAAAGAGATCTGATATCGGTTAGTACTCTTCCTTAGCTATGATATGCTTGTTTTTTACTCACAGATAAACACCAGTGATTCTGGAAGAACGGTTTAACTTTCTTAAATTTGCTACTTAGTCAAAGTTTATCCTTAGTTTAGATTAGGCTTGAATAAAGCCAAGACCATACAATAGCGGAGTCTAGGCCAGACGCAATGAAAATTGGCTGTTTTCTATGCTAATATGGAGAACAAAAATTATTACAAAGTTTTTGAGGAGTCATGTTGACAATTCTACAGTTTCGAAATTTTTCTCTTGATTTGTTCATAGATGTAAAGTTGGGGTATTGAACAAAGTACAGGAGTGTCATTTTGTACATTTTTGCACTGACTCATGTTGATCCCAAGGAAGAAAGGAAGCGAAGACTAATATTGGCAACGGTCGATCAAAATTAAAGTAATTGTAAATGTTAAAACTTGCTTAGGCGTTCCGTGAATGTGAAGCTAGAGGAATAGCCGATCCACGCTATGGCAACCGTAAATCCCAGTTGAAAGAAGCTTGAGGTTCTGATACCTTGAAGGAACCTGCTGGAGCATTTGCTGTACATCGAATACATATCAATGGGTTTTTTTTTGGTCCAGCGTAATTCCGAGTTACGGATACCTACATGATAGTTTTCTTTATGAAAGCATGTAAATAAAGACTCCAAGTGCTGACGTAGAATCAGGCAATTAATCAACTATCTACGGTATAACTTCATCTTTACGGCATAATGGTTAGCTTCTCCTCCTTTCTCTTTATCCCCGATGTTCTTTCCGGGCTGAAAATTAACATGTGTTGCTGTATTTGGCGATTTATGCTAAGGGGTCTGCGAAAGAATCTAGGCAAGACCTCTTCGGTCGCTCCATGATACAAGTTTCCCCGCGGAGAATTCATTCATATTATGCAGACAGAAAGGCCTCAAGCTGAAGTAGCGTTAGCAAGGTTTTATTTAGCCGACCTGATCAGTTCATACTTCTTATTAAAAATGGAGCTTTGCATTTTTAGCAACTCAACATCACAAGTCAGCTTTAGATAGCTCACGAGGTTTCAATATCAAGTCACTCCTCAATTCACTGTTTACTTTCACATCCAATTTTCAATTTAAACACACATTCGACGAAATAACCTTTATTCATTACTGTACGCTAAGACTTAAGCTCAAGAACATCTGCTCTGGATACTCAGAGAAGGTATGGGATCAGGATAGCATACTAATGACCTTGGTTGCATTACAAAGATCACTGCCATTGCCCGAACTGTGGTCTGCAGTCTGACTAAACAACTTGAGATTTTCACCTTGAAAAGCTAGTCAAACGTTTCAATAACTTCGCAGCTCTAAATCAAATCGAAGACTTACAATCAGAAACATTTTTGTATTCGGCAAGGTTCCAAGATTAGAAAAATTCGATGTTTAAACCCACTTCAATTTTCAAGATGTCTTTCCGTATGAGTATGTATAAAAGTAATATTCGAGCGCATTTTAATATTCCAGATTGATTCCAGTCCTCAAAGTTCATTCATGGCTGGGTTAAAGTTCGAATTACTGAGCACTATGTTTGATTATTTCAGGAATTAACTCACATATCAACAAAAATTGATATCAGGAAAACTGCTTCAACTCACCTGGTGCACCCTTATCCAAGATGAACCGTCATTAGCAGCCCGCTATCACTAGCTATTCATAGGGCCAATATACGGACTCATATGTGTAATGTTAATTCATTAACAAACTACTCCCGTTCTCTGAACGGAGCCTTGAATACATATACTTTCCGGCAATGGATTACATCACATGCTCTTCATTGTCCCAATCTTGGCAGTCAAATTACCAGGATAGAGACACTGGAAAAATGTGTTCTGGTGCACGATTATTCTTATCACAGCTGCTATTCAGCCGCGGAGCTGGGAAATCTATAGTAAGATAACTGGAAAATATCAACATCTATTAATCATATCTGATATCCCTTTAAATGTGACCAATGTCTCTGAAATAATGAGATTTTTGGATTGATGGTGTTAACTGTGAATTCAAGTTTCTCATACCTCAAGATACTGATCAGCTTAGGTGCTGCTTGGTTGGTATGGGGACAATTTATAATAAATATTTTTTTTTCCGGCGATTCGGGTTACAAGAAACAAAAAACAAAAACTACTCTACAATCTTGATATTTTTTTTACATGGTCGAATTTCCTAAAATTAGCAGGGATTCGATTTTCCATTGGAGAAGTTCGAGACAGTGTAAGAACAAGGCTTTATTAAACCAAAAATTTGAAGTGAAGGGCCGTCAGGGACATATATAGGGTTTTAGAATATCTTGAGACAGGTTATTTTTACTCCCCCAGTGACCATCGTTTCAATGATATTAAACTTATACAAGGGGAGATACTGAATTAGAATTATAATAAAAGATTTGTCGATTCCAGAAAGGTTGTTTGTCACGCACTAAGGTAGAGTATTTGTTGAATCTTATTTGTGAAGATAAGGAAGGGAGAGAGAGAAGACAGGAGCAGGGAAGGAAAGACAAGGGAATGATGATTGGAAAGAGATAAAGGGATGGATAACCTTATAATGGGAAGAATAGAAGTCGCAGATACAATACCCAAAACAAGAATGAGCAAGAAAAATCCCTATCGATGAGAAAAATCAACCATGCCACTACCGTCTCTCATATATTGGCTACACTAAAATAGCAGAGATGACAAAGAAAGCCCATGAAGACCACTCTGGCTCCAATCACAAACCTCTTGATGAAAATAGAAAAGATTTTGTGTTCATTGGAAATATGAATCAAAAGCTACGAACACGCCGGCTAGTTGTGGAATCTTTGGAATAAAACAGTGATAGTTTCATCGATGGATGCATCCAGTGAGCCTCAAGCCAAAATCTCGGAGTAAACCTACACTTTTGAAATATTCATCGGCACGCACTTCAAAAATGACCATAAGATTACTCTCTTCGATTACAAAATTCAAAGTATTTTCTTGCTCTCCAACTACGACGATAAAAACCAAAAAAAAAATAAAAAAGTTAAAATCAACTCAAAAGCCAAAAGTACCTAAATAATATCAATCCCCTTTTTATCTTCTGAATTAAGATTATAATTCACTTCCCCTATGCCATAAACATCATTATAAAAAACCGTTCACTTATAACTTCTATAAAGTTATTAAGTTATTCTACAAATCTTGATAAATAACCTATCCAGCTCGAACAAAAAAAAAAGAAAAAAAAAGAAAAAAATTCAACCCCGAAACCTCCATTCCTTTTCTATATTGAGCGAAGCATCAAGAATATAAATTTATTTACGAGTTTATAACAGTTAGAAAATCAATAAAAAATAAAAGTTAAAAATATATTGTAATAATAGGGGAATCTCAAAAGCACATTTATATCCCCAACGCCCTTCTATGACACAAGATACCAGCATCCTCATAAACGCCCCCACACCCCAACGACTCGATTCCATTACCATTATATCATAAACATCTTTTCCATATTCTCATGTCCTCACTCTCTCCAACCTAGCTATACACCCACTCACAAACCCTACACCAAAATCTACGGCGTACTCCCATAACTCACCTGCCTCTGCAACTCCTCCCCGATGACCTCCCTCTCCCCACCCATCTTCCACCCCGCACACTCCTCATCCCCCCCCGCAAAAGCAAACCTACTCCCCCTCCTAATCCTCTCCCCCCACGTCCAAAACACAAACGGAATCGCACAACAAAGCAACGCAATAAAGCCCAACACCGAGCTCGCCCACTGATACCCCAAACGCTTATACATTTGTTCCGTAAAAAGCACTACTGCCGCACCCCAGAAAGATCTTAAGAAAGTTTTCGCCGCGAGCGCCGAAGCCGCTTGATGTTGGTATGAATCGACGAGGTAGTTATTTGCCGCGTTGTAGAGGAAGATGAAGCCGAAGCCGACGGGGAAGCCGCCGATGGCGGGACCGATCCAGTGGAGATGGGGGTAGGATGTCCAGGCGAAGATGAAGAGACCGATGGGGATGAACCAGCAGGAACACATCATGGGGATGAGACGGACTTCTGGAGGGGGATTGCCGTTGTATTTGTGGACTTGGCACAGGTAGTGGTTGTTTACGATGGGGGAGCAGAGGGCGGAGGCGATGACGCCGAGGGCGAGGGGGATGAACATGAGACCTGTTGTTCCGGCGGAGTAACCTTTTCCTTCTTGATAGATGATGGGGAAGGCGACGAAGAACATGTAGAGGAGACCGTAGAGAACGCTCATGTAAAGAGAGATGAGGAAGACGATGAGTTCGCCGAAGAGGAGTTGCAGAGGGCGGATAAGGAAGACTCGAAGACGTTCGACAAATGGTCGTAGGTCGAGATCTTGTTCTGTGACGTGTTCTGGACTACCTGTTTCTTCGCGCATTTTCTTAGCGCGACGAGCGAGAATTGTAGGAGCGTATGTTTCTGGGACAGTGAAGGTTATGAGGATCCAGACGATGAAGGCCAGGATGATTTGGATGTAATATAACCAGCGCCATCCAGCTGCATCGGAGAGGAAACCACCAATTAGCGGACCGATAGCGGGCCCGATGAAGGGAGCTGCGGAGAAGGCGGCCATTGGGACACCACGTTGTTCGTTACGCCATAGATCGGCGAGGGTACCACCTACGAGGGTCATTGGAGCGGAAAACCAAATACCATCGAGAGCACGACAGATAATGAGAGTCTCGATATTTTGAGCGAGGGCGCATGGAATGATGAAGATGACAGCTAAAAATAAAGTAGTTTCATAGATCAAGCGGCGTCCCAGAACTTCAGAAAGGGGAGCGAACATCATTGGACCTTTTTTTTGGTAAGTTTATGTTTACTTCTCAAGATAGATATCCATGAATGTGAATAAACATACCAATACCAAAACCTACTACAAAAACCGTAATAGTGAGAAGTGCCACCTCCTCCGAAACATTAAATTGTTTCTCTACTCCGATAAGATCCGCGGTAATAATAGATGAAGCAAGTGCAACCACGAAACAAGTCAATGCAACAACCATGGTACAATACCATTTAAAAGCCTTTGACCAATTTTTTGGATTTTCCGGATCGTTAGGGTAGAAGGTGACGAGTTTGTAATCAATTTTTCCATTTCCTTTTCCTGCTGGGGTTTTTCCCGCAGGTTTCTCTTCAGTGTATTCGGCGAGGTTGGCATTGGGACTGAGGGTTCGATAAGGAAGATTGATGTCGAGTGCTGGATCTCGAGTTTCTTTTGTTGAGAGACGTGTTAAAGTGTTATGGAGGGTGTTACTTCCACGGCGGGAATGTGTTGATTTGTTGGTAGGGATGCGGGTGATGGGTGTTGGAGTATCTTTTGTGTTGATGTTGAGGATGGATTCATATAGGATATCCTTTGGATTCGAGTGATTACTCTCTGAGTCTGACATTTTGATAGAGGTGAATGTTGACCATGCAATGGAATGTGATATACAGATGACTTGCACAAGAAAAGGTAGAGCGAAGTATAAACTGCAAAACAATATAGAAAGATGTGAAACACAATACAGCAAACAAAGCGAAATACATCAAAAAGGTACCGACTCTTTTATACATTTCCATACAATATTCATTCCTTTCCTCTAATCTGAAGTCTTACTCAAGACCCGACAATCAAGTCTCCACTATCCAAATCTCGACTCGATTTTTTCTCGCCCAGACCACTAATCACAGCTATAAATCCACTTCCAGCCCATCAACCTTGTCTTACATCCCGAATATAGATGTAAAAACGTCTCCAAAATCCTTATCATCGAACTCAAAGCGGTATCCAAAACCTTATTCTTACCGCTCTCACATCCGCTCACCCGCTTATTGGCATTCAAATATATGCCCAATCCTGCCGTGCTGTGATAGATATGATACCCTCACGTCTTAACCCCTTCGCTTGACGTGAATTAGGAGTTAACTGCATGGAGAGAATTAATCAAAGGGACAGACAGTACCATCCACGTATCTCATACATCTCGTGCGAGATACCATTCCCTTGGAACGAAGATGAAATCCCCAAGATACGGTATCAAATCAGCCTTCTCTCCTCTCTCCTTCCATCCATAACGCACGTTCTGGACATCATGCCACTCCATACCATCCCATTCCTCATCATCCATGACGCGAGCTTCCAGACCCTCTACACGCCACCCTCAGCAAACACAACCCTAAACTAGCCGATGCTTTACAAAATTTTCAACCCAGTGGATCATCTTCCCATGCTTTCGGCAGCTTGGCATTCATAAATTTCGGCTTATCTTGATGCAAAATTTTTCTCGTTGTTGTTGTTGACTTGTAAGATGAAGTCGCCAAAAGGTTGTTCATGGCCGAGGTTATAGTGATGGCTCGAGTGTGGAATTTGCCGATGTCGGTTACAGGGAGGGATGGTTGGGATGGAGGTGGATTGTTCGTAGGGCTGAATTAAGTGTGAGGTGGGTGGGTGGTTGTGATTTGCATTAACTTGGTAAGGTTTAGGAAGAAGAGTAAACTAAACTCAATCAAGAGTAAATTAAGTAAGTAAAGAACCAAATGTGTGGGTTCTGGAAAGCTTCGCTGATCTTTGATATACTGGGATTGTGGATTGAATTTGAAGCATTTGCTAGCTATCCCGTCATCGAAAGTCGTTGGATGTATATCCTAGCTCATCTCATTCTCTCCAGGCTTGTGTCCTCTAATTTTTGCCAAAGCCACTCATGTCTTCTCAAAGAGCCTATCAAAGAATGTGAGCGTTTCCGCCTTATTCAAATCCCTTCTAATAAGTTTACAAGTTCACATTTTCCTCTGACAATCTATCCACAAAACTCGTAAAGCGGTAAATCTGTCTTAAACCCCGCATTTTCAACATTAATTACATGACCTTCTCTGCCTTCGTTTGATACATGCCAATGGCAGACCGTCTTACGACATTGGATTCCTCAAATGAGTGATGCTACAGCTAACCTTCTTATCTTCTCAAAGTATGGCCGTAGCATCCAAAACGGGAATATCCATACTCAAAAACGAATCCCAATCAAATCCCGAAAAATCCATCGAACCAATATTCGGCATTCCCTGCATCATATTATTCATATTCCCATTCGCATTTCCCATCCCCATCGGTGATGGAGCCATTTGTTTACCAATAATACCCGGGATTGGCAATTGACCAGTCGGAATCGGTTCGATCCTGGTCTTCAGACCATGAGTCAGTATATTAATCTCCTCCTGTTTTCTCTTTCGAGATAACTCCACTAATGTCCTAGCTGTTGCTGCTGACTCTGTAAGAGAGCGAGTTGTGAAACAGCGAGATACCGCGTCTAAAGTTTCGAGCGCTTCGCCGATATGTGATAGTGAGTCCGGTGTATCCATGGTGAGGAGGACGCAGACAAATTGAAAAGGAATATTGGCGATATGCCACCACGGTTCACGACGCTCTACCATTCTCATGACGGCTTTCAAACCTTTTGTGCAGATGGATATTACCTGATCAACCGTTTGGGGTGATATGCTTGGGGCTAAGAGACGTAGACGACGATATAACCCTAAGCATAGATTTGTCTGTGAGAGCATAGCTCCGTCTGATCGCGCATGAAAAGCATATGTCGCTGCGATTCCTGCTTCAAATTCCATCGCCGTATGGGTGGCATCCTGATCGAGACGTTCCGATATTTGAAATAGCGTAAGATAATCGATTGTGAGATCCAAGTCACTTTCGGACGGAGGAAACGGTGGCGTAGGTACCTTCACAGTAACTTTGGACCGACCATAATCATTTGCGACCCATGAATTCATCAAAAGAGCAATCCAGAATAGTCTTGGCATATTCAAAACCCCGCAACCGATTCCGCGTTCGAGTTCTGCATCGCTACTATTGTAATCCGAGTCGTCTTCCATTCCAACACTTTCAATAATGTGCATTGTCGTACAGCTGGAAAGCCATGCAGCATGGGGACAAGCTGTACATCTCAGATAGAGTGTTCTTAGCACCCATGCCACCACATGATGTCGAGAAGGATAATTCAACACACTTGTTGTTTCCAAAACCATCTTTGCCAACTCTACCAGCGATGCCTCCGCCGGACTTGGACTGCCACCCGAGAACAAAGATCCCAATGCTGCAACACCACACAGTATGGGATCATGTGGATCGGAGCTATTGAAGTTTATCCCCCATCTCTCCGCTATCTTTCGATCAAATAAATCTCTCTTGAAGACGCCGAAGATTTGATGTGTGGTATCAAAGTAGTGATCGGACAGTCTTTGCATCTCAGCTCGATCGATGATCCTGGTGATCGCTGGTTGCGCGTATGATTGTTCATCCTTGAGTCCTAGGTTCCAAGTGAGATGAGGTTTACTCAACTTCCCGGCATCCAATTTCAAAGCCAAGGAGGTCGCAAATGCCTTTCCCCAAAGATTTCTTTCTTTGCAACCACCAGGTTGGGGTACATGAGCACTTTCACTATTTGCTCTCTCCCTTTCCTCTCGATGATGAGAATTCGTATCAGGTGAGCTGTGACTTTGAGAGACGTCGGTGTCGTGATCCTTCAAAGTATGTCTTCTTCGTTTCCTAGGGCCAAGCTCGTAATGACATTCATAACCATATCGAATACACGTAGCGCAAGGCTCAGAGCCATCACAACGCTTCTTTCTCGATTTACAAGGTTGGCATGCACGTTTGACCCGTTGCCGGCCAGGTCGGATATCCGGTCGGATGTCAGGGCTTTCTTGGTTGGATAAGTTCGGATCGATTTGCTGATCTCCTCCTCTGTCCCTTACAAAAGGTTGTGGTTGTGCTTGCTGGGTTGATTCGGTCGGCTGTTTAAATAATGGATTATCCATCTTCTTTTCCTCACATCAATATGTGGTGAGAGAGTTCAATGGATGATTTTGTCAAAACGTTTTCATAAAGTTTTGCGCCTCCGGAGAAGAATTATAATTCAGCCGAAGTCTCATGTAATCCTGAAATCTTTTGTTTGTTAGCCCCCTGTTAAATCAATCATGGAAATCGCTCACCCAAATTCTTTTAAATTTAAATGCTTAGTAAGCAAAGGTTTCAGCTGGTTCTAGGGGTCGAATATCTATGAAGTTCTGGTGTTCGCACGCTTTGATGATGTTTATTAATTATATATCAATTGATGCATAACATCCTCGGCAATTCTGGCCCAAAAGTACGGTAGTGAGTAGGATCAGGAGTTTCAAAAGAAATCGATGGTGCTGCTATTGCTGGGATCTTCAGCAACCGATGCACATGAAGAAAGCAGGGACATCAGATCTATTCGGATATGGCGGACTGATTTGCTCATTTCTCCACTATAACTTAAGGTTATCTGTTTTTAGCACAAAACCTTGATAAGAAGGAGAGAAGAGAAGATTTGTCAAACTAGTGAAAGCTTTTAATCAACGTCGTCTCTCTTTCTTTTAGATCAATACTGGGGAAGAAAACAAGTTTATCGAGGAAGATGTCCTGTTTCACATCTATCCATATTTGCTCTTGTCTCAAGAAGATACACCACCACAAAGGAATCATATAGATACTCTACTTTATACTCTACTTTATACTCTACTTTATCTCACCCATGGAACTAAAGAGATAGATTGGATATATGTCAATTATATCGCAGTATCGCATAGACGAGGAGGATGAGTTTGGATGGATAGATATAAAAGCTTATTCTAGGATAAATAGTAGAGGATAGGATGGGATGAAAATATGTGAGTTAAAGATGGAGTTGAATAGGGATTAGAGATTTTTATATTTATATTTATTTATTGATTTCTATTTACATAGGTACCTATCTATATATTTACTTTTCAACATACCAATAACCTTATTGAAAAGTTTCGCATTAGGGATATTACCTGGTTCATCGTCACCTAGATGCGGACACAATTACAATTACAAGCACATACACACAAGAATATCATCAAGTGAACCTGTAATTTCTCAGACCAATCATATTACATGCTATGCTATGCTATGTATGGTAGGTATCTAAGCAGGAACCGCACCTCCATTTGTATCTTGCATCCCATATCGCAAACGCATGATTTAATGTGATGCATTCAACTCGGAGAAAATCAAGCAAGAAAGTAAGCAAGGAAATAAAGAGCACGCAAGTAGTCCGTAAAGAAGAATTTGCAACCTATCATAAACGACGCTTTGCTCACTATAAAGATCAAACGCACCTTTGGTCTAGACTTCCTTACTTTGGTGGACTGAAGTCCTGATTTACGCACTTTGATTTCTCCATGCCCTGTTTATTTCAATTAGGCAAAAGATCCCGCAAGAGTGTTTGGACCTTTGCTGCAGAAACCTTGTCATAGTTCCTCTGTTTTGTGTAGTCCACTTCAAATTTCGATGAATTATTCAGTTCTCATAGGTAACCCTCGGACATTGTCATATGGTTTTCAACTTATTCTGGTTCATTTCTGTTGCCTTCGTTCATTCCAGGAGATGGATATCCGAACACCTTCCACTCGCAATGATTCTTCATTTCCTAAGATCAACGCTGGATCCACGCTCGCCTCGTATTGTATCCAGATAATCTCCTCTTGAAGACTCCATACTTGGTCTTACAGAAGCACTAGAGCTTCTTCTTCTTCTCGCTCGGGATTCATTTGGATCCATGGGATTAAGACCTGTTGTGCGAGCAAAGAGGTTTAGAATATCTGATAATGTGATGACGCCTGTCAAACGACCTGAGATACGTGCACCAGGTAAAGCTGCGGCGGATACGGCAGGAAATGAAGGTGAAGGTGGCACGGAACCACCGCTGCTTGATTGCTGAACGACGGAAGCGTATCCCAGGGAAGGCGTTGCAGGTGCTGATGGAGATGGAGATGCAGACTCAACGACCCACATACGATGGGATCTGGTGGCGACGAGTTTTGCTACTGTATGAGCGAGGGTTGAATATGGATTGACGTGAAAGACCGGGAACGAATCTTTTCCATCACCAATTCCTCGTTCACTCAGTATTACAGAGATGAAGTGTATGCAGGAGGATTGGAGGAGAGGTAGACTGCTTGTGTGTGTAAGGAGTTTAGTATCAGCTGTTGAAATATTGCCAACAACGTTTGCAGCGTTGTCAACTACTGCAATACTTGTTAATCCTTCGTTACTCATGAGCTGAAGAGCTTCCGTGAGAGGTTTGTCGCCACTATTCCCTTGTTAGCAGAGGTCATTTGGTGAGGACACCGAAAACTCACTTGATTGCAATAGCTTGTTGTGCTCCTATGTTCAAATCTCGCAGAATAGTTGGATATAACTGATCAATAGCCGGAAAGCTGCTACCATTATCCCACAAGAATTTGACCAGTTTCAACTGACTCAAAATCCCCACGACTGTTGTAGTTCCCGGTTTGCAAACAAGAATGCGATGAACACCACTACCAAATATTTCCACGGCCTTAGAAAGGTCTTCTGACTCTAGAAGTGTCGTAAGAGGTTCCTTCTTTGCAAGTGTTATTACATCTCGAAGTGGGATAGGTACGTGCTCCCGAGCTTTGCTTGCTAATTGAGAATATGCTTCTTTTTGCTCTTCATCGGGATTTGCTAGTCCGAGGACAACTAGTAGGTACGCATTAAGGTCATTGTAATCGAAGCTGTCGCAAGCAGTCACATCATCTGGTGTTTCGCGGATGAGGATAACATTTGGTGGACCGGATTCTATGAGCGCCTATTAAAAAGATTAAAAGTTGATTTATAAAATGTGAAGATATACATGCGAACCTTTGTCGCACGTTCGACATCTGTAGCTAGTTCACACCAATGAATATCAGTTTCCTGTACAAGTTCTCCAACATGTATTTGCCTCCAATCCCTTCCTGCAAATCTTGGATCTCCAGTTTTGGGAACTGGAGGATGGTTAAGCAGCTCTTGAACAGCAGCTTGGGTGAAAGATGGATGCCTTTGAGCTCTTGGTGAGTGTCGCAGATTTTCCGCAATGCTAGAACGATGATTGATAGTCGCAGGATTGTTGTTACTAGGAGAAGAGGTACTTTGCCTCGAAGGGGAATCGAAAACTGTACGATCTGCCATGGCAGAGACGAAGAAACTTTGTATGGATGCGCTATGTATTGAGCCTTGTATTCCCTATGAATTCGATTTTACGGGTTTGATGATGTTGTTGTAGGATAGATGGAATTTGATGATCATGGAGAGCATGGATTGAGGGGTAATAGCGGCACGCTAAAATTGTCCCTCACGGCTTAAAAGCTTGGGGTAAATTTGTTGATGCATGCATGACTTTCAATGAATATAATTTTTATTTTGTTATAATTAAATAATATTTTATGGCATCTTATTTGGGTACATTTTGACTGCAGTTGTATGTAGGTAGGTAGGTAGGTAAGTGTCTACCTAGGTACCTAGTAGGTATGATTAAAGAATAGGAGATCATAGAGAAACTGTCAGGGAGGAAAATAAAAGGCGTTTGTGATGAATGATCATGTTATGTCATATACCTACTAGGTCGGCGTGTCCATCACATCCTCGTCAGCAAGGGATTCCCAAAGGAGGGGCAAGTTTGAAGATCACGCAGATATATTCTATATATCGTTCCAAGCAAAGTAATTGATGTCACGTCTCTACGAGTAATTTACACCGAAATCATTAATTAAAGAAATAAATCCACGATAAGAATAACATCGATAGAATTTGAAAGGGATGGCCTCATTAATAAAAGGCTGTATGGTAATTTTACTACATGATATATAAAATATAATATATAATGTATAATATAACAGACCTAATCATCAATTTTATATACGTATAATTTGAGTGAAGGGGGTTGCGAGAAGGAGTTCATATCTAGCACGGACATGATTATCCATCCGTTTGATGTTTAACAGATGCCATGTGAAGCATTAAGATCTTACTTATTACAGAGCTAAATAACAAGCCTTCATACCTACCTATAATAAACCTTTAAAATGAGAAACCCAAATTTTAGCGCAACACAGACATACACTTTAACCTACTAGGTATGGAATCAGGCATTTACCATTTCATTCTAAAAAAAAAAAAAATTGGAGGGAAATCTAAAAATCTGAACCCCCCCACTACAACACAACTTCATCGAGCTTCGACATTTTAAATAAAGAAAACTTCCATTCCTTCCCTTTTATTCGGTCCCCTTTCGAATTTACGATTTATTACAATAATATCATCCACCTCGAGCTTGTAAGAATTAAGGCGCATCGAATGCGCCTCGCGCCAAGCTTCATCACAACTTCCTAATATCCAACGCTCCGAATCCTCGTATTCATCGAAACCCTTCGAGTCTTCCACCTACATTCCACCACCATGTCTGTTCTCCCAGCAGATGCACATGCAGAGCTTGCACAGCTATTGTCTGCTTTGCAATCTACAGACAACAATGTTCGTTCACAAGCTGAGGAGCACCTGGGCAACAACTGGGTAGCCACCAAACCTGAAATGTTGTTGATGGGCTTGGTTGAGCAAATACACGGTTCCAATGATATATCTGTAAGACAAACCACTAGTTCTTAGGATTCTAGGTACAGGATTATGTCACTAATTTCAGGTCCTTTCTAGACCCGGTCCTTTGCTGCGGTTATTTTCCGTCGTATAGCTTCCAAATCGCGCAAGGCAGACGATAACAACTCAATCGAATTATTCCTTACTATCCCGAAGCAGGAGGCATATGCTATTCGACAAAAGCTCATAGATGCATTAGGCCTCGAAAAGTCGAATCCAGTGAGAAACAAAATTGGAGATGCGGTTGCCGAAATAGCTAGAGAATATTCCGATAATGGTATGATCCTTGGGCGCAGGATACAAGTTATAAATGCCCCTCTAACATTCCACAGGTGAACAATGGCCAGAGATCTTGGGCGTTCTCTCTACTCTAAGCTCTTCACAGGAACCGGGACAGAGAGAGATCGCATACAGAATATTTTCTACCACCCCTGGCATAATTGAAAAGCAACATGAAGATACAGTACTATCAGCTTTCAAAAATGGCTTTCAAGATGGGGAAACAGAAGTAAGGTTTCTTAATTGTTAAATTCTAGGACAATGACTGACCACATAACAAGGTCCGCTTGGCAGCCATGGAAGCATTCACGTCCTTTTTCTCTAGTCTCACCAAAAAGTCGCAACAAAAATATTATGGCCTTATCCCAGAAGTTCTGTCGATCCTACCACCCTTGAAGGAAGCCTTGGACTCGGACAGTCTCAGCACAGCACTTATTCAACTCATGAATCTTGCAGAAGTCGCCCCAAAGATGTTCAAACCATTATTCCACAATCTAGTCACATTCTGCATTCAAACGATCCAAGACAAGGAGTTGAGCGATATAGTTCGCCAAAATGCCCTCGAACTCATGGCAACCTTCGCAGATTATGCTCCAGCTATGGTGAAGAAGGATTCAAGCTTCGTAACAGACATGATCACTCAATGCTTGAGTCTCATGACTGATATTGGTGAGGATGACGAGGACGCATCCGAGTGGAATGCTTCTGATGATGTATGATTATCCCCAGTCGAACTCCCAAAACGGCGTACTGACTTGTATAGATGGATCCGGAGGAGAGCGATTTGAACCATGTTGCTGGTGAGCAATGCATGGACCGCTTAGCAAATAAGCTCGGAGGATCAGTCATCTTGGCACCTACATTTAATTGGCTTCCAAGAATGATGCTCTCCGAGGCATGGAGAGATAGGCACGCCGCATTGATGGCCATTTCTGCGATTTCAGAAGGCTGCAGGGACTTGATGCTTGGGGAATTGCACAAGGTTCTGGAGCTTGTTGTTCCTGCCCTGAGCGATCCACATCCACGTGTGCGTTGGGCTGGTTGCAATGCTTTGGGTCAAATGAGTACCGACTTTGCTGGGACTATGCAGGAGAAGTTTCACGAAACTGTAGTACGCAGCATCATCCCAGTCCTCAAGAGCCCGGAGCCTCGTGTCCAAGCTCATGCGGCTGCTGCTCTTGTCAACTTCTGTGAAGAAGCAGAAAAGAAAATACTCGAGCCATATCTTGATGAGTTATTGACTAACTTGTTCGCTCTCCTTCAAAGCCCAAAGAGATATGTTCAAGAACAAGCTCTCTCTACTATCGCCACTATCGCCGACTCTGCAGAGGCTGCCTTTTCTAAATACTACGACACCTTGATGCCCATACTTTTTAATGTGTTGAAAGCGGATTCAACTAAGGAGCTTCGCTTGCTACGGGCAAAGGCAATGGAATGTGCTACTCTTATTGCATTGGCGGTTGGACGAGAGAGACTGGGCAATGACGCAACTGAGTTGGTCAAGTTATTGGCCACAGTTCAACGAGGTATTGTGGATGCAGATGATCCGCAAGCTCAATATCTTATGCACTGCTGGGGACGTATGTGTAGGGTTATGGGTATCGAGTTCCTTGGGTATCTGGAATATGTCATGCCTCCTCTGTTAGATTTGGCAAGTGCTAAAGCAGACATTCAGCTTCTTGATGATGAAGAAGAGGTTGAGGCCGTCCAAGCACAAGAGGGCTGGGAGCTTGTTCCGCTCAAGGGCAAAGTCATTGGCATCAAAACTAGCACTCTTGATGACAAGCACATGGCAATTGAACTTTTGGTGGTCTACGCTCAGGTTTTGGAAGCTCATTTCGCCCCTTACGTAGAGGGTGTCATGGGGCAAATTGCTTTACCAGGTCTCTCATTCTTCTTCCATGATCCCGTTCGTGTTGTATCAGCGAAGTGTGTGCCCCAACTACTCAATTCTTACAAGAAGGCTTACGGTGGCGAGTCTGCCGAGTTGAGAATTCTTTGGGCTGCTACAATTCCCAAGATTTTGGAGGTTCTGAGTGCCGAACCAGCCATCGATACACTCGCCGAGATGTATCAATGTTTCTACGAGTCGGTGGAGGTGATGGGTAAGGATTGCCTTCACCAGTCGCATATGGAACTCTTTATGGATGCTGCTATTTCTGCTTTGGATGATTACAAAGAACGTGTCAAGGCTAGAATAGAGGAACGGGCTGATGCCAATCGAGAAGAGGGTGACGAAGACTCGGAGGAAACACTCTACGCAATTGAGGACGACCAGACTCTCCTCTCCGATATGAACAAAGCATTCCATTGCATTTTCAAGAACCATGGTGCCGATTTCCTGCCCTCGTGGGAGAAACTCCTTACAACTTATTCGGCTTTCCTTTCAAGCGACGATCCCACACAAAGACAATGGGGTTTGTGTATCATTGACGATGTTCTCGAGTTCTGCGGTGATATGAGTTACAAATATATGGAACCTCTCATTAGGAACCCGTTGATTGCTGGATGTCAAGATCCTGCGCCCGCCAATCGGCAAGCCGCTACCTATGGAATTGGTGTTGCAGCCCACAGGGGTGGTGCACAATGGACTCAATTCGTTGGTGAAGCAATTGGCATGTTATTCGCGGCTACTCAAATTCCTAACGCGAGAGGCGATGATGACGTTTACGCTACAGAAAATGCTTGTGCTGCCATTGCTAAGATATTGCATTTCAACGCATCCGGTGTTGCAAATCAACAAGAAGTCGTCACAGTATGGATTGATACTTTACCCATTGTAAATGATGAAGAGGCAGCTCCATACGCTTATCTTTTCCTTGCTCAGCTCATCGAACAGTAAGTCTGTCTATTGAAATTGAATTGGTCTATCACTAACATCGCTTTAGACAAAACCCAGCAGTCACTTCTCAGCCCGCCAAGGTATTTGTTTTCGTTGCTCAAGCTCTCGAGGCCGAAACACTACAGGGTCAAACAGCCAACAGGGTGGTTGAAGCTACCAAGAATCTCCTCGCGGCAGCAAACTTAAACCCCACACATCTTTTGGCGCAACTTTCCCCTGAAACCCAAGCAACGGTTCAAGCATACTTTGGTTGATCTTCTTCTCGGCTTGAGGTTGATGTTCGACTTATATGGGTGTTTGAAGATATGAAATAAAGTTTTGATGATAGAATGATACCACATGAGCACGTATATTTTCGGGGTTATCTTTGGGATGGTTGGGCTAGCGGGGTGGTTCGGATTTGGCTAGTCATCAGCATCACTCGAAAAGTTTCATGAGTGGATGACCTAGTAGTAACACAGGGAGCGACTGAAGCTAGCTCTTATTTTTCTGAGGAGGGAAGTGACAAACGAAGTGTTCAAACCATTTCGTGTTTTAAATGGAGAAGTAAAGTCTGGATGCAAATGGACAATGAGAGAGCCGAGAGAAGAAAGGATTTCTGATATGAATGTGTTGATCCGAAAAGAGGATTAACGACGAATTATAAAGATAGTTTTCGAGGGAAAAAAAAAGCCTTATCAGTACTTTATTAATGAACTCGTGATATGTATCTAGCAGTGAAAAGAAGGGAACACCGGGTCCCTACATACAGATGTGAACAACAATGTGAGGCTGAAGAGCGGGTGGCTTATTTACTTGGTTGGAACTTGGCTTGGCTTGGATGGTCGGCATGGCTGCATGCATTGCATACGGAGTTTGCTGACGCAATCCTAGATTTTATATGTGTGATGTGAGGATGATTTTAGGTAAAGAGGGATAAAAAGATATTTGGTTTGTGTACGCGATTATTTGGGAGTGACATTCTTATGTTTGTATTTGTGCTAGGTACTTGTTAGGTAGGTACTTGGTAGGTACTTATTCTGGGTGGATTGATGGTGTGTATTGTGGGTGTGGATGGGGAAGGGGAAGGGGATGGGGAAGGGAATGGGGATGGATTGGAGGAAGGGGATAGTATGTAGAGAGAGAGATAGGTTTAGAGGTAGAAGGTCTTTGCTGGGGTGGGAGAATTGTTGGGTTATGTTATGTGATATCGTGTTGTTTTGGGAGATGTACATTTTTATTAATTATAGGTAATTATGGATTGAATATGGTCTAGGATGCTTTTGGATGGGTATGGGAAGGATAGTATATACATACTTGCTTATATAGATAAGTACAGTAGAAAGTTGATGTGATATATCGAAGTATCATTAATAAGCCCTGTCAAGCCTCATTGTATAGGTATTGGAGATTCTTCATGCGAAATATCCTACGGACATAACTGATAGGAGATATCTTCGGGGATTAAGTGCATCATCTGGTTAGATCTTGAGATTAGAATATTATATTTGTACCGGTTTTTGGTTTTGTGAGTGAGTGAGTAAAGTGATGAATGAATGACCGCTTCGAGATAATTATACACTAATGATACTATTTATAATAGACTTACTCAATTAGGAATATGTGATTGCAAAATACCCTTTGTTAATATAATTTTGAGGATCATTTGATAAGTGTAAGGTTATTCATTGAGTGGATACCAACCAAGGACAATATGATGGTTAGGTAATCAATATTTTGAAGTTTCCCATTTCCGACCACCGACTCCACCTCCAAATTCCAAACTTACCGATTTACTCAGAGTTCTACTGTACTTACATTATCACACATTTTCATATCAATACATTATTAATTTCACATTATTGATCGCCTTGACTTTCCCACTGTCAACCCAAACTCTACTCCTCTGACACCCGACTTCGATAAGGATATTTTCTAATACTACATACTCTCAGTACATATCGAAGCAAAGATAATTCCACTCGTAAAATTCAATCACCAACCCACAATTCTCGAGTTCAATATCCATAAATTCCCAAAGTACCGGTACTTTCAATCCCGATCCACTCATCAACCCATTCTTTGCCTTGCCGTAAGGTCCCCCGCAGATTTTCGGAACGAAAGACAATTTCAATTGCACAAAGTACACAAGCTTCACGAAATACGATCAAGAATCTTCCGACGGGGTGACTGTCTTCAGAGAAGGTCTGGTGAATTTTGCGACTTGACGTTGCGACTTGATACATACTCTGCGACTTATCCTCTGCGACTATCCTCTGCGACTATCCACTGCGACCTAGAAAAGATTATGGCAAGCGACAAGGCACATACTTGATTGACCAGGAAACAGGCATACGATAAATATCTACGAGCTTTGGTTCGCTCTTTAACGACTCTTTGAGGAGTAGAGGATTTGTGAGCTTCATTGACCGGGGAGGAGATTTTACAGGAAGTCAACGGGGGTGTTCAATATTCACAGAGAGTCCAATTTGCCTTCGACATTCGAGTCTTGTTCGCTTCATCAACACAACCACGATAATAAAAGTGCAGATGTCGCCATTATGAGCAATTTTTTTAATCCGCAGATGACCCAGGAGGACCTGCAACGGCAGGTCGCTCGGAGGAGGGCGCATTCTAGGTCTTTGAGCATGACACAACCTCTTCAGCACCATCAGCAGCATCAACAGCAACTTCATCAACAGCAGCAGCAGCAATCTTCCGCCCAGAATAATGCCAGCTCTATGAGCATGAATGACATGATGAGCGGTGGCGATAGCTTGGACGATATCATTATGCAGAATAATAACGAGTTACAACGGCGGCAGAGTTACTCACAGACCTTTGCGCCAGATCATGATCGCAGATCTTCCATGTTGGAATATGGTAATATGGATTCAAGTATGGACGGTTTTCAGTTCGGTACCCCAACATCAGGTCCCGAAAATCCAATGTTACGACGACAATCGACGGGTGAATTGGATTTGAGTATGGTTTACCAGGGTATGGGAGGTGGAATGAATATGACAATGTCACCATCACCGTATCCGAACTCCGTGCAACCAAATATGATGGCTATGGATACAAACATGGTTTATCCGCCTTTCACGGGAGATATGATGCCTGGAATGATGAGTTACGCTTCCATAGGGATGGACGGTATGTCTCAAGATTCGCCCATGGGCATGTACTCGAATCACAACTATTCCCCTACGGTCTACGGAAACGATCCTATGGATTCCGTAACATCGGATATGTTTATGAGGGGGCCAGATAATATGAGAATAAGAAATTTGGATGATGATAACAACGAGGCCATGGCATCGTCATCCGGTATCATGGTCCAATCACCAAACAATATTGGTATGCCTCAAAATCTTGAT
This sequence comes from Sclerotinia minor, assembly GCA_025389075.1. Classification (NCBI taxonomy): domain Eukaryota; kingdom Fungi; phylum Ascomycota; class Leotiomycetes; order Helotiales; family Sclerotiniaceae; genus Sclerotinia; species Sclerotinia minor. Next base: position 1,016,150 of record QRFH01000013.1, on the reverse strand, counting down.
TACAACTCTCCAGCTACTTCAAACGCACCTCAAAATATCTTGTCTCGGACATCAAGTACAGCTCTCGTTCCTACGACCTTAGCACCTTTACCCACCCCCACAGCCATCGTCCCTGCCTCCCCACCCAGGCAAGATGCTACGGGGATATATTCCAGCACTGGGTTCGATATGCTTGGAGCACTAATGAGAGTGGTATCGAGACCAAATAAAGTCATTAATATAGGTGCCGTCGATTTATCATGTGCATTTGTTGTCTGCGATTTAAGAGAACCGGATTGTCCCATAATATACGTCTCTGATGTTTTTGAAAATCTTACCGGATATTCAAGACATGAAGTACTGGGCAGAAATTGTCGATTCCTTCAATCACCAGAAGGAAAAATTCAAGCTGGTGAACGCAGGTTAGACACGGAAAATGATAAGGTCTATGAACTTAAGAAAGCCATAGATACGCGAACGGAAACTCAACAGGCCATTATTAACTATCGAAAGGGGGGTCAACCATTTATGAACCTCTTAACGATGATTCCAATTCCCGCGAGTGATGACGATCCTACACTTTCTTTGGTGGTCGGATTTCAGGTTGATGTGGTTGCAAACCCAAATAGTGTTAATGAAAAAACTACCGCTGGGAACTACACAATGAATTACAAACAAGGCACATTACCGAGATATCAATGGCATCCACCTCAGCCACATGCTCGTCTACCAGATGCCGGTCAAACGATTAGTCGTGACGATGTTAGCTCAGTGTTAGCCTCATATGACAATGGTAGCGATCCAGAACTTACCAAGAGGATGTGGGAGAAGGTACTTTTGGAGAATAGTGATGATGTCATTCATGTCCTTTCTTTGAAAGGCTTATTCATGTATCTTTCACCATCATGTCGTCAAGTCTTGGAATACGATTCGTCCGAGTTAATTGGGACTGCACTCTCCTCAATTTGTCACCCTAGTGATATAGTACCTGTCACTCGAGAGTTGAAAGAAACATCACAAGGAAGTCCTGTCAATGTGGTGTTCCGCGTTCGCCGAAAGAATAGTGGCTATACATGGTTTGAAAGTCATGGTTCTCTATGTGTAGAGCAAGGCAAAGGTCGAAAATGCATCATCATGGTTGGTAGAGAAAGACCGGTATATGCATTGGCTAGAAACGACTTGAATCGGAACGAAGGTCTTGGTGAAAATCAATTATATTCGAAGTTGTCGACATCAGGCATGTTTCTATATGTTGCGTCAAACGTTAGATCCCTCTTAGATCGAACTCCAGATGACCTTGTCGGCACAAGTATTCAAGCATTGATGCGTACTGATTCTAAGATTGCATTCGGTCGATCGCTAGAGAAGGCAAGAACGGGAAAGATTGTCAAATATCGACATGAGATTTTCAATAAACGTGGTGTTGTTCTACAAGCTGAAACAACATTGTACCCTGGAGACGCATCAGAAGGGCACAAACCTACATTCCTCGTCGCCCAGACTCGATTGGTTAAAAGTACACCTCGAAATGCTGCTTCAACTACTGGGACTAATGGCAGTACTCTCTCGGGTGCGAACACATTGGTCATGAGTCCCGTGAATAAAACAGATATTCAAACTCCCGAAGGAACGTCAAGCAATAGTTTGACTCGCTCTCAACCTAGTCCATTTAACGAAGCTGTGACGCCAGGTGGTAGTAACACAATTGCACCTGTTACGCAATCAGGGGGATGTGGACTTCCAATTGGAACTCAAGATGAAGCATTAGCCTCCGAGGATAACATCTTTGAGGAACTAAAGACAACACGTTGTACAAGTTGGCAGTATGAACTTCGACAGATGGAGAAGAATAATCGAACGCTCGGGGAAGAATTAGCGATGTTAATAAATGCGAGGAAGAAACGAAAGCGAAGAAAGTTACCCGGTAACGTTCAACGAGATTGTGCTAATTGCCATACCAAAAGCACACCGGAATGGAGAAGGGGACCAAGCGGAAATCGGGATTTGTGTAATAGTTGTGGGTTGAGATATGCGAAATCGGTAAGTCGCGATGGTTCTGAGACCGCACTTACGGCTGGTCAAGTTATTGATCATTCATCATCCTCTACATCTTGAAGTTGAGTTTGTTGAAAATCTCCGCTTCAATTCACGATTGTTCTATAATTCTCATCGGGAAAAGATATTCGAAAGTTCTCAGTGGATAATTTTCAAAATCAATGGCGGGTCAAGGTGCCTTTTCGCTTATCCGCTCTGCGAGAAATACATTTAAGCACATGGCTGCTTTCCGCCCTTGTTCACTCTACAATTCTTCTTTAGTTTGTGTTCTTATCAATCCCATGGCATTACTTATAACGGCACACGACACTAATTTCATATCTTCTAAACGTTCAGCAAGGTCGCATTTCTTCGCGCACTTCTAAACGTAGTAGAGATGATGCGTCGAGCAAAACGTCCAATTCTCCGATTCATTCGAGTCCTTTGCAGAATGAATTATCGCAAAAGGCACAATCTTTAAATCCGAATTTAAATATCAATCCTGGAAATATGAAGGACGAGATGAATGAGATGAGGCCTCGAAAAGTATTAAAAAAGTCGCATTCGGCCGATAGTGCGGAAAGCGGAGGGAGTGTAGGTACTGGAAGTCAAGGAAGTGCAGGTGGTAGTGGTGGTGGAAAAGGAAGTATTGGACATGGAAATATAGGTGTGGGAGGAATTAGTAATGGAGGAGTAATGGGAAGTGGTACGGCCGTCCCGGCATCTTTAGGTGGAAGGACAACGATGGAAAGTCAACCAGTTCATGCACGAAGTTTGGGATTTAACGAGGGAGGTGTGAGTGGGATTACAAATATTGAGGAGGGTAGGGAAGGATCAGGGACGAGTTCGACGAGTTCACTAAATTCCATGGTTAAAGGAGCTCTTCGAAATGAGCAAAACTCTGTTGAGAGAGGAGAAAGGGAGTTAATGAATGAACAGATTGAACGATATGGTGATGATCTTTCTTTTTAGGATGGATAATCATTAGGTTTTATTTTTCTGCATAGCAAATTTTGCTAGCGCGTTTTTTTTTAGGTTTGGTTTTTGAGGTGAGGTGTGGTGTTGTGTTGTGTTGATTAACTTGATTCTAGTTGATTAACATTTAACATAACTGGGGTTTGTTTCGTTCTGGTGCGAGGCGTATATTCATTCATTGGTTGATTGATAGGGAGGGTATGGAGTTGAGAATCCAATGCCGTGGGCGTGTGGTGTTATTATGGGAAAACTTTTGAAATTTTGGGATGGGGTAGGATGGGTGGATGGGTGGATGGGTGGGGGGATTCGATTAGTGTGCTTCTATTTAGATTCTTTATATTATTGGCTTTTACGAGCAATTTTTTTTGGCGTTTTTTTTTTTTTTTTTTTTGATATGGAAGAGAGATTTGTGAGGGATGGGGTGAATGTGATGAGGAGGTGAGATGAAAATTTGAGATAGGGATGGGGATAGGGATATGAGATCAGAGATGAGAGATGAGGGTTTTGATGGTGATGGTGATGACTGTAGTCATAAAGGGCTAGCTATAGTGGTTTTACTAGTGATGATAATTCAATGATGAGAAATAAGAAATAAAAAATAAAAAATAAGAAATAGAATGATATATCACCATGATTTGAAAATTTAAGATATAAATTTTTTTAAAAAAAAAACAAAAACTTGAGAGGTTGATATATTTTGAAATATTGAAGATTGGGCTAATTTTAATAAGAAATGGATTTTATGATGTGATATAATATATTATTATTTATAATTAATTTAGGAATTGATATTGAGGATGATTAAAATGAGATATTATTTTTATGTTTTATCATTATTTTATATCTATATTTATATATCTACCATCCATCATCTATCATCTATCATCCACCCCACTCCAACACTACACAAGCCAACTCTTCCCTCTCCCTTGCTCCCTCCACTCCCCTTCAACCTCACCCTCTCCCCCCCTCAAACCCTCCCCCTAAACCCCTCCACCACCACCCCCAACACCTCCCTCGCCCTAACCGGCTGCACCCTCCCCTCCCTATCCCCCTTAATCATCCTCCCCAACAAAAAATTAATCTTCCCTACCTTCCCCCCCAAAACCTCCCTCACAGTCTGCATCTCCTCTTCACAAATTCTTTTCGCAAGGTCTTCATACTCATGCATATCCATATTCTTCAACCACCAATTTTCCCTCTCTATTATCTTTTCCACCAAATTATCATTATCATCTTCCTTCCTAGCATCATCCCCATCCCCATCCCCATTCTGACCTCGACATCTTCCCACCCGCGCATCCTCAAACACAATCCTCAAAACCCTCTTCGCCGTCTTCCCCGTAATCCTATCCCGTATAAGAAAATGAATCAAATCTCCCAACCGCGAAGCCGGAACCGCACAATCTCCACACGAAGAGAAACATAACGGATTTTCCTCATCAGGGTAATCCGCAATCAGAGCTCCCATCTCATGTAATACCCAATTATTTGTCCACTTTCCCAATTTCGTAGTCGGTTCATCTGGATTCAACGATTTGAGAACATCGACTACATTACGAAAATACGCGACGCGTGCTCCATTATTGAGAGATACTAAATCCATCGCATCTTTAACGGAGATACCGTATTCGGATTCTAGGATTTGCAATTCTTCATCAGGCAAGATACCTAGTGTCGCAGCGAGATGTTGTGTAAGTTTTTCATCGATGATAATAGGAGCTAGATCTGGATCGGGCATGTATCTATAATCCACTTCCCCTTCTTTTCCACGCAGTCTTCGCGTTTCCGAGCTGCCAATTGCGTATCCTCTAGTTTCTCCTTCGATTACTCCTCCTGCTTCCAGAATGCATATTTGTCTATCTCTTTCGGCTATAATGGCATCTTCAATCGATTTGAAACTACTCAAATTTTTGATCTCGGTTCTCTGTCCCAGTCCGTGAACGCCGGCATATTCATTCTTTCCTTCTTCTGTTCTTCTTCTCACGGATACATTAACATCAGCTCTTAAACCACCGGATTGCATACCCAAAACACAAGCATCCACCGAATTCAACAACAATTGAACCTTTCTCACAAAAGCCGCCGCGGTACTCGGATGATGAATCTGCGGTAACGAAATAATTTCAATCAAAGGTAAACCCACGCGATTAAAATCCAACAAATGTCTATCCCCCAGTTGCGAAATCGTCTTCGCGGTATCTTGTTCCATTTGTACTTGTTTAATCCCTATGCGTATTTCCTTCCCATCCTCCTTTGCAATTCCATCATGCTCATATAATGTCACATAACCCTCTTTCGCAAACGGTTCGTAATATTGTGTAATTTGATAACCGGCCGGTTGATCCCAATGAAAATAATGTTTGCGATCAAATCGACTCGTTCGTTGAATCTGACAATTCAAAGCCAAAGCTCCGCGAATGGCTGGTATGAGAGTTTCTTTTTGAAAGATGGGCATGGAGCCCGGAAGTGCTATGTCGAAATATGCGACGTGGGTATTGGGCGCATTGTTTATCGTTGAGGCTGCGGAGGAAAAAAGTTTGCGTTCGGTGTTTAGTTGGGCGTGGATTTCTATTCCTACTGTTAATTCCCATTCACTGAGACTTTGTAATTTTTCTGTATTTCGACTTGTTCCTTCATCTTTCGATTGTTTGCGCGCTGCTTTGAATGAATTTTGGATGCCGGGATTCGTGGAGGAGGAGGAGGAGGAGGAGGAGGAGGAGGAAGAAGGAGATGCTGATTCTGTGTCTGTATGTATTTCTTGTACTGTCCGAGATCTTGAGGCGTAGATAGATGAGGATAATTTGTTACCACCAATCACTCTCCGACGAAGACAACCTGTTGAATTGATTTGGCCCCCGAGTAAATATCTTCGAAGAACGAGAGGAGAATATCGAGGCATTGGATTAATGGAACCTCTAAATGAGGTGAGATGATTCCAGTTGGTCTTTTAAGTAAAGAATTGTTTGGATAGAGAGAGAGGTAAGGTTGTTTACCTAGGTACACCAGTAGGTAAGATGTGAAATTTTAATGAGGGGTCGCTCTACTAGGTCATTATAGGTCAGGCAGAATTCCGTCCACCGTCTTATGCAGGTAATAATTAAGACAACATCATCCGATTCGAGGGGAAATTCAAATGATACCATCGGGAGATATTATGATTTCCCATAAGGCGTGAGATGCAAGATAATGATAGATGTGGTAGATAGTATGTGTTGAAGAAATATTGGTTATACAGAGTTAGAAGATGGAAACTAGAAGATGGAAACTAGAAAATAAAAATAAAAATAAAAATAAAAATAAAAATAAAAATAAAAATAAAAATAAAAATAAAAATAAAAATAAAAATAAAAATAAAAATAAAAATAAAAATAAAAATAAAAATAAAAATAAAAATAAAAATAAAAATAAAAATAAAAATAAAAATAAAAATAAAAATAAAAATAAAAATAAAAATAAAAATAAAAATAAAAATAAAAATAAAAATAAAAATAAAAATAAAAATAAAAATAAAAATAAAAATAAAAATAAAAATAAAAATAAAATATTAATTAATTCGATATCAAGTAAAAATCAAAACACATCTTATAGAATATTCCATCTTATGTAATGGAAAGTTAATTCTTCTTATTATATTCGGCGATGTGATGATTCTATACTTTTTAGACCCCCCTCACTACATTCATCACATTGAGGAAACATGAGGCTGAATTCCCCTCTTATGATTTGTGAATTGAAAATTGGTAACCTACTGTTTGTTTGATGTCATGTTGGTACCCAATTCGATGTTCTGATGCTTCATTGCAGCTGCATTAATACCCTGTGCCAATCCCATCATCCTGCATTATAGGATCTTATATATCTTGAAGTAAAGGGTGCTCCCGCACTCATTGATTCAATTCTGGGGTATCACTCTATATATAATCTTCTATAATAAATCGTAAATTTATATAATTTATGAGAATAGTTATAATAAGTAGATGACGCTCCGCTACGTGGAGGCAGACTAGTAAGATCTTATTTAGTCTTCTATAGCTATCTAGTAACAATAGTTAGCGATCTAGAGGAACAGTAAAACAAACTACTACTTAATACTTGTTTGCTAGTGTATATCAAAGCAAAAAAAACTACTAAACATCCTCGTCTATTAACTATTTACTTAGCTTTATCTAGATACCTAATATAACCTTATATAGTAAACTCATAAACACTCGTATAACAACCTTCGTCCTATATAAAAACGCAAATGTTGTCATCATCACATTACATTACATCCTTTGAGAATGAAACCCTGGCATAGAATAATAGAAACATTCAGCCCATCAAAAAGTGTAACCAATCATTATCAATTCCATCATTCATCCCTCCATTCCATTCCCATCCACACTGGACATGAATAGAATCAACCGAGACCCTTAACAATATCTTCCTACATCACCCAACTTCTTATTACATTCTCAAACAAGATCATCATATTTACCCAACTCATCCATTCACGAGAACTTCTTAAATGATCACAAAGTATTCATTCCCCTGGTTCAAAATCTTCCATATCCCTGATATTCTTGATAAGATCTTACATTCTCAGACCTTTTTATCCTTCATTGCCCCCTCTTCTATATTTTACATCTACTTATTACTAGGTAATTAGTAAGTACAACCTGGTAGTACTCCATATATCAGTATCATTCATTCTTTTCTTAGATGTTGATGGTTTCATCCTTTGGAATAATTTGAAACACTTTCTACATTTTCTCCCCTCGTTCACATCATACGGCTGAAATACTTCTCAACGCAAGACATACACACACGCGCACTACCTTATCCAAAGCCTCCTTCACTCAATGATCATTCATAACCCAAATTTATTCGGAGCGCGCGCCAGTTTTCTAAGATCTTATCATTTTGCTTTTATAAGCTGAAGTTGGGAAGTGATTTACATACAATCACATTATCATCATTATAATTATTATTTATTCCTTTGGGATTTTATACTTCCTTCTTCTCTTTTCTCTTCTCTTCTCTTCTCACCTCTTATCTATTCTCTTCACTCTTCCCTTCCTCTTCTTGATTATCATGTTTACTATTATTAAATATTTTAATCCATTTGTATCAATTCATTCAATTATTTTATCTTCACCGGCCATTGATAACTTACTATTATCGGATATTGATACACCACCATAGCTACCTACATAATCAAGGTAAGCCCTGCCAAATTTTGAATATTCCCCTCATGATGAAATTATTGATTTTTGCTTCTTTTCTTCCCGGATCTTGAAATAGTAATTCAAAACTAATATAAATAAATTTATAGATTCTCACTTAGTTATAGCTACAAAATACAAAGTACCAACAGTTGAATCAATAATCGAAGATTCCGAAAATGATTCAAGGAAAGATGTAAGGGGTACCGAACAAGAATGCAGCAAGTCTAGTAGCATAACTCGACGTCAACCTACCATGTCTTCTTCACCTCCTAAAGCAAATACTAGCAGGGAAAGAGACAGATCGAGAAAGATGCATAAATCTACTCCAAGTGGTGGCAAACATTCTGCAACAAAAGCAAAACCTAAGCATACAAATGTGAAGCGCGCGAGTGGATCATCTTCAAAGGGGAATGAAATGGAGGGTCAACGCCTTCGTCAAAGACCTGTGCAACCGAATCGAGATACAAGCTCATCATCGTCATCATCATCATCATCATCATCATCATCATCATCATCGAGTTCTTCGGATGAAGAAGAAAATATTCCTAATCACAAATCCATTCTTGCTGCTTCAAGGGCAAAATTAACATCACCATCCATGATATCGAATTTAACTTCTTTAACTACAACAACAAATAATTCTAGTAGCTCAAGTGGAAGTAATTCAACCGTGACTCAAGCTTCGATTACGAAACGATCAACGACAGGAAAGGATGTCGAAGTTAAAGTAGAGTCTTTATCACCAGCTGTACCATCTCCTCCAAATGTATTTGCATATTTGCAAGCAGACTCGGATGAAGAAGAGGGAGAAGAGAAGGAAAAGAAAGTGGAGGAGAAATATCATTCATCTAAATGGTTATTCAATAATGGAAATAAAGACTTCACTCCTATATCACATCCACATACTCCTGAGGAACATCCAAGTGGTCCTTCATCCAGATCGAGTAGTCTTCATGACGGCGATTTCTCTGCTCCAGAAGCAGATATCGATACAGATAGGAGTACATCACCAGAAAGAAGTCTTAATGGTCAAGAAAATCCAATCTTACAAGTTCCAACAAATTCCAAAGATGCATCGATTAAATTAGCATCTCAAATAGCAGCCGCTAATCAACGACAAAATTATTACGGAGCAGCTCCTTCATTTGGTCCACCACAATCTCATCCTCATCACACAGACAATAATTCATTGTCTCCTTCTGAACTCGAAACTCCCCGCAATCAATATCCACCTAATAATCTCCCTTCTCAAATTCATCCTACGATGACAGGTTATGAACTTCTCGCCTCTCATCTATCATCATCTTCTCATTCCGGCTCCGATACACTAGTCGAAGAGCGAATTAACCTTAAACCCATGTATCGAAAATTCGAAGCGTTAAATCATCGTCTTCTTCTTCATCTTCAAGATGAATTAAGTGAATTAGAAGAACAATTACAGAGAATAGATAAAGCCGATACGGAATCTAGAAGGGTAGGATATACTGGGAATGATGATGTTGGAATCGATGTCATTCCTGCTTCGAGAAGAGTTGGTGAACAATTGGGTGGTGAGTTATATTGGTGTAAAATGGATGTTTTGGGAAGGATTGGGTATAAATTGGCTCAGTATAGTTAGTTGTTTTATTCTATTCTATAACCTTATATTCCTACCTCTCACCCTCGCATAATTTATTCCCTAACCTCTTACAGATCAAACTCTCACCTCGTTCCACTCTCTCCAAGCACTTCCTCCTGCCTCTAAAGAAGATATCACACACTATCGTCAATATCTCCGATCGACTCGCCCGATCACAGAAATAGAAACGAGATTCCTAGACCCGAAGGTAGAAGAGGATTTAATTTCCCTAGCGTCTGGTTACTCGGGTTTAGGAAGTCAGCCTTGTCGTCATAATGATCATTTCTCCATGAATAAAAGACGATGTGAAATGGTACCTTTGCCTTCTTCTTCTGATGATGATTATGATGATGATGATATTGAAGAAGAAGAAAAAAAAGAAGAAGAAGAAAAAGAAGAGGATATTAGTAATGACATCCCTCTTCCTGTGGATAAATTACCCTTGTGTACAGGAATCGATTCATCGCGTATGAAATATTCGAAAGCTTGTTTAGTGCATCGGTGTCTTGCTTTGGATTTGGATGGAGAAGGAAAGGGGAAGGGAAATGGAAATGAAAAGGATTCCCATATATTAGTGCTGGTATTCGCATTTGTATTTGCTGTTTTAGGACCGATTTCGTTGTTTATGATGATTCCGACGTTTTTAGGGAGGTTGATGGTGGTTTGTTGGGTGGGGATGGGGATGGGGATGGGGATTTTGGGGGTGGGTGGAGGGGTAGGTGAGGTTTTTGGGGGGTTTGGGGAGAGGGAGGAGAGGGGGGAGAGGGGGGAAAGGGGGGATAGGAGAAGAATGGGTTTATTTTGTATAAGTGTTTATTTGGGATGTATGGCTTTGTTTGCTGCGGTTGTGAGGTAGAGGGTTTGAGTTTGGGTTTGGGTTTGGTTTTGTGTTTTGTGTAATGTTATATTGTATTGTAATCTTATTAAGATTTGAAAGGAGGGAATTTGACGGGGTGAGAAGAGGAGAGTGTTACGATAGTAACAATTGACTAATTAGGAGAGCTTAGGCCTTGTGCAAAAGCGATCAGATTTCATCGAATTAATATGTGATCTGGGTCACCTTAAGATCGTATGTGCACGCACTGTCAGAAAACACGTGACTTGGAGCTTTTGGAGCTTGAGGATCCAAAAGGATCCAAGGGAGCCTTTGGAGCTTAGGATCCAGAAGGATCCAAGGGAGCATGAATATCTATATAACCAAGATGGATTCCCTTTGTATAGAGCTTCGTGCTCAAGATCAATCATTTAGTATACCATACTATTAGTTACGAATTGCATCATATTATTGTCATTACTTTAAGTCCCTGCTTGACGCCTAGTTATAAACCACCTCGAGAGCCTAGAGCACTTCCACGTGATCTAGACGGCAAACCTCGTAACAGAGAGGGTGAATATTGTAATTATAATAATAATAATAAATTTTTTAAAATTTGTTTAATTATTTAATTAATATTATAATCAAATTATAAATACTTTTGTGAAAAAGTTGATATTTTGGGCCATATATATAAAGATCCACAATTATACCAATTATATAATTTTTAATAACGTTAGTTAATTATATAAAAAAAAGTTTTTACTTTTTTTTGTAAGAACTAATTAATCTTATTATTACTCTTGTATTTTATTGTATTAACTCTCATCCCATTGTGAAATCTGTTTTACCCTCTAAGTAACTACTTTCAATGTAATTATCACGGGGCAGGCAGGCAGAATAGGGCTTCTAGTAACCTTGCCCTAATTTGGCAAAGTTATATTGATTCAGATAATAGGTTCAGATTAAGGATTAAGACGTAGCTCGAAGAGCTACGATACAGGATCTTCCTGGTTGAAGATATACAGACTTTTCGCAAGTAAGCTAGCCCGATCGGGCACTAGCTCACTTGCGCACCGGCGCGAGCGCCTATCTTGGTCCTATCGGATAGGATCAACTGCTCACGTGACTGGCACCGTGACAGTAATCTGATTAGTATTCCTCTTTTATTTCCCCTCTTACAACATGTTATCGGGACGTATATATCTCGACCTTTAACTTTTACACTATAAAAGAACTTTTATAATAATTAACAAATAACATTTTAAAATATCAAACAATATCTCGAGATAATTATATTATATATATTTATAATATAATTATAATTCAATGTTACGACGGGCTACACAACTACCATCACATGATCCAAATCACGCGATGGACCCTGCATATTCAGGGATACGAATCGTAGGTCCATACGAATCGTAGGTCCATACGAATCGAAGGTCCACAAACTCTCAGGATCCAAGAGATCCAGTAAAGGACGAAGGTCTATATAAGCAGGATGGTTTCCTTTGTGTAGAGCTTCGTGCTCAAGATCAATCATTTAGTATACCATACTATTAGTTACGAATTGCATCATATTATTGTCATTACTTTAAGTCCCTGCTTGACGCCTAGTTATAAACCTACCTCGAGAGCCTAGAGCACTTCCACGTGATCTAGACGGCAAACCTCGTAACATTCAATTATAAAACTTTCAGATTTTTTATAATTTTATTGATTGAAATTTAAATAATTAAAATTATTATTTTTTATTTATATGTTACGAGGTTTGCCGTCTAGATCACGTGGAAGTGCTCTAGGCTCTCGAGGTAGGTTTATAACTAGGCGTCAAGCAGGGACTTAAAGTAATGACAATAGTGTGATGCAATTCGTAACTAATAGTATGGTATACTAAATGATTGATCTTGAGCACGAAGCTCTATACAAAGGAAATCCATCTTGATTATATAGACCTTCATGCCTATGGCTAGCTAGGAATCGTCGTTCCTTGGAGCGAACGTTCCTGGTTGTTCCTTGGAGCGAACGTTCCTGGTTGTTCCTAGGAACGGTCGTTCCTCACCGTTCCATCACGTGTTCTAGGGTTATGTGACGTACTTGTCGTAGTGGACGTAACATTATATAGATTTATATATAAATTTAAAAATCTTGAAAACTTTGATTAATCTTTTAATAAAAATAATTTAAAATATTCGAGATTTTCAAATTTATATATAAATCCTATATAAATAAAAAATTATAATTTCAATTATTTATATTTCAATTAATAGAATCACGAAAAATCTGAAATTTTCAGAATTGAACTATAACTATACTATAAATCTACAGTTCAAATTTCACTGAATTCTATTGAGTGATTGTAAAGTTTTTAATAGCTGAAAATGACGATTTTTGATTTAAAAAGGTGGTCCATATTTAGGGTGGTCCATAATTAGGGTACTAGACTTACTCATTTTACTTGTCCATCTGAAGATCTTGTTCTCAAACATTTACAGCACTTTAAGAATCACGTTAAGACTGTGCACGGAATCAGCCTTCGACCCTGACGATATTGAACAAGATACTAGAGATCGATATAACAACTTGAGTATATCAGAAAGAATCAACAATCCATCAGAAAGGCGACTTGACAAAGTTTTACCAGGGCTTTAAATGTAAACATAGATATCCAAGTATCTTTCTTGAGCTAAACATAGTTGTAGATCGCAGCATCGCTCTAGATAAAACTCACAAAGTGAAAAAACAGGTGCTTAAAGTAACTAACTCATTCAGCTGCATATCTGGTGGCACCTAAAAGTACGACTGTACGAAATGTTCCTAAGGAAAGCTAGCGACAAGAGCTGAACAGAGTATACTACTCGTGCTGCCAGAAAGTATAAGACACACCACTGTTAAGCACATACCACAAGATGGTAAACTACAAACGGAATAGTGGCCCATAATAAGTGGATATGTCTTATACTTTCTGGCAGCACGAGTAGGCAGAGGTTAGAGTCTTGTTTACAAACAGCGTTGGATACCCTTAACGATTCGTTGTTCGAAAATTTGATCGAGAGCTCGGATCACCACCACGAAATATAACACACTGACAGAAATACTCATCTTTATAGCCGAAAACTTTTGAGGTTGCATTTTACCAGTTACCAGCTTGATCAATTGTATCGGGAGGAGTGTAAGGACATTTATGAGAAGTATTTGTATTAATATATATATAAATATTGATTTTATTGATTATTGTTCTTGTTGTGGTTAACAAAATCTTAATTAGTTTTGATACGGAGTTTTTCGCCCCCAGGTACCTCACTTAACCTTTAACCCAGTTGTATGATACCTACGGAGGACGCCTCGAGAACTAATGCGACTTATAGGGCCTACAGGGTATTAGCACTATAACACGCTATAATTCTACCTTTCAAATCTAACCCTAAAAATCAGTAGTTAATTAGGCTATTCTAACCCTATAATTTTAACCGATTAGGATTAGAATTAAAAAAAAAAATCATCATACACTAATTCTTATAGGCTCGCTAAATGTAAAATAGCGTTAATTAGGTAGTCCAAGTGTAAAGTTACAGGCCCTCTACAGTGTCAACAAGCCTATAAGCCCTATAGTCGCATCCCTTCTCAAGCCGTCCTCCGTAATCATAAGCGAGTTCTTCCTAATCACTTTTTATCTACTTCTTGCTCTTGATATATACAGTACCAATAATCTTTCTTAACACTCAACGGAAATCCATCCGTACTTTTTTTTGGATATACAACAAAACCTTCTCTTCATTCGGATTTACTAATCCAATATCATAGTTCTCTATTAACTAATAATATAATTGATAAATCTCATTCATTAGATGAAAAGTATACGAATATTCCCAGACTTTTGCGAAGTTAATTTGAGTGTTCATTGGTAAAAGTAGTAGGGTTACAAGGTAATAAATAACAAGTGATTGATAGTAGATAATATATATAGTGTTATTTTACACATCACATCAAATATACTTCTTTTATAGGTATTGTACTGTATCAGGTAGAGATAGATTCGAAAAGTAACAATCCCTACAGCCCTCGATCTTAGCTATTCTATTCAAAACATATCTGCAAGAAAAAACACTCATAGATGTTTAACTCGAGATCAGCTACATTATCTTAATCTTATTGTTTTGAAAGAAAAGAAACAAATCTTCAGAGTCTAGAATTTTCGAGGATTCATTGGAATAGTTGGCCTGTAATTAGCATTGATATCTAGACTTTAATTATCATCATCTTTTTTGTGCCTTAAGGCGATTGATGATTCGTTAGAAAGCGAAGATTGGGAGACCCAGCAGCGTTTGAAGCCGTGGCTCTCCTGGATATACTTGAACCAGCAGCTGTTACACGTTTATCATGAAGCCCTCAAGATAAACTTGATCCAGCAGCAATTAAAGCTGTTCATACCAGATCCGGCAGCGATTGACTTTTGGTATCCAGGATACACTTGACCCTGTGGCGGTTAATGTTTATCTGGAAGCCCGCTAGTTAACCACTTGAGTCCAGGGTGTAATACCCATATTACAAAGATAAGTGGAGGACTTGCTTCTGGCTAGTGTTCCGTACATTATGTTATTAGTAGGTATATAAATGAAAGCCAACCATCTTCCCTACCCAGTTATTACCATCTTTGCCCTTCTTCCCCATTTCAAAAAAGAAGTCAGGTATATATGGTTTTTCTATATCATCACTATTAATGGCGCAGTTGGTGCCATTCACAAAGCCTGAAGAGCTTTGCAATGATTTAGACATTGTAGATGGCCAAATCCAACAACACAAAATCTCCAACGAAGTGTACCTACCAGGACACCCTCGTATACAACTGCACGACCTCCATGGAATCAAAGAGTGTCTCCAGACGGAATTGATGACGACGGATTTGAACAAGTTGGCTCCGCATCTCTGGCTAGTTGCTAAGCAGGATAGTCAACATATCTCAAGCCTGACAGAACAAATCGTCAGAGGACGCAGTATCATTCTCACAGAGAACCCCGGCTTACATCTCTTATGGTTTGATAATCGCATCTTCATCAAGCCCATACCAAAATATCTTCTCTCATATGCTTTTTGGAAATACTACCTCATGCCAACCAATCCTCCTCGCATACAAGAACCTGTCCGAAAGGAGCTGATCCAAGCGGCATATGGAATGTTACGATCTTTTGCAATCCTCATCAAACATGAATCGGACTTTGCGCTTGCGACAAGAAAAGAACACCAGCTCATTCCCGACAACATCTCATATGCCTCTTTCATCAACTTCATTGATCGATTTCAGGTCACGGACAATCAAGTTTCGCCCCGCTATCAGTATGGAGAGCTCCGTTTGATGCGCCTGAACTTCTGGTCTCGCATCTTCCTGCTCAGGTTCAATTACCACAAGGTGGAATGGGCATACGGCGCCTATTTTGCGCGATACTACGGACCCATCCTCTTCATCTTCGGTGTTTTCTCCGTGCTTTTGAGCGCCATGCAAGTCGTCTTCAATGTATTGGCCATCCAGGGACTCCCAGATCCTGGTTCGGGTCCTTGGTGGACTTTTGCTGTTGTCTCGCGGGATTTTTCAATATTTACTTTGGTTTTTGTGGCTGCTATCACTGCCTTCCTACTCGCGGCTTCCATGGCACTTTTTGCCCGCGAGCTTATATACGCCTTATATCATTTGTATCGTTAGACTTGCTTACCTCACTTGAATCTTTCTGAAGATTCGTAATCAATAGTGTTATGACGTCCTTCCTTTGCTGACAGGTGATCTAGAGGTCTGAGTAGGAGCAGGGGAAACAGGGTAGTTCATACTGTCTTAGTATATTGTAGAAACCAATTCTGTATGCAAGACAGCCTATTATCCAAGCAACTCAGTAAATATAGCGCTGGATATCAAATATTTGTACTCAGTAATAAAGGGGTCTATTAGTGCGCCGGTCACTTTTCCGTACTTAGTCACATTAAGCTCTAATTATTTACTATAGAATGTAATAAGAATCTATTACATCTTTTTGATACTATCTTTAAACTATTAAAAAATAAAGATATACTCGTATTATTACCCTCTATTGCTATGCATGATAATTATAATCCTCTCTGCTTGTGAGTAGCAGCCCCTCGCGATCAAATGGCCATCTCCCTTCTGTGTTTCCGTGCTTAACATGTTTTTGTGCCGATCGAAGTATATTCAGAATTATCTGATTGTTACTGCTTTACTTCTGCCACGTCATTCAGTACTTGATCATAAGCATCCCAGGGCGTATAAAGACCATAACAAGGCGTGTTTCTTCAAGGCTGTAATAAGGCCGACCCACTGATTAACCACGTTGAACTTTCCGGGGTCCCTGTAGTTTCGCAAACTTTGTCGAAAATGGACAAGGCTACGGCATTGGGTTTCAATCCTGAACAGTATGGCCATCTGACACCATACATTGCACCTGTATCTTGCTGTTATCAGCAAAACTTGCTATCCGCGGAACGGCTCGAGACGTTACCTTAACCACCTTTGATCATCAACTAGCTTCTAGATCTTTACTTCTAATTCAATTATCTCGAGGGCAAATTGAAAAGAGCAAATACAATTCGGAAGTACTATCAGTGATTCTCCAAACATCATGGACAGGGTTGATTTCAGGTGTACATTCTCTCCTGCCGATTGTTGTAGGCTCGATGATACCCTGACAGTTCAGTTGGAAAAACAATTGGCCCCACGGCACCTTGTAGGCAACAAGTCACGAATCAATGACGGGTAGCTCAAACTTGTGGATAGATACAAAGCTTGCGGCTGAAGGGATCATTTACGCGTCAATTAATTAATAATCTGTTCTAGATTGTGAACTTCTGGACTTGCGAACTCATGGTCCTTTTGTCATTAACCCCCGCAGATATTATGTTGTAAAAGTTGGATAAGAGGAAGACAACTACTGTTATCCCGAAGCTATTTGTCTTTTGATGTTTTCATATGCTCTATGGCAAGATATCAGATGGCGTCCAACTTGAGGAAGTACCGGGCCGTCGCCATCTTCATCCTCGTTCTTCTCTCTATTCGCATTAACAAGTCATCATTAAGGAACTTTCTGACGGTCGCTATCGGTGCTGGTATAGCATGGACCGCCACTCCGTCGCATTCTCGATCGGGGGTGATGATATCTAGGGCACTAATTGTTCTTGCAATTGCTATGTCTCCTGTTCCAAGCGTACTTCAGTTTACTGCTCGTCAAATCATAAAGAAAAGTTTATCAAAGTCTAAGCCAAAAAATGGGCAGAATCGTTCCAACACTTCGGCCATTGAAGACATCCCCGCACCCTCGAACCCAGATCCCATTAAAATTCTCCACAATCCTGCGAATGCTACTGTAGAGTAAGAGAACTCGTTATTTTGCTGAGACAATACCCCTTTATTTTAGTTTCCGGGCTAATGAAAATCAACCCTAAGTATCATCGCCGTGCACGGATTGGGCTCCAGCGTCGAGACAACTTGGACACATAAAGGGACCAAGAAGCTATGGCTGAGAGACTTCCTTCATCTAGACATTCCAACGGCTAGGATCATGACATATAGACATAACTCGAAATGGATGGGCGGTGCTACTGCCAAGGATTTGACTGGATATGGCAAGCAGTTCTTGAGTGCCGTTCAAGATAGCCGAGAGGGTTCAGAGGTAAGTCTTCCCTAGAGTTCCCAAATACCAACATTAGATCTTAAACATGGTGCTAATTTAATATTACATATACCAGGACCGACCAATTATTATCATCGCGCACAGCTTTGGCGGGCTATTGATCGAGCAGGTACGTTCTCGCAGCTTACCCATATAACATTCAGCTTTCTTGCGCAGATCTCTCATTAGATATGTTTCTGTATATTTAGGCACTTGTAATCGCAAAGCGGCCTATTGTTGATGCAAGATTCAAAGAAAAGAATAGGAGGCTCGTTAGTAGTCTAGCAGGTATAATATTTCTAGGCACGCCTCATGCTGGTTCGGGCTACTCTCGGCTAGGACAGCTATATTGTCTGTTCCATTATTGGAACGGCTCTAGTCCAGTGCTCCTGAATTACATGGATCCTGGATCTGAAGAGACGCGCACACTAGAGGACGAGTTCTTACACGGGTACGCTCATGTCCCGTCCATCGATTTCCATGAGGATGTTCCCAACGTCATCCTCTGGTTCCGCGTGAACTTGGTCAGTTATAAGAACCACTCATCTCAATTATTTATACACTGACGGTAGCCTGAATATTCTAGGTTGTTAATCAGGGAGAGGCTACCCGCGCAGGGCGTCGATCGTTGCCCCTAGACACTGATCACTATGGATTGAATAAATATGAAAACCGTGAGGATGCCAGCTACAAGGCCGTCAAGAGCGAAATCATAGAAATGATCAAAGCAAGAATTGGTAATGTACCTCGCATCAAACTTCAACCAGGACTTTCGTGAATATAAATTAACTGAGAGAAGAGAATGATAAGAAAGAAGAGATCAAAATCGGTATGTACACCTCCGCGAAGAACATCTGAGGTGATTTGTCGCATTAAATGTTTGTGAAGATGAGAAAGATCAAGCCTTGCTTGAGTCCATCGGTAACCATCGCCATAATTTCAAATCGGTCCGAGAGAATCGACGCTCAGAATTAACTCCTGGTACATGTCAATGGATACTAGAGCAACAGGAATTCCTGCGCTGGTCGGAGAACACAGTAGGCAAAGTCATGTGGGTTCTTGGGAAGCCCGGTTCTGGTAAAAGCTTCATATCGGAGGTAAGTTGTGATCAACTTTAAAGATTTACTCTCTACGCAATTGCTGAATTTTGGCCAGTATCTTTGTGATTATTATCAACGGCAAAAAAATATTGTCATGTACTTTCTATTCGACAAAAAAAACGAAGCAAAAGAATCACAGTCTCTGGACAAGTTCTACACAACCATCTTACATCAATTGCTTGAGAGTATCTCACAGACGCAGCCCAAATTAGCAACTGATTGCTTTGAAATGACCCGCAAGCAGATGAAACGTAAAAACTCTGATTCCGATGAGGCCTTCAAAACGTCCATAGAGATGATCCTAGCCAAGCTCCCGTCCTCGGCGTACCTCATCATAGATGCTTTGGATGAATGTATTGGTACCACGACGGATGCTTTAATGAAATGGATTTCCTACTTGGAGTCCCTTCCAAATCTGCAGTTGTTCATCACGAGCCGCTCAATAGATCATATCGAAGAACTGACTTATCAAGAAGACGGCCCGTCTTACATCCTCCTTCAACTTTCTTCAGTTATTCATCAATCAAAAAAAGACATTCGCCTCTACATTAATCAGCGTATAAAGAAGTCCCGTCGTAAGTTACCTGTCAATATGAGTGCGGTGGTGAAGGAACTTGAAGCAAAATGCAATGTACGTGGACATCTTCCCCAGTGACTTCACACTTATCGAAGCATACTCTGACTTAATCAGGGAATGATCCTTTATGCAAGACTTATGCTCGATATCCTCGAGGAAGTTCCTGTTAACGAGAATCTGCTCCTTGAAGAATTGAAGAAGTTACCAAATGACTTGGCAGAACTCTATTCAAACCTGCTCAAGGAGATTCAGTCTCCCGACTTGGCAATTAAAACGTTTAGATGGTTGGTGACATGCAAAACTCCTCCGACCTTAGATGCGCTTTATGGTGTTTATAAGATGAGCGGCGGACCAGAAAATAACATAGGCATAGAGCGATTCAAAAGCTTTCTTATAGAGAAATGCTTCCCACTCATTGAGATTCTCGAAGATGACACCGTCAGGCTTGTTCATACCACTGTGTCTGAATTTCTTAAAGGAGATTCTATTGAGGAAAGCCGTACTAAATGCCCCGATTTATTTCTTGTCAGACCAGGCGAGGGCCACCAATTCGTTGCCCTCATCTGCGTGAAATGTCTTCAACTCAACCAGCCAGATACTCAACTCTCGCAAAACCTTTACGAATACTCGGTGCGTGAGTGGGAAACTCACAGTAAGCTGGGCGAGGTTCAAATCGTGGACTGTAGCACAGACAAGGAGGTGCTGATCTCATTCTGTACGGGGCCTAGATTTCACGCCTGGCTGGACGCGCGTGGACAGTTAGATGACCGATTCAAAATGTACTTTGCACTTGGTCACCAGCGGATCTACCCAACTGCTTTGCACATCGTTATTCTTTTCGACTTGTGGTTTTTGGGAGAGCACTTTCTGTGCCAAGACATAATGCATCAAAAAATGCTGGATGCACGTGATGCAACCAAGAGTACCCCGCTTCATTTAGCGGCTTCCCAAGGACATCCCCGCATTGTTCGTGCCCTACTTAAGGCTGGAGCTCGAACAGATATCAAAGATATGAACGACTCACTTCCTTTGCATCGCGCTGTACGTCGCGGAAATTCGGAAACTCTCACCGAATTAGTCGGTAGATATAACGAAGTAGATCTCCAGGCTCGCGACAAGTACAAACTGACGCCTCTCCATATTTCCTGCCAGCTCGGATGGGATAAATGCGCTGAAATTCTTATCAATTGTGGCGCTTCAGTCTCAGATGATACCCATGCAGTGGAAAGTCCGATTGCATTTGCTATTGCCAACGGACATCTTCCAGTCGTGCAGGTACTTCTGAAACATGACCCCTCCTTGATCAAAGAATGTGGCAAGCCCCTCATCCAAGCGGCAAGAAAAGGTGCCAATGATATTGTGGAATTTCTTTGTGACAACAAAGTCGATATGTCCTATAAAGACGGGCTAGGCCAGACCGCACTTCATAAGGCATGCATCTCAGGTGATTTGACAATGGTGAAGAAACTATTGAGCTTGTCTGTACCCGTGGATCCACTCGATAACTCTAAACGCGCCCCTCTGTATTTTGCAGCGGAAAAAGGCTTTCTGGAAATTGTGGATGTACTTATCAAAGCCAAAGCTGATGTGAACAACCTCGATCGAAGGAGAGAAACGGCATTATTCAAACCAGCCGGCAATGGACATTTCGACGTAGTGGCTCGCTTACTTGATGCTAACACTGATGCAACGATACTTGATCACTGGGCTAGGAGCCCGCTGCGATTTGCTGCCCGCAAGGGTCATATCAAAATCGTCAAAATGTTACTAGAACGAACCAAGATTGATCAGGAGTTCCCTGACTGGGTTGGTCGAACAACCCTTCACAATGCAGCTGCCTCTCTGCGAGAGGGTCAAGAGTCTGTCATTGACTTGCTCATTGAGCATGGGGCTAATCCTAAAGCGATAGTCACGCCTGATGGGGGCTCTGCGCTTCATGCAGCCATTTTTCGTGAGAAAGGTCAACCCCCAGCAACAGCTGCATTAATCGATCGACTTATCAAAAATAAGGTTCCGCTAGACATTGTTGATAAAAGTGGCTACACGGCGCTTTTTCTAGCAGTCCACCTCAATGTTGAGGCCAGCAAGCTCCTGCTCGAGGCCGGCGCGCCCCTCGATTGCGAATCCTTGCACGCTACAATCCTGACGGGCAATGTGGACTTAATGGAAGAATGCCTAAAACTAGACTCCTGTCCTAACTTATCAAGGAGAGATTCCCGTGGTATGACAGCTCTTCACCTCGCGGCGAGTCTAGGCCGCGACAATATTGTGAAGAAACTCCTGGAAGCCAAAGCACCGACAAGATGTTGGGACATGAACAACATGGACCCTCTTATGTGTGCACAAAAATATAATCACAGCAGCACCGTAAGCCTACTTCAAAATGCACAGTCATTACCCATGGGTGATTACCAGTCTCGCGTAGAGCAGGGTATTTGGGGTCGAACTGCTTTGCACTGGGCTGCAGAAGCCGGGGAAGACCTAGGTACATATATCATGGACGAATCTCTAAGTCATATTATCGATGATTTGGATGACTTACAGTGCACTGCTCTGCATTTGGCAGTGTTATCAGGATCATTGAAGACAGTCCAGCAGCTTCTATCTGCTCACGCCCAGACAGACCTTGCCGATACTTTAGGCCAAACTCCACAACATTACGCAACTAAACAGCCAGATGTCAACATTCTAAAAGCTATCATTTCAGCAACAGCTGATATTGATGTTCAGGATAAATGGTCGCGAACACCTCTGCACTTAGCTGTCCAGGAGGGTCATGCAGCATTAGTAGAGGAACTGATGCGTGCTGGTGCGAAATTATTGACAGATAATGCCAAAAACAATCCCCTGCATATCGCTATCGCTTCGAGAAAAGATGAAGTAGTCCGTATTATATTAAATAGCGAATGTGGAAAAGCAGCGGTGCTACAACGGGACGGTAACGACAGGACTGTATTACATCTCGCCTCTCAGTTTGGCAGGCTGAATATCCTGACGGATATTTTCGATTGCGTTCCAGAACCTGCTTCTATAATTGACTGCAAGGACTCGGAAGAAAAGACGGCGCTTCACTTAAGTGCCCTCTTTGGGCAGCCCGAAATTACTCGAAAGCTTATTGATAGAGGGGCTATTGTATACAAGGTAGATAAAAAACGATTCATGCCCGTCCATTTTGCGGCCCGGGCCGGTCATGAAGAAATCGTGAAAGATCTCATTAATGCTCTTCCGCGGAATGTTGATTGTTATCTTCAGAAATTCGATCAGTCACCTCCAGCCACCGTGCTGGATGCCGTGTATCACGAGCAAGCCTTTTTTGAAGCTTTATATCATATCCAAGCTATTACATGGAATCAAGAAAAATTTTGCTGGGAAATGTCCGAGGAGAAGTTTACTCCTGAATATCGAGAAACGCTTCGAAATGGAATTATTTCGGAGTTGAATATATTCGATAAGGACAATAATAGCGTTCCCAGCACAATACTGATGCAGGCTGTTGAGGGACGCCACGAAAAGATGGTCAGGCTTATTCTTCAAATGATTCCTGAAATGCCTTTACAAGCGAGATCCTACCATTACTCCAATGTTCTATCCCTAGCTGCACGAAATGGAGATACAAACATAGTATCTCAACTCATCGAGCACAAAGCGGATCCAAACGCTATTACCGATATGCAAGACACATGTCTACACGAGGCTGCAAAAAATGGACATGACAAAGTCATCAAACAACTCGTTGTCGAAGGCGCCAATGCGGATCTCGCTCGTCTTCATGACGGCTACACGCCTCTTCATCTGGCAGCGGAAAACGGACACACCAATGCGGTCGAAGAACTTTTACATGTCGCTTATTTGAACGTTCGAAATGATTTGGGACGGACCCCTCTACATTGTGCGTGTCTGAAAGGACATGAAAATGTTATCAATTCTCTCCTTGATGCGAATGCTGATGTATCGGTTCGAGATTATGAAATGCGGACACCGTTAGAAATAGCGATCGAAGTGGGTATCTCGGATGAAGTACGAGAAAAGATCCAGAGTAGGGCTGTTTTGCAGAAAGTTCAGGTTTGAGACTTAGAGTATGGTTGAGATTACTATGTGTTGTTTTTGATTTGATCATCGAGAGCTTCTGGGTGGTTGCCTGCCCGTACAGGATATGAACCTCTAACGTATTGACTACCTACGGCGCTCTCCACACATAAACTCACTCATCAAGTCATCAACTCACCCACTTCGAATTCATCCTCCTTATTTCCTTTCCGTAATTACTGTCAGAAATAGTGAATTATGATAACAAATGCACTATTCACATTATGTACAACCTCAATATTTTTGAGGCCATATAGTAATAGCTTCATTTCTACAATCATTACACCCTGAATAATATTTTGTGATAATTACCTGCATTTGTTATCAATCTACAAAATATCAGTATATCTTGATAAACCTCCAACTTAAAGCTATCTATCAATTAGCATTCAACTTTATTCAATTAACTTATCTTTGAAGAAAGTGTAGGAGAGTATATATATATACCTAATTGACACACAACAAATTTCGAAGGAAACTTTTTCTTCGAAATACGACCCTTTCGCGATCGATCTAGATCATAGCTATTAAACCAAATTGATTGCAACTGCCCCCAAGTGATTCTGACCAGTAGTTGTTGTGATACTGTCGTCGGCGCTCCAAACACGAAACTCGCACGAAAATTCGCGTAAAATTTTCACCTCAAACTATCAGAATAAGATCCTCAATATGAATAACTTCAACAATCCATCAATACTCAAGGATACAGCTATGATGGAGGCTTCTCCCGAAGCCTCCATCATACCAAACACGTATCCTACTGTTATTCTAGGTACCCCAATACCCTCAAGCCCTCCCCCGCCTTCTGAAAACCCTCAATTCGAAATCTCTAGCCCTAGTCTACCAACCAATCAGCCAACCAGTTCTGGAAGAAGAGTTGAAGACTTCAATCTACTTAGTGACCCCTTTATTACTCAAGATACAACCAATACTACCTATATATTCAATCAGGAATAAGAAACGTGGCCCTACAATGCCCCTTAGCAATCAGAATAAACAACCCAGAATAAAAAACAATCCAACTACACCTAAGGACACTATCTTAAAAGCAAGAGATCTTATAGTATTAGCGTCAACTGTTTCTCAATCATGAGATGAGCAATCGAAGCTATTAGATCTCCTAGAGATCTTTAGAGAATATACCGAAAAAGGAAAGCTGACCGCCGCCTCCAATATCATCACCTCCCAAATCACTCATCTAGAATCCGCTACACGGAAAATCGAAACTCAAGCTAAAGCCCTAACCAAAGCTCCCTTGCCAATCAATACACCAACCACTAAATCGACATATGCAGCAATAACAAAAGAAGGAGAATGGAACCTAGTAGGCAAGGGAAGAACTATTAGATCTTCCCCAATAGATAAGAAGATCGAAATCACACAAAGACGCTTAATCCTGATCAAACCAGAGATCACGAACATTACCTCCTTTTCACCTATATCAATTCGAAACCAAATAAACGAAGCATTCCAGAAAACTGGAATTAAAGGCCCGGTTATAGCAGGAGTAACTCTATCGCTGAATAGAAATATAATAATTACTACAAATGCACCTTTCACATCACAACTTCTATTAGAAAAAAAGGCAATCTGGAGTAATCTCATCAAATTCGAAAGAATTCAAAAGGATCAAGAATGGCATAAGGTCATTATTCATAAAATCCCTATAAAAGAATTTTCTGGAACAAGAGGAATGGACCTCATTCTTGAGGAAATCAAAACCTTCAATCCAGAATTCAAGCCCATAGGAACCCCTTTTGGCTTACACCATCATCAAAAAGAGCTCATCAACGGGAAGGAGCAATAGTGATTGCTTTTGCAACAAAATCAGAAGCAGAGCTAGCCATTCGGAAACGACTATATATCGCTGGCACTAGTACAAGAGTAGAAAAGTTCTACGAATCCAAACCAACTACACAATGCCAAAAATGCCAAGGATTCGGACATCAGGATACACATTGCAGAAGGGATCCCTCTTGTGGACTATGTGGAGGCAAACATATCACATCAGTACATCTATGTGTAGTCTGCAATATCAGAGGAAAGTTCTGCCAACATCTCGCTGCTAAATGCTCGAACTGCCAAGGAAAGCATACAGCAAATTCAAGAACCTGCGAAATCTATCAAGCAATCCAACAAAAAGCAAATAACACCAACTTATGAGTTACACTAATATTCGAATTCTTCAAATAAATCTTAATAAGAGCTCACAAGCTACAGAGAACGTTCTACAGCTTGCAATAGAACTCAATATCGATCTTATTATGATTCAAGAACCTTGGATTATCAAAAATGGAATCGATTACTCAAATTCAAGATCTATTATACACTCTAATTTCATACAAACACTACCAAGATTCGATTCTAACTTTCGACCTCGTACATTACTATACACTTCAAAAACTCTTCAAGCTACAATCAACCTAGCTCCCGATTCCCCAATAGATCCTGATATACAAATCTTTAATTGTCAAAATGGAGATAAAACCTTTCAAATTATCAATATATACAACGAGGCTGATCAAGCTAAAGAGAAAGGTTTCACAATTGAAAGATGTTTATATGATATATCTATCACACAAGAAACTATCCTCCTTGGCGACTTCAATGCCCACCACCCATGGTGGGATCCTTTTCAAAGAAAAGCGGAAACGCTGATCAATTAGCAGAATGGTTTGAAGATCAGAATCTCATTCTTCTAAACGAGCCCGGAATCAGCACTTTCTATCGAACTAATCTCCTTAATCCAAGTGTCCTTGATCTAACACTAGCGTCAGAAGGAATCTCTCCCCAAATTCACAACTGGCAAACTCTTTCAGATACAGGATCCGACCATGCAGGAATACTATTCGAACTGAAAGGAAAAGAAGACTTAAACGCCCTCAATTCAGAATCAACAACTAGATTCAATACAAAGCTAGCCAACTGGGAAAATTTTGAATCAATACTAAAATTGGAATCCCTGTATTCCCCTATTTTTTCTATTTTAGACTCAATAACTTCTACGGAAGAGGACTCACTAAACTTCTTGAAAGAAAGAGACAATTCCCATTCAATTCTAGATCAAGCAGCAAGCGAACTTACAAGGATTATCCAAAAAGCAACAGAAAGGTGTATACCCAAAGTTGTTTCAATCAAAAGAGCTAAACCATGGTGGTCACCCGAGTTGAAAGATCTTCGAAAAGAGCTAGGAAAAGCAAAGCAATCAATCGAATCAAATCGAGAGAACCCTAATCTTAAGGAAGAATATCGAATTGCTAGAAACAAATACTTTCAAGCTATTAAAACAGCAAAAAAGGATCATTGGAATGATTTCCTAGAAAAGGAGGATACACAGACAGTTTTCAAAGCAATGACCTATACCAAAGACTTCCAAGATCAAAGGATACCGGATATTTCATCAGAAAGCTCTTTTGAAGGAAAATGCTCTGCTTTCAGATCGACTTTATTCCCTCCCCCTCCTACTACTCTAAAACCACAATGGGTAGGGTATAAACAATCCAAGAAATGGGAATGGCCCAATCTCTCTCAAATCGAATTAAGCAATGCCTGCTCAGCTAAGATACAAGGAAAGACCCCTGGTCCAGATGGGATCACTCAAGAAATCATTACAAAGGCCTACAAAGCAATCCCACAGATCTTTTTTTACTCTTTTCAGCAAACTCCTCAATCTCGGATATCACCCTAAATGCTGGAAACAAGCTACTGGAGCTATTCTAAAGAAAGCCTCAAAACCTGATTACTCACTTCCAAAAGCATATAGAGTGATTGCACTCTTAAACTGTCTGGGAAAAATTAGTGAAAGGATTCTAGCTCAACGATTAGGATATTTAGCGGAAACTACCCACCTTCTACACAAGAGTCAAATAGGAGGCCGCCAAAAGAAATCAGCAATCGATGCTGCACTTCTATTAACAACAGAAATCGAAAGAAACAAGCAAGATAACAAGAAGACCTCAATATTATTTATGGATATAAAGGGAGCATTCGATCACGTTTCAAAAAATCGACTACTGGATATCTGCAAGAAGTTAAGACTACCGACGAATCTCATCTCCTGGATAGCTTCATTTCTTCAACAAAGACAACTAAAACTATCCTTTAATAACCAAATCGAATCTTTCAAGCCAATTTCGACCGGAATACCACAAGGCAGTCCAATTTCTCCAATTCTCTTCCTTATATACATTAGGGACCTCTTTTATCCAATTCGATCAAATTTCTTTCCTATATTGATGATATTGCCCTAATCACCAATTCATCTACATGGAAAAAGAATATCAAATCTCTAGAGAGAGCTACAAAACAAATCTACGAACTCAGCTCAAAGAATGCTATTCAATTCGACCTAGCAAAAACAGAGCTAATGCACTTTTCATCATCCAAATTGACGAAAAACTACCCAATCAAACTACCCAATTCGGAAATAATTATACCTCAATCTCTAATTAGATGGTTGGGAATATGGTTCGACCCGAGCCTCAAATTCAATCAACATGTTAATATTCGAATCACACAAGCAAAGGAGCCTTCCATCGAATGGCCCGATTAGCTAATATCGAAAAGGGCCTCAGTCCGAAAGCTCTTAGACAGTTATATATAGCATGTGTGACCAGTATAGCCGATTACGCATCAGTGATTTGGTGGAGAGGCCAAGCCCATTTCAAGGATATGATGCAATCACTTCAAAATCTAGCTCTTCGAAAGATATTAGGAGTATTCAAAACTGCTCCAATTCTTCCAATGGAAGTAGAAGCAGGCTTAAAACCCTCAAAAATTCGATTAGACTCGAATATTAGGCAATACGCATTCCGTTTAGCTAAACTTTCACCAAATCATCCAATCAATATCGAAAAAGCATCACTAATCCAATATCAAGCCAATTTGGATGCGATCTCTACCCCTCGAAGAAAACGATATAAACCTACTCAACTGGATAAAATCAAAGAATCGATAAACCAGGACTTCAACCCTTCCTCACTCCGAAAAGATCATTCATTTTAACTTCCCCCCATGGAAAAGAGAAACCCCCTTCCGAGTTAACATTAGCAATTCGTCAAAAGAAGATGCTGCCATTCTTCATAATATTGTTTTCAAACATAGGGATAAAGATACCACCTATATTTACACTGATGCCTCCTCCACCGAAAAGGGAATAGGTATTGGAGTAGGCATAGTAGCTATACAATCAAATAATCGAATTCTATATCAAGAGCGAAGCAATATTGGTACTAATCAATTGGTATATAATGGAGAGCTTTTTGGAGTTACAAGAGCTATTGAATACGCTAGCTCAATCGCTTATACTGGTCAAAAGTTCAAAATCTACTCGGATAATCAAGCTGGTTTATACCGCTTAAAAACTCCTTCAGATCACCCAGGACAAGCCAATCAGATAAGAGCGATCAAAGCAGCAGAAGTTATCAGAGCAAAAGGAGCCGAAATCTCCTTAAATTGGGTTCCTGGTCATACCTCAGTTGAAGGAAATGAGCTAGCAGATAAGCTAGCCAAGGAAGCAACCACAATACAACCTACCTCGAACGAAACAAGCTTTGGACTACTAGGTATGACTGTCAAAGAATATGCCTCAGATCAATGGCTTGATACTCTCAAACAATACGAACTCAGATCAAACCAATCCCCATCAACTTACTCGAAGCTATTTCCATGGAAAATAGGTTCCAAAATCAAGCTACCAAGCGGAACTACTCGAAATACTGCTAGCGCATTCTTTCAACTCAAATTAGGTCACGGATATATCAAATCCTGCTTACATCGTTTCAAACTCACCAATAACAAATGTATATGCAGTAATATTGAGGCACCACAACACCTCCTTATTAGCTGTCCTATATATAAAACAAAAAGAAAAGAGATCTTTAAGAAGATACCATTATCCAAAAACACTATACAATTCCTATTGCATACAAAAATAGGTATCGAATTAGCTATCAAATTTATCAATATCACTAAAATCGCTACAAGGGCATGGCATCTAGCAAGGACTCTTGAACAAGAAGTAATAGAGGAAGGAGTAGTAGTGGAAGAGGAGAGAGGAGAAGAGAATGAAGAAGAAGCAGTTGAGGAAATAAGAGAGGGGTTTGACCTCCTCACAACTTCTTGATTTTCAAAATCTTTTTATTATATGCAATGCGTATAATGAGCGGGCACTGTTCCCCAGCATTTGTTTTCACTTCCCCAATTAGATCATATCCAATATTGTAAATTAAAAAGTTACCCGTTAGGCCCTTAGGGCCTAGCCGTCCTATATAGTCTTGGACTGAAGATGGACGTTAATAAAATCAATCAATCAATCAATACCTAATTGACGACAATTGTATTTTATACCTAGTTATTTATACAAGAATTTTCACTTTCAATCCAAAAGAAAAAAAGACTATATTTACTTCTTTTTTATAGAAAACAATAAAGAAAAAAGAATATGTCTAGCTTCTAAATTAAATTTATATTCAAAAATCGTACGATTGTTATAGGTTTACTACCCGTTTCTAGCTAGATTATATATAACTGCCTTAGGCATCTATATTCTATTATATAGTCAGCGCTTCTTTAGTTATTAACGTGGTTTATCAGTATGTGCACCATATCAGCATGTGCACCATATCAGCATGTGCACCATATCAGCATGTGCACCACTTTTACCTCAATTATTATCTTTCCACTTCAATACGCGATTTATCAACAATCTATAATGCAATCGAATAATAAAGAAGCTCAAATACTCTTAGCTATCGAAGCTATTCGAAAAGATAAAAAATTAAGCATTCGGAAGGCTGCAAAGCTATATAATATATCGCATACAACACTTATCCGCAGAATGAATGGTTTAACCCCTCATACGGAATTTCGACCAAAAAGCCATAATTTGACTGATTTGGAAGAGGAAGTACTTATTCAATATATACTCGATACGGATGAGAGAGGATTTAGTCCTCGAATAAGTGATGTGGAAGATATGGCGAATTATATCCTCGAAACGCGGGGTGTGAAGAAGGTTGGAAAGCTCTGGGCTCATCGCTTTGTGAAACGACATACAGAATTAAAGACGCGTTTTAATCGCGTTTATGACTTTCAAAGAGCTCTCTGCGAAGATTCAGAGCTTATTGAAAGATGGTTTCGATTGGTATCGAATATGCGGGCCAAATATGGTATTCTGGACTGCGATTTCTACAACTTCGAGGGATGCGATGATTCAACACCTGTACGTGGTGCATCCTACGAACCTGTAATTTTTCTTACAGAGCCAAGATTGAATCAGGCTAAAGCTAGGCAAAGGTCGTGCTTTAAAAAGGAGCGGTACTGGGAGTGAAGGTATCGTGAATTTGGCCCGGAACAGAGGACTATCAGTCGAACGGAGACGAAAACTACCCGACAATCAACGAAACAACGACGGATTTCGAAGCGGAACCACCTTTACGAATCTGCAGTGGGATGCAGAGCCTGAGAATTGCTTTAAGGAGCATTTCAAAGCGGACTGCCTTTACGAATCTGTGTGGGAGCAGAGCCTGAGAAGGAAAGCGTTGTGCCGGTGATTGACAGGGCACCTCTGGGGCGCTAGCGTGCAGAATTTTCATGATCCAACAATGCGTACAATCTGCGGGTATACCGGATTGGAAGTTTACAGGTGGTTAAGGGGAGTAATCGAGAATGTATAAAGGTTGTGATAGAGTCTTATTGAGGCCAGCGGAGGTATGGGTAGATTAGGGATGGAGGGACGTTTTTGGCACTTTGCTCTACGAATGTACAAGAGCGGCATCATGGCGGCAGAGGAACTCTCGAACGAGGGGGATGCTTTTAGCAAGTTTCACTCTTCTGCGAAGCATTCGGCAGACATCACGGCAGCGGATGAGCTCTGGCAGAAGCCACCTTATAAGACACATATCCGATACGTTCTCAACCCTCCGCATTATCGATTACAAACTATACATTGGGGGAATGGACTTTGCAGGCTGCGCTTTGGTTAGTGAGCTGGAAACGTATTTTTAGTTGCCTGGCTAGGGGTTAAGACACAGCAAAGCTTGCAAGATACGGTCGGCCTTGTTGTGCAGGAGAGATCCGGCAAGGTAACGCGAAACGGTGCACAAGCCGCGGGGCGTAGCGTATAATGGCAGCGACAGTGACACTGTCTATACGGCTCGAGAGGACGGATGCGCGTATCGGTCTATAATAGGGTACAAGGCAGCTGGCAATGGAGATACCGGGTAGGCTTAGGGAGCAAACAGGATAATGGGTGTAGAAAGGTTGTTTTTGCCTGGGGGCAACCTTCTCAAAGGATATTGAGACTGACATCTTGTATCTGGGAAAGCATGGTAAGAATTGGTTACTCTTACTTATATTTGTAGTCTCACTGGATATATTGTAAAAGACTCATAGATTTGCAAATATAATATTATCACTGCCAAAACCTCAGGAGAATGGAACCTAGTTACAAAGGGAAAACCCACAAAACAGAAAACTACAGAACAAAAGGAAGAAGCCCCAAGCAAACGACTAATCCTCATCAAACCCCTTATTTATCAGCCACACTCTTTTACACCATTAAATACAAGGAATAAAGTCAACGAAGCCTTCAAGAAAGCAGGAATCAATGGACCAATCATCTCAGCTATCACTACTACAAGGAGCGGCAATTTTATACTAACCACTAACAGCCCTTTCAATGCACAATTCCTGATCGAAAAGAAGGAGATCTGGGACAAAATCCTTGATGCCGAAAGAATACAAATCGATAAACCCTGGCATAAAGTCATCATTCACAAAATCCCAATTCAGGAATTCTCAGGTCTGAACGGTATGGACCTAATCAAAGAGGAAGTCAATACCTTCAACCCAGGGTTCAGTATTATGGGTACTCCTTACTGGCTTACTAATGCCTCCAAGAGAGCCAAACAACAAGATGGAGCAATAGTCATTGCATTTGCTACACAAAAAGAAGCAGATATAGCTATCCAGAAAAGGCTATATATTGCAGGCATGAGTGTTAGAGTAGAAAGATTCTATCCATCTACTCCTTCATCCCAATGCAAAAGATGCCAGGGATTCGGCCATAACGAATCATACTGCAAAAAACCTCCAGCTTGCGGACTTTGCAGTAATAATCATGCTACAGTCGGTCATTTCTGTATAATCTGCCAAGCAAAAGGCAAACCATGTCAACATCTAAGTGTCAAATGTGTTAATTGTAAAGGAGAACACAAAGCCAACTCGAAAGTATGTGAAGTATATCTATCAACCATCAAGAAATCCAACTAATGCTGTACAACAATACTCGCATTCTTCAAATCAATCTAAACAAGAGCCCTCAAGCAACCGAAAGTGCTCTCCAACTTGCTTTAGAACTCAAAATTGATCTCATAGTCATTCAAGAACCCTGGATCCTCACGAATCCTGAGAAAGACTTCTCCTCAACCAGATCTATCGCCCACTCCAGCTTCTCTCAACTCCTCCCAAATAATCCTTCGAACCTGCGTCCCCGAACCATGATCTACATTTCAAAGGATTCAAACCGCTAGTAGCCCTAGCTCCCAACTCCCCGAATGATCCAGATATTCAAATTATTGATATCACTCAAGGAAACCATACAATACAACTCATCAATATCTACAATGAAGCGGACCAAGCCAAAGAAAAAGGCCACACCATCGAAAGATGCCTTTTCAATACCCCTCTTACTCATCACACCATCCTCGTAGGAGATTTCAACTCCCATCACCCTTGGTGGGACCCCTTCTCTAACAAAAGCTCAAATGCCGACCTACTCACCGAATGGTTTGAGGATCACAATCTCATTCTATTTAACAAACCAGGCACGAGCACCTTTTATCGAACAAATATGACAAATCCAAGTGTCTTAGACCTTACTTTAGCCACAGATTCAGTATCTCCCCTATATCACTGATTGGCAAGTCCTCCCTGATCTTGGATCAGATCACTTAAGCATTCTCTTTGAAGTAAAGGGCACTTCATCCCGTACAACGAACATAGCTCAGCCAGCAAGATTCAACACAAAACTTGCGGATTGGGAAAAATTCGCGAATACCCTCAAATCGAAAATATCGATATCAACCATCTTAAATTCGAGTGAATACCTTAATATCGCTACCTCAGAATCCAACTCTCTGGATTCCCTTCTCGACAAGAGCCAATACATACAAGTATTGGATGATGCTGCAAAAGAATTCACCCGAATAATCACTTATTCGGCTGAAACCAGTATACCGAGAATCAGGTCCACAAAAAGAGCTAAACCCTGGTGGTCTCCAGAGCTGAAAGCCCTTCGAAAACGACTCGCTAATGCATATGAGAACGCCAAGCTTTACCCGGAAGACGATATGTTCAAGAAAATCTACCAGTCAGCCAGGAATCATTACTTCCAAGCTATTAAAACAGCAAAGAAAAATCATTGGAATGAGTTCCTTGAAAAAGAGGATACCCAATCCATATTCAAGGCAATGTCATACACAAAAGACATGCAAACCGAACGAATCCCGAATATTCGATCTAATCCCTCCAAACTAGAAAATTCTTTCGAGGGAAAATGCTCTGCATTTAGATCGACCCTATTTCCTCCTCCTCCATTCACCCCACCGCCCAATTGGGAAAGCTATAAACAATCTAAGAAATGGGAATGGCCTGATCTTACAGAGAGCGAACTCCTAAACGCGTGCTCTGCAAAAATCAAAGGAAAGACCCCTGGCCCCGATGGGATTACTCAAGATATCATTATTCAAGCGTACAAAGCAATACCAAAAGCATTCTTCACCCTCTTCAGTCATCTTATCAACCTCGGTTACCATCCTTCTTGCTGGAAACAAGCCACTGGAGCAATACTCAAGAAACCTTCGAAACCAGACTACTCGGCCCCAAAAGCTTATAGAGTTATCGCCCTACTGAATTGCCTTGGCAAGATAAGTGAAAGAATTCTGGCTCAAAGGCTTAGCTACTTAGCGGAGACTACGCAATTACTTCATTACTCTCAAATGGGTGGAAGACAAAAGAAATCAGCCATCGATACAGCAATCTTACTCACTACCGAAATCGAAAGAAATTCAAGATCCAAGAAGAAAACCTCAACTCTCTTCCTGGATGTTAAAGGCGCCTTTGATCATGTATCTATGAACAAATTATTAGATATCTGCAAGAATCTAAACCTCCCAACCAGCCTAATCGCCTGGATCTCATCTTTTTTGAAGGAAAGGCTACTCAAGCTCTCATTCGATGGCCAAATTGAAACCTTCAAACCGATCAATACCGGGATCCCCCAAGGCAGCCCTATTTCGCCAATCCTCTTCTTAATTTATATTCGAGATCTATTCTCAGCAAATTCGATCAAATATCTCTCATATATAGATGACATAGCTTTAACAACATTTTCAACATCCTGGAAAAAGAATATCATCTCCCTCGAAAGAGCAACTAAACAGATATATGCTCTGGGCAAAGAAAATGCTATTCAATTTGATCTAGCGAAGACGGAACTAATACACTTCTCTACATCTAAAGATACGAAGACAGCCCCAATCAAGCTTCCGAACGAGGAGATAATTCAACCCTCAACATTAGTCAGATGGCTAGGCATATGGTTCGACCCTGGCCTCAGTTTCAAACAACATGTCACAATCCGAGCTACCCAGGCTAAAACCTCATTCTACCGAATGGCTAGACTTGCTAATTCTGAAAAAGGCCTTAGTCCCAAGGCAATGAGACAGCTCTATATGGCATGCGTCACCAGCATAGCTGACTACGGTTCAATTTTATGGTGGAAAGGGCAAAACCAATTCAAGAAAATCCTTCAATCCTTGCAAAACCTCGCCCTTCGAAAAATCCTAGGAGTATTCAAAACCTCACCAATAAAACCAATGGAAATAGAAGCCGCATTGTGCCCTCCAGAAGTAAGGCTAAATGCCGGAATCAAACAATACGCATTTAGATTATTGAAAATCTCGCCTTCTCATCCTGTCAATTTAGTAGCTACAAAGCTAGCTACAGAAAAGGATAATCAAGATGTAGTTGCAACCCCTCAAAGAAAGCAATTAAAACCTACTCAACTCGAAAAGATCAAAAATTCAATTCAGAAAGACTTCGATCCTCTCACTTTGGAAGGAATCCATCATTTCTACTTTCCTCCTTGGAAGAAAGAAGTTCCATATAAAGTCAATATCAGCAAATTAGGAAAAGAAGAAGCTGCGATGATCCACAATCTGGCTTTCAAATATAGGTGCAAAAATACCATTACAATATACACCGATGCCTCATCCACTCTAGAGGGAATAGGGGTTGGGATCGGGATAGTAGTCATCTTACCAAATGGCCGAATCTCACATCAAGAGACTATCAATATAGGCGTGAATCAGCTTGTCTATAATGGTGAGCTCCTAGGAGTTACTAAAGCGATCGAATACGCAAATTCAATAGCCCAACCAGGAAACAAGTTCAAGATATACTCAGATAATCAAGCGGGATTATTCCGGTTGAAAACCCCCTCCGATTTACCTGGTCAATCATGCCAAATCAAAGCTATAAAAGCTGCGGAAGCTATTCAAAATAAAGGAGCCGAAATCTCTCTCAACTGGGTCCCCGGACATACATCTGTACAAGGAAATGAGCTAGCTGATTCTCTTGCAAAAGAGGCAACCAAAATACCATCCTCATCTCACGAAACCAGTTATGCCTTTATTGGAATGGATATAAAAAGAATGAAATCAGAGAACTGGATAGCCATCCTTAACACTAACAATTTTCATCAACCATCGTCAACATATTCAAGAAACTACCCCTGGAAGATCAGCTCAAAAATCAGAGTTCCAGGCAACATCAAAAGAAGCACAATCTGTGCTCTGTTCCAACTCAAAATTGGACACGGATACTTCAAATCTTATTTGAAACGATTCGGAATCTCCTCTAATGACAGTTGTAAATGTGGGGGAAAGGAATCTCCTGATCATCTTCTGCTCAATTGTCCTATATACAAAACGGCAAGGAAAACCCTCAATAAGGATAACCCCACAGCCCGACCTACCATGCAATATCTGCTTCATACTAAAGCAGGAATCATCAAGACCCTCGAATTTATCGAGGCGACGAGAATAGCCACCAGATCATGGCATCTCAATAGAATGCATGAAGGAGAAGAGGAAGAAGGTGGAGAAGAAGAGGATGGACCGGAAGATTGTGATTGACTTGATCAATTCTAGTCAAATTGGTCAGTTTGGTCAATTTGGTCAATTTGGGCAATCACCCCAATGTCAAATTTCATTATATTTCAGTTGTTATTCCTCTTATTTGAATACGAGAGTATCTGTAAGGCGGGCTTGGTTCCCTAGTATTAGTTTTCACTTCCCCCATTCAAACATTAGAAGATTGAGGCTCTCAATCTCCCCAACCTGTATTAGCTACGGTCGAATAAGGCCAGCTACCCTCCATTTATTATTGTTAGAAGCCTACAAAGCTCCTAGCCGTCTTAGATAGTCATAGACTCAGTGTAGACGTTAATTTAATCAATCAATCAATCAATCAATCAATCACTCGCACTTCATTTTATCGCTTTGCAACGACCAGCAACCTCCTCTACTAGACGAACTGGCTTTTATCTACAATTATATATTTAGATATGAACAAGGAGCACTTTATTCGATCTTCTGGGATGAAATCCGGCTCCTTGGCTGCCGCTAGTACTAACCAGTTAGTGTCCTTATACCTTCAATCTCCCCCTAATATTCCACTTCGTCTCTCTGTACTCGTTAGTCTCGAAGCAGGTTTTCATTAGAAAGAAAAATTTGGGCTTTATATCACTGAACTGCTTCCAGCTTCAATCACGACTCATGAGTTGTAGAATAACAATTCTGGGTTTTATTAAGGGTATTATCTAACTAGCTAAAATCATCACCAAAATCATTCGTACGTAAAGAGGGTTTCGAAAATCATCACTAAAATCATTCGTATCCGTAAAGGGGGTTTCGTAGATTCTCCGGTAGTCCGGAGTATCTGTACATTTGACCAATATTCCAACCAAGAGACCGAGTCGGCATATCGTCGTCGTTATCATCATAGAGAGTCCTGTGCGTGTTGTCCAGCACTCTCAATCCATTCAGTCAATCACCGCGATGCGATTAGGAGGAACTGAGACCAAGGAGGATCTGGCAGGTGAGGGTAATACCAAGTGGTCCTGCAGGTGTGTAGGCACATTCGGCTTTCTCGATCGTATTTTTCAGGCTCGCTGCCTGAGTTTTTGCACCGGCGGCGCAAGTTGGGACAGCGTTGATGATTCCAAAAGCAATGGTATCAACGACTCCCTCGAGAGTGCGAAGAACTGCCGCAACGGGTGCGCCGCCAAGTGATTGCAACAATCCGGCCTTGCCAATGAGGACAGCTAGAAGATCTTGGTGAACCTTGACAAACTTGGGGGTTCATTAGCTTTCCATCTTTATGATTGATTAAGGAGGCGACCTACGTCTCTGAATGCATCGCAGACATCTGTTTGACCCTTGATAGTAAGGGTTCCGATTCTGGTTGCAAGTTAGATCTGGCTGTGCTCTGAGGCCTTCCGTATATGAGAAGCTCTTACGGGTTTGATGCCATAGCTGCAATGTCCGCTTGTACATCGGCGATGATGCCATTGAAACCAAGGACGATGGGCTTTGAGGTGTTAGTCTTGCTTTTAACATTGAAGAAGAGCAGTCACATACTGTAAAGGTAGATGGGTCGAGAATAGCGAGTGGACTGAAATTGATTCCTTGAACAGTGACCTTAAGGTTGCCGCTGAGGACTGTAATGTCGTTGATGGCGCTGACGACGGTGGCGGAAGTCATTGCTCTTTGTTCAATAACTGTAGGAGCGGCCGATGCAGCGCCGACCATAGCGGCCATGAAAAGCTTGGAGAATTGCATGATGATTAGATGAAGTAGATGCTGGAAGCACAAAGGTATATTAGAATTAGATGCTGGAGTGATTAGAATGTTGATTGCGAAGCTGATGATGGGATGTTGTTCTCCAAGGTCGAATGGCATCTCTTTATACTTGAGTCTGTAGCAGAGAACACCTCATTTCTTTCGACTTGATGGCTCTGTATCTTCACCGTGTGTACCTAATTGTTGTTGATAGTGGGTCTCCGCTATTGAAGCTTCGCCAACACCTTATTCACTATACATGTTGCGCTGAAAATGTATGGACTTTTCTGGACCATGTTGTCTTGCCCATCATCACTAGCAATAGTTAGGTTGGTTTGCTTGGTGATGGTCTTTCTGTTTGCAGGACATAAATGCAAAATGCTTTACCAAAAAGAGATGCCATACTCATACTTCGTCCTAATATCGCGCCGGGAGTTTTGCCATGTTGACTTCCACACAGGGAATTTTCGACGATCCTCCAGCCTTTCCGCTCATTCGAAGAGTCCCGATACCCAGTCTCCGGAATTCTCCCACTGGCACTTCTCAGATCTGCATCTCCACGTGCCTTAATCACAACAAGTCGCGCCTAGTGCAATAAATACAGCATGTGTCTCGAAACTAGATCTTCATCCAGATCTCTAAAACATGTCTTATATGCATCCGGATCTGAATTGGTTCCTACCTTAATCACACCTCATACTTTCACATCACATTCCAATCACAGTGTATGATCGACCACATATTGCGGCTGCAGAATACCGGGGCCTCTAATGATGAGCAGTGTGTTTCGCTTAGTTCTAGTATGTCTTGCGCTTAAGCGCTACAGGGTCTGGAGAGGCTTCTGATTGGGCACGCTAGTACTTGGAATGTCAGGTGTCAAGACGGCATAGGATGCGGGACAGCAGACTAT
Organism: Sclerotinia minor; assembly: GCA_025389075.1. Classification (NCBI taxonomy): domain Eukaryota; kingdom Fungi; phylum Ascomycota; class Leotiomycetes; order Helotiales; family Sclerotiniaceae; genus Sclerotinia; species Sclerotinia minor. Next base: position 976,268 of record QRFH01000013.1, on the reverse strand, counting down.
TGACGATTTTCAGCTGTGAATAAATTCAATGATTTTGCTGCAGCAAGGGTTGTAGGAAAAGTGCCAAGCATGTACTTATCACTCGGCCAGATGTAGTGCGACAATAGATCTATCTATGTACCCCGCAGAATTGACAGTATTCTCATGGAGCACCTATATAGACGCTTGACCTTGAGAAAATCAAGCTTCTTATTGGTCATTAGACTAATGCCCCTTGAACGACGAACATGAGCTTGTTGAACATGAGGCTTGATGGACATGTCATGTTCAACAAGAACAAAAATCCAGATATGCAACAATGAGGAATTCTCATCAGGTGATATCGAGCCAATCAAACACTAATCCAAACACGGTGTTCAGCCACACCATCACCCACTTCTCGAGCCACTCTCCACGCTGCGGAAGCAGGGTCCAGGGGAAGAATCGGTGAGTGTGCTGGATCTGCATGCAACAGCGGGGAGAGTAAGGTTATGATACTTCAGATGATAATGGATGGAACTTGTACCTAGCTCAGTGCACTCCTTACTGTATTTAGGCAAATCATTACCTTATCTTGTCTGCCTTGCCTATACTAAAACCTCGACTGTACCGCTTATTATTGATCAATACACCACTGCAATCTGATATACATAATATCATTTAATAAATACCTACCTATTCTCTCCGCGCTCGTTATCAAGTGAATATCCTTTTCCTCCTTTTGTTTTATTTCGCACTATATACTCCTCCCATTTCTATCTCCAGCATAAGTTAATCTCATCTCACTCATTCAAGAGTAGATGATACACATTTCCCATCTTTATACCATCTCTCACAATGCACAATCCCGATAACAGTACAAGCAACTACGCTACATTATAACCTGCTTCTTTTCCATATCCATTAATTTGCGTATATACTTAGCAGAATATATTCATCGTGCGATGCGGGAGGGAACGCGAAGAAGGGGTATAATGGATTGATAGCGGGAAGGTGCAGACCTGTCTGTCGATTATAAAACAAAGCGAATAGCTCAGTTTGAAAGGCACTAAATGTACTTTTGCTTGGATTGTTAAGAATATAGATTTGTGATTTCTGGGCAAGTGGTTTTGGGCAAGGCTTAGATAGACAAAAAGGAGGAGAATTGAAGGAGTTTTAATGAAAAGCAGACAATCACTTAGAAATACTAACTGGGTAACCTAAGATCTTACTTGGCGACTCCACCTCTGCATCTCACCGTCATGACTCTTCGACGATAGGGGCGTCCGAAACTTCTCATAACCTCACGATTATTTGTCTACATTTATATAAAAATTTAAAATACATATAATCAAAATCTCAAATAACCAATAACTTAAATTAACGAATAACTACCTATCACCATCTCAATTCCCCTCTCGCGAATCACTCATTTCACCTCATGCTCACCAGCGAAGAAGAAACCAATTTTCGCATCTTCCTCGATTGTTTATCAACCCCTCTAATCGAACAATGCACATCTGTCTCAAACCCTAATACCTCCAAACGAAAAACGAGAGGGAAAGCAAAGGCTGGGAGAAAAGGAACTATTAAACCTATATCAAAAGATATAAACATAGATGAAGCGAAGATTAATGATGCAGCCGAGCTCGCCGATTTTATTGAAGTAAGTTAGATCTTCCTTGTTATTTTTTTAATAAATCCATTTATTGTCTACCTACGGAAAGACAGATAATACGAAAAACTTACAGACAAAAAATAGTACATCGCCCTCGAAATATTCACCCATCTCCCACACGAACTCAGAACATTATCCCACAAAACCTACACCAGCAATCCAACCCTCCAAAAAATCTACCCTAATCTCCACCCCCTCGATCTCGAAACCTCAACCACAATAACCGAAGCACTTCCCCTAGCATCCCCGACTCCCTCCAAACCTACTCCCTCCTCCCAGCATATACCCCACTCCCCGAATTCCTCCATCCAATCCTCAAAACCTACACCACGCACCTCCTCACCCCATCCCCCACCCCCAAACCCATAATTCGCGCCTGCGAACTCTGCAACCGCGACTGGATCCCCCTAACATACCACCACCTCATCCCCAAATTCGTCCATGCAAAGGTCCTAAAACGGGGCTGGCATACCGAGGAAGAATTAAATAACGTAGCATGGATATGTCGCGCATGTCATAGTTTTGTACATCGCGTTGCGGGGCATGAGGAATTGGCGAGGGAGTTTTTTACGGTGGAGTTGCTTAGGGAGAGGGAGGATGTGGCGAGGTTTGTGGAGTGGGTGGGGAGGGTTAGGTGGAAGTGTAGGTAGGTAGGTGGTTATAGTATAAGTATAGTACGTTGTAGGTGAGGGGTTTGAGGGCTAGATGGGATGGATGGGATGGATGGGATGGATAGTTGACGGAAACATAAAGGTCACTTAATCTGTATCTTATATCATTTTAAAACATACTCTGTTACATACGACCATAGACTGAGGAGAATTGGGCATCCCGTCCGCTCTGCCATACACAAGCCTCAGATCGGTAGATTAGTAGTTGGGTGGGTGACCACCAGCGAATCCCTACTGTTGTATGTTTTTTTTCCTTTCCTTAATTTCTTTTTTTATAGCATTTTTATATTTTTGAATATCATTTATAAATATCTGTTTTAAAATGAGGGCGGGCTGCAATATAATATTTTTGAGAAAAATTAAAAGTAGTACTTGTCAAGTACTAGATTATGAGAATTGCACTTCTGCGGGTATTGTGTTCATATACCTCTATTGCTACTAATTATTAGTAATGATGGGAATGGAAAGAACAAGAAGTAAGGTTACAACGTTGGTACTGGTAGTAATGACACAAAAAGGTCAGGACGGACTGATGTGAAGAGAAAACCAAAAACAACAAGAGACAAAGCTAGAATAAACTATTTGTACTATACTGTAGATAAAACATACAGACATCAATCTCCTCAAAAATATATCTCATTTATCTTTGAGGATTCCAAACGTAGGACTTTCAGCCTGAAGATCTATTTTTATTCCAAAATTACAATCCATTTTCCCCATCCCGCTAATTAGGTAACCTTAAAACTTGGCACAGCCACATTAACCTTAAACTTATGTCATGTGGCGATGTAAAATTAATCCGCTTACCCAGGAATCTAGGATATGTTTCTCTCCACCATCTGCCCCGCACTCCTATATTCAGTACAGCCCTACGTGTAAGGCTGGCTCTGGAAGTTCTTGGATGCAGACATATATGCCTCCTAGGTAGATGATGATGATTTCGATGTCTTATCTTTTGTCTTTTGTCTTTTGTCTTTGTCTTTGTCTCTCTAGATACTAACCTTAAGTCTGAAGAAATATTAACCTTCCTTACAAAAGCTACGAAAACTCGAGGAAATAAACAATGACGGAAAGAGAAGAAGAAATGGATATCTGGAAATCCCCAGAACGCTCAAGCTTACTCAAGGAGACGAAAAATCCTGAATGCGAATAATGCTGGTATGATTCCTTCATTCACATCATTTTACTTTACTTATATCCTGAACCTGGATTTCGGAGCACTTACCTACTTCAGACTGCTTTTTGATCTCCAACTCTTGAATATGTTATGCATAACTAAACTACTAAAATACTAAAATATTGACTGATACTCAATATTCTAGTCGTAACAACCCTTTATATAACAAAATTCCATATTATTGTCGCTCTTGATTCGGGTATCTTGCATATTTTCAAGCATGGAAATGGTAGGGATGTAGGAGGGGAAATCGTAGTAAAGTTGTTTGAGAGGGGGATTGGTCTGTGGATTGTTGGGAGGGAGAGGAGAGTGAGGAGTGCTTTGTTGGTGGGGGAATGGGAGTGAGGATAATTTGATGGTGTGTATGTGGGATGGGAGTGGGAATGGGGATGGGGATGGAAGACTGTGAGTATATTCTCTTTTTTTACCTTTGGTAACGGAGTATGGAAGTTGAAGTCGTAGTGAGAGGGGGGGTTTCGAGGGGTTTCTTTATTGCTTTTCTCAAAAATGGTGTGAAGTGTTATATACTGGGAGGGTGATAATATGTTTGACCTCTGGCTTTTGGAACCCCCGCCTCTCTTAATCTTTCTCCAAGGCCTTCATCATCTTCAGCATCCACATCTTCCGAGTTCAAATTAACATTCCCCGGATTCTTGTCATAGAATGCTATGAGTAATTCACCTGTAAACAAGTGTTCGCATCACAGTTATGCGCCTTCAATGCCGTGAGCAGTATATTCTGACTCTGTGGACGTCCATCCCGGTTTTTTTCATTGATAGTGAATGTTTGATGTTAGTCTGTAGGTACAGATTTCACAAACATTTCATGGTACATATGACTTGTTGTAGGAAGGGCTAGTGGCTTCAGAAACGGTATTAACCTTCCCCACAAGTCAAGCCTTCTCAGGAGTCAAAATGTTCCCACAAAAGATTTTTCTTAATATATTAGTTTCGAAATCAAGTCTAGATCAGTGAATCATCAAAGGATCAGGATGTGGCTGCAATGCAGATTAAGATAGGATGAACATAAACAGAAGCCATCTTAATAACTTCTGTGGCACCTTTAGATTTTTTAATCTCCAATTAATCATTTAAGGCAGCCTTCATCCTTTGCCGAAAAGAAACAACTGCCTGTGGGTCTCGGCTATGAAATTTTCGCAAACCTCTCTTTACATTGCCTTGTTCGGATATTGTCTTACCTTGAAGGATTCCAGTGGATCCAGGACATCAACACCTCATAATTTACTATGGTACAAGTTTCATTTGCAAGTCCATAGTGAAAAAGGAATATGAGATTATCATCGCGGAGCATAGAGAGACTTTGTACCAAACTCATAATTATGCTTATATCTCTCCGGCTTTTTCACTGTTTCGTGCAACATCAACACGGAGGATTAATTAGCTTAGTGGATGGCTGCGAGGAAGGATTTTAACTGGCAAGGCTCATTACTACTTCTCAATCACATAAAATTAGATGTTCTCGAGGGATGAATCGAGGCTGACGATAGCTTTTTCTTTCTATCGCATAGAGTCGAAAAAAATCAAACTTCAAGGTCAAAAATCAACAGTGAGAGTTGTCAAAACTCTATCAGCTACTACGGTCATAACCGCATCCCGCGATGCAACGATTAGGATTTGGAATATCCAGAATGGAGTATGTGAGACTGTCCTGGAAGGTCATACTAAGACAATCAGATGCCTGGATGTGCACGAGGAAATTGCTGTATCAGACAGTTATGATAGTGAAGCCAGGGTATGGGATTTGAAAAAGAGGGTGTGCTTGCATGTGATGAAAGGTCATGAGAGTAATACTTACGCCATTGCTACTGATGGAGTGAAAGTTTTCACCGGAAGTATGGATAAATCGGTGAGAGTATGGGATGCGTTTACTGGGTATGTCGTCTACCTTCGCGTGCATTACCTCGTTAGGCAGTTCTGACCACGGTTTTGTCACAGAATGTCAAGCTATCCTTAAAGGCTTTACATCCCTTGTAGGATTGTTGGAATTACTTCCGTCAAGGCTTTTGACGGCAGATGCAAGCGGGGTCATTCGTTGATTCTCCAATCAGGACTACAAAGAGATATGGAAGGTCGATGCACATCAAAATGCGGTCATATCTATGCATTGTCTTGGTTCTAATCTTGCTAGTGGAGGCTCTGATGGTAAAGTTAGATTATGGGATTTGGATAGTGGAAAGCTATTGCAGGAGTTAACAACTAGTAATGCGGTATGGCACGTAAACTGGGTTGGAAATAGTCTTGTGGCACTATTTTTAAACGATGCCGATAATACAATGGAGGTCACCATGAAGGTCAGTGTGACGGAGACGAGAGGACTCTAAACGAAGAAATCGACTGACTTTTAACTTGCACAGATTTGGACTGTGCCTCCGTAATTTTGTCGAGTGAGGTTTTGCTCATTGCATGTCGGTGGCATTCAAGCTGCAGATATCCTAGAAGAGGGGTCAAAACGAGGCATACCGAAAACCTTTGAGAATTTGAATGTATACAGAAAAACTCACGAACCAGGGGAAACTTTTGATTGTTGGTTCTCCACAATAGGCAACCGTAAAACCGTACCGTTGTGGATATGGATGCTCGGATATTCCCCGAGAAGAGTTGACTTTACTGTTATTATCCTAGCTACATTGCTCCTGCTGATGCAAATCGTAAATTTTTCATCCGCAATATGCTCCATGATCCATCACTAAATTTTGATACCCGTTGAGCTACGTTGTGGTTTGACGAGTTTCTAGAAGGGGATGAAGGAGTTTGGACCAACACTTACTTTAATGGGTGTCTAGTCAGGTCTTATTATAACATGTCAAAAAACAACTCCACAGGCGCGTCTACATTGAAGATTTTTCTTAGTATTGCTTCATTATACGGAGTAAAGAGTACTCGCATATAGACCCGATTGACTAGAGCGACGCGCCCAATTGTCCGAGCTTGAATTCGTGGCGAATGATCTACGTTATAATTAACTTGATATTTCGGGATCCACTCCTTCCAAAGGGGATTTCTGGAAGATGGGGGGATCATCGATTACTAAATTTTGCTTTTTACTTTAACCTTACGACAACTTCAAGACTCGAAGTTTTTCCAATTTTGTACGGGAGTCACGATCAAGTTTCTAACTATCTCACTATTAAACTCAACTTCAAACAAATTTTGTATCGAAATTAATGGTCGACTGACTAAATGATTATGGTTAATCCATCATTTCATGGATCTTATTGTAAGACAGTCAAATGGAACAATTCCTAAGCTAGCATTCTCACACATATCCGAAATCATCATCAAAAATAAGACGGAGTGAATTTCCATCCATTGAACTAACCGAAAATGAAGATTCCATGGATCAATGCTAAGCACCTTATCTATCTATGTTGGTAATCTCCACTTCATGCATGATAATTCAGTAGTACATTTGGAAAGAAGTTGGGCATGTCAATGATTTATTTGCTTTCATTCCAACATCCGGCATTAGGCATACTAAGCCTCCCTACCCCTGGAGCTTGCATCCTTCGTTACATACCTACTAAGCCTGCGATGGCACAGCGGACTAGAAGCCCTCGGAGCCTCCTATCCAACCCGGGCGGTGTAAGACCAGTTCGTCGGAGGGGATAAAATTACTTATTACTTCTGGTTTCACGTCATAATGGTTTGCTACCCTAAGATCAGGTTGCAACACAAACAAACGGCTTTTCTTAAGGTCATATAAGTCCTCTTTTTCCGTTCAATCTCTTCCCTCCATAAGTGGCTCTAACGATCCGACGAAAAAGTTATTATTCGACTCAGTTTCGATAAGTAATCGAAAAGTAATATTTGGAGAGGATAAAAATGTCTACTTCTAGGGATACTCCGCATCAAAAATCATCGTGTTGGCGATCCGCACCGGGAGTTTACGTCAACGTTGAATTCAAAGTTTCGATGTCTGAAAATGATAAGGGACACGGTGCCTCATTGAGATATACATCTAGAAATATGAAGGAAAGGGAGAGAGCGAGAGCAAATACTCATTTGGGTGGCAGACCAATACCATCGATATTAACTCCTGGTTACCCCCAGCCCAATCATCCATCTCGCCATCAGCAAAGACCACAGAAGCAGCAAGAAAGGGATCGAGGCTTGAATATCGGATTGGAAACACCGGAGAGGGGAAGATCTGCACCGCCGACTATGAATGATAGAAGACAACCTGTTAGTCCAGTTAGTCCAGTCAGCCCAATGAGTGCCGTCGAAAGTCCGATCCAACAACGAATAGTGAATCTCCCCCGACAAAACATTCTGGATCGACTAGATCAACCTCTACCCTCCACACCAGGAAGATTTCGTCTCGGCGAAGATGACTTACCATGGTCAACACCACCTTCATACTGGAACGCCAAATCCGACACATCACAAAGTGTCGGTCCTATACGATTAAGTATCGAACCCTATAAACCACCTCAAGCGCCTCAAGTACCAGCAAATACAACCCCTACCAAACGAAACGAAGATCCCCAAAGAGTTCGAGAATTATCCGAACTTCAACAGGCGATGATGACGGTAGATAGTATCAGTAATGATGTATGGGATCCGTGGATGTGGGAAAGTGTGGGAGAAATGCCGCGAGGACCGAGAAGTATTGGATGGGCTGTGAGTTCAAATGATGCGTCTGATTCGCCGGGCTCGCCGACTGAGAAAATACCCCCGCCGCCGCCGTATGTGGTTAGTCAGTGGGAACATGCTTGTGGGAGGAGAATTGCGAATGGGAGGCCGAAGAGTACGGGTTGAGAGTTGGGATTGGGAAATTTGGTGGAATCTTTCGAGATATAGTCGGTCGACAGGGGGACTGCGGATATAGTCGAGCGAGCTTCATCATTTCTTCACGGATTTATAATCTACCAGGTGGAAGGAAATTCTTTTGCGACAGGCAATCCCTACGTGTGTATAGCGATCATCAATGGATGGATGAATAAGTTACTAAGGAGTTACACATAACGACTACTCACCAGAGTCCCATCTCAATTTATAACCACTAACAACCATGGTCACTCCCTGTCGCATTCTTTTACACCAAATTCTGACAAGAAGAATGCCACAAGCAGTAGTTCGACACCTCTCACTATTTTTACAAAAAGTGACCTATGGTTATGGCCATGGCTATGGTCATAAGTACGCCGTACCTAGCCTACTATTCATGTCTATTCCACACCCCTTCACTCACCAAGTAATTTTACCTCATACCAGAAATCTGGTGAAGCAGAGCAGAGCAGAGCAGAGTATATATAACAGGGATCCAAACTCCATCACCATTCCTCAACATGAATAATGGGGAGCCGAATAAATCCAGCGCTGGGAAAAAACTACAAGTACAGACAGAGATACAGATACTCGGGGTAAAAACGGAGACTTACTTCTTCTTTTTGAAGTAGTACGATTTGTAGTACGATTTCGTGAGGAGGAGGTTTGATGTTAAAATTTGAGGGTGGCTTGGATGTTTAGAACGGGGCTTGGATTGTTGGCTTGGGGAAAGGGAGGGATCTTGTATGAGGGGGGGTTTTATTGTGCTGTGGAGTGCTGATGGAATAGGAGGTAGTTAGAATCATGTAAGACTTACTTAGATTCTTGAAAATGAGGATAATTATAGAAATTTGAAATATTATTAATTAATTAATTAATTACTAGGTAGTTTATAAGAATGAATAAGATGTAAGAGATATTATAAAGCTGGTTTGAAAATATAAATCGATATTTGTTATTATAACTGGTGATATAAATTGTTGAAATAATATTTTTATTTATTTTTGATTTATTTTATAACTTTGATGATAATAATCTTTGTTTTATAGTTTTAAAATAAAATAAGATTTTACTAGTGTATTTTCTTTTATTTGAATAATTAAAAAGATCAAAAGAGTGAAATATATACTAGATGAATATATAATATTATTATTATTATTGTGATTAACGTCTACTCTGACCTCCCGAGGGGTATTTAGACGTGCTAAGCTAAGGGGATTAACTACAGACAGCTGTTGACCTCCTTAATTAACAATTTAGCATCTGAGAAGGGGACTGTTCGTCCCTTTGCGTGAACGCCCTGTCCACTCAGTTGTGGCGAATGTGTGTGACTGTTATTTTATAAGTGCGTGTGGAAGGGCTCGCAAGGCCTATCTTTATACATTCCCATTCTGTAGCTAGAGGGTGGGGAGTGAGGGGGACGCCATTTGGTTAGCTAGGCGTCAGTGTTTGCACACCAGTGTGTGTTTTTAGTGAAATGTAGAGAGGGGAAGAGCTAAGTTGTCGGATAGCCCAGTTGGAGAAGTCAAGTGGATTGTGGCGTGTTGTGCTCTGCTTTTGAGCGAGGGGAAGAGAGGGATTTTGAGGGGTGGCACAGGGTCAGTACAGTGGGCATACTTGGGTATAGAACTTTGAGACCCGCAAGAGCTCTGCGAACGTGTCTGGAGCACGTAGAAGCTTGTGGATATACATGATCGTCTGCCAGGTGGTGGTGATGGCGCTTCGTGGTGCAGTTGGCCACTGACCACGTGTCTCATTGTTGATGGGGCATTTGAAAAAGTGGAAGGGTTCTTTCTCTTGCCCACAGGTGCATCTCAGCTGGTTGTCCCCGTGCTTGAACCGGCGGTGGTAGTCTGCGAAGTCGCCGTGCCCCGTTCGCATTGCTAACAGTCGATGCAGCACGCCCCTTGGCAGTGACAATTCCCTGGGCTCTCTTGTGCTGTATGAAGGATGCCATGCTGAGTAGGTGCTAGATAGCGTAGTCCTAGCTTCCCCCCACCAGCAGTCCTCCGCCTGAGTACAGAGTTCTCTGTAGAATGAGCGCACCCCACTTACCGTAGGGGTGTTAGCTAGGCCTCGATCCATCATGCCCACTGCTCCATCATTCGCCAGGCGGTCTGCCTCTTCGTTGCCTTCGATCCCCATGTGTCCAGGTGACCATTTAGCTTCTATGTCGTGTTTTGCCATCGCTCTGTGGCACTTGCGGAAGGCCCACTGTGACGTGGTCGGGGCATTACCTCTCATGCACCATATGACGGAGGTGCTATCGATGCAGAGCCATATCTTGCCAGAGGGCTGGTCCGTGGTCAGGTTGAGCAGGTGCTCGAGCCCACGCCACGCTCCGATCGCTTCCGCGTCGAACACATGTGAGGTCTCGTGGATCTGACCTTTCCCAGCTGCTACTCTCTGCCTGCCATGGTATATCGCGTAGCCGTACCCAACATGGTGCTGGCTATCGACCCATCGTTCTGATCCGTCCGAGAAGATCGTGTAATCCTCGGACGGTAACTGCGGCCACCATTCTTTGAACGCCAGCGCGGCCTCCTCTTTGGAAAATCCTTTCGTAGGGTTGGTCCGACATTCACGCGAGAAATGTGGCCTGAGCAGTTGGGGCCTCTCCGTCTCAGGGATTAGGCGTCCAAGTCGCTGTAGTCTAGTTGTAGGGCTTTTCGGAGTGCCTGCCCTCTTCCCCGCTCTCCTGATGATGGGTTCAAGCCGCCTTACCAAAGGGTTTCTAAAGTCGACTGTCTGGAGCCGGAGGGCGAACCTGAGCTTGGCCTTCTCCAACGCCACCCACCCTGAGGGGAGACCTGCTTCCTTGATCAACGCGACTATCGGCGTGGTCTTGTATACTGGTATCGTGCCTCGTGCGGCAGTGTTGATGACCTTGTCTATCAGCTTCAAATGTGCTTTCATGCCCATGGAGCGATCAGGCCCGTGTTGACCTAAACCGGGCTTGGTCATGCCTGCGTACCAAACCTCGGTTCCATAGAGCGCTACCGGAAGCACGCAAGTGATCACTGCTTTCCTTAGATATGACGCTGGCGGCCCATGAACCGTTCTTGCAATCGACCTGATGTGAGCAGACACCTTCATAGCTTTGGTCGTTCGCTCTTTGACATGTTGTAAGAAGGACAGTCGTCTGTCAAAGTACACCCCTAGCCATCGCAGTGTTGGTGTCGTTTTCGCAGTGGTTGCAATTGGGACAGGGGTGATTACCAAATCCCGGTTGACTACCAACGGCGGGTTGTCGGTTGTGTGCCTCCGAGTTATGTGGAGTAGCTCAAACTTTTCGGGCGCGAATGAGATTTTGTTATCTTCACCCCACTTGATGATTTTCCGGACGCGTCGTTGTAGGACCTTCACATTGGTAGAAAAGTCCTTTGAACAGTGAAAATACTGATATCATCTGCATACCCGAACTGTGTGTCTTTATCTCGGTTGAGAAGCTCAGCCAGGTACAGCATGTACAAAATTGGGGATAGTGGAGAGCCCTGAGGAGTCCCACAGGCTACCGGATACTCCTTCGTTATGACCCCTTCCAGCCTGATCCTGACTCGTCTTCCTGTGAGAAACGAGTCTATCATCCTGAGAAGTGAGGCGGGCCATCCTTGTTTCAGCATCCGTTTGAGCAGCCGTCTCTTGAGCAGAGCATCAAAAGCACCTTGTACGTCCATAGTCACTAGTGACACTATTTTCCCTGCGTCAAGTGCAAGCTCTGCCTCATGTGTGAAAGCGGCCAGTAGATCTATGCCTGACCTCTTGGGAAGCGCTCCGCAGTGCTGTGAGCTGACCACGTTGTGCCGTAGCGCGGTCCATGAGATTTGACTGCCTATGTATCTCTCGAGCCCCTTGGCTATGCAAGAGATCAGAGCTATGGGCCTCCATGATCGCGGAGATGTCTTGTCCTTCTTCCCGACTTTGGGCAGCATGACCACCTCAGCAAGTTTCCAAGCATCCGGATAGTAACTTAGTGCTAAGCAGGAGTCATATATCTCGTGGATTGGTGCTTTGACACTATCCCAGCATGCTTTGAGCAGTCGGACCGTAGCCCGGTCTACCCCCGGCGACGTGCTTGAAACACCGATCACATGTTTCTCGACCTCCTCTTTGGTAATCCTTCTCTTCCACGGAAGTTGGCCCCGTTGCGTGCTGCCTTCCAAGGGGTCGTCAGGCAAATCGTCATCGGCTTTGAATCGATCGAGCACCGCAGTGAACAGCGCACTGGCCTTCTCTTTGGTATCAACGTATTCTCGTCCATCGATAATCAACGGAGGAGCCTTCATAGTATTCTCCGGGGTGAGCTTATGCCACCCAATGACCTGGTACAGTTCCTTGTCGTCCTTTACTCCATCCAAGCGCATTGCCCAGTAGTCCTTCTTTGCCTTACGGACTGTGTTACGCAATGTGTGCGCAGCTCTCATCCTTCGGTCCGGTTCCAAGCTGTTCCTTGCTTGTACGTGCTCGCGGTGAGCCTCTGCGCACTTCTCTGTCCACCAAGGTGATGCTCTGCCTGTCTTGCGGTCAAGTCTGCCAGCTATCCGAATGGAGTCTTCCAACGCGCCAGTGAGCTCATGGACACATTGATCGATTTGCTCTTTGGTTTTTATATCCAATCCTTTCATATGAGCAAGCCTATTTGCCATTAGCCCGTTAAGTTGGCATAAATCTGAGTCCCGCACTCGGTAATGGTGCTGCACCAGATCTCGCGCCCCTCGGTTCACTAGAGTGGTAACTTGGGTTACGTGGTCGGAGCCACAGTGCAGCTCGTCGCGTACTTCGGTAAAAGCAAAAGGGACATTTGAAAACGTGAGATCCAGTACATGGCCCCGCGCATGCGTTGCTAGCCCTGGTGTACCCAGGTATTCCATCCCTTGTGCCTCCGCCCAGTGCGCAAGCTGTGATCCTTGGTTTGCAGCGCCCACACCAGGTTCCCATAGAGGGTGTTTAGCATTGAAGTCTCCACCGATGATGGTTTTGGCGTTGGGGGCGAGATGCGTTATATAATCCATCGTGTCAGTCGCCAGTGGGGCTCGATACGCGTTCAGAATGGAATACCCGTTCACTTGAATCCAGAGTAGATCCCTGTTCTCTAGTGAGCGCATCTGCAATACTTTCAAGCCTGCGCCTTTGCGGGTGTACGTCATGACCCTAGGGCCTCGTCCGTCATCCTCGAGATCTCCGCGAAGGTCCCACCTGTCGATTGGCTGGTGCCTGTCATACGCGTTGTGGTTTTGCGTGGTCGAGTTCCAGTATGTCCTTGGTTCCTGGACACAGACAACATCGATTTTTGCCTCATAAGCTATTTGCAGCAAGGTTATATGGTTTGAGTGGCCTTTGCCCACGTTAGCCCAAGGATAGTAAGCCCACTACCCTTGTTCGAGTCCCTTGAAGGCGACTCGTTCATACGGGGTAGTGTCCATGTTGTCCGTAGGAGCGATTGGAGAGGTGAGTGTCTCTCCAAATACTCTGTTGGCTAAGGCCACTTCATTAAGGTTGGGCGCAGGTCGACTCCTCGTAATTCTCGTACTTGTCGCCGTTTGCACTGAGATCGGTGTAGTCGGTTCCCGAGGACGCTTGGCTGGGCGAGCATTCTCGTGCTCCGTGACTTGGGCTCCTGGGGCCCTAGTCGTGGAGGAGGTTGATAAGACTGGGGTTGGCCTAGTCACCTCCGCCTCCTTGACACTCTTGAGCATGTTGTACGCCTTCCTACCCTCCGCGCGGATGGCAACCAGGGACTTGGCTGTCTGAGTGATGATCTTTTGGCGTGCACTTTGGGGGCTGCGGGGCAATTTTTGTGTCCGGCAACGAACGGGCCGTGACAGTTAGCACATTGAGCATCTCTTGTACAGCGTTCGTGAGAAGCACCCTCTGCATGCTCTGCATTTTGCTTGCCACATCTGGAGCAACGGGCTGCCTTCTTACAAGTGAAGGGGTTGCAGTAGCCTTGGCAGCCTGTAGAGTGCAGCTGAATGCTGCGTGGTTTGTCTAGCAGCACCGAGAAAGAGCTGCTGTTAAAGAGTTGAAAGCTCTTTACCGAGGCGGTGAAGCCTACGATCCAGGTTCCTCTTTGTGTCGTCGGGTGTACTCCGTTTCGAGAAAGACGGCAGACTACCGGATGTTTGCCCGTTTGGGACTTGATTTCCTCCCTGACGAGTTCGTCGGGAATGGGGCGGGAGCGCCTCCAACGCGGTAGAAGTCGTGCGGGACTTGTGGCACTGCATACAAGTACCATTTCTCTAGTCGGCGCACCTCGGTGGCTCCTAAAGCGGTTCTCAGCCTCTCCGCGTTCTGCTTCTCCATCACCTTCTCACGGGTTGCTGGGGTGTTACACCTCAGCGACCAGCCTGTGTTGTTCCTCTGAAGGTACGGTATCTCCTCCAAGGTGAGTTCTGGGACTGCCCTTGCGATCTTGAGCCGAAGCAGAAAGGGGCTAGGCTCTTGCAACAAAGCGTCTCCGTTCGCTGCAATGAGGATTGTCCTCTCTATTCTGTCCTTCTCCGCCTTCATTTTTCGGGCCTCCTTTTGTCGACGCTCGGACCACTTACAGGTGTGGAGCTTGTCGCGGTGGTTGGAGCTTTTGTGGGGCCAGCTGCACTTGTGTTTGTGCGCGTTTTCAACGCGCCGGCATATGTAGAAGCAGAGCTGTGTGCCCTGCTTGAGTCTGAGAAAGAAACGGTTGGTGGCGGAGAGTGTCCGGTGCGACCCAGCAGTGCGTCTATGATGACGTCCTTCAAGTTGAGCGCGCGTTTGCGCTCCCCACCCTTAAGTTGCTTCACTAATCCGTCTGCAAAAGCAGCGAAGGCATCGAATACCACCCTCTTCTCCCTTTCTTCTCTGGCGACCTTCTCGAAGATATCGTTAACTGCTGCGGCTGCGGAACCCGTCTCTGCGAGCGATTTCATAATTGGTGGAGGGGCTATGTGCTCCTCCAGAGTTACGTTGGTTGACAAAATTCTTTATGATTGTTTTATAACTCTAATACTATATTTTTATTGGATATTGAACTAAATTATTAAAGCTTTAAAGTTTATCTTTAATATTTGTAGAGTTATAATGTCACACTCAAGAATACTGGGTAAAGTATCTTGTATTAGAAAATACTAAGCTAAGGAGAAAAGAAGAAGGAAAACAAGAGTAGAGAGTTTTCCTGATTAAATACAAACGGGGCATGCCACGTGACCCGGAGGTGTGAGGCGTCACAATAAGAAATCGCTATAAGTACCTTTACACCAAAATTTTGGTGCAAAGGTACCTGACCCGGTTCCCCATATGACCCGGTTCACCATAAGTTACGTTATGATAAAATAAAATGAAATGAAATCATAACGTGGCTTATCATCGGGTCGCCAATATCACCGGGTCGCCACTTTTTTCACTATTCAACCACTTCAATTTTGTATTATTCAACAACTGCTCAATCAATTGATTGAAACTATTAAGAATCTAATAATCTAGGGTCTATTATACTATTTTGACAAGTTCTTGAATTGTGACCAGTTCTCCCACATGTACTACAGCATCGACTAGAAGATGCTTCCCCATTAGAATTCCCCCTCTTTTGACGCTCGTCGCGTTGAATCTGAACATCAACCTCTTGTTGAGATAATATATCAAGAGCCTCTTGTCCAGTAAGCACTCCTCCTTGACGTAATTGAATCTTTTTTGCGCGTCGACGTTTGCTTAATGCCTCGTTTGCCTTCCGAAGTGTACGATTTTCTGCACTTAAAAGTGTATTCTCATGTGCTAATCTCTCTGTACCTTTAGCTAGAGCTAGTACAGTTTCGAATATAGGTGTAGGAGAGCTTGATTGATGACGACTTATTCGAGATTTTACTAAAGTTGATTGAGAAAGAGCTTCAGTTGGATTGTGAGGTGTTTGAGAGATCCAAGGATCTATATTGAGAGGGGGGGGAGTAGGTGTATGAATTCGAATATCTAACTTTGAGAGTACAGCTTCAGGATTAAATGGTATTAATCCAGTTCCTCGAAACCCAGCTTTTATATTCTGAGATGTAATTGATTGTTGATATGCAGCTTTGAAAGCTATAAAGAATTCAACCTTAGAGATATGGTTGATATATGCCTTGATAAATCCATCAATTTGACTACCATACGAGCGTTTCAGGACACTAAAACATCCAACATCGAATGGTTGAGTTAAATGACTAGAATGCGCTGGTAGCTTTATGCATATTATATCATTTGCTTTGCAATATGACTGAAAAGGTATTGATTCATGACTTTCGTGTCCATCCAGCACTAACATTCGATATTTGCCCTTTCTTCGATGAATAGTATGTTTATCGAAATGCTTTAACCATTCTAACCCTGTCTCATTATTCGTCCATCCATTGGAAGTAGGTTTAATAGCCCAATCTGCAGGAAGATCGGTTTCGGTATACCAATTCGAAAGGTGGACTTGTCCTTGAACTATCAGAAATGGAGGTATAGTTTCACCCTCTCCATTACCACATATAATTGCTGTAGCCCATTCTCGATTGCCTGGTTGTATTGCCTTGCTTCTGCCATTTCGTTCAGAACTAGTTACAACCATTCCAGGGCATATTATACCCATCATAAAGCCGGTTTAGTCGAAGTTGTAGAAATCGCAATCTTGAATACCATATTTCGCTCGCATATTCAATACCACTTGAAACCACCTTTCAATAAGCTTAGGATCTTCGCAGAGAGCCCTTTGAAAGTCATAAACGCGATTAAAACGCGTCTTTAATTCCGTATGACGCTTTACGAATCGATGAGCCTAGAGCTTTCCAACCTTCTTTGCCTCTCGCGACTGAAGAATATAATTCGCCATATCTTCCACACCACTCAATTTAGGTGCAAACCCTCTATCATCCATATCAATTATATACTGAAGAAGCACTTTCTCTTCTAATTCAGTTATTTTATGCCCATTTGCTCGAGTTTCCATTTGGTTATTTCGACCGTTGATTCTATCGCGTAGTGTAGATCGAGGTACTGAATAAACTTTCGCAGCTTTCGTAATTGTCAAATTTTTAGACTTTCGAATAGCTTCGATAGCTAAGATGATTCGGGCTTCTTTGATTGTGTTTCCATGATAATTCATTGAGATATCGCGAATTGAAATTGAAGTGGTTGAATGGTGAAAAAGTGGCGACCCGGTGATATTGGCGACCCGATGATAAACCACGTTATAGAATTTCTTATTTGTTAAATTAGATTTTATTAATTATTATTTCTTTTATTATAAAATATAATTTTATAGAATTCGATTCAAATTGATTTTATTTATAATTATAGAATATACTAGAATTTTATTAAATATTGTAAAAATAATAGTTTTCTTCAAAGAATCCTTTAATAATACAAAATAGAAAAAAAGCAATTAAATTCTTTACTCTATCATTCTAGCTTCAATTTGTGATTTCATTCGATCTTACCCTGTTAGGCTTAAATACGACTAAGTCTTCCACTTCTAGTATAAAAAATAATCTAATCATTATTATTTATTGTATAACCTCCTCCAAGAACCATGCGCTAGCATCATAAATAGCATCAACAACTTCAGAGGTTGACGTAAAAGAAGTGGCTGCGTCTTTTCCTGGACTTTTTGAAAAACTGCACTCTCTTCCAGTCTGTATGCATCTTAAGCATGGACCCGTCTTATTAATCGTGCCACATTTATAGTGCTCTTCAAGACATTCTTGACAAGCGCTACTCTGCTTTTGTTGAGCTTCCTTGCCCATTTCTTTGTTGTGCGATGGCAACGACCGTGGCCAAGCTCCCGGTGGTTGTGGCATTGAGTTGGGGTGACTGAAGAGTCCCGTAGACTGTCTTGTACATGCCGTCTTGAAGGAAAAATCTGTTTCGTCATTAGAGGAATCTATTAAGGTCTTGATTGTACTACCATCTGAATTTAAAGACTCATCAATCATAACCATACGTTCGCTCGCGGTCTCTGAAACATCTCCCGTACTGGAATTACCATGGATTGAAGAGGCATCCCGAAGCAATCTCAAGTTTTCTGCGTCCGATATGCTGTGGATCTCTTCTAATAATCGAGAATGCTGATTTCCAATAATCCTAAAGATTCAGTGATGCTCTCAAGGCCATCAACATACCTCCTTAGCCGTTCAATCAAATTTTCAAACTTCTTCGCATCATGCACCGCCCATGAGGTCACCTTCCAACCTGATGTATCTGTCTGATGTTTTCTTAGTCGAAGTTTGAATCGTTCGAATGAAGTCTTGAAGACTCCATACCTAATGACGTCGAGGGCTGAGTCATTGGCTTCTCGCCGTACTTCTTATTGATTTGAGCACCCTCCTCGAGCAGAAACCTGATGTTATTGAGGATTCTTTCCACTCCCGGCCGAATGTCTTGTCTATCGATGTCTTGTTGTACAGTAGGCGGCGCCTATTGTTTGGGTCCGGGATCAATCCAACTGACTCACCCCAGAGGCCAAATCGAGCACGTTCTAGGCAAAGCTGCAAAATTTAGTAAGGATATTTGATGACTTCGCACGAATAATGTACCAGCGCACAAAGTTGCTCGAAATCCTCACTAAAATTCTCCCCGGCAATAACAATATCAAAACACTCGATGCATGTCGTGAACAAGGCTGCAAGACTAATTGCACTCAAAGCAAGGCCGGCCAACCCTTCCGCTGCTCCAGACATAATTTCTGTTTGTGCTCGGTCGAATGAGTTTAATCGATATTAGTGTATCAAGGATCCGGAGATGAGAATGTTATTGTTTGCGAACATGAATGCCATACTAACAATCGTAGAGACTGCTGAGCGGGAAAGTGGTGCGTTGCAGCCTCATTTGTAGTACTACGTTTCTTGTACACCTTCAATCACCGAGCCACATCGCCAATAATGGCTGACCTCCAAGTGCATTTTCCTGCTAAGAGGTGAAAGCTAATATCTACGATATTTGCGAGTGTAGGGTTAGGGTTAGAATCTTTCATGCAGTAGTGTCTGGCTGGATCTTCGCGCACGAACTGTTAGTATGTGCTATCAGCTTTTGTGTAGTGGACTACTTTATATAGAATCATTCTTGTTAGCATTGTTCTATTAATAAAAGATATTACAATACACCCATAATTGAAAATGTGAATATAAACATATAAAATGGTACGATGTGGTAATTTGACCTTCGATCTTTGATCGCGAGATATTTGAATTGCCTCAATATCTCTGATTTGTGTAACCAATGTCCAGCGGAGGAAGGTAATGTAAGCTTGGGATCAATAACAAGTCGGAGTTCTTTCCGAAGCTTCCTCATCCTTCTTCCAATCCTTCAACTCCTGTGATGTTAACTGAAGTAGGGTACTCCCTCCGTCCTTGAGGTCCAAGACCCCAATGACAATGCAGACGCAAAAAGTAATGATGCGTAGATATGAAGAACAATTGAAATAGCATTTCTTAATGCATTCGATCATTGGTCAGTTCGCGGCAAACGAACTCAAGATCGAATGATTTACGGTATGACGCTTCTTCGTTGATATCAATTAGATAGCGGTACAGTATCCAATTGGAAGACTTTGCCATTGCCGTGCAGTTAGATGTATATCTTTATGCAGGAAAATAGGGGTGCGTATAAGAAATAGCGCACGCACGGGTATGTATCCGCAAAGACCACAGGCAAACGCGGGAGATCTGGATATCGAAAAGGTTAAGACTGACTTGAATGATGATTCGAAGCTTGGATCTCTATGAGATGTTGAATCTTTGAACTTTGAATACTGTAATGTATAATGTTGGATCTTCCAGGGTTGAACGGGCCGGCTTGATACCGGTACGAGGGCAAGAAATCATCAAGTACCTACCTACCTACGTCCGTACTCTCACTCTGTAACTCCAAGTCTAACTCTATTGGAATTGAGAAGCTTCGTCCAACGGATCTCAATCCACTTTCGTCTCTCTAGGAGTAGCTTATCAAACGCAGATATCAGCATGTAAACCGTGTAGAAGTGTGTAATTAATGTCATACTTCATGGTCATGGTACACCGCTCTTTTCTGCATGAAATATTATCCATCATCGTACGAACATGGTGACACGGTGCTGTGTTTCTGTATACATGTAAGATTATGTTTGACGGTTAACCGCAGAGATATTCTTAAGGTTAGGGAATCCTTTTTGACAGAATTTAGATGAATGGGAAGGGTATATGGTTGTACGTACTTTCCTACATCCCTCTCCTTCTCCTCCCCCCTGAAACTTCAATGGCTGTTACAGTATCACGAATCACGAATCACGAATCACGAATCACGGTGGCAGTCATGATTCTACCCTTCCTTCCCTTCTCTGCCCAATGTCAATCCCTGGTTAGATCCTTTCCTATGCCGACCCCCAATGCCCCCCATCATGCAGTCAGTTTGGTGGTACGAACCCGTACGAACTGTGAGACTCCTTTTTTAAACTTCTCTTCAAGGTTCGGTTCGGGAATGGGATCATAAATTTAATTAAAAAAAATAATAATAATGGGGATGGTTCATGGGTTTTCATATTTTCTTTCATGGGTTCCCCAGGAGATGCAGCTGCCATGTTTTTCTTGGGGCGGTTGATGAGTTGGTAATTTACAAGCAAGCATGGCCTTTTATTAGATATGGCGACATGCATTTGGAATGGATCTATCGAAAGGACCTTGAGGTGTCGAACCATAGAAACCTGGATCATTCCATGGATATAGCTCTTCTGATATGTGTTTCTGGTATTTTTCTGTCATCGAGACGGGGAGACTGGGAATTCTGGTGAAGATATTTAATTTTCTCTGGCTGTGGAGATGGATATCATAGATTTCGTAGGTACAGTATGTATCCAGATACTCGATAATTAGATAGATAGACGGAGTAGGAGAGAGATGGGACAGCACGGGCTGTACACGACATATTTTTTTATACTGTACTGCACTGCTTCGTTCTTTTGGTCTGTTCTTTTCGTCTATGGGGCCGGTCATGAATGAATGATTGATGAATGAATGATGTGAATGATGTGAATGATATAATAAATCAAAGCGGAAATGAATGGTAAATTTTTTACCCATCTATGAAATATCCTTCATGAGCATCAAATCTCTTCTTAATCTTGAATATAAGTGAGTACATTTGGCTCCCTGGCGACAAATTAATTAATTAATTAATCAGTCAATTAATCATTCAATCGATCGATCGATCACTGAATCCATCAATCACTCAATCCATCAATCACTCAATCCATCAATCCATCAATCCATCAATCCATCAATCAATCCATCATTCAATCAATCATTCATGCATTCATTCACAATCAACTAACCAACCAACCCACCCAATTAACCCATATTGCTTCAAAATCGAGTACAAACATTCTTACTATATACATCTTACTATACCTACGGAAAGACACATGAATTATTTCGTGCTCTGCCATACATCCATACCTATTGTACCCCCTTCGTCCATTCCGGGGAAAGCTCTTTTAGGTATATGTACTGTACCAATCTTCCCTTTATCCGTCACGACCCTTGAAGAAACGATTTCCAGAAGCCCTTTTGGGCGTTTAGAAACTCCAATCCCAGCGGTCGCCATTCTATCGGTGTCAGGAACCCTAGAAATATTGGATTATTCTTCTCCATAGGGGTTAATGATTAAAGACACTAGGTATTATCTTAAACAGGGACCTGGTGGACGAGGAAACTAAGTACATACTGTACGTAGATTTGAAAGACCAAAGGCCGAACAAAGTGACAAACCCAATAAAAGATATGCCCCATATCGAAAATCACTACTGCACGACCATATTACTCAATACCTACCATACCCGAACCATCAACAATTGATCGTCTCTGCTTCTGCTTCTCCGCTGTTACGAACGGATCCCACTATAATCGATCCTACGAGTACATCCCAATCGACAAATTAATTCTAATTCAATTGACTTATCCGACGTCGAACAAACAAGCAAGCAAACGGGAACGAAAGGCAATTGGTACCTCCCCTCACCTCACCTCACCTCAATCTGCCAACTTCAACCACCAGCATATGCCAATCTTCAATGTCAGTTCTTACCAATTCACTCCCGGGGAAATAGATTACTCTGTAGCACACGCAAGCAAACTTGCCCCCAATATTTTGGCTGGTTTCGAAAACAGATTCTGTTGCATCAACCTCTTCTGACACTTACTGCATCAGAAAACCATCCTAGTACCTGGTCAAAAGTATATTATCCGCAGACAAATTATCGCGAGCGGCTGGTCGACGGGGCGAAAGAATACGGGACAATTGATTGAATGATTCGCATTGGCAAAGGATTGGCGCGCAATTGACTTCGAACCTCACGTAGGTATTGATCGAGGCTAGAGTCGCAGTGAGACTGTATCTCAAAATAGGAAACAAACTTCAGTATCATCATATTATCCTTTCCAACCCAATTCTACAATACTTCATGACGACTCAGCTGCAATTGTGGCTGCCATGCATACCTGCGAGAAGATGCCGAACGCACCGACGAAGCGACTCGGCGTTGACCTGAATGTTGATACTGGCTACAAAGGAAAAAGAAGAGAGAGTATATCCCCGCCTCAGACACCGGAGGCGCAGAACACCACTACTAAAGATAATATTACTTCGTCAAATCGGGCGCTTAATGGACGGAATGGAACAGGGCATACATTTTTAGATGACATGACACCAGCGGATCCTTCGAACAGAGAAAATGATCCTGAGAATGTACGAAGTAACCGGGATTCCCACGACCTCTCACTTTCTCCCCGACAAGTTACCCGCGATTCCTTGGTAGATCATATGCTACTTTCCCTAGATCAATTCTCCTTTGGACAAGAAGATTTTAGTTTGCGCAATCCTACGCTTGCTGAGGATCGGTTATATTCCTCCTTCGCTGATGACGAACTACACCAATCACCTCAAAATTTCGCAGCTAGGGGTGGCAGAGGACACGCTTATTCCTTTAGTTCTGACTACGACCCGGCGGATGACTCGAGCCGATATTCAGACAGAATCTCTCGCAGTCGAAGAAGTAACAGCAGTTCCAACTTCCAAACTGGCTTGACTAGAATTAATAGTATACGCAACGATATTGGTGGATCAATTAGAGGACCTCCGATACCACAGCGCGGAGTGAGAAAGAATACCGGAAGTAGTGTGGGAAGTAAAGGGAGCAGTGCGAATAGTTTCGACCTTGGTTACGCACAAGTTACAAGCAGTCAGAGGTGGGCCCATGGTTTGGCGGGGAGGTCTTCAAGCTTTGATTACGGCTGTGATCTCCAAGCAACTTCTCAATCCATTCTGGGAAGACATATGAATAATATACATGTACCTTCTGCGTCTCCATACGACTACGACGCGGCCCCGACGCCTACAGTGCCCGGCGGTCCACGACGTCCTCGACCCACTTCCCCAATTCTAGTTTCACGTCCCGATCTTGCCATGATCGATCCTCCAATGGAAAGTTTGGAGAGGAAAAGAAGTGCAAAATCTTCAAAGAGCGCACACAAACCAAGGGGTTTCAACCATCCCGCCAGGCATGAATTTGGCCTTGATGATCGCAGTAACGAATTGCCACCCATGCCGGCTTTCATAAAAGAACAATCTACTTCACCTGGTGGGACGTATTCAAAAACGAAAGATGCTCCCCAGCCCGCGCAACCTGCCGCTCAAGCGCCCAAGGAAAAACCCGGTTTCTTTAGAAGGGTTTTCGGTTCTTCCTGGAACAACAGTGGGAACAACAGTGTTGTGGTACCCGACCCACCGCCTTCGCACGGTTCCACTACGTCCACTGAAACCGCGGAACGTCCAGGTAGCAAAACTCAAGCTGCTAACACAATGAAATCTAACAACGTATTACCACCTCGAGAAAACCCACAAGCTCCGAAAGAACAGCCGCATGTACTAACCAAAAAGCCATCATCGTTTTTTCGCCGGCGTAAGAAGTCTGTGTCTGACCCCGAACCTGTTCCCCTGCCAGCAATGCCGTTGCCGTCTGTGATGCTCGAGCCACACAAATTACGACCAGACATTCCAGATTTACAGCCTGAGGCTAGTCCCGTAAGTAGTCTTCGCCAGGTTATGAACCCATATCTACACAGCCCAGGGAGACCTCCATTTGAGGCTCATCTACCAACCGCTAGCCTCGATCGGCAAATTAATGATATTTCGGATGATTTTGAACGCAAAGGCCATGTGAGGGGCTTTTCTCCGAATTACGAACCAGACCCAAATGCTACAATCCGCCAAATACCCGCCTCGAAACCGGCGTCATCGCATGCAGGGGACAGCCGCCAATCGTCTTATTCATCCATTAAACAACCGCGTAGATCCGCGAGTACTAATTTGGCTATGCCTGGTGGATTTGACGGGCAAGCCAAGGAAGATCGTGAAACATTCTTCCATGGTACTAATGAGAGTGATCGTGACGCGAAGTTTAATTTGACGACCACGAGAGATGTACCTGGTAGTACATTGTTACCCAGTCCGACCTCTCCTGGTCCATCTTCTTCAGCGGCGAGGGATATGGCTACTGTTGCGGAGTATGAAAGAATCCACTCGAGACACTCGCCGGCGACCTCCAAAAACTCACCAGAATCAGAGACCAACTCAGTGGAGCCTCTTTTAGAGTCCCCTCTAAGTACCGTGAATTCCAAGGACAGTCAGGCACTATCGATTGGTCCTGCCAAAGAAGAAGATTGGGTAGTGCTTGCTCCTTCCAAGTCGGACTTGCCAGAGAAAGATCGTGTTTGGTTGGAACCTGGATCATCGGAAGAAGATCTCCCAGCGACAAATACCTTGAAACCTAAAATGGCGAACTCGATTGCGGCTTCCAGATCTACCGATACCATATATAGATCAGCTATCAGTCTACCACTTTTACAAGTCGAGGGACAAGAAGAAGGCCCGCCTGCTAGCCCCCCACCGATGTCTTACAACGAAAACATTGCGCCATTTGACTTCCCAGAATCGGAAGGAGTTGATGATACAGAACCCACAGAAGAAGACCTACTCAGAGCACAGAAGTTATACGACGGCAACGAAGATTTCATTCCAAAGGAAAAGGCGACGTCATGGATGGGAGACGAGGGAGCTGTTCGAGCAAGGACCCTAAAGGCGTATATGAGTCTTTACGACTTCACAAATCTCAACATACTCGCTTCGATGCGTGTAGTTTGTGGTAGACTAGTACTTAAGGGTGAAAGTCAACAGGTTGACAGAATATTAGATGCTTTTTCAAAGAGGTGGTGTCAGAGTAATCCAAATCATGGATTTAAAACTACAGGTAAGTTGGTGCGCAGTGCTCATTATTTTACATCATTCTAATGCGTTTAGATGTCGTGCACACAATTTGCTACTCGGTTCTTCTGCTCAACACAGATTTGCATATTGCCGATATTGAGCAAAAGATGACTCGTAGTCAATTCATCAAGAACACAATGCCCACAATACGGCGAAGTGTCGCAGATTCCGTGCATGAATTTGAGCCCATCAGACCCACGGTACTCCCTGGGAAAAGCTCCGCTTTCGATGATCCCAATGTCAACGACGATAATGCCGACGCTGTGTCAATTGAAGTTTTTGAGAAACCTTCTTGGAGGTCTTCATTCAAGCCTGCGCCGCGCCAAGATCCTGATAACCCAAATGCTCCCACACCTTTAGATTACGATACCCCTATGGATGACTGTGGACCCTTAGTTAAGGCACCTTTTCGCGGAACTTTACGTACCTGGGAAGTGCAGGTTGAGATTGTTCTCAAGGACTTTTATAACTCTATTCGCAATGATCGTCTTCCGCTATTTGGTGCCGGCGATAGGTCACAAATGCAGGCTTCGTCTAATACTCTTTCAGTGTTCGCTAATGGCGTTTTACGCCGTAGTCCTAGTGTTTTGAGCAAAGCTCCCTCAGAGTCGACCAGTTATCTTCGCGGGAGAACCGCAGAAACTGTACGCACGAATGGAAAGTGGAGCAACAAAACTCGATCGAGACCTCGTCTATATCCTAACTCAGCCTTGGGATCTAGTCGAACTAGTTTGGATGATCAATCATCTATGTGGAGTCCTTCCGTATCGTCTAGTACTTGGAGCAAGTATTCTCTTGGCAAACACACCTCGATGTCTGTAGACTCTCTGAATTCTGTCTTCCCAGGAGATTACCAACAATCTATTGGATTTGCCAATGCTCTTAGTCAAGCAATTATTCGCGAAGAAACCGTCCATAATCCAGGCAGCCGAGGTAGTGACCATGAAGAACTTCGTGTTGCGCCTTTGCTCGATGATGAATCTTTAGAACTTGCTGGTGCGCCATGGGCAAAAGAAGGTATGGTGACGCACAAGCATCATCTGGAAGCTCTTGACAAGAAAGCAAAGGATCGTAACTGGAGTGAAGTATTTGCTGTCATCGAAAAGGGTTACATGAGCTTGTTCTCATTCTCTACGAAAAGCGTGCGAAAGCCTAAAGCTAAACCAAATGGTGGAGTTGTTGGTGGTGGGAATTGGCAGGAGAATGCCGAAAACCTTGGCTCATTTCTGCTTCGACAAACTATTGCTAGTGAGCTACCTTCACCAGGCTATTCCAAGGCTCGCCCTCACGTCTGGGCTCTTTCTTTACCTACTGGAGCGGTACATCTCTTTCAAGTAGGCACAGCAGATATCGTTAAAGAATTCGTCACAACAGCCAATTACTGGAGTGCTCGTTTGTCAAACCATCCTCTCGTTGGTGGTATCAGCAATATCGAGTACGGTTGGTCTGATGACATCGTAAATAACCCTCTAGTCACCGCGATCAATGAACAAAACACTAGGCCATCAACCTCTGGTGCTAGACCTAGCATGCAAAGTTCTTTACGATCAAGCTTGGATCACGGTTATGTGGGTGGTATCAGGTCGAGGTTACCGGGTGATAGAATCGCCATAAATGATTGGAGTCCCCCAATACAGAGTATGAGGGCTAGTAACTTAATGGAGCCGGATCAGCTAAGAACATTGACTGCTTATGTTCAGAGTGTTGAGGAAGAATTGCAGAGACATAATATGTTGAGGAATCCCATGCTTTTGGCTGTAGGTTTCTGCATGCTTCCGTTCTTTAACCCTGGCTAATTTAACAAAGTACACACCACGTCACCCCAACGCTC
This sequence comes from Sclerotinia minor, assembly GCA_025389075.1. NCBI lineage: Eukaryota > Fungi > Ascomycota > Leotiomycetes > Helotiales > Sclerotiniaceae > Sclerotinia > Sclerotinia minor. The sequence continues at coordinate 948,889 of QRFH01000013.1, read as the reverse complement.
AAAAAGCAATGGCAAATTGGGAAAAGAAATCCTCGTACTTACTTCGCGAAATTGTGAAGTTCACAACATATATTGATAGTCTCCATACAGCTGAGGTAGGCAGACAGAGGATATATGCTGAAAGAGCTGCGCATCAAGCTGTTGCTGAGAGAAAAGATGAAGATGAAGAAGCAGAGGGCAACACTACAATCACCAAATGAAACTTACAAAATTATTTGTACGAAGAGAGATGAAGATACATTATGACGATTATGTATATACGACACGGATGACTCTGCGTTGAAGGAAACATCGATGTTGTGTTTCTCTTAACGGAATGAAAAATGGGATGATTTGAACGGAAAGGGAAATGGCAAAGGAAAGGAATGGCGTTTTACATTTTTGCTTAAGGAGAACCTAGAACGCTTTAATATTCCGACACGATGAGTGACGGACTTCTTAGTACTATTTCTGCCAATTTAGCTTGCCTGGGCTTTTTGGCTTGTTTTGGCTTTCTTGCTCTTCGAATTAAAAATGTCGGAGCGCGTTCTTTATTTTTGTAATTTGAATTATTTCGTCTTGGGTTTGCAAGTTTTTCGATGGTTGGTTGGTTGGTTGTTTTTGATTGATTGATTGAATCTATACCCTGTTCGCTGTTGTTGTTGCCACTTGCTTGCTTGCTTGGATTTCTGGTTTTGGGAAGGATAAAAGAGGGAAGAGGGAAGAGGAAAGAGAAGTAAGAGATAATGGGAAGAAGAGGAGATTCTATGGCCTGCTGAAGAAGAAGAAGAAGAAGTGAGCTTTATCATATACTATAGTGCTTATGGAGAGGTGGAGGGAGATGGGACAGGGAGAAAAGGGATGGATGGGGTTGGGAGGGGGGAAGGGGGTGGATTGGTTGGAATAGCTTGAGATAGATAGCTGGGTTTTTACTTTACTTGGCTTTGCTTGGCTTTGCTTGGATTTGCGGGAAAAGGGAAGAGGGAAGAGGGATAATTGAATGGTTGAATTTTGTAGGTTGAGGGGGAGTGTTTGGAGGGGAGGTACGAGATGTGAGGTGAGAGAGGAGGAGAAGAGAGGGAGAAGAGAGAGATGAGGGGGTAACGTCGCTGTGTATATATATATATTTATATATTTGTATGTTTGTATTAATAATTTTATTTATTCATTTATTTTTATTTTTTTAAGACTGAAGTGATTAATATATATAAATTCATTATCTTTTATTTATTAATAATTTTTGAAAAATAAAAACTAATATATTTTAAAAATATTGGTTTTTGATTAATTGAATAATTCTCGTCTTTAAATATATTATAAAATATATTAAAAGATTGGGTGGAAGAGGCCTCTATATTGACTATATTACTACGCGTGTAGGCATCTTTTTCTCCTCTTGGTATCCTCGGAGGGGACCAATATGCCTGCTTATGGTTCGTCTAATCTAGCCTGTTTTAGGTAACCGTATTACTAATCACGACACGTGATTAGTACCGGTAACTTCTATTCCTTTTAACAAAATAGTTTATTAATTTGATTAAAAATATCTAGATTTATAACAAGATTATTATATATTATATCTATATTGACAATATATAAACTGAGTGTCAAGGTACGGGTAAAGACTTATATTGTACCATAAGGGTAGAAGAGCTATGAAAGAGAGAGGCCCTACTTATAAGAAGTAGGGCACGCTAATGACCAATGCCTGAGGCACGAAGGCAACTACAGAGCATGTAGTTGGCGCCGTGACACTGAGATTTAAATTTGATTTTGTATAATATAATTGTTTTATAAACTTGATTATATTTATTTTCATAATATATTTCCAAAAAAAAATATAACTTTTATATTCAATCAATAAAAATATTTATTTTTCAAAATTAAAATCTTTTGAAAATAATATCGAATTAATTAAAATTGATTTATATTATAAATCAATTTATTTATAATTGTTTGATATAAATTTTATTCAAATTAAATATAATTTGATTGAATTATTAAAAATTGAAATTTTTTTTTGATTTTTTTTTGAAAATGTTTTGTTATTAAAGTACAAAAGTTATCGGAAACACGTTATGAAAATGGGTGTAGCCTTTTTTGATCTTTTGATCCCTTTGCGAGTTGGCGAGCAAAGCGACGTGCTTGAATTTTCTCTCCTGTCATTGTCAATTCAAGATGCTCAACGAGTTTTTCGGTTATTTTGCGGATGTTTTCGATTTCTGAGAGAACAGCCGCAGTTCGTAAATTAGATTCGCTTTTGACGAGCTTTATGATGGTAAGGATGCCGTAGATCTCGATGACATGCGATTCGAAGACTTCATCCAAAGCTTCCATGTCGCCATAAGCCTTATGAAGTCGTTCGATGATGCTTATAGCCGATTCTAATAAGCCTGATGTAGCAGAAATGGCTCCGAGAACGTCAAGTCCTGACTGAAGCTCAATGTTAATATGTTATTTGTGGCTTGATGCCGGAGAAAGATTACGGTTTCTGTGTGAACGAAGTGAATGATTTCAATTCAATTACCACTGTAATATAGCTACTGTAATAAAGCCCTAAGCGAATGCGAAAGAGACTAGCTCTTTCAGTAAGTCTATATAAGACTTACTACTTTCAATATGTAGCTAGCTCTTTAGACAGAATACAATTAGACATACAGGACCTACGCAATCCGTGGGTGCTATGTCTTCCGTATCCTTCTCGTACCAACAGTTTCGTCTTAAGTATGAAATGTCTGCCAAAAGCTCAATCCAAAAAATGAAGTCGATGATAAGGTTAAGGGTCAACTTCTACTTGTAAGGATAACAGCAGTCTACACTATTCATACATAGCTAAACAGCTAGCAGTTGAGGGGTTGCATTCAAGTGATCCGTATTCATCGGGCATCATCAGTTTATACCTGCAGTTACAGATAAGCACTGACGATTGGCCTACATGACTTCATTTTATGTTTTTCTAAAAGCGATACGAGATACAACCTGCTTGGGTCCTTTGCTTGTTTTGGCCGTTGGAAATTCTTATAGACAGTCCAAAAACTTGTTTAATCAAATAAATCCTATTTCTAATTTGGAATATAGAAGGCTTTAACTATTTCGTCGTACGTTTGCGAATGGAAACAACTTTGCAGGAATGCGAATATCCAAATCAATGGTCCAATAATGGGGAATGTGAATTTTCCATCTACCCACTGCAGGTATCCTAAGAGATCTTGCGAAGATCAAGTCTCAACCTTTTTTCAGAGGCTGATTTTCAGAATTCGGCAGTAGCAGGACAACAAAAGAATAGACAAGACGGATGTTTCAGTGTACTCTCCCTGACGCACCCCGAGAACGACAAAAAATGAATTTGTAGTCGCAATGGTAAGGAGGTGAAGAGTACACGCCAATGAATTCGGGAGGTCAAGAAAATCAGGTATTTTGAGAGAAATTGGATATCCGATCCTAAAAACTTCCTTTGGGTGCATGGCGGCCTCAGGAAAGGCAAAACATATCTTTCCATTCACTTGGAGAATCGCTGGATATCGAGTATCGACCCTCAGCAGCCCAATCATTTGGTTTTGGAGTACTATTGCAACAAGGGCAAGCCTCAAAGTAATACGGCATTATGTGTGCTTTGGAGTCTGCTGTGTCAGCTTCTAAATGCAAGCAATGGCCTATACCAGGAGATTCTGGAGGAGTTCGATCTCCGCCGTAGGCAAAATCATGATCTTCTCAGCAATGCTTACATTGAGACTTTATGGCGGATATTCAAGCGTATGGTCGAAAGCTTCCGAAAAACATATTTTTTATTCTAGACGGACTTGGTGAACGTGATGATGACTCCGTTCAATTTCTCCAGTCAAAACCGGAAGAGACTTATGGAGCCGTCGAGGCGAAAGACCAAATGGAATTTAAGACAATTATCGTTAACCGCTCATTTCAAAAAAGGTTAGAGCGCAGTGAATAATCGACTCGGATGATTTGGACCAAGAATACAGCGAAAAGCGGATGAAAGATCCCACGACTTTTTTCTCTGAGAACGTCGATCGCATTAGCAGAGTTCCTGACGAGTGCAGAGTCAATCTAAAGCTGCTTCTACTAAGCCGTGCCGGCAAAAACCTTCTGTGGGTTTCTTTGGCGGTCAGTGAATTCAACAACAATACTGGAATGCTTGAAGAAGTCATCGGCCATCATGACTTTGTTAATGCATGGCTACCAAAAGGGTTGAACCATATGTACGATCGGGTTATAATGAACATACCAGAGTGCAGGCGCGAGATTTCTTCCAGTAATTATAATTTGATGCATTTGCATTTCCATGTGTCCTCTGCCAAGGGCAGAGATTGCTATGATGCTTAGATATTTAATGTTAGTGATATTGAGGTTGGGATACAAATTCGAATCTTGAGAACTTCATAAGAAGTTAGATGGTCAATTTTAGTTCATTCACTTATTAATAAGTGATTATCTACGAAGTGTGCCGCTTTTTGCATCTGCAATACTATCTAGCCATCTTTTCAATAGACTTTTATTGACGACAGAGATGGTCTCGAGGAGATCTTATCTAGAGTCTACCCTCGACTTGGCCCTTTTTGGTATTCCCACAATCATTATTCTATGCTTGACCAGGGGTATATCATTCTATGCTGGCCTTACAATTTCAACCATAGTATTCTACTATCGCTTCTGCTGTCGTAATTTCGAGAAGCCACTTTCCCTCATAAGGTCCTTCTATCTACACTTGAAAATACAAGGATTTGGATTTGAAGAACAGGAAGCTCACGAAAAACTGTTCGAGATGTTTAGTTTCCATGGAGAAGTTGACAATGAATGGGTGCGAGTTGAAGCCCGGGACTTTTGTTGCGAAAGTAAATAAAGAAAAAAAAGGCAAATTATCTGCCACATGTCGAATATCCGTGTCGTTACTGGATGGAACACCTCCTGAAAAGTAAAGTTAAGCAGAAATATAACGGCGATCTCCATAAGTTTATGTCCAAGCATTTTCTTCATTGACTCGAGGTTATGAGCTTGACGGAAGAGATATCAAAGAGCATCCTTGTAATAAGCGATCTGCAATCTTACATTTCAGTAAGCCATTTTATCCTTTTTACCTTCCTCAAAAGAATCCACTAATGACCATAGAAGGATATTGAAATCCTAAGTTATCTGCTTTCGTTTATGATTCTAAACAATTTGTCCTTCCCAACCAAGAGGGAATAAAGCAGGCCCTCCTTGAGATATATTCCTCTGTACTTTTTTTTTGCTCCCAAAACAAACATCATCTGGCAGAACTTTCGAGCCTGTATCCCCCAATGGCATTATGGAATATCAGAAGAGAGACCGTGTTGGAATCATGAAGTTCAAATACTTGAGGATGATAGGTATGAACCTAAACAATCTGTTTGCCTTTCACTAGATGGGACAGTAGTTTTCTCTCTCTCCTGGATTAGAGACTCTCCTGTTCGCGTTTGACTTTGGGGTGTAGTGACGGGAAGCCGAGCTGTACAAAGGTGCCGAAATTTGGAATCTAACAACGGGCGAGCTTGGGACAATGGATAATTGTTTAGAATCCGCAGATGACGATAGTCTGGTGTTTTCCTCGCTTAAATATTCGTTAGACGAGAAGCTTTTGAGTATGAAATCTCGTTTCGAGAGCAAGGACTACCTTGGAATGCAGCAACCGGGGAGTCAGTGGTTGTGCAGGATGTTACTGGATTCAAGTCACCAATCCTTCAACGATATCATATAAATAAAGACTGGATATCGAAGTGGTGGGTAATGAGAGCAAGCGTTATATTCTTTGGCTCCCTACGGAGTATCGAACCGCAGACTGGAATGTAAGGAGCTATGATGGACTAGTATCCATAGGATTAAACCCAGGAAGAATGTTTTGCTCAAAGATCGGGCTTGATGAAACCAATAGGTTTATGAAAGATGTGGGGAAGTGGGGAGGTGAGTCTAATATAGATGAGGAATCTGAGGGGGAAGAATCGGAAGAGGAAAACCTAGAAGAGCTAGAAAAGAAAAGTGATTGGGGGAGCGATAGTTCTAATGAAGAAGAGGAAGAGACGAGACCTTCCGGAAGGATGGAATCAAAAAGTAAGCCTCCGAGTCAGAAAGAAGCAGAGGATAAAAGTTTGAGAGAGGGAAAAGAAGATTCTGAAGAACAATGGGAAGATATAGAGTCAGATAAGGAGTCGGAAAAGGAGGTGCTGATGGAAGCTAAGGATGGTACAAGCGAGGAAAGTCTAAAAATTTCTAGCTCATCTAATCGGTGTGATGGTTCATTCTTAGAGATTGGCAACTAGCCTTGCAACGCTTTGGCAGTGCTCAGTTACAAATCGCCCTTTTACAAGCCCTTTCACAAGCCCTTTTTATTTTTCTGCATTAAAACACCCGATATGCTCTCCCATGTGTTGGTATCCGAACACTTTTGAACAAAATCTTTCTATAAAAAAAGCTTCTTCGTGGTATTTCCCCAGATATATGTATAGATCTTTAATAAAACTTAAAAATATCAAATACAACTTCGTCTAAAGAGCTTAGGGATACTGCTAGATGTAATACTGTGAACTCGCAGATCCCGGATTACCAACCTATCTCCGACGTTTCATCGTCCCAAGTAAAGGATAGCTACCCGTTTCAATATCAACTCAAACAAATTGAAGTACGGAAAGAGCAGAAAGGTGTTGACAGTGAATAGTTATTGCTGGTGTGTTTCGTCATCCGAACAATGATGCTAACGATGATTAGCTTCGTCGTAGTATTATGTCTTCTCACCTCCGATTTCATTTCCGAATGTTGCACCGCTTCCTTCTTTGAATTCTGCGCTTTTTCCATGTGTAAGTTCTCCCGTCGGTTAAGTTCTCTCATCTCTTAACCGATTTTCTAAATTCTTCTTCCCCTTGGGTAGTTTTGCACGTGCATACTTCTCTCATCTGCATTTGCTTCCTGTATCTTCTGAATTTATTTCTTCCCACACCCATTCCTAAACTAGCCATCATATCCTACTTTCTTTTCTTACCCCAATAGCAAGACTAAGCCTATTCGCGCCACCCTCTCCCTTCATTCAAATTAAGGTGTTGGGACCCTCTTCTCGCTTATTAGTCATACCAAAACCAAGCGGCTCAGTAACCTTATTGGTTACACTCAATAATTTTTTTCGCCTCAATTTAACCGCTACACTCACTGCCCCGGCATTACTCTCCTTATCACAACAACCTCGCACAATAGGATGCTTCTTGTCCAAATCTCAATGCCTGCCCGTATGACAATACGCAGCGCTAGCTCCATCCCAAGTAGGACTCACCCCATTCCACCACAAATAAAATCGTATTTTTCTCCAGCTTAAGCATTTTGACGTCCAAAATAAATACGAGTTTGGTCAAGCAGCCTATATCCACAACCATGCTCTTCGTTTCCGATCACCCATTTATAATATTTATAGCTATACCTCTTTCAAAACAAGTGTCTGCATCAGTTAATCTTCTCCAACGAAAAGAGCTTCGGATAGGTCGATTGAATGATCATTGCATCATATGAGATACGATTCGGAGGACAGGAAAAGACTTGGCCTCTCTAGACAATTCACGCGGGACTGGCCATAAATTGTTGGATTACAAAGAAACTTCTCTTTGTCGTTATCTTCAGAGCAGAATTTGCTGCTTGTGCAGCTTGAAACGGATGAAAAGCAATATCTCCAGCTCCGAGATGAACCTCAACCTTGGAGGCAAGTTGATAATCGTATATGCGATTACTTCATAGTCGCAAGCATTAAGTACCAGCAGCATTCTGGCAGTTGAGCACGTCAATTCGCATCCTATCCGTCTTTAGTGTGCTGCGGGATTCTGACTGTTTTCTGAGAAGGAATGTAGAATGAGCTAGCTTAGAAGTGGGAAAGGCACTAAAGGTAACGGGAAAATAAATGCTTTTCCTCTCTCTGCTAACATGGCAGATGATAGAATCGCATGTGATCTGTAGCATCAACTACTTAAAAATCTATCGATCATATATACCACGACTCGGAATGAGGGGTAGGTAGGGTAGGTAGGGTAGGTAGGGTGCGCCAATGCAGACGACTACTAGTATGCACCAAGTATCCATAAACTTAATGACATTCTTGAGACACAATATCTACCTACAAAAGAAGCCAGCCATGCCTTTATTGGTTTACTATTCTCGATTTTCTCTCCGTCAACACCGCTGGAACCATTCTCAGCCCGACCCCTATGCCCTTACATCCCACCCATCTCCTTCCACCTCCAACTTTCGAACTTCCCTCAACCAACCACCCTTTCCGCTGCGTGCGTTTGATACGGATGACATCTAACAGTCATCTCATACCAATGTTATAGTATCATTCTCCCACATGCACACTCAAGCTTTCCAGCTCCTTCGCGAACTCAATATTATACTTCGCCCAATCGGAAATCTGCTTAATCTAATCAAGAAGATATTGATTCCCCATCAAAGGGCCCTCCAATCTCAGCAGACTTGGAAAGCAACATTCCATTTCCATGCGATACCATAGTGCAAGCCAACTATCAGTACAACGAGCAATTCCTTCTTGTAAATGATTCCTCTGGATTCCCAAATCCCGACAGTCCTTCTCAAGTTTCCTCAATACCTCAAGTGAGGTTTCATAAGATTTTTTCAAATTCTGCCTGCCGTCACTCTCAGCTTCGTATTGTGATATCTGGCTGAAGCGCATCTTCCCCAAGTGCTGTATCCGGCTTTGATATTTTTGTAGAAAGGCATCTTTGATAGTGATATCGAGCAGGACCTCATTGAGATCGTTGGTTTGGATTGGCTGCTGATATTGAATCTTTCCGATGGCTGAATCTGCACTCATGTTCAAGTTCACGCGCGCTTTGTCGGCTGCATGTCCTATCTGCGGAATTGGTCTGATGGTACGCTTTATGGTATTCTCATGGATTCGATATAGTGATAGCATGTATTCTATTTGGTTTTCTGCAAATGATTCTTTCCTGGCGGTAGTGGCTGGTCGTTGCCACCACCATTCCTTCGGGTCTGATGGACTTTGAATAGTTTCTTCGATACTTCTAGCGATTTTCTTGATCTCGCTCATTGTCCGCTCGGTGTCGATACTTAATGTAATTTTGGCTTTGTGTACCGCAGCGAAAAGGTCATCGGATCGATTGCTGGCAACATTTTCAGACTGAAGAAGCTGCTCAAGAGCTGGATATACAGTTTCGGGAAACATAGAATGGATATTTGAAAGTTGGGCTTGGATATGTTTCCGATGCTCTGAGATTTTATTCCGCTCATCTCCAGGTATTAAACTGCGAACGATCTTACCGACTTTATTTTCTTGACAGTTACCAACCTTGGCGAAGCGTGGTGATGCGCTGGGCTGATATGAAATATTTTTATGAGATGATGTAAGTGTCCTTTGCGTTACTAGTCCAACGATGACCAAAGCGAAGATGCAGGCGAGCCACTTGATGGATATCATCGTTTTACGGCCAGAGCACTTTGGTTTTGTTTCTCCGCTCGGCACACCAGAATCTACTGAAGTATTCGAGGTATTTGACATATTGCGAGTTGTATTAGCGATATTAGAGAGGAATTATCACTTGGGATTAGGTATGAAGTGATTTGAAGTTTTGTATCGTTATTGTGGTTAATTCTGGTGGATGGTGATGGCACGTACGTAGGTTGAAGACGGAAGAAAATTAAAGGAGGTTTATAAGCTCAGGACGTTGAGTGATTGTTAGGTGACTGATGTGAAAGAACTTCCTAACCCGTATATCTTAATTTCCATCTGGAGTCCAAGATAAGACAGCTTTCAGGGCTTATGTCTCACGCAATACTGCTGTTTCTAGGGCATTATTTTCTTTGGTTGGTCGGTTTTATGTGGTTTGAAGAGTAGTTCTATTATTATATGATAATTTTTTCGCTACTCCACTTCCATTTAGTTAGCTCAGTAGTTGAATGAATTTTTCTTACAGAAATTTCGGTGTTTGTTCGATACATTACTTGCTCGTCTCATCACCTGCTTGCTACAGAGATATTGAAAGTCTGGAGATCCGCAAGGGTTCTCTCCAAAATTGGAGCTGGGCTACAGACGAGAAATTTGTTTGGGTTCTCAGGTGGAGGAACCTTACGTCTCTCTCATTGAGTTGGTTGACATCCTTTCATCAAATGTAAAATTGTTCCAAGAACAGCATCTCATTCTGGCCTACACACCCTTTTGAGGCGTATAAAATCTCCTCATTGATACGGCTGTCATAAATCTCAGTCTAGATTATTTGGAAGTTTCCATGGGCTAATTACCAATTTATCGGGTTTGCTTGACTAATAAACCACCAGACAATATTCCATTCTGCCCACCCCCATCATCATAATCAAAATAGCTATTTCTCATACAATTGCCATGAGAAAGGATGGAAATCATAGCAAAAACTCGGACTTTTCGTGTATTCGCAATTAAAGTTGGCCAACAAAGAGTCTATCTCTTGTGCAGATGAGATATCACATTTAAAACAAATTACTAGCTATATCATCACCACCTTTCTTCTACCCTCCATCATCGTCCAATACTTTAAATTCTCTGACTCAAGAATCGTCATATTGCATTAAGTTTTGTTTTTAGTTTGGATTGGTGCCGTGTGCAGTGTCTCTATCCGTATCCGTATCGTGCGTCTATCCGTGTCTCAAAGGGAATTATGGTGGTTCTTTGATCTCCTGTTTCAAACTGTTTAAGTTTACCAAAATTCCATTCCCATTTTTGCTTGGCTCTACAATCGCAGGAGAACTGTAGTTAGATGTTCGAATGATTTAGAAAGGCTGAACAGTCATCGGATACACAACATCTCAAACGAATTTTGTTTCTCTTGTATGTCTTGAACCCAACTCAACTTTGCGACCTGACGTTGAAATTTTTTTAATTCTACTTTGGATTTGACGATGATTTGAAAATTTGCTTTATCGGAGCTAGGCTAGAAATGCGTGACGGCTGGAAAATATCATCGAGAATTATGTATTGCCTTTGCCATTCTTAATTAGTTTGTACGGCTAGAATGGAAATTTAGACGAAGAACAACCCCAATATAGAATGTGTGGCTGTTATTCTTCACCTCTGCATCTCCTTGTGAGTTTACTTTTTTTTCTATTCCTTTGTGTTCGTAAACTTGTCTCGTTTTATCGTTCAAAGAGATCTATCTAAATTTGGAAACTTCAACACTTCGCATCTCTTTGTTGGAAATATGATAGATAGATCGGTCCAACCCAATAATGCGAACTTCATCTTCTCCATCAACTCATCCTCAATCTGATCGAAATCCCATCTATCTTTATCATAAATCATGTCAGAAATCGAGTGGGATGTGTATTGTTATCCAGATAGTTATATCAACATCTTTTACAACCTTGATATATCAGCATACCGGCCTTTAGAAGAGAAACTGCAAAGACTAAGAGATCTCAAAATGATAACTCATCCAGACAAACAAAACCAGAAGAATCCTGAAGCATTAATGAATGCGAGTTCCGTGTTCCAAGTTTTATTACCATACAAAAAATTTCTCAACGACTCACCATTTGTCATGGAACGCTACCTCAAGATCAACGACCACCAAATAAATAATTGAGAAAATCTCCGCAAGAGAAGAATGCGACTACGCTATGGTGGGATGAAACCGTGGTTCTTTTCTTACAGCCCTGACCCCAAGTCCTTTCCAAGTTGGGCATTCCTGGTTGATTCCATGCATGACCTCAGTGCGATTTTACCCTTTCCTCCAGATAAGCTTGATTCTTTTTGGAGCTCGGAAGTTTTTCGTGTTGGGGAACCGGGAAAACATACACAGGTGCATATGTATGATGGCGACTGTAAAGAGCACACATTAGATGTGGATTCTAAAAGATGGAATATTCCGACGTGGACATCGAGGGACTCGGAAATGGGATACGCTAAACATGTTGGCTTACTGAACGAGACGATTAGACATCTTAGACGTGATTATGTTTTGTTGGAAGCGTTTTTTTGGTTTTTTCTTACGATATTGATAGTGTGCTGGGCACTGTGGTCGCTTTTCAAACTCCTCCGGTACTTGTTCTACCGGTACGTGGGTGTTGGGAAAAGCAGAGCCAGTAACTCTATTCGCAATAGTGAAGCCGTGGAGAGGAGGGAGAGGAGGACGAGCAGAGCTTCTAATATCACCCTACCTCTATAAAACGAGACTGGAAACACCGTCTCAAATCAACCATCACGAACTAGAAACGCTGCCTCGAATCAACCATCGCAAAGAAGTCTCAATAGTCTGGAATTCACAGTTTCTGAAGCATAACACGCTTTGGTGTTAGTAAAGTGTATTCTACGGCGGACAGAACGTCCAAAGCGGAAGGAGTACATCGAGTAGTGAGCATCCTCGGATAGGAAACAGGAAAACGCAAGGAAAGATTGTTGCGAGTTATAGATCGGGTAATTTAGTTAAAATTTTGGTTTCGGCATTGGTTTATGGGGCTTGTAGCGTGGTTATGCAGGTGCTAGAAATTTTTGATGGGCAGAAGTTTTGGAGAGAGCGGGCGGAGCTGATTGGGTGTAAGATGGAGAAGTTGGAGGATGGAAGTGAAGAGGATCTGATTGAGGAGGTACATGTCTCTTGATTAAGTTAGAGTTTATGGGGTTAGATTTCTATTAGATCACGTTTGTTTCATTTTCATTTTCAAGGGTTAGAAAATATTTGATGGTAGATTGTACTCCTAATGTCGAAACTGTGTATGTGTTTGTGATACCCAATAGAAGTGACAAGAATTGACTGAGTGAAGGATATTCATGTTGCTAAAGGGTCTAAAGAAGAAGAGGGCCATATATATATCAGGGAGATGTTAAGGAGGTTTGTGCTCTGGTAGAAGTGAAGGCGGAGATGGAGGTGAATATGCAAACTGAAACTATCACACTGAGTATGCGTTTCAATTGAAAGAGGACAGCTATTATAGTTAGCAAGATTTCCTGATTTTGGTGTGCTCCATCAAGGAAGTGCGGAGATACATACAGGGTGGAAACAATAGAATACCTTCGATTTTCATTTATGGAGTTTAATGCACCTCATCTTAGACATATTATCTAACACCATCTCTTCTGGTGACCCGATCCTATGGAGCATTTCAGAACACTCAAGAGCCGTTCTAATTAAGAAATGCCTATTCTTACTCGGTCTTGCTGTTCAAATTTGTCCTCTCAGCTATCGATTTTAGCCACTGCTATATCCGCAATGCTTGTTACTCGTCTTCGCTGCTTACATAGAAGATTTTTTTCCCATCTCGAATCCCCAACTTCAAAAACTTTCGTTAATTATTACTTCATTTTAATTTACTCTAATTTAAATTGTAGCTTTTTTACATATTGCGATTGATAAATGAATGAATATCTATCGGGGACGGCTAACCAAATTGTGCAAGACAAAGACAACTATTAAAATAAATCAATGTATGCATTATCTACAAAGAATTATGGGGAAGCCCTTCCCCAAAGGCAATCCAATCAATGATCTTCCTGTACTTATCCTTTCAATACCTTTATTGTTCCGCTGGATTTTGCCATGGAACTTGGAGGAATTTGCCGGATTGCGCATGCATCAGCCGTTCTTAGAGGCCAATGATATCTTTTGTCGATCAAATTTTATGCAGGTTTGACTTTCCAAAACTTGACTCGACGCTGCCTGTCTGGGTATAATCGCGGCATATTGTCGGATTGGCTGTGGTCGACGTGGAATTTACAACGACTCATACAATAGTCCAAGGAGGCGAGGCGAGGAAGAATATAATTAGTAGGTAAAGCTACGCGAAAATTAGGGGGAGAGGTACTTTTTTTGCGGGGTTTCATTTTGCCATGGATTTTCTTTGTTTTCTTTGGAGATTTGCGTGTGCATTACTCCATTGTTAACTGCATTCGTTAAATCTCTGAGTTGGGAAAGTAGCTTGAGTATAACAAAGGGTAGTAGCGGCGCCGGCGAGACCCCTATGATAGGAATTCATTTGATATTAATATCTTAATAAAAGCACCCTTTAAAATTTTATCCTTCTTTAGAAACTTCAAATTAATTTAGCTTTATTTTTACTCGGTTGTTGAAAGGGGGAGAAATCTGATACTTGTGGAACGATGGAAGCTAGCGCCTCGCTACATCGTAATTATAAATTTACCGAAGATCAATCCAAGTGTCATTACTTTCCAAGTGCGTCCTCGGTACACCATTACCAGCCACAGACCCATGTCCGTATTTCAAAGTCAACTACCTCTTTAGACACAATTTCACCTATTCAAACAATTGCAAAATATCGGGAAATCTTTATTTAGATCTAATTTAAAAGAGACATTAGAAAGAATGGAAATTAGAGATTGTGTTACCAGTAGCGAGATTCGATATTGAAGTATAACAAAGATTTTCAAGGCGATCGCAAACACAACAACGCAGCAAGCAGCAAACAGTGCAGATATTACCATCTAGATTCTATATAACTTCTTTAGATCAAAACTACTCTGCTGTCTTCAATATCAGTTGTTAGCTGTTTGTATATGGAGTTTGTTTGTTCCTATACTTTCTTGTGTGTATATAAAAGAGATATCAATTATATTTATTTCATTTTGTTATCTTATACCATCTCATATCATATCAAAAGAAAGAATCATAAATTATTTTATCTAAACAAAGCAAAATGAAAAAGGAAACAAAAGGAAAGAAAGGAAAAAAATAACAACATATGTATATGACCAACAGACTTTTACCCATGAGTCCAATTCTCCACCCTTGTGTGTTTACCCATCCCATTTCCCATCCCCCATCCCCCACCCCATTTCCATTCCCATCCCAGTTCCCCAATGGTATCGTATGGTATATGACATGCAACTCCAGAAAACAAAAAAAACAATCAAACAATCAAAAGAACAACATCATAAATCAAACAAGGGTATCCAGTTCCTCCCTATTACCATGCATCTCCAGTCCCTCTATCTCATCAAACTCCTCTTCCTCCTCCAAAAATCCCAATCCACTATCATATCTTCTCTTCTTTTTCTTTCCACTAGCAGCCACAACACCACCACTTGATCTTCTCACCAATCCCGCATCCAAGTATTGACCTTTCCTCACGACCGGAGCTTTAACTTTAAAATCCCTTGAAAGCTCCCCAGCTTCCGTCTCACTAGATTCATCACAATCGCTCTCCACATATCCTCTTCCGATATCTATTATACTAGCGAGTTGTTTCCTCATTCCTTGAACCACCTTCTTTCCCCTTTTCTTTTCCCGATTGACGTCTCCCTTCAATTTCTCTGCGCAATTCTCAAGATCTTCGTTTTCAGTTTTCAAATCAGAGTTTTCTTGTCTCAAATTTTCAACAGCCTTTTGGGTATTCTTCAGAATACATGTCGTTCTTTCAAGCTCTTCCTGGAGTTCTGCTATCTGCTCATCACGTTCCGTTAATTGTTCGCTCATCCGACGATCAGAGAGAAGTATTTGTCCCTCTTTCTCGGTGAGGATATTTTGAAGTGTGGTAGAAGCATGCAAAGCAGCTGTTAGTCTGGTCGAAAGCTCGCCAACTATCATATTCTTTCCTTCAAGTTCCGAAGCGAATGCATTTGATCTGGATATTTCACGTTGAAGTTGATCATCCAAATTGTGTATCCCACGTTTCAGATCATCCTCGACAGCTTGATGCTCTTTTTCAATCCTCTCAACTAGGCTCTCTAGCCCAGAGACCTCGCTTCGGTATCCATTTAGTGCATTTTGGAGACGTGAGTTTGAGATTTCATTTTCGGTTACTTCTTTGGTCATCCGCGAGACAGCAGTTGAAACAGCGGACAATTCTTTCTGTACATCATGCAAAGCATCAATACGGGCGGTTAGTTGTTGGCGAAGAATGATTTCTTGCTCATGATATTGGTCGATTGTTGCATCTTGTTTCTTTGCTTTTTCAGCCAGATTCCTGAGCCGGTCAAGTAGCATACTAAGGAGTTTATCATTTTCGAATCCTTCAGTCACCTCTCCAGGGGTGAGATACTCAAGCTCGAGTCTTGCTTTGCGGAATTGCTCGATAATAATTTTGACAGTCGTTTCGGGATCGCTGGAGAACCCCAGCGAGGTTACCTCAGTTGAGAGGGCATTAAACGATGCTTCCTTTTCAAGAACCTGAGCCTGGGCAATAGTAAGAGTCGTGAGAACGGAATCAAGCGCCGAGTCGAGGGTTGAGTTATCATGAGATTGGTCTGATGAAATGTACGATGATAACTTTTGGAAAAGACGGGATTCATGATCTTTGTTCAGTGCCAAGGCGGAACTGAGATTCTTAATCTCAGATTGCAAGTCAAGAAGCTGTGCTTCAAGCTTTGCATTGACAGGATCCGGAAAGTTTGCTTGTGTCGAATTCGATGAGAAGGAAGGCTTTTGTGAGGATGTATCAGCTATTGTAGCGGGTGGCGATGGGAATGAAATGTTGTGTTGAGTGGACGTGCTCAAAAGATCACTGGGCTTGGAGAAGGAGCCGTTAAAATTCATCATCTCATGGTCGTCATATGAAGAGTCGATTACCATGCCAGTATCATCATCATGTCTGTCCAAGATAGGGTGATCCCCATCCACACTCATATTATGATCATCATCATCGAAATCAAATGGATCTTGAGTTCCCGTTTGCCAGTCATGGTGAGCATCCGAACGTTCTTCCTTCTGTGATAATTCTTCCTTGAGCTCTTGAATCTCTCTTTCCATTTCTTGAAATTTCTCCACCATACTAGAGTTTGGAAGAATAGCTGTGCCAGCCTCGAATCCTAATTGACTTGCGACGTCATGTTCATCCTGTATGCACTGTAGTTCATAGTCCTTTTCCTCCAATTCTTTTCTAAGTCGAAAGATTTCCGATTTTCTTGCTTTTGCTTCATGTTTTTTCTCCCATTCGATCTTATTGGTTTCCTCACTTAGGCCATTTCTCCTCATACGTCTCGTAACTCTGCCATCCAAAACTTGTCGTAGTGGGGCAAACTGTAATTCTCCGGAGAATGGCTCGTTGTCCTGCCGACGATCAAGTAGTCGTTTCACCGGTGCCGAATGTCGACGATTTGATTTCGCAGAAGAAAGGGAAGTCTTTCGAAGAAAGGGTGTCAAGCCAGAAGATGATTGAAGAAGATTTGGTCCTGGGTCAGAAAACCTTACCTTCTTCTTGGATTTTCTTGCTCTGGGTGTTGCGGGAGGAGGTATTGATACTTCTATGGAAGGCAGTGTAGAAGCTTGGGTATTTGATCGTGATAATATTTCTGCTCCATTACAACTTCTTCTTTTCCTCCGAAGAGCAATAGGTTGATCATTTTCGATGGCTATGGCCATGTCGTTCTCCGCCATACCTTCGATAAACATATGTTTATTTTACCTTGATCAACAACCAAATTTCTTATTTCTGAGGAAAACAAAGTGAATACTGCACAGTGTGTTGCGTATGGAATTGTAAGAAACTGCTCAATGCTTCATAGAATCATAAACCAAAAATACAAAGCAATAATCGGGTGGCCAGATGGGTTGATATTGTATTAAGGGAAAAAGGTTGATGAATGGATGGATATTCTCCATTCATATATAATCTTAAGTCTTATCGAAATCAACATTGTAAATTTAATTGTTTACATCCTACCGTATTGGCCTTAGCGTAGTTGTTTCTTTTTCTTAATACCCCACCGTATCAAAAGTTTGGTTGGATGACAGAGCGACAAGTTGACGAACACGAAAAAAAAGAGCGTGGTGAGATACAGCATGGCAACATGGTGTGTTGACTCATGAGTGGAGAGTGCAACGGCTTTTAAGGTAGCAGTCAACCCAATGAACCCAGTGAATCTTTAGAACTCTCTCTCAATGGTACTGTTCGCACGTTACTACAGGGCTGCAGCTGGATCCACGATATTAGTTCAGACGGGCTGTCGGTGTCAAGAGCATAGGGTAAAAGCTTCGATGACTCCACTGAAAAATTCGAATGTCAATGGTTTCAAAGGGTATTGAGATGTTGACGATAGGTTATTGACATCTCTGGGAAAAAGAAGAGAAGATTGTGAAAGGGATCCAACTCCAACACATTTTCTGCTTCTTTTACCCCCTTGAACAAGCTTCGCTAAATAGATTCTCTAGTGAAATCCCAAACTTTTATTTCTCGATTAGGTTATAACAACAAATAACTGGTGTATGTCCCTTCCAACCATCCAAATACTTTAGGCGTACCTCCATTGGCGTTGGGTATTTCCCTGCAGATATGACGCATCGCATGCCTGATAGACATTAGAAAGTCCCCAGCTGAACTCGACAATACAGTTATGATCGAATATGATTTTTTTTCCCCCACTATAGCACCCTCTCCAACAGCCCAGAGGAATCCCCGCCTCATACCAAAGCTCTCCCTCATAGGGCTACAATCACCTAATCATCCTCGTCCACATTCCCAGATCGACTACCCTCTACTTATATGCATCTGTACCCACAACCAAAGATCTATTTTTCTATTGAATCTTTCTAGAAGCAAGTTCAAGACCTTAACTCCATCTGCGTTTGCTTAAGAGCCACCCAGCCTTCAATCTAGATGATCTATTATTGTGAAAATATTAGTATTTTGAGGGATATTTCATACCTAGTCTATAGTGAGATTGTCCTTCGTAGTTAGATATTGAAAACAATTCTTTCCTCCTCACTTATTCTTTTTATCACTAATTTTTCTTATATTTCACTGACGTACGAGTAAGTAACGCTATCCATTCTTTATTTCGTTGATTCTATTAGTGCATTTGTCTATGATATAAACCTTTCAATTCTCTTTCCAGCTCCCCTCATCGCGTGCTATTGGGATGCACATATCTTGACCCCTCTAATTTCACGCTACAGTATTTGCAATCCATGTGCGCCAATATCGCCATCATTGATCATCATTGGCGACTTGCTTGATTGGTGGTGATGTCTCTTTCTTACTACACTTCTGTTCTCATCCATGTTGCTGAAAGAGAAACTGTTTTGGACCTAGGACTCGAAATTCTCATTTCCTGTTTTGTTTGACGTGAAGCCCACAATTACGAGCTAAATGATCATGATATATCATTGTTAATGCTCTAATGTAAAGCTATCCAATACTACAACTACATATACTCCATAAAGGAGGAAACTTCCCGTGTCAGGAGAAATATGTAAGGAAAACAAGTAAAAGTCAATTATTAACGAAAAACCCACCAAATGGAAGAAAAAAATTGAAGAAAAATTGAAGAAAACCCCCTTACCCAAATCATCAAACCCAACTTCTAGACTATTCCACAAAGCCATACACATACACTTCTTGCTTATATAAGGATCCGTCTTTATGAGGATTCGTCTGATCGCGATACGGGAACAACCGACACAAAAATCATTTCGCAATCCAGTTAGGGGAGTCCGCCAATCACACCCCTAAGTTCCAATAATAGGCCGTTTTTTTCGTTCCGAACCTTTTTGTGCAATGACTTTCATAGCTTGATCCTTGGATATTTTTAGAAAATCGACCCAATCCTACGGCGCTGAGTTGTGTATGTAATTTTTAGATGACGTCTCCCCATTAAAAGAGAAGCGCGTACACTCGAATTCGCTTGTCGTCGGAGAAGCTGCATTGGCAAACTTCTGCAGCTTTTCCCTCGGAGTCCTGTAGTGTGATATGATAACGTAAATGGTTCAGATCATGAGGCGGAGATGAAGTGGCACATTTTTCACATGAGCGAGTAATAGATGGCACACCATCTCGATCATTCACCCTCCCGTGCCATCTTCCCATTCGTCATTCGTCGTCGAAGATAACTGATGAATTGAGTTGTATTCAGCAAAGAGAAAGAGAATTGAGATTTGTGCGAAGCCTCTTCTTGTGGGGCACGTAGGATCAGGAGGTAGGATCAGGAGGTAAGATCGGACCATGTTTGAATGCTGTGTATGCGTGTAACAGTAATGCTGTCGCACATTTGAATACCTACCTGCGCATTCATGATGCCCATGAACAGCAAAGGAGATTTAATGAAAAGACAACCAGAACAATAAATACACTTGTATATTATCAATATTGACTGAAGGGGTCATATTTGCGCAATATAATGCTGAGGCGACGAAGGCAAGCATAGTGAAAAATTCTTGATTGACATTGGCAAAGTAGACCTGGGGAGAAGAGCATGTAAGTAGGTAAATAGAAGGTATATATACTCACATGTTCATAGCCTAACCCCCACTTTCCCCATACAGATTTCTCCCCACCTAAGATCTGGTGATCCTATCACGTACGACGTACTTCGAAATCAGGCTAAAGACAATTTACCCCTCCTTCCTCATATGACCTCACTAACCTTAACTTCCTTCTCGTAAGAAAATCTTCACTCTACGACTTCGAAATTTCTTACAATCATCTATCTAGTCCTTCACCCCCTTCACTCCTTTACTCTGCTACTTCTTAACTATCAAAATAAGCCTCAATATGCCTCTTGAAGCAGATTTCGAGTTCCTTCCCTTGGGAGCCATCATTCAAACTTTCCTAGTCCCCACTAAAGACAAGCCATTGAATATCGTCCAATCATTTCCCACCGCGGAGCTATACCAAGAATACAACCAACCATATTTCGGTGAAACGATCGGGAGAGTAGCAAATCGTATTTCGAATGCGAAAATCAATTCTTTGAATGGGAAATCTTATGCTCTTGCGCAGAATAATGGTGTGAACGCGTTACATGGAGGAATAAATGGATGGGGTAAACGCATTTGGCAAGGTCCGAAATTGGTTGGTACGAGACAGATTCCTGGCGTGGAGGGATTGGAGGGAGGGGAGAGTGTGCAGTTTACATTGAAGGATGAGGATGGAGAGGAGGGATATCCAGGAACTTTGGATGTTAGTGTCATTTATACAACCGGAAAACAAAAGGTTGATGGCAAGGAAGTCAGATTTTTGGCTATGGAGTATGAGGTTAAATTGGTGGATGATGGAAAGGGAGTGGAGGAGACGGTTGTGAATATTACAAACCATTCGTGAGTAATATTTGTTTTTGAGGGACTAGTCTTACGACTATTGGGAAAAGAACTAATTCAATATCATGATAGGTATTTCAATCTAAGTGGCAAATCGACAATCGAAGGTACACAAGTCGCATTATGTACAAACGAATACTTACCAGTTGACGATGGAGGAATTCCTACTTCGGGACCAGAACCATATGAGAGCATAACACCCAACAAAGAATTCACACTGGGGCCAGAGGAACCAAATGTTGATGATTGCTTCATCGTAAATACGAACTCCGAGTCAATTCCTCTCGATACACGGTCTTCTCCTCTCACCACTTTAGTAAAAGCTTCTCATCCAGAAACTGGTATTCATCTAGAAGTTTTGAGCACCGAACCCGCATTCCAATTCTACACTGGAAAATATATCGATGTACCAGCAGTTGAGGGACTCGAGGCAAGAGGAGCCAGAAGTGGTTTCTGTGTTGAGCCAAGTCGATATGTTAATGCGATCAATGAAGAGGAATGGAGAGGACAAGTGGTGCTCAAGAAGGGAGAAGTATATGGCAGCAGAGTTGTTTATAGGGCTTGGTCTGAATAAGAACGCGAATTGTAGATATCAATGGGAGGATTTTTGAAGCAACATTCTATGTGCAAAAGTTAGTATTTGGCTCGTGCCTGATTTGAGCTGTTATCAGCGCAATACCATAGCATGGTTAACATTTGATGTTAAGTCAGTTCAGGGGAATGCATTATGCATGGCGTGTAAGAATTCCGGTAAAACATGCGGAGCTAAGTAACCAGCTCCATCTTCGACTTTCTTGTCTGTGATTGATTGATTGATTGATTGATTGTGTTTATCGTCATAGGCCGTAGGCCCACGCGCCTTGGCGCGTGATAACCTTAGCCATCTATTCCAGATTTGGACAAATGACGCTCAGAGGAGTATGCCTCTGAGTAGTGTACTAGCTAGCTAGGGAGGGTATTTATATACAATTTAAAGGGGCTAGGGCAGGGTTTACATGATTGCCTTCGCGGGGGGGGGGTTGGGCCGGTAGGCCTTTTGGGGTTGTAATTGTGGTCATCCTCGTCCACTAGATCACTACCTCTTGATCTCTCTCCCTGTCTCCTCGTACTTGTTTTGGTTTAAAGAAGGTTTATCGCGTCGAAACGCTGCTAGAAAGAAAAGTAAATGCCAATCAAAACATTGTACTCGAAAACCCTTCATCCCTGATCCCCTTCCCGATACCACCAATCTAATTGCTCCTTATATACCAGAACGTACTGTAATCGCCCACCGTCAGGATTGCCTCGTCCTCATTCTGATCATCCTGCCAATAGAAAGCTTATGAAGGAGCACCAATCCTCATATAACGTAACTATAGCATGCACAGATAGTGGCTCGTACGGGTGACCCAATTCCGTAAGTAGCATACCTCCGCTGGATGAGAGCAGAGTAAGTTTCGTCATCAGCTCAGGTCCTTCAACAGTACTCCTCCGGTGTTCCCGTGTGGAAAGTATATAAATTGTTGTCGTTTCGGTCGTATCGATCGTGGGAGGTATACAATATGTATTATATACGCGTCAAAGATGTCGAGTTGTACTATATGTTCCAGAGGAGTCTCACTCTTAAGAAGTGAGATGATTTCGTGGCGTATTGTCGTAGATGATGGTGTTGTCCTCTGTTTCGTAATAAAGGTAGTGTTGTAGAGAGCGCACTCCGATAATGCGACTGTCAAAAAACCGCAAACGGGTAAAAACGTCGTGATCGGGCGCCTCTTCCTCTTCCAATTACCACGACTCCATCAAATGACTCAAACTTAGCTCTGCAGACTCTCATAAGAGAGCTGGAGGTTCGTAGGATGCACCGCGTACAGGTGTTGAGTCTTCGCATCCCAACTTTCTTGTCTGTGTTTCAAAGCTCACAACCAAAGGCCGAGAGCGGTCACGTGTACATATGCAGTGAGATGTACCTCGGCATCCGGACTCGGCGGTGAATGCAACCGGTCAGTTCTTCACATGCTAAATACGATGCATCAACCAATCAAATGTGAAGAAATTGTAAGACTGAGTGCACCTGAGGTGTTTCTAGAAGGCAGGTGATACAATTTAGATGTAAAAGATGGAGAAAATCCGGGGTGGGCACAATTTAAAGGCATATTAGATTAGTTGGTAGCGGAAAACCGGGGTGCAGCTGAATCAAGAAACGCATGCGATGTTTGCTTAGAGTGAGTGACATGTGAAAGAAGGAAACGAAAGCTCAATAAAACAACTCATTCTCCAAACTTCACTTGCCTCTCTCCTTATTCGCTTATCCTCTTGTTCTTCCTATATTATATAGAATAAATAAACACCATTGTATAACACATAATCAATCAACTCATCAAGAAATATGTCGAAGACTTTCACTCAAAGCGATGTCGCATCGCATAATAAGCCCGATGATCTCTACGTCATCGTAGATGAAGATGTTTACGATCTCACCAAATTCCAAGACGACCATCCAGGCGGTAAAAAGATCCTCACAAGAGTCGCTGGAAAAGATGCCTCGAAGCAATTCTGGAAGTACCATAATGAAGGTATTCTTAAGAAATACAAGGCAAAGCTACAAGTGGGATCATTAGACACAAAGAAAGCCGCAGCACCACCAACGCCACCCGCCACTCCTCCTCCTCTAGCCAAAGAAGCCGTTAAACCACAGGCAGAAAGTGGTGCGGTTGTGCCGGCTCCAGCAAAGGATGCGGAACAGGTCGTCGAGGAATCGGAACCTTTGGATCCGTATGGTGATTTGATTCCTTTTGGAGATCCATCGTGGTATCAGGGTGTAGGTTTCCCCTCTTTCATGAATCTACGACCAATGCTAATGAGATAATAGTACCACTCACCTTATTTCAACGAGACGCATGCTGCTCTTCGTGAAGAAATCCGCGAATGGGTATCTGCCGAAATCGAACCAAATGTTGGTGAATGGGATGAAGCTCGAAAGGTCCCCGATGAAATTTATAAACAAATGGGTACTCGTGGATATCTAGCAGGGTTGATGGGTATGCATTATCCAACTCAGTATACTCAGAATAGAATCAAGAGTGTGCCACCTGAGAAATGGGATTTGTTCCATGAGATGCTTCTTACCGACGAATTGTCGCGTGCGGCAAGTGGTGGGTTTGTTTGGAATGTTATTGGTGGATTTGGTATTGGTTGTCCGCCTTTGGTTAAATTTGGAAAGAAACCTTTGGTGGAGAGAATTCTGCCAGGCATTTTGAATGGTGACAAGAGGATTTGTTTGGCTATCACTGAGCCAGATGCTGGTTCTGATGTTGCCAATTTGACCTGTGAGGCAAAATTGACAGAAGATGGAAAGCATTATATTGTTAATGGTGAGAAGAAATGGATCACCAATGGTGTTTGGTGTGATTATTTTACCACTGCCGTTAGAACTGGAAAGGAAGGTATGAATGGTGTCAGTGTTCTTCTCATCGAGAGATCTGCTGGTGGTGTTAGCACCAGAAAGATGGATTGTCAAGGTGTTTGGTCTAGTGGAACTACATATATCACATTTGAGGATGTGAAGGTTCCAGTTGAGAATCTCATTGGAAAAGAGAACCAGGGATTTAAAGGTACATTTCATCATCATCATCCTCTCTTTAACATCTACTAACATTATTATAGTCATCATGACAAACTTCAACCACGAAAGAATCGGTATAATTATCCAATGTCTCCGTTTCTCCCGTGTATGCTACGAAGAGAGCGTAAAATACGCTCACAAACGTCGCACCTTTGGCAAGAAACTTATTGATCACCCGGTAATCCGTCTTAAGCTCGCTCACATGGCTCGTCAAATCGAAGCTTCCTACTCTTGGCTCGAATCCCTCATTTACCAATGTTCGAAGATGGGAGAGACCGAAGCTATGTTAAGACTAGGGGGACCAATTGCAAGTCTCAAGGCTCAAGCTACCGTCACCTTTGAATTCTGTGCAAGAGAAGCCAGTCAAATCTTTGGAGGTCTGAGTTATAGTCGTGGTGGTCAGGGTGGAAAGGTCGAGAGACTTTATAGAGATGTGAGGGCCTATGCTATTCCAGGTGGAAGTGAGGAGATCATGCTCGATTTGAGTATTAGACAGAGTTTAAGGGTAGCAAAGGCATTGGGTATGAAGTTGTAGAGGGAATATGATTTGATCCCCCCACGGATTGTAATTCCGTCGTGGTTCCGGGTAGAAGGAGGATAAAATGAAGTCTTTTGTATATTATTGGCTTTGCATTTTGATATAGTACTGGATCGGTGCTTGGGATTGAAGGATGGGGAGTTTGGAGGAGAATATTATTATTTTATTTTATATTCTTTATACGAGTACTCGAGTATTATCTTTATCAATTGGGATTTTTGAGATATAGTCTACTACTTTGGTTGTGTCTAGAAGTACATATATAAGTATGATTAGGTAGGGTAACCTTTGTATAAGAAAAGAAGATGAGGTAACTTGGGAGTTTCGAAAAATTGGAGAGATTGGGGAATGAGTGGTTGGGTGAGATTTGGTTTGCTTTGGTTTACTTAGCTGTTTTTTTTGGTTATCTTTTGGGGGAGCACCGGAGGGACTTGAGTGAGTTTGTGAGGGGTGCGGGTGGGGGGGTTGTTTATGTGGGTGTGAGAGAGAGGGGTAAGAGAAATGTGAAACAAATGATTTTATACTAGGTAAGATTATATCTTATGATTGAGATCAGGATTAGAGGATCGCAAGCAGGATAGGAAGTAATATTTTGTGATTTCTAGTATGTTGTGTATTTATGTGATTGTTTGCTATCCACATGTCTCAATATATTTGGAGATCAAATCAAAAGACTAGTCGTCCTAGGTATTCTTTATATAGCAACCATTTTTTCACTTGTTGGATCTACATGAAATGTGTGAAATATATCAACCTCTGCTATAGCCACCGATTGAGTGGATGTAGATCTTAGTCTGATACTTACCAAATATTCCAAGGCTTTCTTTTCTCAACAATAAACTTCTGTGAAGGAAAGGATGGGAACTAGAGTGTGAGCGAATAAATGACTTGATTCAAGTTGGAGGCAAAGTCAAGGAAGTACATATCCTATGGTTGTCCTTTCAATATATACGTTGATGAGGATGAGTTTCAATTCATTCTTCACATAGTTCATACCGCGTTTCGCTTCCTCCATCCCTTTCGTCGCTTAAAGAAAACTAGAGAAATGGAACATTCTCCGTTCACCTATGCAAATCTTGATATCTGTAGGAATGTTTTTTTCATTCCAATAGTAGTATACAATTTCCGATGAGTGGGAAGCAAGACAAAACAGTGGCTATGGTAAGATTAACACTTAACAGAAGTCTAGAAGTCTCCCAAGCAAATATGAAGAACATAGGAATGTATTCTAACCCTGTCTTCCCAATCCTCATTCTTCCAGTTATCTTATATTGCATTTTATTCAGTCACTCATTTCTTCCCCCCATTTTCATATTTTTTCTTCTCCTTCGTTCCTGCATCTTTTGGAAGATTATTCCATAATGGCACCCTCATCACTCTTTCTGAGATGCCTTACCATCTTCACTCTTATAATTAGCATTAATGCACTCGAGCAATATCAGCTTGAGGAAAGATATAGTGGGGATAATTTCTTCGATGCGTTTAATTTCTTTACGGCTGCGGATCCTACACATGGTTTTGTCACCTATGTCAGTGAGAGTGATGCTTCACAACAGGGGTTGATATCAGTGAGAAGTGATGGGGTTTATATGGGAGTGGATTTTAAGACGGTGTTGAATCCTAGTGGGCCAGGAAGAAATAGCGTTAGGATTGAGAGTAAGAAGAGTTGGACTCATGGGCTTTTTGTGGCGGATTTGGGTCATATGCCTGGTGGTGCTTGTGGATCATGGCCAGCTAGTAAGTTAATGATTTGAGGGACGGAGATTGAATGATGGACTAATATTTGCTTGTAGTGTGGACTGTGGGTGATAATTGGCCTTATAATGGTATGTTATATTCGGTCCATGGAAGCATCGATTGTTAACACGAATTGCAGGTGAAATCGATATCATCGAGGGCGTGAACCTTCAGGACCACAATCTCATGTCTTTACATAGGTTAGTCCTACAACTCATAGTCCCACCCAAGAGAGCCTGGCTAATCGATAAACAAATACAGCGGACCAACATGCTCAGTAGCTGGTTCAGGACAGATCGGTACCCTTCAGAGCGCCAACTGCAACAACTTTGTCAATCCCGTAGGTGTCGGTTGTGGAATCAGTGACCCCCGAACCAACAGCTACGGTACAGGGTTCAATCTCAACGGAGGTGGTATCTACGCCATGGAATGGACTTCATCCTATATCCGCGTATACTTTTTCCCAGCAGGAACAGCACCCTCAGATATCAACGGACCAAACCCTGATCCGAGTAATTGGGGAACACCAGTGGCTAATTTTCAAGGTGATTGTGATATCGATAGTCATTTCAGGGAAAATAGATTGATCTTCGATACGACTTTTTGTGGTGATTGGGCGAGTGCTGTTTGGTCGAGTGATGCTACCTGTGGATCGAAGGCACCGACCTGTGTGGATTATGTTGCGGGTAATCCAGCGGCTTTTGGTGATCAGTGAGTTTGACTTTTCTTCTAAATTTCTTTTTTTTTGACGGGAAGTGAAGGAGACAGTGAGATTATAGTGCTAATACCATGAAATTAGATACTGGTTAGTTAAATCAATCAGCGTATACCAACTCAGCGATGTCGCTACTCCCGAACCATCAACTACACCAATTTCAGAACCAGCCTCCGGACCATCCTCCAGTGTTCCAGCAGTTCCAGAACCCTCCCCGGTGGGCCCACAATCACAAAATCCTCCAGCGTCACTCGTCACACCCTCAACTCCAATCAATACACCTATCGCCCAACCTCCAGCTGAACCGAGCGGTAATCCCGCGAATCCACCACCATCACAGCTTAACGGCAACCCTGTCGCAGAAATCGACCCCATTTTCAGCCAAATTTCCGATTTCACCGGAAACTTCCAAGACCTCGGAGAAGAAGGTAATCTCCCCCCACCCCCACTCCCCCCCTTCACTCACTTCACCCACCCCAATCATAACACCATATTATCTAAACATCCACTAACACACCACCGCCACCTCCCAGAAACCAACGTACTCACCAACATCCTCCCAACTCCCCCACCTCTCCCTAGCGTTTTCCCCGCCGGCAATCTCCTCGGCGTCGGATCCGGCGGAATACCCAATCTCGATCTCGATATTAACGCAGAAAATTATCTGAACGCAGCAAAAGAAGAACTCAACGGACAACTTCAAGGGTTAGTTAGGCAAACTGTTGAGGGGAGTAGTGATGGTCAGGATGTGAAGAAGCCATCGGATACGGATCCTAAGGCGCTAGGTCGTATTGTTGCCAAACCGTTTTATCCTGATGAGGCGGGGAGTGGGAATGCGACGGCGAGATCGGTGGCGAGTCCTACGCCGGTGTTGAGTTTAGGTGGGGTTGGGGCGGGGAATGATGGGATTGTGGCGTTTGAGGGAGGGGCGAAGGAGGTGGTTTGTGCGGGGTTGTTGGTTTGGAGTGTGGTTTTGTTTGTGGGTGGGTTGTTTATGATTTAGTTTTGTTTTTTTTTGGGGGGGGGGAGGGGAGGGAAGAAGTTTAGGATCGTGGTTTGAATAAAGATGTTGTGTTGGGGAATGTTTATGATGATTTGGTTATGCTTATGCTTATGAGGAGAGGAGGCTTGCATTGATTATTATCATAGTCATAGTCATGGTCTTGTTTATGTTCGTGTTATATAGTAAGATTAGATTTTTATCTTATAGAATTAGTTGGTTTGGTTTGTTTGCTTTTATTTTATAATAACCGAGATCTCTACATTTTGTACAACTTTATATCTTGTATATCCTTTTATTTATAATTACGATCATTTCAAAATTTAATAATAATTGAATTTATAAAATATGAAATTAGAATTTTAAATTACAAATAATAAAAGATAATATTATTATATAAAATTATAAAAACTTTGTTAAAAGATCATAATGAGTTGGTGGAAAAGCCTTATTATTCTTAAGTTCTATATAGAGTTACGATATATATGTATGGACACGATAGAGTCACATGCGGGCTAATCCCGATACAGCATAGCGTGATATCCGGTATATTATTATTATTATTATTATTGTGATTAACGTCTACTCTGACCTCCCGAGGGGTATTTAGACGTGCTAAGCTAAGGGGGATTAACTACAGACAGCTGTTGACCTCCTTAATTAACAATTTAGCATCTGAGAAGGGGACTGTTCGTCCCTTTGCGTGAACGCCCTGTCCACTCAGTTGTGGCGAATGTGTGTGACTGTTATTTTATAAGTGCGTGTGGAAGGGCTCGCAAGGCCTATCTTTATACATTCCCATTCTGTAGCTAGAGGGTGGGGAGTGAGGGGGGACGCCATTTGGTTAGCTAGGCGTCAGTGTTTGCACACCAGTGTGTGTTTTTAGTGAAATGTAGAGAGGGGAAGAGCTAAGTTGTCGGATAGCCCAGTTGGAGAAGTCAAGTGGATTGTGGCGTGTTGTGCTCTGCTTTTGAGCGAGGGGAAGAGAGGGATTTTGAGGGGTGGCACAGGGTCAGTACAGTGGGCATACTTGGGTATAGAACTTTGAGACCCGCAAGAGCTCTGCGAACGTGTCTGGAGCACGTAGAAGCTTGTGGATATACATGATCGTCTGCCAGGTGGTGGTGATGGCGCTTCGTGGTGCAGTTGGCCACTGACCACGTGTCTCATTGTTGATGGGGCATTTGAAAAAGTGGAAGGGTTCTTTCTCTTGCCCACAGGTGCATCTCAGCTGGTTGTCCCCGTGCTTGAACCGGCGGTGGTAGTCTGCGAAGTCGCCGTGCCCCGTTCGCATTGCTAACAGTCGATGCAGCACGCCCCTTGGCAGTGATAATTCCTGGGCTCTCTTGTGCTGTATGAAGGATGCCATGCTGAGTAGGTGCTAGATAGCGTAGTCCTAGCTTCCCCCCACCAGCAGTCCTCCGCCTGAGTACAGAGTTCTCTGTAGAATGAGCGCACCCCACTTACCGTAGGGGTGTTAGCTAGGCCTCGATCCATCATGCCCACTGCTCCATCATTCGCCAGGCGGTTGATATCCGGTATAAGCACCTTTTCTAACAAACTTTAAATTTAAAACCTTAATAGAATTTTTGATTTATTATTATTTTTTTATATATATATAAATCTTCTTCTTTTCTTTATTTGAATTATCAATTATTTTTGTATTTGAAGATTTTATAGTTTTTTTAAAAATTAAATCTACAATAAAAGATCGTTTTAAAATCTTTTGAACTTTTTTATTAAAAGATATTGATGATTTTTGAATTCTTTTTATATTCTTTTTAGAATTCTATACAATTTGTTAATCCATTTTCTTTTGGATTTCTTTCTTTTTATTTTTGAATTCTTTTTTTGCTTTTTAGTTTTTTTATCAGTTTTTTTTAAATCTTAATTATTTTTTCCTTTTGAATAACAAATATTTTAATCTTTTGATAAACTTTAATTTTCTTTATTATTTTGAATGAATATAAAAAAACTCTTTTAACTTTCTTTTTATAAAATTTAAATATTTTGAATGAATTCTTTTTTTTTTTCGATCTTGAATACTGTTTTTAACCTTTTCATTTTATAAAATTAAACATCAACTTTAATTGTATTTATATCACGGGGCAGGCAGGCAGAATAGGGCTTCTAGTAACCTTGCCCTAATTTGGCAAAGTTATATTGATTCAGATAATAGGTTCAGATTAAGGATTAAGACGTAGCTCGAAGAGCTACGATACAGGATCTTCCTGGTTGAAGATATACAGACTTTTCGCAAGTAAGCTAGCCCGATCGGGCACTAGCTCACTTGCGCACCGGCGCGAGCGCCTATCTTGGTCCTATCGGATAGGATCAACTGCTCACGTGACTGGCACCGTGACAATTTATATATTACGAGGGTCGCCGTCTAGATCATATAGAAGTGCTTTAGGCTCTCGAGGTGGTTTATAATTAGACGTCAAACAGGGACTTTAAATAATGACAATAATAATATACAATTCGTAACTAATAGTAGAGTATACTGAATGATTGATCTTGAGTATGAAGCTCTACAATAAGGAAATCCCTTCTAATTATATAGAACCTTATATTTCTGGGATCACCTAGGATCACTAGTGATCTGTAGTGATCTTGGATCATCTTAAATCACTAGTGATCTTGGATCACCTTGGATCACCAATGATCCTGAGTAATCTAGTATAATTGTTTATATACATGTTACGACGGCTAACATCTACGCCGCGTCACATGACTAAAACAAGGTAACGTGATGAAGTCACGTTATGGACCGCTAAGGAACGCTGGCTGTCCAGGACCGCTGCGCGGTCCTGACTAGCCATAGGCATGAAGGTCTATATAATCAAGATGGATTTCCTTTGTATAGAGCTTCGTGCTCAAGATCAATCATTTAGTATACCATACTATTAGTTACGAATTGCATCACACTATTGTCATTACTTTAAGTCCCTGCTTGACGCCTAGTTATAAACCTACCTCGAGAGCCTAGAGCACTTCCACGTGATCTAGACGGCAAACCTCGTAACAATACATTGATAGTATATATATATGAGTTCTTAGAGTAACCGAAATCCCATAATAAATTGAGCGGAATTGAAACTGATTTGTATATAGCCCAAGCTTACGAAAACAAATCAGTTGTTATTGTTGTAACAATTATAAAAATATTCAAATATATCAATATTATCGGTTTTCATATAACTGTTACGAGGTTTGCCGTCTAGATCACGTGGAAGTGCTCTAGGCTCTCGAGGTGGTTTATAACTAGGCATCAAGCAGGGACTAAAGTAATGACAATAATATGATGCAATTCGTAACTAATAGTATGGTATACTAAATGATTGATCTTGAGCACGAAGCTCTATACAAAGGAAATCCATCTTGATTATATAGACCTTCATGCGGTATGGCTCTGGTGGCTCTAGCTAGATTGATTAGAGCCGGTCACGTGGTTAGTCATGTGACCCGGGACTTATGTTATCCGTCGTAACATTTCAATTATAATATTCTCCCCTATCCCGGTACTCCTGAGGGAGACCGGATGGGCCCCAGCCCCTGCCTGGCTCGAAAGAGCACATGACAGATATATAGCACGAGTTGCAGCAGCAGACGAAAGGCACCCAATACGCTTACGCTGGGGCTCTAGTCGAATGAAGTGGATGCGCCGCCGACAAGAACTAGCACTCTCTCCTACCTTTCTTCGCCCCCCTTGGGAAGATACAGACCGCGACAATGCCCTCAAGCAGATTGCAGCCTGTGGACGGACTAATGGGCCTCAAGCATTCAAGCAGTGGCTAGAAAAACAGCCCATCCTAGACCTTATTGTATACTCCGATGGCTCTATGAACGAGAATGATAATGCGGGAGCCGCGTACTGTATATACCGCGGCAGCCAACTGATTGAACAAGGCCAGGTCCCCCTTGGCAAGACTGCAGAAGTATATGATGCTGAGGTTATAGGTGCTCTCGCAGGCCTGCAGGCTGCCCTGCGATCTTGCATGGCACGATTTGCTACGAGTATTACAATCTGCCTCGATAATCAAGAAGCAGCACTACGCCTTCATACGGGTATTCCTACAAGCACTAGTGCCAGCGAGATTCTAGAGTTCCAAGCCTGCAGGCAGGCCTGGCTGACAAGAGGGCGAGCCCGGAATGCCGCTTGTGGAGCAGTAGGTATACGCTGGTGCCCAGCACATGTCGGTATCGCTGGGAACGAACTAGCAGATCAACTAGCCAAAGCCGCATGCCTGCTGCCTACTACACGCAACAAGGCTTCTGTAGCACGTGCCCAGCGCTTGTCAAAACTAAGATACGAGCGAGCTGCAGCCGAGTACTGGAGCGAGAAGTGCCCAACTCAATACGAACGTCTCAACCTACCCTTCCCTACATCAAAAATGCCAATGGAACTTACACTCCCCCGCCCCACCTTAGGGTACCTACTAGCCGCCCGCTCGGGGCATGGTGACTTCAGAGCCTACCATGAGAGATTCAATCACGAGAACGCGTCTTTTTACTGCCAACACTGTAATCAAGATAGCTCCCTAGACCATTTTGCCATCTGTGAGGCAATATCACCACCTTTCGAGCTCTTTGCCCCAATACGCTGCCCAAATCCTGCCTGGTGGGCGCTAAGCACTACTGAGGGCGCAAAAGTCTTTGCTAAATGGTGCGCAAGAACCCGTTTCTTCGCACATTCTTAATTCTTTCGTTTTACTACCCCTTTCCTATCTAGTCTACCTTAATCCTCCCCCCTCCCTTTTCCTTTTTCCGTACCATACAACACCCATCGACGAAGCCATAGCCTTTAGCTACCCTATATAAGTCTAAAAATGCTCATAACAGCATTCCCCTGCCCGACTGCCGCAGTAATGCGTTGGAACTGTCTGGTAACTATGTATATAATCCGTATATAGCTGCGCAGGCACGCTGGATACCCTTCGGGAGGTTTAGTGGCACGTGCTATAACACGTGACCAGCCCAGCGCTTAAACAAAATAAATAAATAAATAAATTATAATATTCTCAGAATGACTTATTGATTTTTTAATAAAATAACATCGAATTAAATAACTTTTTTATATTGAGTTATATTTATCTACAAAAAACAAGTCTTTTACAAAATCTTTCTATTCATGTTACGAGGTTTGCCGTCTAGATCACGTGGAAGTGCTCTAGGCTCTCGAGGTGGTTTATAACTAGGCGTCAAGCAGGGACTTAAAGTAATGACAATAATATGATGCAATTCGTAACTAATAGTATGGTATACTAAATGATTGATCTTGAGCACGAAGCTCTACATTGTAGTGAAATCCATTCCTTTATATAGACCTTCGTTTCCTGGATCCCTTAGGAGCTGTACACTCCAGGAGCTCTTAGCTCTCTAAGGCTCCTTCACGTGACATATCAGTGTGCCATGATCATGTGATGTCTGTCGTAACAATTCAATTCAATTAATTGTCTATCAATTAGTTGTAATTGATAAAGAATTCGTTTTGTATAAAATTGTAATTTTAAATATTTTATAGTTTTTGATATAATAAAATTTCCTATAGCTTTTGAATCGATTATAACCTGGATTATTGTCACGAACCACGTCTAATATTATCCTAGGATAAGAATTGTCCCAAGATTAGTGTCCTGAGGCCAATAGGAGATCACGTGATGTGATAGCTCTGCTAGCCAGCTAGCAGAGCTAGCATTCAGAGAAACGTTTAGTATATAGTTAGAATAAGTTTCATAGTTTAAGAGCTTCGTGCTCAACTTAGTTATCAATTAGTTTGCCTACATTCTACTTGATCTAGTAATGTTACGACGGTATTTAGTTATGACTAGAAACCGCATCACATGACTAAACAAGGGGTCACGTGGTCCCACTCGTCCCACCGATTTAAATCGAGGGGAACGGTGGGACATACGTGTCACGAACCACGTCTAATATTATCCTAAGATAAGAATCATCCCAGGATTAGTGTCCTGAGGCCCATGTAGGATCACGTGATGGAGCCTCTGGGAGCGTAGGCTCCCCAGGGCTCCAGGAAAGGAATCAGTATATAGTTAGAATAGTTTCATAGTTTAAGAGCTTTGTGCTCAACTTAGTTATCAATTAGTTTACCTACATTCTACTTGATCTAGTAACGACTTCACTTCCAAGTGAATACCAGTGATAGAGCCTTAACCCAAACTACCAACCGACGAAACCTCAGGCAGCCGCTGCCTCCAGCACAGTATCGTTACAATACGGCACGAAGGTCTATATAATCAAGATGGATTTCCTTTGTATAGAGCTTCGTGCTCAAGATCAATCATTTAGTATACCATACTATTAGTTACGAATTGCATCACACTATTGTCATTACTTTAAGTCCCTGCTTGATGCCTAGTTATAAACCACCTCGAGAGCCTAGAGCACTTCCACGTGATCTAGACGGCAAACCTCGTAACATGAATCAATCAATTATAAATTAAAATTATTATATATTATAAATATTTATCTAGCATTTTATATATTTTTGTTCGAATCAATATTATCAAAAATATCTAATATATTTATAAGTTATATTAAAATCTCAATATATAGTTTTCATTAGCTATATATTCAAAAATAGTATATTTACTAACATTGTATCAGTAATTTACTAACAATGTATCAATAACCATTACTGATACTGTATCAGTAACTTATTGACAACATGCTTCCCTAGGGTAGTTCTAGTCATGTGGTTTTGAGGTTGTGGTTGGAGGGTCGGAAGAAAAGAAAGCCGTAACCTTGGGGTTTTTCCGGGCCTGATATTTAGCCGGAAATCTGATGTGTAAAGTGATGTTTTGATCTGTTTGGGATAGATAGAGATGGCTTGACAATGATTACAACTTTGTAAGGATATTTATCATACTTTCCAAATCAATCTTTTTCTAACAAATATTTTGGTCTTTCTTTTCTAGTTTACTCCCTCCTATCTTACTGGGAAACCTCTCTTTCGTGAGTTCAAGACAGTCAGGAAGGAAGAAGATCCTGTAGAAAAAATAAAGCAATGGTAGGCGCATTCCTATGTTGTTGTAGTAGAGGGAAAAGAATATCCAAAGGATTAGAGCCCTGCTCAATAACTCTGTATGTATTTGAGTTTGTTTCTTTTACTCTGATAAAGTCTCTCTTGAGCAAAGTAGGGAAGTAATCCATTTTCACTCTGCAGTCTCACATCTCCAAGTTGACTCGACTCCCAAGTGGAGAACATAGAAAGAGAGGAATATTCAGTTCACTGGACTCATACTCCTGTCTTACACATCTGGAATTTCAGATAACCTTACAATTTTTGCAAAATACCAGTCATCTATCTAATCACCCACTTCCTGTCACTTCCTCTCCCAGGGTAACTCCATCCCCAGCGTATAGACCTCTCCTTCGCTCGGTTTAGGTTTCCACATCCACCAAGTAGTCATCCCTTTAACCTCATTCGCCATCTTGAGCCATAAGAATCCTGGCTTTCTGTCTCTACAAGTCGTATCAATGGTTATTATCTCGATAGTACGAAAGCCAAATTTTTCATAAAGAGGTAATCCCTCGGCGGTAGCTTCTACCAAGGCCTCTACATTCATTTCGAGGTTTTGCTCATTCCATATTCCATGAGCAAGGATCCATAACCACGACAACGGTGGTCGGGGTGGGTAAACATCATGGAGAGTTCTGCTGATGTTAGTGAGGGTTGAGACAAAATCTCAGGTGGTGTGAGTTGGTGTGATTGAAATTGGGATAAGTGTACTTACGAGTGTGAGGTCTTGTCATTCTTTTCGCTCTAAATCCAAAGACTTGAGAGAAAATCATCTTCGTAAAACCTCGGGCTTCACCTTCAGGCCACAAAGAACGGAGACTATTATCATCCTCTTCATTTTTCTCACCATCCTCGATCTCGTCATCCTTATTCTCGTGTTTCTCATCATCTGTCTTCTCCTCAAACGGATTAACTTCGTGAAACAGCCATTCCGCGCCCGCCAAAGCCTTTCCACTTTCCTCTCCATGTTTATCTTCATCAACAATATAAACCCAAACACTATCCTTATCCGCTTTATGAGTTTTCCATAGGCGTTCTTTCATCTCCTGAATAGCAGCTGCTACTCCTTCCGCAGTGGGTTCCTTGATCCGAACAATGATACTCATGAATGGGTTAAATGGCTTAATGTTTGATTCCCAAAGGCAATCTACTACAAAGGAGAATTCCTCAAAAGTTGCAACGGTTTTGAGAATGGGGGACATGATGGTAAGGTCGGTAGAAATCGGTAATGGAGGAGCTTAATTACTAAAGAGATGGTTTGAGGACCGTGAGTCAAGAGGCTTTTGGTCTTAAGATTATAGTTGTTGGTTATGGTTTAAGAAAAGAGGTATCCCAATGCTTAGGTCTTAATAAGTGAGCGATGGGATTCGAAATCCGTCGCCATAGTCACAATATTTGTAAAAGAGGCGCAGTGGTTGAGGATACATGGGTGTATAAGCACTTGCGCGTACATACTATTGAATCGACCATCAAAAGGATTCAAGTTATCACTGTGGAAAGTAACTAGTGTATCGATGTTGTTGGTGACTGTTGGAGTTTTTTATGCAAGACAGGGATGATTTGCTAGACAGCCCACATAAATACGGGGCTATTCTTCGCTAGGATAACCTCATTGAAGCTTAGTATCATGGGCGAATGAGGGATCTTACATGATTAAAGAAGCATAACAATGCCGCTAACATGCAACTAAAACTCAGTTTTAGGCATACGTTCAGAGATCAACCTGATCCAAAAAGGAAATAGCATTGCTATTTAAGACTGTGCAAGGGAATCCCAAGAGAGAGACTAGACAGTGATGTAAGATTAGCTAGAATCAACGGTTGAAAGGGAATGATGCTTCTCCTCCCCTTGGCATATTCTTCTAATACTCGCCAGTACCTTACATGTCAGATAAAAGCCGTCAGCTGAAGGAATCTGCTCTTTGTTGCCTTCATCACCGAGCTTATTTGCGTTGCTTCATTCACTAAACCCTAGATGGGAAGACCTTCGCGCGTTAATAACAATAATCTCAGCCCTTCAACTTTCTATATATTCAAGCTTAACTTAACATCTCTATAGTTGGACTTGAGGACATCACCAGTATCACCTCATTTTTCCAAAAGCAACATCATTTCTATTCTCATATAATAACGTTACCTTGCTGTTATTTTATCCGTGTCAGTTATCTGTGCTATCATGGGAGAGAAATGATCGGATGTTTGCAGGGAGTGATTTCTGTGTGCAGGCAGTCTTCCCTATATAGCGGGCACAATGTTGGTAAGAAAGCTGCGGTGATGAATGAAAAGGGGATGCTCTATTTTATACGACAGTGTCGATGTCATGCGTGCTACTTCTGCCTTTGCAGTATTAGTTGATATGGCCATGATGGAGTTGAGATCGAGCTTGGGCGAACAGAGTTTTGAGTTGCTGTATAGGCTATATCTGTGGATGGGAATTGGTAGAAGGACCATAGATGTCTAATCTAGCTGGTATAGAACATGTCGATAAGAATCAACTCTGCATTTTAGAAAGGGGTATTCTAAACATCTCAGCCGAGATGTGCGGGGTTTTAGGGCAGCTATGTTTGGAAGAGAGATGGCGTGAATGATATTGAAGGGGAGATGCAAATAAGCATGTGCCATTGGAAAACTTAGACATTGACATCAATGTGTGTATAGATATTGACTTCTACAGCTCAGTTATCAGGACACGAAGGTGCCGGGTGAACAAGATTCTGTTGAGTTAGGATACCTGCATCGAGACTTTTTTGTATTTTCTTTTCAGCACTCGAAATATGCCTAGTTTTGAACAGTGTTTAATAAGATAGGATATCTCGATTCTAGTGTCACAGGAATCATGCCAGTCTACTTGTATAGAAAAATATCATGGGCTAGTAATCGGGAAGGTGGCCCTATTTGAAGTTTTCCCGCTTGTCGTCTTGTTTATCCGTGAGTTTGGACATTAATGGGTTGCTGGTAGCATATAATTTATTTTGAGACATCGAGACGGCAGATGTGACTGCATACGGAGTACTTGGTTCAAGTGTGGTAGTTAGTAGTTAGCATACCATAAATACTGGGTAGTCATTACTTTTATTTGATAATCATAGTGCTCATTTAGATACACGTCAATTGAAAACATGCGTGAAATTCATCGAATTATTGCAATTCCCTATTCTCTATTAACTAGATTCATGGAAATCAATCATCCCTTCCGAATGCTATCACCCATAAAACCCCCGCTTGAACCCAGCCAAACTTACTTCGCCTTCAAAACTCCGCCCAGCAAATCATTCATTTCCAAAAGACCCTGTTTCTGTTTCTCACTATCAGCTACGCCCACCAGCCTCAATTCCCTGGACGTAGTCGAAACAAAGAACTTCCTCGCAGTTTGAAAATCCGCCCCCGTAACATCCCTAGTCTGTAATTTTCCCTCACAATCCGACCACAAAGCCCCCATCATAACAAACGGTCCCCTCCAATCTTGCGAACATTCCGTAAATGCCTCTATACTGAAACTCTTGCTACATGTATGTAATATTTCGCATTCTGCCACTCCATATATCACGCTCAGAGTCCAATCTTCCGGATCGCTGATTCCGGGTACTAATGCCCATTTCTCAACATTATCTTGCATCGCAGCAATACTTGTATTGGCTCCGTAGGCTAGCAAGCCGTTTGGAAGTGGAACATCGTATGCATGACAATCGTGACATGCTTGGCA
The DNA here is from genome assembly GCA_025389075.1 of Sclerotinia minor. NCBI lineage: Eukaryota > Fungi > Ascomycota > Leotiomycetes > Helotiales > Sclerotiniaceae > Sclerotinia > Sclerotinia minor. The sequence continues at coordinate 909,585 of QRFH01000013.1, read as the reverse complement.
GATGATACATTCATTGCACGAGGGTACACATGATGCGGGAACAACGGTCGGACACGGAATCCAACATATGGCAAAACTAGCTCGTTCGGGCGGAAAGTAAAACCCCAGTTTGCAGATTGGTAGTGGTCGCGGCATTATTTTGGTAATGGTGCTTATACATGTTAACTGATGCGTGTCTCTACAATCTGTCGAACAGTAATATGTGGATATGGTGCATGTACAGATGTATCCTTGACGTATTTCTGTAGAGCAAATGCTGCATCGAATTGGCGGAAGGTTTCTTTGTGACTCTGTTAGGCTTGGTAGTTTGAAGGTCAGCGCTTTCCGATCGATAACTGGTGGCCAGATATCCATCTTGATGAAGAAGTTTTTTTTACTGCTATTTGTGACAAGCGGTGAGTGAGGTGATGATTCCTCGCTCTCAATTCCTGTCGAATCCGATTGAAAGTCAATGATGGTGGTGGTCTTTAAGAAGAGAAAGAAATTTTCGGCTTTGAAGATGTTGTTTGTGGAGGAAGCTATGTTGTATTTAAGTTGCTCGGATATGTGTATTTTTGTGGCGCCGTTAGTACTCGAGTATCTAATACAGCATGTAATAATCGAGTGAATAAATACCGTAGGGAAATTTGGGACAACAGTATGCAAAACCAGATGATTTGAGGAGTTCTGTGCTGAGAGTGAAACCCGAGTGGAAGATGTTCTTGCGAGTAAAGCAGAAATCAGAGCTTATGTAGGAAATTTGAGACTGTTGCTTTTTCCAGATCATGTTATATGATGTGATCGGATGGTCATTTAACTGCGAAAGCTGCTATTCCAAAGTAAGAAGCTCGAGGGAGCTATAACTTTCCTGCGACTATTCACTCTCGTCTTTACAAATTCAAAACGCGATTCCCAATTCCCAGTCATTATAATTTACGAGCCTAGTTGCCATTTTGACTTTCATCAGTCTTTTAATACCCTACAAAGACCTTGCATCTAATCCAAGTATCATACTTCTGGTATATGAATGATAGATCTCTAGGGCGGTCTTGCATGCAGATATTGGGGACTCAGTATTCCGCTTCATTCTAGTCAAATAGTACTGCAAGTATAGTTTTATTGATTGTACTGCAGATTTCCTCGTTCTATAGTCTATTTCACTAAGATGATGTGATATACTATGTCGTCTAAGATACCAAGTATTTCGGTAGGTCAACCGTTAATGTCATGTTGCCCAATTTCTTGTGACTCTCAATGGCTTTTAGGAGCCCAAATAAGGGGTGTTTCTTTTTTTTGGAGTAGCAAAACAGAATCGGTGCAGAAATCTTTAATCTTAAATCGAAGCCTGTGTATTCCCTATAGAAGAATGAGCTTGGACCGTCCAATGGTCTTCCAATAATTCAACTTTCCACCATTCAAGAACGAAGGTCCCTTGTTTTTCTCTCTTTCGCGGCGACTATTTCGCACGAAGAGTGCTTTTTGGAGGCTTTTATTGGGTCAAGAAGATTACTGCGAGGATTAAAACTCATAATATGTTCAATCTGAATGTCTGACAGGTCCTGACGCAGTTCGATGTGAGCTGATGCGTTTATTGCCTGACGGTTGATAATGATTTCTCTAAGCTCCTCTACTGACTTGGTCAAGTGATTAATTACTTCTGCGATACGTTCTGTTCATTGAAGGACTACTCTTGCTTGGCATGCACATCACGCTGTTTAGCACGCATGCCATGTTATTCGATATGCATGTCACGATGTTCGGCGTGACCAATTGATTGAAGAGTTGTTGAATTATTAAAGGTTGAATAGATAAGGTTATTCATAACAATAAGGTTTTTTGGGGTGACCCGGAAGAGGGCAGTCGCCCTCTCATACATCGAATTATCTTAAATACTATTGATTATACGATTTTAATGATACCTCAGATCTCTCAAGCCTCAGCTTCCACTGGCCGTTATTTGCAAGCTACTGAAGACTCGAATCAACCACTTCCGGGGTTCGCTCGAACTTACGGAATTGTCAAAGACGATAACGTGAGGAACGAAGACCATAACGAAGACCATAACGACGAAGGTAACGACGAATCCCATGGCGCATAAAGAGAGGTATGACGAGCACAACCAAAATAGAGTAAGCTTTGTACCTGAGGAAGCAGGTCCGATCCAGGCTGTGCTGGCAGAGGTCAAAGGAACCACACAGACTCTGGTGAAACATCCCAAAGATACTGCAGAGTCGACCCAACCTAGTCCCACTGTCACTGGGCAGCCCCGCAACCTTTATATACCGATAACTTTATCTAACGACCAGAGCGAAGATAAAGACATCAAAATTCGTTTCCTGCTTGCCTTACATAATCGCAACCAAAGCTCAAGTGGAGTATCAACCTTTCAGCGCCTCCAAATCATAACCCTTCATTACAAATATTATCTTTATCCTCTTCTATTTATAATTATTTGTTATATATAACTGATTCTACCTCTCCAAGGAACTACACTACCCCGCTGCAATCCGTACCTCGAACACAATAATAATTACAAAAACAATACCTTTTAAAACAATATAATTATAATAAATAACAAAAACATTTGTAAAAATTCGAAATAAAACATCATCAACAAAATATTATAATAACCCAATCCAATATTTTATTGATTATATATCCACAAATCAGACAATTTAATAACAATAGATTTATACAGTTTAATTACATCCTAACCGAACTTAATACTATAGTATAGTTGAGGTTGTCCGGATATGCATAAGGTTTAGCACCCCAGCCAATGACCAGGTACAAGAGGAACAAAATCTCAACACCAGCCAGGTATCGGCAAATCCAACACATATCCATCCGCAATCTTTGGACATCCTGGTCGAGCCTAGTTCTGACTTGAGGGAGCTTCTAGAACACATAAGAGCCCTCCAGATGAAAGCAGATGCCTTGAAACTGGCGCAAAGAGAACAAGAGCCATCCCAGTACAAGATTCTGTACCGCTTGGGCCAAGAAATCAACTTGGACGTGTACTTAGACGCCCCGCAATGGCATTTGGACAGAATAGCTCGAAAGTACTAAAGAATAGTCTTCTAGTATCAAACGTTTCGGCTTATTTGGAAAAACATCCAGCCGCCGCATTCATTGTTTATCGCACGTACGATGTCAAAAGGCTGATGCCAACCCAACTCGACGGCGAAGAGATGGACTACAATGAAACTTCTAGTGTCTTTCCACTCGTTGAACATTCAACAGAGTCCACTTCAATAGTATCAGACAATCTGAAATTGGCCTTAACAGAATTTCCAACGCTAGCATCTGTGGTCACTGAACTATCTGATTCGATTACCCGAGGCGAAGGGGTCCTTGCACCATATCTCTTCATATACCACACTCGAGCTCTCTATTACAATACATATACTCGATGTACCAAGACGAGTATGACGAAGTTGACTAATTATTGCGGCAGAAAAAAACATCCTTGCAATATATTAAGTATCTTTTTAGACCTAGTGAGGGTGTTGTTCAACGGAAAGACGGAAATATCAGAGGATTTTGCACCAACTCTGAATTCACTGGCCCTGTTGTGCAAAAGAAAGCGAGCAAGAAGCAAAAACCATTAACTTGTGCAGAGGCGCTAAGGGCAATCCCAGAGAACGATGAGCAACGCTCAGTAGAGGTCAAGGGCGATGTCCACATGTGGAAAGCCCTGGTTTGGTCGTGGAAATTTGGCGGAACATTCTCGCGGGTACACGACGCTTGAATTATCTCTCAAGGTTCAAGCAAAGTAAAAATACCTTGAGGTGGATATAAATGAGCTCTATATTTTTCCTCTGACCTTTGCAGATGAAAGTCTAAAAGACCGACTGGGGAAACGCGGCAAAATGTTCTGGAAATGCAGGTTTCAACATTTAGTATCGTATCATGATGCCAACAACCAAGAAATGAATAGCTCAGCTGATGAAAGTTTCATGATCGATCTGATGACATACCGAGAGCTCCACAGACGGCAATCTGAAGGGCAAAAATCCCATGTGCCAGAAATCTTTAAGGATGATTTGGCTCCGGATACAATGAAACATGAAGATCCTCCTGATGAAGGGTTTATATACTTGCTTCCGTCATCTATTAAAGGCTTCAAATTATAGCGAAAACGCTGGGCTGATCTACAGGTCGATAAAATGAATGACATCGTCTGGAACAAAAAGGTATTCAAAAGCCTTGTCCTCGAACACAAGACTAAGGACCTTATCCAGGCTTTGATAAGCAAACAGCTAAACCCAGAAAAGTCTACAGACTTGACTCACGGGAAAGGTAACGGTCAGATTTTATACTTCACGGCTGGCCTGGGGCCGGCAAGACTCCTACAGTAGAGTGTAGCCGAAATTGCCGAGAAGCCCTTATATCGGGTTACTTGCGGGGATAGTGGGACTGAGCCAGAACAAGTAGAAACGTACCTCGAATTACTTCTACCTACATCTTGGCAATATCTGGAAATGTGTTGTCTTGATAGACGAGGCTGATGTCTTTCTAGAGCAGCGAAGCTTGAATGATTTGCGGCGAAATGCACTTGTGTCAGTTTTCCTGAGAGTTCTAGAGTATTATGATGCCATCCTCATACTTACTAGTAATTGTGTTGGAAAGTTTGGCGAGGCTTTCAAGTCTCGCATCCAGCTTGCGCTTCACTGTCCGAAACTTGATGAAAGGAAGCGCGCAAAGGTTTGAGATAACTTCATCGAACGACTTGAAGGTTTTAAAGAAGAAAACATTGACTTTATCGACTTGAGAGATAACGTTAGGAAACTTGCTGAAAATAACATGAACAGGAGAGAAATTCGAAATGCTATTACACTTGCTCGACAATATACACAGGGGAAGGAAAAGCCCATAAATTTTGTCGAGTTACAAGATATTATAAAAATATCTGGTCAGTTTGATATATACTTATCTAAGCTAAATTGCGATATAACGCAAGAACACCTCGCTGAAGATGATGGACTGAAATTAGTAGAAGCTGCTAAATAGAGACTGATTAGAAGTGAACTCATAATTTCTAGTAAGAATGCTTTCGGTACTCCTGTATTGCAATGCATACCCATATGGGTGGCAGCCGGAGTGCGGTTGTCATCAGATATTTACTTTCGAGAGAAGCATCTTGTGTGTTGATTCCGACGACATTGTTTATGAATGCACTATTGGAGACTTGACTAAAGGTTCGTGCACCATTACTTGATTATTGATAGCATCTGGGAAACAACCTAAATAGCTTTTACTCCAAACCAGAACAGTCGGCACAAAGATACGTGCTGTCCATAGCATTTGTGGTGTCACTTCGAAAAATTAGTTGGTGAACTTATCCTCAAAGCCAGTATCGGTTCTGGTGTTCTCAGGGATCAAAGTAAGAATGCCTAAGTACCTGCTTGAGTTTCAACACAGTATTCAGCCCAAACTTAATCTTCCTCGAGAGTGCCGTAGGTGTAAGATCTTACTTCAACCGATTAGCACACATACAAAGATGTAACCGTAATATCTTACCTTCATAACAACTTCGTTCGCGTCGTCACTTGCGTTCACATGGATGCCATTTTGATGAGGCAGTAAGCAAAGTGGAATCCCTCTAGTATTGGCATAAAGACATTCTTTTTATCATTTCCCCCTTTCTTGCTAGATAGTTTTTTTTTGATCGATATCGATGTGGTGATGGACGCGCTGCGCTCAAGGTGTGATTCGAAATGCGGGCGCTAGCGGAGTCATGTGCAGGTTCAATGAACGGTTTGATACTGTTTAAACAATGACTAAGACACAAACAGTATTAATTACATTCCATCTACGAATCGTTCAATCAATTTCGATATAAAAATATTTGACTTCCACTTTTGAGAGTTCTTCTTCATACTTTTAGAGAACAACTCTAGTAATTGAATCGTAGTGGTCGTGGAGATCGTGGAGGTGCAGTGTCTTATCTTTTGGGTTCGTCGTCCTGGAAAAAGACGAATTGAGGACATGTAGCTATTCTAACTATCTTGGACCAGTCAAAATCCCCCCTGAACCCGTTTAATTCTCGTAACACCGAGTAGCATTCAAAATGCCTGCCATGCTAGACGACCCTAGTGCTCCTACAATCTATCGAACCTCAGGTTCCGCACCCTTCCCAGATCCTCACGATGCGAACCCCGCTTTACCCCTCGATGTATATCCTCGACAGGTCACTTTACGTGACCGAGTGACAATCGCTACAATCGTACCTTTTGCTTCTCAAAGTCAGGTTCCTCCCTCGCTTCTGGCATATCTAAGCGACCAATTCAAGAAAGAGGTCGAACTGGGCGACACATATCCTATGATTGAGACTATGCCACAAGAGAAGTTTGCATCTTATTGGTTTCAGAATTTCGGTGCGATAATGCTCCTCGGTAGTCTCGAATCGGTAGATGAAGTGGTCGAAGGCAAGAATTGGGCTGCAGAATGCTTGGGGAGTTATTATATCAAGCCTAACTACCCAGGACGTAGCTCTCATGTCTGCAATGCTGGATTTCTAGTCACAGATGCTGCACGAAACAAAGGTGTCGGACGTTTACTAGGAGAAAGCTATCTTGACTGGGCTCCACGACTCGGATACACTTACTCGGTTTTCAATCTCGTATATGAGACGAATGTAGCTTCTTGTCGCATATGGGATGCGTTAGGCTTCAAACGTATTGGGCGAGTCAAGGGTGCAGGAAACCTCAAAAGCTACCCGGGGCAATTTATCGATGCTATCATATATGGGCGGGATTTAGGGCCAGATGGCTCCGACTTCGTGAGTGAAGAACGCTTCGATAAAATCAGATTCTACTTGAAACATAAAGAATATCCATCGGGTGCTGATCGCGCGGAAAAAAGCAGACTTCGTAGCGCGGCCACACATTACAAACTACTACCAGGCGAAGATAAGCTCATGCTGAAAGGGAAGGAAGTCATTAGTGATCCGCAAAAACAATATGAGATTGCGAGGAGTATACATGTACTACAGCATGGAGGAATCAACAAGACCACAGCTATTATTGCCGAGAAATATCATTGGGTTAGAATCAAGGAGACGGTTAGTCTTGTAATTAAGAACTGCGGAGAGTGCAAGGAGTTGGGAAAAGCACCAATTGTCAAACCAGATTTCCAAGTCCAGTTACCTCGTCAGCCTACCCCTAAAAGTCAAAATGTAACCAATGCAGGCATACTATCTCTACCAGAACAACAACAACAGCATTTTCATAAACATCAGCAAGCACAACCTACTCATTTACAGCATGATTTCCAACAAATCCAACACCACCATCATGACCACACCAGTACATCCGTATCGCCACAAGTTCTAAACCGCAGACTACCATCCCCCTCTCCCCATTCTCACACCAGCCCCACCATCCACCACAAACAACACCAACCACCCATTTCCCAAATGCAACTCCATCATGCAGAAACCCGTACCCAATCTCAGGCCCACTCCCAATCTCATACTCCCTCGCATAGACATCCCTCTACCGATTACCTACAGATAGACCCGCAAATCATGGACTACACACATACATCATCTCATTCTCCCCATCCACATTTTGAAGCGCATCATGCACATGAAACTGATTCCTTCCAAGCGATGTTGGGAGATAGAGATGTAGATGCTGATGTGGATGTAGATGCAGATGCGCATGTAGAAGATGTGGAAAATGCGGTAGAGGGCGATATAAATGATATGCTTATCGATCACGACGAAGTAGAAATCGAAAGACATGTTGGGGATATAGGGACGTTAGAGCATCATCATCATCATGATATCGAGAGCGAAATAAATCATAATGGCGCGATGGGTGAAGTTATGGATGATGGAAATGGAAAAGTTAAATCTCTTCATAATTGCCATGAGAATGAGAATGAAGAGCATGAGGATGAGGAACATGTAATGGCTACAGCGAGAGCAGCACAGGATATCATTTCAAAGGGTATAATGGGCAGGAATACGGGATAAGTGCTTATTAGTGCTTGCCATTTATGAGGGATTATGTATGCATATAGATAATATTTAATCAATTTGGAAAAGATGAGAAATAGTCCATAGGTAGTTAGTTGATGATGATGACTGGCTGACTGGCTGGCTGGCGGACGATTCGAAGATTCACATCATTTATACATATCTACCTATCTATGTATCTATCACTGGTTGGTAGCTGGTATAGAGATGACCAATAGCGAGTGCGACACGGTACGTGGAAAGTGCCCAAGGAGGAAGGGTAGAACATTATATATATAGGTACCGAAGCAACCCGAGGTAGTACGTACAAAAGTTCTCTCATGGAGTCATCCTATTACTCCTATTATTAGTTCAAGGGATGGCGCTGTTGATATGTATTCACCTAACATCACACTATGTACGGGCGGGCGGCAGGGTTTTCTCCAGGAACCACACACCTATCTGCATTACTAAAAAGACGGCATCTTGGAAAGAAGAAACTCCCCCTACTCAGTAACGCAGAAGGAAAATTCACCTGTAAAGAATAACAAACAGAAAGATGCATAAGCGAGGGGTGGACTTTTTGGATTCTGAGGCGCCAAGATGTACTTTAGTTAAATCATAAATCCAGCACTCCGATATTATATCATAGAATAATCATCTACATATCAGATTTTGTACTCGTCCATCATGCATGGCCCCTTGATTCCCCTGCATCATTCATGAATCATGATCCCTCTTTGCCATTTATCATTTATCGTCTCGGCATACCTCTTCCTCTACCCCTCAATGCTCTCTGTGCGGCTCCCGGAGGTAAGCCTCTTTGTGGAGCTTGTGGTTGTGCGCTCTCTTCATTCCTAATGGTCTCGTCCACGCTCAAAATCAAACAACTAGCTTCTGTTGCTGCTTGTATGGCATTAACCTTTACCAATGCAGGTTCCCAAACGAATGCTTCCATATTATCTCTGATACCTTCACCTATGAAATCAACACCAGCCCATATATTTCCTTTTCTATGTTCCACGCGGAGCTTGTTGAGGATATCTGTAGCATCGAAACCTGCGTTATCGCAAAGTTGACGGGGAATGACCTCAAGGGCCTTTGCGAAGGACTTAATGATTGCTTGTTGTTTGTTTCGGATGTTGTTATCGGCGTAATGGTGGAGATAAGCTGATACCTCCATTTCGCAAGCTCCACCTCCGGCAACAATTGTGTTATTCTTAATAGCGCGCTTGACAATCATGATGGCATCGTGGAGGGAACGTTCGACTTCGGCGATGAATTGCTCGGCACCTCCACGGAGGACCAATGTGCAAGTCTTTGCTTCTGGGCAGTCTTCGAAAAAGTTGAAACGTTCACCACCGATTTGACGCTCTTCGAATGAACCGCAGGTTCCAAGGTGCTCGGGTTGGATATCAGAACAAGTAGATTGAATCGATCCTCCTGTGGCTTGGATGATGCGTTCAAGATCGTCAGAGGCTACACGGCCGGCACAGAAAATATCTCTATCTGCAAAATATTGTGTAGCAAGATCGCCAATTGGTAGCTTAGAAAGGATAATCTTTGCGCCAGTTTTGTAAAGAGCTTCCATCTTGTTGTAAATAATTTGCCATTCCGCATCGACAATAGCTTGGTATTCCGAAACTTGCTCAACACGGACTTCTGCGTTGTCTTTCTCTGATTTGAGCTCCAATTCGACGTTTAAGCATACGATTTTAGGGTTCTTGAATGATTTTGGCTGTTGTTCGAATCCGGCATATGAGAAAGTCTTTTTGAATGCAACACCGTTAACAAACAGCGAGTCGGTAAGGGAGCCACCTGGAATTTTCTTCATGCCAATGAGTTTCTCGTTCAAATCTTCCTGATCTAATGTCATAACTGCATCAACAACCACTGTGATAATTGTTAGCTCTGCCTTCCTACTACTAGACTTTGAGACTGTACTCTTTGTGAAAAATCCAGTGTTTCTCTTGATCAGCTTACTGCTCATAGCAGTTCCAGCCAACTTTATCAGAGTTTCCCTCTGGTTACCCTCACTTGTATTAACAGCAATTTCCTTAACTTTGTTGACGGCCATTGCAGAAGCTCTTCTCAGTCCCTTAATGATTGTCTGCGAGCTGACTCCTTGCTCAACATGATCCTTGATCTCCTTCAAAATTTCACCTGCCAAAACAACAACAGATGTTGTTCCATCTCCAACTTCGGCATCTTGTGATCGAGAGATATCAGTAAGGATTCGTGCAGCGGGGTGAACAACGTCAAGTAGCTACGCAAAGTCAGATTTTGAAAGACACAGTATACATGGATTTCTGGTGAACAGAAACTCACCTTCATAACAGTAGCACCGTCATTAGTGATAGTTTGTCGTCCATTCTCATCAACAAGTAATAAATCCCCGCCATATGGCCCCAAAGTACTCCTTATTGTGTTTTGAACAGCTAAACAAGCATTTATATTGCTAATAATTTGTCCCTTTCCCTGCGAAGAATCCGTACCTGCATTACACACTTATATCAGCATCTTCTGTTGTAAAAGCAATATCTGAAGTGCCTACCCTCTTTCAACACAATAATCGTTGGAGTCTGGCCACCGAACGACATTTTCGCAACAGATTCTCTTTATGATATGAATTAGAAAGATGCTGTGGTCAGCTAGTAATCGCACTTCCAGGTATGTAAGAGAGTGTTGCTGGGGTATGAAGGGAACTCTCAAAGCTTTGCTGCCGCTACCTGATGATTGTAGTTATTAATTTTTCGCGTCGCGATTTTGCTATCATGTCATTTGTCGATGACCGCAATTTATTACACGTGAGATGACTTCTGCCAAATTCTATCCAAGCTTTCAGCCACCCCCACTAGATACAGTGCTCCCGGTGAGCTGCTTTTTTGAGTTTACATTTTTGCATCATATGAGTTTCCCTCTTACTCGTGCGCAAATTTACATTCAAATAGACATCTAGCTTTCTATCAGATATAACTCGCCCAATAATATTTCTAAGAGAAAGAGCACAGCATGAGTCCATTTCTGATTTTACTCCCATCTCAATCAGTCCTCGCCATTCAAGTGAAGCGTAGGAATGGATTGTCATATCACTCATCATACATCATCTTTCATATCGTTTCTAATAGATAAACAGTGATGCAAGTTCCATCATTCCCATCAAAATTTTCCCGCTGCTTAAACAAACAAAGCACACAACTCCGCTTCTCCTTCGTAGCTACAATCCCCAGTCATAAGTTCAGCAATCTATAAGTACAGGCCCTCATGAACATATGAAGCCTGACTTCCATAAGGAACTAAAATTAGTTTTTTGAAAGGTGCGACAGAAGATCAGTATGAACTTACAGGTTTCTTTTCTATCTCCTCAAGAGTTGAAAGTACCCCAAATTCATTTGCATTTGTTTCCGGTCCTGTCTTATGAGTAATGCTTGGTAAGATTTCAGCTCATACAATACTGCAATATTTGAAAGTTCGATCCATAGTTCCAGCGGACTAATGAGCATAAGATTCCTGGAACAAGATCTGGAAAAATATCAGGTTGGTATCGATTGATGCAACAGCTGAGCAACTTATTTCCAATCGCCAGTAAGATTTTTGATCGACTTAGGTACTTCCAAGTCATCATCATATGGTAAGCCGACAGCTAAATGATCACATCTAGATTTCTCCATTCTTTTTTTTACAATTACCTCATTTTACCTCCTCATCCTTTACCCCTCTTCTTTCTGTTCACCATGCTAAATTCTTGATACAGACTCCCCACAAAGCATTCCCTTCAAATTCTTCTCATAGCAAAGACCATCAATAGATTCCAAAGTACCCTCCATAGCAATAGTAATCTCTTGACCAAAGTCAAAATCCCATCGCGGTGAAAAATACGGATATACTTAAAGATTGGGGAGAGACAAGGGTCGAGAAGTTTGGAGAATGTGGTTAATTTCGCGGCAATAAGTTTGCAAGTAGCTTTAAGGTGTTCTTGTTAGTTATTTCTCACAGGAGATGGGAAGAAAGTAAGGCAGGGGAAGAAGACTTGAGATTGGCGGTGAGAGTGTGTATACAATCCAAAGTCTAATAGCAAGATCCAGAGGAACTTAAAGGATGGGAAGAACAATAGTCTCGACATCAGAGAATAGCAATGATATCAGTGATTTCAATAATAGCACTTGAATACAGCAAGTAAAAGCTTTTCAAAAATACCATTTAACGGCACTCATAAGCACGCCAAAAATATGCTCCAAATCATTAGCCATCTCTTCAGCATGCGTCGCTGACCAATAGCTGTAGTATCAACTAAGGTATCAAGAGCGGAGATGAATGAGATGTCAGGCAACATTAGTACTATTGATATAAACCGCAGCCATAACAACGATCATTTGGATGACGTCGCCCATGGCGTCAAAGTCGGAGATTATGTGATTTACAGGAGAAGTGACAGAAAAGCGCCACCATTTATGCCGGTAAGACTTTCGACTTGTCTCTTTTAGAATCATCCGTTTAGAAGTTAGAGCTTCTTTCCGATGACGATGGAGAGAAGGGGAATGAGGTAGTATGCATGGTTGTGGTTTGGGAAACTGGAAAGTGGCTTAGATGAGAGTTTGTGAAGAGAATTGGGTTAGCTGAAATAGAGATTCCTGGAAGGTCAGAAGCTGGAAACGTAGGGAGGTGCTGATGTATTTCTTGGATTCATAGCGGTGGAAGCAGCTAATGATTCTGAAGGATAGAAGCTAAGGCAACAGACAGCCATGAGGAGAAGCGAAGGGTGTTGCGCTCAGACCGAGACGGCTATGGGTTATGCTTTGTAGCGTATTTTAAAGGGTATCCGAGGACTTGGAGTTGAAGCAGCGGGGAATGGACAAAGCAATCGGGGTTGAAAATGTTTAGATATGTGGAATTTGGATCTTTGAGTAAGGATAGAAATGAGTTGGCGAAGTAAATGATGGACTATTTGCACTTGAGTTCAAAACTCCCCATAAACTTTACATCACGATCGAGACATATCTTCTACCCTAGGGGGTGCTTAAAAGGAGAAGAAGGTACTAGAATGAAACCTCCAAGAAACTTCGATGGTAGTAAAATTTTAGATTTGGAGATTTCACACACATTTCCACCCATCTACGTAACAACATTATCAACCTTTCGGGGCCACTCACCGTCAAAACTCTATCTTTTTCACAGCATACACACGGTGCTAGTAATTCTGAGCATAGACTATCCAAAAGAAAAAACACGTATACTTGCGAATCCACTCCAGATCCTGACATACTGAACCCAATAGGTAACACCGTTCTTAAAATCCAAATAAATCTCCCACAAAAGCCTCAGAATATAAAATAAGACGAGACAGAAAAATGGAGATCACAAGAGAAAACAAGCCAATATAAAAATAAAAAAAACATAAGTAGCACAACTCCATGATCGCATTCGCGATCATCCCAATATCTTACATCTATGCAACCATTCTGCCATGATGATAAGTGTGATATGCAAGAATCATGAAATGCAGCATCTATTCCGAAAAAGCCCTCCAATTATAGATTCTATTCTCCTCATTTTTTGAGGTCGAAGGGTTGATATCAAATGTGACGTTTAAAAGCATGGTCTAGGATAAAAGTACAATTATTCAACGGCGGGCGAGCGAGCAACCGAATCCACCGATAATTAGGCAATGCAATGTAACCTATCAATCAGTAATTACTACGTACAACTTTATTTCTGAATGTTGCAGATCCATGAACCCTTTGAATAATGATCTACGTTGTCAAAATAATCTCGCTCCCTTCACTTCAATCGTTAATAACATAGGTCGGTATACATAATACACATACTTGAACTTTCCGAGGAGTTTCCATGAATCCTACTCGATTAATATCGATATTCGAGCAGATGCTTTCAGAGATGATTGATTTCGAAGAGATAGATAATCGGACGACTCCGTAAAATAGACAGGAAAGTGTTACGACCGGTAACAATTAGGTCACGGGATCACCATACACGTGATGCTAAGGAGCGAAGAGCTCGAAGGCTTGGCTTCTCGAGCCCTTCGCGCGAGGAGAGTGAAGAGATCGAAGCTCGATCCTCTCGCTCCCTTCGCGCCTCTAAGCATGAAGGTCTATATAAGGAGGATGGATTCCCTTTGTAGAGCTTCGTGCTCAAGATCAATCATTTAGTATACCATACTATTAGTTACGAATTGCATCATATTATTGTCATTACTTTAAGTCCCTGCTTGACGCCTAGTTATAAACCATCTCGAGAGCCTAGAGCACTTCCACGTGATCTAGACGGCAAACCTCGTAACAGAAAGTTCGGTACGCTAATTAAAGAGATAGCGCCATCGCTAAGCTTATAAAAGTATCAGGAACTAAAAGAATAACAACGAGTCGGAACGATCCCCATAATTAAGAAAGTCAAAATAGAAAACGGGAAGGAAGAGACGAATCGATAAGCAACAGATGGAAAATGGTGCTAGTAAGCATGTATAAGACGCTTAGTCCATTTAAATGCTAGCGCGACATTAGTTTCAAGCATGATTGTTCGGGACAGGGGCCCTTGAGTGTAATCCTTGTCGGTAGGTATGCAGCGAATGTTAGGAAATCCTTCTGCATCTTTGTTATGTGAGTATTCAAATAAGTGTATGGCATGATGAGATGATGGAATGATGGAGATTCAAGTATGTAAATAATTATCTGAATAACTCTCTACCAAACCATCGAAGAAAAGTCTAAACACTCTGTAGAAAATACTCATAGCCTGCACAATCTAGGTAAAAAAAAAAAAAAAAAGACCCCCCTCCATGAACAGAACAAAAAAAGTCCAAAACAAAAAAATACCACCTACACCTATATCCAGACCACTAATCTAGCAAGTAACCGCAACCTAAATCAAAGCCCAAGAAATTATAAATTAACCATCCGACTACCAAGCAACCAACCCAACCATCAAACAACCACCAATCTATCTATAGCTCGTTCCCGCAATATCCTGTTCAATAATAACCGCAGCAGCCTTCTCACTAACCATATAAATAGGCACGGCAATATAGAAGCCAGGAATCTTAGGAAAAACACTCGCATCCACAACTCTCAAACCAGTGGTTCCCCTAACCCTAAAACTACTATCCAAAACCGCCATTTCGTCGTCATCAGCACCAATAGGATTAGTGCAAGAGATATGATGACCCCAAGCTTCATCCTGGATGAATTGCTTAAGTTCTGCTTCTGTGGAAACATCTGCTCCGGGCCATGTTTCGTTGAATGAACCGTCTAGGGGAACGACGCTGTTCATTACTTTGCGGGAATATGACATGCCTTCGTACATGGCTTGGAGATCTTTTTCCCAGGCATCGTCAACTTTGGTACCTTCGTCGAAGGAGTGCATTTGGATGAGAGGAGTATCGAGAGGGTCGGATGATCGAAGGGTAACTGTACCGGCGGTGTTGCGAGCGTGAGCTTTAAGTGTAATCCAACTCCAGTGCAGAGCATCGCCGAGAGCTGGACCAGAATATCCTGGATAATAGCCGTGGAAATTCGCTGGGGCGCCGGAAATGAGGAGATCGGGATCTCGTTCTGCTGTACTAGATCGTAAGATGACGGCGAGTGGGAGACCGGGTGTGGCATAAAGTCCTGCATCTTCGGTATCATTTTGCCATTGAGTTAGACATGGATCATCGGAAGTTGTGAGGAAAGTACAGCCTTTAGCGATTGAGAAATCGACGTCGGATTCTGAGATGACAGTTGTTTCGTAACGATCTTGCATGTTTGTGCCGACACCTGGAAGATCAACCACAACTGGGATATTGAATGATTTGAGTTCAGCTTTTGGTCCAACTCCACTGAGCTTGAGAAGTTGAGGACTGTTGTAAGTACCACCTGAAATGATGACTTCCTTTCTCGCATTAACACTGCCAGGGATACCGCCAGTGCCATTTTTTCCAGCTCTTGGGTCGGCTCTGTACAAGCTCTTGCCCTCCAAAAAGTCAACTCCGAGTGCGCGAGGTGTGCTGTCGTTTGAGAATCGAATCTTTGTAACGAATGTATTGAGCTTGAGGGTTAAGCCGTATTTTTTAGATCCATCTGTATTGACCGCATTCAATGTTTCGAGAATGAAATTTCTAGCACCATTTCTTGTTCTTCCATCAACAGCAATTGGAATCTGATATAACCCAGTAGCGTTGTCGCGCGTAGGTAACGGATTGTTTGGGTCAAGGTTGACGATCTGGTTGAAGCCTTCAGCAGTCGAAAGGATTGAGTCAGAAGCATTTACTGCCAAAGCCTCAGCAGCAGAAATAACGATCGAGTTAATCTTTTGGTCTTGAACAATCATAGTCTGGTTGGTCGCAGTTGTGTGGAACCATCCGTCAAAACCGTGCCCAGGAGTATCCTCTGGAAGATAATCGCAATGTTCCATCTTTTCAAAATATGTTCGCATGTTGTCAGGGGCCCAAGAATCATCACCAGTGATGTCTGCAATGTATTGCCAATCGCTCTCGTGTGGGTAGATTGTGATCATAGCATTGTGGTTTGAGCAACCACCAAGAGTTCCAGCTCGGGGATACCAGATACCAAGTGGCTCTGCATCCGCTGGGGGATCCAATCCGACGTAGAAGTCTCCATCAGTAGTTTGGTAGGTCATTTTCGTGTCCTTCTTTTGACGCTCAAGATCAGAATAGTGATGTACGAAGAAGTTCCATCGCTGCGCTTCTATTTCTGTCGATGCAAATTGGAAGAGAGGTAATTCAGCAGTGAGATCCTCCCCTTGGTCATCTCCAGCATCG
Source organism: Sclerotinia minor (assembly GCA_025389075.1). Lineage (NCBI taxonomy): Eukaryota > Fungi > Ascomycota > Leotiomycetes > Helotiales > Sclerotiniaceae > Sclerotinia > Sclerotinia minor. The sequence goes on along the minus strand of QRFH01000013.1, from coordinate 892,867 downwards.
ATCAATAAAACTTCGTATCCAGCAAGAGCCAGACGAGATGCGAGAGGTCCACCACCTGGACCACTGCCAACAACAATGTAGTCAACCTCGCTTGGCGTATCTCGTGCAATTTTGGCGCGAGCATCGTTTCGAGACCAGTAGCGGGCCTGTCTTGGGGTTCTAGAAAATGTCAGTACGTGTTTTCGTCAATTGGATTATTTTTGAAGCACTGACAAAGCCAATACTGATGAAGATCCCAAAGCCAGAAGGCTCAGGGCACGCATGGTGACCATGATTAAGGTTTCAATCGAATAGTGACTGATTGAAAGAAACAAGCGATTCTTGAATAGAGTATAGGATTTTGTCGCAGCTTAGGCAAGTTATCAGGACAGCTCGGAATGCGATCTGTTGATCGCTTGGCAGAAGTAGTGGGGAGCTGGTGAAGGATACATTCAGAAAAACGGAAATGGGCGTGGTATTTATTGTCGTCGTCGACAGAACGAATCTCAACCTCCGTCAAAATGATGTTGATACTTCATCCAATTCAGAGCACTCCTGGACTCCGATTTGCAATCCTCCATTGTCTTTCCAAGTGTTCTCTTCACGATGTTGATGACCTGAGGGCAAACCCCGCTTGAGGAAGCATTGTTTGCGGAACCCCGAGTTCAACTTTGGAAAGTAGTATTGTATGAAAAAGCAACAGACAATGATAAATCCGACCAAAATTCGGCGTTTTTACCTTGTATGAAATTTCACATGGAGGAGAAACATCGGGTTTCCTAAAAGACTGAAGATATAAAATACGAAATATTTTGCTAATGTAGTCTTCTCAAAAAGGTCTCGCGCCCCACAAGATGATTATGTGGATGACTGGGTATAACGCCGGTGCAGGGGAACAACTATGTGCGCGTACATGGATATTCTGCAGCCACTCGAGCCACTTGTGCCCCGGACAACATTATGGCTATCGCGTAGCTCACGGCACAGCCGACCCACAAAATCCTTCATCATATGCTCAAATTCTTGCTATTATGCCTAGGCTTTTCACATAAAAGCTCAAAAGATATTCTGACTTTGAGGAACGTTACCCCGACTTGAAGCGTAAAACTAGAAAAATCGAAGACGGCAAGATCTCAACCCTGGATAACATGTAATCCGTGTATTCAGTCGAGGATGCTGTCTAGTTACCAATCATGGGAAGCTAATCCCAGTCACAAAATCACTAGGGGCGAACGCCTCTGCGCAGAAGGATTTCTGTTTCGTCCAATAGGGTATATTCCTCTATATTGGCTACACGGATGGGGTTTCAAGAATTTGAGATTAGAAATCCTTTAAATGCTTATAAAGGTTGTCATGGGTTCAAGCGCATCAGCGCATTTTTCGAAGTACCAAGAAATAACCAAGAACAACTGCCGCGGCCTTGCAAATTATTCAGTTCATTCAACCCACAGAAAGCTTGATTTGTTTGCGCCATCCCGATGCAAAGATTTCCTTGGCGATTGTTAACTTGGTAGATCCGATTGTTAGTGGGTGGATGATGTCCGTTGCATTCAATCGGCCAACGCCTTGCCGAACGTTACTATCTGCATTCTTGCAGCTGTCAAACTACATTGAGTATGGATTCTTAAGTTAGCTTTGAAACTAAATTCATCTACCTATACTCGATTTGAAAGATCGCATTTCGGGGGTGTCCAAATTCTTTGAAGTGATCTTGTGTCTCCTGCATTAAGCATGACTCGGTTTGGAACGCCTTCCCACCCGCCTTTTTAGCTTTAGAATTCCAAGAATAGATAATTGCAGCTGCCTAAAAGCCACGAACCTTGCAAGGGCTTATAGGTGGTACGATAACGGTACAGAGTTACATGACAGCTTTCAACGATATTTCCCGGCCTTCTTCGGTGATAAGGAAATGAAAGATGGTAAACGGTAAACGTTGCCAGATCTGAGATAGACACAAACTGAGGATTCTTTCGCCCTTGGTAGCATTTTGACGCATATTGTCTAAAAGACCACTCCATGTCCTGGGACCCTGGCGTTAATTATCGCGCAATTATGCACGCGAGCGATAAGGCTCTCCAGATGGGAGGTAGAAAGTCTCTGGAGATACGGAGTATGCAGATTGCCATGAGGAGTGCCGTGAAGGAATAGTTCAAAGAGAAAGATTTCCTTACACAGATGATTAACGGGATACAAAACAGTATGACCTACCTATTCGTGATTAGGCGTTCGCCTTGTGATGTAACTATAATACAAGCGCGGAGCCGACATGCTCAGCTGTCAGGAGTTAAGTAAGCTATTTTCAGTTGTTTTGTATCGGTCGGGATGAGGCAGTTGAAGGTTGTGCCAGCCATTTGATTCTTTTCCAAGCCCAACAGACCATTTTTGGTAACCCGTTTTTAAAATCCTGCTAACTTATCTCCTAGACACCTTCAGTCGTGATGAACGCTTAATCAGATTCACTTCTCGACTGGCCGCTAATCCTCAAGCCAGCTCCCTCCACTTTTCTCTAAATTTCCCATATTGCAAACCACTTGATGCTAGAGATTTGAAAATGTCGAGATTTAAAATTGCATTTATATTGAGAAATGTGTCTTAAATAGAATATTCCTACGATGATGATCGCGACATCGGTGAAAGAAGGTAACAACTAGATGATTACCCAATTCTGACTTTCGACAAAAATACCGAGGCGAAAGCCTTGGATTAAATGACCTTGTGTACTAATTCATTGATATAGAAAGGGAAAAAATGAGATTATTCACTCCGCGTTCGTGCCCGTCGTGTATTCCTTTCGGCTTCGAACTCCGAAATACTGGTGGGTCGAAGAGCGGCTCCTTCTTTTGTCCTACGCTTCCGCCAAGATATCACAACGTGGAAATCGCGTGGTAGATTTTGAGTGGAGTACCCGAGAAGTAGATCGTGGGCATATTTGAGGCCTTCGCGATGGGCTTGCAATAAGCCTAGAGAAATAAGCACAAGCCGCATGCTGGCAGCCTGGGAACGTTACACAAGCTAAGACCGTCGAGCGCAAAATATGATCAACAGTCTGATTATCAGTCGACAAGGCTGCTCTGACAATGTGGCTTGCTTTCACCTTCAGCTGGCTGGAGACATGGCTATAATCGTAGCTGAGGATTGGTCCCTTTCCCCTCTGGCCAGAATTCCCAGTACGGAATCGACAAATGCAAATGTAAACGAGAACGAATAGCCTAAATCCCACCAATCAATGTTACCAATATCGAAATTCGGAGAACCAGAGACATTGAAATAGAGTTTGCATGGTTCGTGTATTTAGGGTAGGTGATGGGACATAAGAAACAGCTGGAAATGCCTCCCCTTCATCGAAGTTATTCTGACGCCTGGCTTTGGAACCTCATTGATCCGCGAATGGCGATCGATAATAGCGCTTTGCTTACAAGTTTAACAGAAAGTCAGGCTATATATATATGGACCCGAGTCGCTAGAAATCCGCACTGAGGTTGGCGGCGTATACGTGCTGACACTATGTGTTAGATGGTGAAAATCTCGATTCTCTTCTGAAAATAGTCCTCATTCCGGATTGCTTCTGAAGTCGATGAGCTGAATGCTACTTCAGGATCGCGCGGCGAAGTCTAAATCTGCCGCCTACGCTTTGTAGGAAGGCACTAAGAGATTGTAAAATGGGGTAGCAAAAGTTTTTGCATTAAGTAAGAAGAAATGTCTCTTCAAACTCTGGATACTTCGTTGCTAATGAGAAGAACAGAGGATCATGTGTCCCGATATTGATGTGCACCAGTCAACTTTCTCTTCTTTTGCCAATGTTTAGTTTGAGAAACCAACACTCTCCAAGGCGCCATTCAAGAGACTAAAGATAGCTAAGCACGAGTAGCTAGCATTTCAGCAAGCTCTGAGCTTGAAAATAAATAAAGCTCCCCCGAACATTCCCTAGGTGATAGAAGCAGCAGAAAAGCTTGAAGCGGCATGCAGGTAATATTTCAAATAGAATCGCACTGCAAATGAGGCCATAGGTACTATCCGGCAGCAATGTGTCTCCGTCCCATCTCAAGTACGATGAAGAGGATTTCCATGTATAGTAATTCAACGGGGACCTTGGATAACCTCATAAGCTGAAAGTTTGGATCCCAGGCCCAGCCTTGATACTTTGTTCCACGGCCATCGAACCCTCAACATCTGAAGCGTATAAGAGCATTGGTATATCGTAAGAACGTGAACATATAAACCTTGATGATAGGAGAATTGTTGTGGATATTTTTAACAATGTAGTGACAAGTTTCCACGTGGTCATCGTATCGGGAAAAAAAAGGTTGGTGCAACGTTTTAGAACATTAGTAAGCCGTCCTCGCTTTTCCCTTCTCGCTATCCCTGGCGCCCCTTACCGCGTACATATTTCTACGTACACTCCAATATAAAGTTTACACCCATTCTTGCCACATAAGTATTATCTTCATCATGTCATATGCTGTTTCCAAACGTCTTACCATATCACAAGGGGAAAGTTTCAAGTACAGCACGGTTTGATTTTCATTCCATTCTCCGCTCTCGGTCGGGGGAATTGAAGCCCGACCACACGGTCGGTTTATAATCATGTTCCGGTCATGGAAAATAAGGTTATCAACCACATATAAAAATTTCAAATATTCTTAAAGAGGGATATTCACTCCAACTGAGGAAACATCACTCACATCAAAATCCAAGAAGCATTATTCCATCATGATACTTGCTGAGAGTACTACATTACCATGCGGTTTGACCCTGCCAAACCGTCTTTGCAAGGTATGAAATCTTCATACACTTTACAATTTTTCTTCCTCATGCTAACATAAATCTCAAGGGTGCAATGGCTGAAAGCATGTCCACCACTCACATTCCTGATGATTCGTTTTTGAAGGCGTATGGCACCTGGGCTGATGGTGGTTGGGGAATGATAATAACAGGTACGTATATCGTGCAATATTTCCTCATATCCCTGAAAGCATAAGAGAAATCGTCCAATGAACCGAATTCAATGTCCCAAAAGACCTTCTCACCTATTTTTCCCTCCATATTCTAACAAAAAGTAGGAAACGTCCAAGTATCCTCCAGATATTTAGGAAGCAACAAGGACGTAGCCCACAATTCCAACCCCACAGAGGCGACCAAAGCCATCTGGAAATCTTGGGCCGCAACCTGTCAACGTTCTGGAACGCCCACCATAGTTCAAATATGTCACCCCGGTCGTCAATCGCCTCTTATGGCTGGAGACCGTGGCTTTTTTGACAAAACTGTCGCTCCTTCTGCCGTTCCACTAAAATTGGGGAAAAGTCTCATTGAACGAGCTGCTTCTAAATTAGTGTTCGGTACACCACGTGAACTGACGATTAATGATATTTCCGGACCTGGTGGAATCATTGACGAGTTTGTGGTGGGTGCAAAACAATGTTACGAAGCGGGGTTTAAAGGGGTGGAAATTCATGGCGCGTGAGTTTTCCATTCCAGTGTCATAATTACAATCATTAATTCTCATAAAAACATAGTCATGGCTATTTATTAGCACAATTCCTCTCTCCATCCTCCAATCTTCGCAATGACGAGTTTGGAGGCACAGCTAAGAAAAGAGCTGAGATCGTGGTACGCATTATCAATGCAATCAGAAAGGAAACGAGCAAAGAATTCTGTATCGGGATCAAGATGAACAGTGTCGATGCATCCTCCAATGAGTCCTTGACCGATAGCATGGAGCAAATCCGATACGTAGTAGAAGCCGGAATTGATTTTATCGAGATTTCAGGTGGTACCTACGAGAACCCTCGGATGATGGAGGGAGACGCACCCGCTAAAAAATCCTCAACGTCCTCCCGCGAGAGTTTTTTCCTCGAATTCGCCAAAAGCGTGCGTGAACAATTCCCTTCCGTGGTTCTCATGGTCACCGGTGGTTTCCGCACTAGAACCGGCATGGAAGATGCGTTACAGTCAGGAGCGTGTGATCTTGTCGGTATTGCTAGACCCGCGGCTATAATACCCAAATTGCCAAAGGAAATTATCCTTAACAAGGATATACCTGATGAAGAAGCACGCGTTACTCTTGCACCACTCGCCATACCATTTTTAATCCGACATGCACCTCTTAAACAAGTAGGTGCCGGTTTCCAAAGCACGTTTTTTGCATCACAGATTCAACGGCTGTCAAAGGGGTTGACGCCTGACAATATCAGAGCATAGATATAGATAGATGGTAGGCATGTATATAAAGAATCTCAGCTTTCATTAATTTAATAATATTTTTCTTCCTTTACAGCTTCTTTTATAGCACCCCATCACTGACCTAAGCACAACTTCCCGCAATGCTACTAGTCGTGTTCTTCGAGTAAGCACTCAATGCACTACCTCCACACATCAAACCCTTCATAAACGCAGCTGCAACTACATTTGCACCAGCGGGACTAGTATGGGTATGATCATTTGGATAGAATGAATCAACAGTACTAGCTCCAAGGGATTGGAAAATATTGGCAGTATATAGACCATGATCGACGAACGAAGCAAGGGAGCCAAGCGTGCTAGCGACGGATTTTCCGTAGCCGGTGAAACGCGGCGAGGAGTACACAAAGGTGCCGGTTTCCCAAGGGTTGTCGGGTGTGGGGGAGGCAATGATTAGGTGTGCACCCTTATCTGTGATGAGTTTTCTGTTGAGGGACAGATTGTTAATTAGGGTTTCCGATAAGTGGGGGAAGGGAATAGTGGAAATTAAGCTGCTACGAACCCTGCTTGTAAGAGGTAGAAAACATATGTATACACGGTTTCTCCTGTGACGGGAGAAATGCATGTTTGGCTACCGCCTCCGAAACAATCGGTACGGAGGTTATCAGTCGTGCTTAGAGATCCTCCATCGTTGTGGCCGAATTCACTGCGATGTCTATTAGTACATGTACATCCGTGATATGATGCTGGACACATACAAAAGAACATAATCGCCGGCAACAACCGAGTCGGCCAATGTAGTAAATCTTCCCTCGTTGTAATACGAGCGAGCGGAGCGTCCGGCCTTAGCATCATTCACGACATTGATACCCTTCAAGCTGTACTTGAGATATTCACCGAAGCCTATGGGTAAACCATGTTAGCTGATATTCTCCAATCGCATATATGATATTTGGGACGGAGAATATAGTACGAACCCTGAGTGCCAGTTCCACCACCACCAAGCGCCATGGTGGAATCACCAGCCAGGTACAAAGTTGGAGTCGCGCATACCTGGGCGGCGATCGAGGAAAGAAGAAGTGTGATAGATGTCTTCATGATGATGATGATGATCTTTATGCCAAGAAGTCTCACAGAAATAACAGAAGGTGTTTGGGCCAGAATTCTCGATAATCGGGTAGATCTTCTACTCCTTATATATGTTTCCAGACACGACTTATGCAGGAGATATGGACATAGAGAAATAAGCTTTCATTCGCCAGCTCCGTGTTTTTCCATCTTCACCCCTCCACACCGTGAAATTGCTCGGCACTGAGTCTAGATGTCAATTAATCTAAGGAATTTATTATTCCCAGACTCAAGTGCTAGTAATCAGCATATGTCTACATGTAGAAACAGTTCCTTTTTCTTGGCTATCCATCTATGCAACTGCCAAGGTGAAACTTCATCTTGCATATTAAGGTTGTTCTACACCGATGCGGAAGCAGACAAAAAATACCACCAGTCGCAAACTTAGCTGTCGGTAGATCTTCGCAGAGGTTACCCATCTGCGGTGCACCCCAGATTTTAGTGGAACAATTCAGGGACATCTCTGCGCGGGTTTCCCCTCATACACAGTATTTTGGATGGGAAAAATGGGTATTGGATCCACCAATGATGTCTAACCGCTTCCAATAAGCCGCCGGTTGAATTAGTCTTGGCAAGGGCTTGGTGACCACGAGATTGGGGGATCTTCGGAATTGAGGGGTTTCAAGTTTCAATTGATGATTCATGAAAGCTATTTGTGCGCTTGGGGAAAAAGTATCCGTGACGCATTATGGTGGGAAGGAGGGTGTGATTTTGGGGGGTCCTTCTTTTGGCAATGAACCAGGAATATTCTGCCAGTTAGACACATGTGAGCCACTTATACTTTATTTATTCTTATCACGGTAATTAAAACGTGTCTACCTTGCAGAAGCACTAGCCGAATAAAAAAGTATTGCAGAGAACAGGAAGGCGGAGCTAGAGATGATCGTTGCGATTTCTGTCGTGTATCGGCTACTGGACTGCGTTTGTCATCTGGAGTATGTATACCTACTACACTCCAACTCGCATTTCTAATCACCTCGATTAGTGTCTAATCTGAAAGATTAGACAATAAGTATCTTTTAATAACAGGCCCTTTCTCTTTTCAAACAAAGTTAGTTCTTGATTCCAACCGAACGCCGCTAATGTAAGGCGAGAAACATTATTCGGTGCGTAAGCGTGGCAACGAACTTTTGTACTTTTATTAGAGGCTATGGAGATTTGAATGTTGTATTCGAGATGGAGTTCACGAGCACTTTATCTTGTAGAAATTGATATCCTGATCATAGTGCTCGAGATACGCTCTCTCTAAATGACTAGTTGAGTTTAGGAAGAGTATCAACAATGGGTCCGCAGAACTCACTAGTGATGTGATTGATAGCGCAGGTTTGAACACTCGACAAGATTTGGCAAAGGATCTTAACGAAATTCTAGCTGAGCTCAATGGTGCTTTCTGTGGTTATTAAAGGTTGGCAACACGGTCAGAAAGGGGAAGTCCTTGTTTCCTGCTGAGTGCTCAGGGTATTACACGGTGCACCCGGAATGGATTGATGTGGGCTTCCACCATGCAACTCAGAAAGTCTGAGTACTCCTCTGTTGATTGCATGGTTTACTTGGGAGCTTTATATTCTACTTGGTGGGTTCGCTGAGATCCATGGGAAGAATTCTTTCACGAATCTAGCGAATTCAGATGATCTCAGTGCTATTTTCGCACTCTGTGCGAAGCAAACGATCAAGGCCACCGCCCTTGCAGAAGTGCTAGCAGGCTTCGTGAAGGGCAATTTTATCAAAGTTCGAAGTATACATACGCATGTGTAGTGATATCGATCCGGAATGGACTCGAAAGAAAACTAGATGTTTTAGCAAGATTACTATCTCCCATCAGACTTTTGAATGGCGATTACACTTTTAATTTCGGTTTCAGTATTGATCTCGCGTATTTCTCAGATATAATCCGAAATACCGCGCATCTCATCGTCAAATGGTGGTATGACAAAACGACACTCTAGCTCAACAGTTGGACACGAAAATTGGAAATTTGACGTGTCATCTTTGTGAGGAGTAGTCAATCCCTTCGGATTCTGGATACGACGAATATGGTCAACAAAGGTGTAAGACCTCCAGGCAATGGGGCATGAGCTTTTGCTATTTTCTTTTATTTTATTTCTCCTTCCCCATTGCTGACTTTAAATGTTTTAGCTGTATAGCATTTGACGCCTTGGTGAATACGGAAAACTGACTTCTAGAATCCAAAGTCAATCAGGTCCGGGAGAGGTAGGAAAGGGCACACAATCGGCTCAAATACTGGCAATGCAGAACATTGAAATCTCGCAAATAATTGAGTTTTCGGAGGTTAAAAGCGGTTGAAAGCCACGACATAGTGAAGCTAATTGCTCTGGCAGATGTAGTAGAAGTTTATACAACTTGAGACTTTCTCTCTCTCTCTTGATCTACAATTTGATTGAAGAGAATGATGGTTATGTGGGAATGGGTAAGAAGAGGGAGAGATGCTGTTTCGCTTGCGTTGGGTAGTTGATGTTGAGTAAGAGGCACGAGAAGATATGAAATCCAGAGATGAAGGAAGAAGTGGGAGAGTAGTCTTTTTATGGAGTGATGCTAATAAGAACGTATTTTTCCAAAATTCGGAAGTGTAGAGATTTAGTCCATATAATAGTGGACTATTGTGGTGGAAGAGTAAGAGTGCATCTGGAAGATCTGTAAGCAATCAATAATTCAGTACTTGAGCAAGCGTTCTATGCGTAACTATGTGTTTAAATTAAGTTTCTTCGTCGGATCGTCACCGGGGGTATGAATTTGTGATCAAAAATTTCTTGATGAATTATCAAAGATAATTATGTGAAATCAGCTAAAATAGAACAAAGAGGAAGTAAATATACTTATTTTCAACATAGTATCATTATTGATATTCTGCCTATTTGATTTATATTTAATGTAAAACACTTTTAATATAGGAATAATTACTGAAATAAAAAGAGTTTTGATGACTTTATTGATTTTGAGTATAACCTTATTTGCTTTTTTTTTGCCGATGATAGAGTTACGGTGCAGACTTTCGCTGGCTTAGTCATCATGGGCAATCTTATATCTCCAACTTCTGCAAATCTGTCTTTTCAATCCATTAATGATTTGATCTTAAACACGTTTTATTTTGGAAATATTTCCACCGGGTATTACTTCCAATGACTATGTATGCGTTACACTCCATCACAGCTTGCAGATTCCATTCCAGTGTTGGTATCATATTCCGCTTTCTCAACACGTTTGCGGATGGCCGCAAACAAAAATAACACCGATAGCGATGAATACTCTCACTTACTGTACATTTCCTGAGCAGCTATTGACAAACACTTCTTCGAAATCGAATTGACCCTCCAAGTAGGATGGTTTCGTTACGCGCGCACTTCCAGCGCGCGTTAGTTGATCCCACGATGGTGCTTTCCACATAGCCACCTTATCCAACTTACTACTGCCCTTCTTCAAGACCCATGTTTATGTGGTATATACACTTTCCCACGAATATTTAATTGTCGAACTGTTGGGCTTTTTTGACCGGTATATATTCTTAAGAATGAGTATCCTTAATCAGTCAACAGAGACTTCCGTCGTGAAGCACATCCCAGCAACGCGGAGTGTGCGTCGCATCATTGCATCTCGATATCTCCAGTCTATTGAAAGCTGTCCACATAGCATTTCCTGCAGTACATCTTTGTCGAAATTGACTTCTTTCGCGCTATTTAGTAATCTACCATTTGAACTCCGCGCTGAAGTCTGGGCGTTTGCTCTCCTTGAGCCTCATACAATAGAGCTCGAATTTCCACCTCTCATGGATACAATACCGCAGCGGAGTTTTCGGGTCAAGATGCCGCACCCTCTTCTCTCAGCTTGCATAGAATCCAGAGCCGAGATCTTAAAGCGGTACCGATTATCTCAATATTCCAGACACAATTCATTTTCTATTAATTTTGCCTTCAATTCATTGCTCCTCGAGAATCTCGACTTTGGTTTCAGTCGAGGCTATTGTCCGCCAACCGCAAATACTCTCAGCAGTGGTGTGTACTCGATGCCTCTACTGGGCAATTTTGACTGCGTAGAAAGTTTAGTGATTTCCCGAGAATCAATTTTAGGTGCAGAATGCGAAGCAGAAAACATTATCCGTCATTGGTTTCCAAAGCTTTGTCTTTTCATCGTTACCGTTGGTTTCTCTTGCGAGGATGAAATCCCCTTAAAACACTATTCTCAACTTTTACTACATCCAGAAGATGATCGCCACATTTCGGTCCTTTCAACAACACAGATTTGTCATTGGGACGCAAAATACGCCTCGGGGATAAAAGTGAATATGCAGCGGCGATTTGCAAGGCAAGAAAGAATTCACAGAAATTATATTGCGCCGATTGTGAAGGTCGTGAGTGCTAGTGAACGCCAGTGAGTACTAGGGTGGAATGTAGGATTGTTTGATCTAGCTGCTACAATCATCAATAGCACCGGCTGCACCAAGCCAGTACAGGGGTAACTCAGGATCCCTTTTTGGTGATCGACTCACGAAAGAAACAGGATTGCGATTTTCGGCATAGCAACAGTTTCTGTCAACTCCGACGATTTGTAAGGTGACACAAGCCCTGGCGCCGCCTGTTTGTTGTCCAAAGGCCAGTTCGAATTGGATATGTCTCAGAAAAAAAGGGCTCGTCGACAGGGATCATGCATGAGCGACTTTATCTATCTGTGTCATGACCAAACTGTCGGGAATCTCTGCAGCCTTTGATAGGAGCATGAAGCAGGAAGAGTAGCTACTCTGCAGAATAGCCTCGGGGCTTGCAAAAGTAGCTCAGTTGGTTAATCATTAATCATCTAACCTACTATTGAGCATTCGAACTTCGCATAGGATCAGTTGAGCAAGGTTTGAGCGCCTTCTACGCAAATCGAATCCCTCACCGCAAAACTTCGTTACCTTTCTTACGCAATGGACATTATTCAAGTACCGTGTTTCGGCTGATAATTCTAGCTTTTCTACAATCTCGTAAAGTCTACTGAAGGATTCAATGATTTGCTGCGCGCAACGGTTCTGTGGTTCAAGCGTATTATGATTGGTGGACCCAACAAGATCTTGCCGCCGTGGAAACTACCGTGGTTCACAAGCCTGCAGCGCCACTGCACTTGCTCCAAAACACCGGTACATCTTGCTGCTTATTTGTGCTCGGTGTTCTTCGACTGGTCCAATTGAGATCATAGCAACTGTTGTTGCACAAGTGTATCGACACTTACGTAGCACCCCTCACCCGTGAAGCTAAGCCTTACGTCTAACTTCCAAGTTCCTACATAACACTTCCTGTTGCACTGAAATAACCTGCACATAACGTTTCTAACTTCGTAGACATGGAAAGTTTTGAAAAGCATGGTGCCCAACAGGCAATCCAACAACGAACACCTCTCTCAGGAATTTATAGTCCACCTCCAACCCATGAACATGGTCCTGAAACTGCAAAACGATATGAAGCTCTTGAAAATGAATCAGATTTTATCATAAGCCAAGCAAAAACACCACACCTTCCCACAGACTCAACTTTCTCAGATCAGCGCCCACGACATCAGCGAGGAAACAGTACAAACCGCCTTGGCATCTTCAGCAAAGTCTTCGCAACAACCGGTCCTCCTTCTCCAAAATTCGAAACTACTTCTATCACTATCCTCTTATTACCTCAAGCTGGTACACGACCCCTTCTTCTCACTATCCGTACGATTGATATCCGCCTAGAAGGACACAAAGACAATCATCTTTCGCATATCCCCGATATGCGCTCATTTTGGGGTGATGGCGATGCCTGGCACGCTCGAATACAAAAGTATTCTTCCCTAGCCATGGTCAAAGGTTCCACAGATCATGCTTTAACAGGAACATACATGCTTTTGTACACGACGGAAGGAAACGGATTACCTGTGAACGAGAGATGGACTGCAGGAGTCAGTGGAGATGCATGTATAGTGAAGATGGGAAAGAATATTTGGGGAAAAGGGGGAGCAGCTGCGTATGAGAATATTGACAAAGAGTTTTTGGGTAGTGGGTTGTACAAAAAAATGTTGATGGGACTGTTTGAGAGTCATTCGAGGAGTTCGAAGTCCATGAAGGGCTCGAAATCGGATGCGGTTAAACAAGACAAGGAGAGCATCAATAAGGAGACTTCATGAGGCACAGGAGCTTCTACATTTCTTTAGCTGTTCTTTGTGGTTTACTCAAGTTAATTATGGCTGGATGTTCTGCGCTCTTTTTCGATTTGCGGAGTTCAAATTATTAGCCCGGATAGGCTCCGATTGGCGTTTTGAGGTAGGTGTGGTACATCGGATTTTTTGATAGCGATACAAAGATATAATTATATCAAGGGTAACTCAATTTCCCAAAGTCAAACTGGTGAAAATAAGGACTCAAAGGTTATGGGGATGCTTGTGTTGCTTTATTGTGACACACAGAGTACAAATAACCCTAGACTAAGGAGTCGTCATATTCATACGCTAAAGGAGACTAATAGAACTTGAATGCTAGATCTTGGTGGGCCTCTCTCTTTCTCACTACGAAGGCATTAATGACCTTTGATGAGCCGCTAAAAATGAAGCATGTCGGTCAAATCTTGGCAAACAACATCTGGACATGAAGCTTCCAGGATGTAAAATTCTAGACTCGAGTACGACAACTCAATTATTTACATTCTTCCTGACCAAATCAACAAGCCTATCCGTCAACAATTGCACATCTCCAGGCCATCTCGCGCTCATATAACTATAATTCTCGTCTTCCACCACGAATCCAGTAACTCATTAGCTTGTCTCCATATGTATATATCACAGAATCCTAGTAAATAAATATACTCACGGATTCAACAACAGACAATGTTTCCACTGCCTCTCAGGATCATCCAACCTCTTCCTAACCGCCTCCTCCACACTTTCACTACCCGCTCCATACGTTTTATAATAATCAGCCAACACCCATCTCGTACTCCAATATGCCACTCCCTCAAACAATCCCGGCAAGGCCGTCGTATCACAATCATGAATAACACTTTTCTCTTCCACTCCATCATTTCCCACCATCATACTCTCACTTAATACCATAACCCCATGGTAAACAGCTCCTACACATTTCTTCCCAAGCTTCTTTAGATCCTTCCAATACTCAACAAGATGTTTATGCATAATATCCGAATCGATTAACTGTCTCACGCCTTTCTCATGTCCCCCAGGAAGAAACACCAAATCATAAGGCTCGAGGGAAAATGAATCAGAAGACCATGAAAGAGGTGATGTAAATTCATCTGTTTGGGACATTTGTCTGTAGAGGGAAATGGTAGCTTGTGTAGCACCGAGTAATTTTTGCGTTATTCCCTCGAGCATTTTGATATCGCATGCAGGACGCGCGCCAGTTTCGGTTGCGAAATGTATGTTGAAACCTGCGGTTTTGAAGACGTGATATGGGACTGCGGTTTCTGGGTTTGAGGGGATGAGTAAATTGGACTTTTGATGTTGCTGCTAGGGAAAGTTAGCAAACTGGGAGATTTCAAATTGGTCCTTATGTTGTGGGAATTTATCATTAGATTGGATGCAGAAGATGCGTTATCTACCTGTAGGATCATGACCGTAATCCGAGATGGGAATCAGGACTTTTGGAATCGACATCGTTAAGGCAGTGAAATGATTGTGATATGAATTATGAAGGTTCAAGAATTTGATCAAGAAGGCGATCCTTCTGATTCTTCGATGGAAGAAAACTTTCTTCTTCTTCTTCTTAAACTCCCACGACGCCGATTTTCAAAATATAATCATGGTAGATAAAATCAGAATGTCATCACCAACCGTTACACCAACTAGTCAGCTCATGCTTTATTTAAGCTTACCTCGTGATCGAAGTCGGAGTTAACAGTTAAAGTTAATAGTGAGTGAGTAAATCCAGGACGATAATATATTTTCACAGAAAATAGATAACCTTAGATGCAAGAGGGAACATTAAACTAATTGTTCAACCAAAATCAATAAATTAATCAGCGATCAAAGGAAAAAGCGAGAATCATTTGTATATCACATATTAATCACCTGATCAATCAGCCATCCTGTTACATATAATTACTTGAAGAGAATGAAAGTCTAATATCCATCAATACGTAAGGAATGCCAAGCCTAGGTAGGTTACTGCAGGGCTGCTTAAAATAGTGCCCTTGGAACTAATTTGACATTCTTACATATTCTAAGAATTGAAATATTTGATTACTGATTGATTATCGCTCATTTATATGTCTTTAGGATTTTTAGATTTCTGTGCTTGATTCTGAAAAAGTTTTTAGATTCTGCGCTGCTTCGTCTTGTTCATCCTAGCTGGGAATGTGGTTCCTTGTATAATATTAACTCTTCACATATCGAATTCTAAATCTGGTCTAATGATGGAGCCTCCTTGTGTCCAATAGGTGAGTTTGTGAAGTTTTATTATATACCTGGGATAGGCAATCTTGGTTTAATGTAAAGACTAGCACTGTCATACAAATTTTGAGGAAGCGTTGTTATCTCCAAGCTATCAATCACATTATTCGGAATATATAATATCATGCAAACAGACTACCAGAGTCTTATTACCTATTTTCTAAAAACACATCACCATACAATTAACTCCTCCTGAAGATCTAAACCTCCAGCCCCCCGACGAAGACCCTTCCTGAACTTAATCAGCGCACGTCGTCGTCCTAGCGAGGTTATTTCTGACACTACTATCCTAGACGATTCCAATACTTCTTCTGCTCTCAAAATATTCTCTAATCCTTTCTCCTCCTTATCTATAGACCATTTACCAATACTACTCGCGAAGTCACTAGCCCAAAGGCCTTCTCTTCTGAGCGAAGTAGACAGAAGAGCGTGTGCTTTTCTGCGTATCGAAGGGTCACGGCATTTGCATACCACAAATACCAATGGTGGTATGATTACTGTATCGAATGAAAATACTAGTTCATTTTCCGTTCTCAAATCGCCATAGGATTTAAGAAACGACTCGGCTAGTGAAGTCATTAGCTCGAACTGGTCGATATATCGATCATAGTCCATTTCAGTTTCGAACAGTGCCGTCTCGAGAATAATTTTGTTGGTTTCGTAGTCAAGCTCGAGTGAAATAGATGCTCGCAGATCGTTTTTATCCATTGCTTGAACTGCTGTTTGTGAGAAATCGCGGAAAGCCTTGGACCACCGTTCAAGCTGTAAAGCATGCTTCATCTTTTCCTGCATAATAGCATTCATGCTATTTGATGGTAAAGCATCGTCTTTCCCTTCCTTGTCTAGACTATAATTTTTGGCCACGCTCCGATGGTATTCCAGTATTTCATGAGTCTGATTCTGCAAATGATATTTTACTTCATTCAGAGACGAAATGTGGTCTGGTATGCTAGTCTGAGTTCTAAAATCGAATTTGATGGATCCCATCATCATTCCCCGGCTAGTGGGTAGAATTTTCATTACCTGGATGTCTAAAGCACTGAAAAGAGGCAAAAGCTCCGAGCGGATAAATTCTAGATTCAAGCTCGGCTCCGAATCGCCACTGGGATAGTTTTTGTTCTTTTGAACGCAATCATCTAGAATCTTCAGACCACTGTTAAGATGCGCAAATGCCGCTTGATAGTTTCCTTGCATTGCTTCAGAGCAAATAAACAAGAGACAGGATATCAGAATCACTTCCGGAGATCGTGGATTACCTCCTTGTGAAAGATGTCCAGTTAGATGGCGTATAGCTTCATTATTCTGTTGTAGAGCAAATCGTTGCTTAGGATCGTCCACAGCTCTCGCCTCTAACAACTTTCTATCGCCAAACTTGAAAGATTCGTGGAAAGCTCCTAAAGCAATGGCTGCATGGCGAATTGCAGGATCGGAACGACATTTCTGAAAAACGAGACTGTTCCAGAATCGAGACTCAAAACTACCTGCTAGTTCTGGCGCCGTGTTGTTGATGAAGAATTTGAGGCTTCTTATTTCCTCTTCATCCTCTTCAATAACTGCGGATGATATTGCAATTATGCTTGCTGTGGGACTAGCAATTGAGCTTGAAATTGGCGAAGATCCATTACTGGCCCTTCGTGCCGGCCCAACGCTTGACATTTCCAGTCGATCTAGATCATACCCATCGCATTTGCGTCCAATTTTCATGCAACGAAGACACTGTGGTTTCTCTTCTCCGCATTTTACACGCCGTGTTCTATTTGCCGTTAGTGTCTCGACCTTGGAGTTCTCCTCGCACGCTAATCATAGAGCAGAATATGAAATAAGATAGAATGACTAACCGACAAGTAAGACATCCAGTTTTGGACTTTGGTCTCCAAGCTTTTTTCCTCGCAGCGTTAGCCATTTTTTGGGCGATTCATGTCACCCCAGTATATGAAACTTCTCGCCTCCCACTTATAGCAAATTAACATCTTAACCCATCCAAGGAATAGAAGTAGGTCCCCATAGCATTCTTATACATTACCGGATCCGATCCTTGAGTCAAAGTTTCAGGTCAAGCAACTGCCGTTACATTGTGTTTTCGATGAGGCATTCGTATCTAGCGATAAATTGGCTACTCTTCTCCATGCCAACTGGAAATTGAAGAATTCAGCCTTGCACTCCTTATCATACAATGCGCTTATGTCAGTATGCAACGAGCAAGTAAACTTGTAATGTCGTTATTGACGCGCATATGACGTGTAGCCATATGGTAATTCAGCCTTGCGATATTGCAGAACGGTGATAATGCTACTTTTGGTAGTCGTCTTGCAGCGGCTGCAATCTTACCGCCGCACTGGGTTCTAGGATCTCGTTTTTTACTTCTCCAACCGCAATCCTGCCCTGACCTGCGCAAATGTCTGGATTTCCTTAGGTGTTTTTACATCCCTAAGGTATAAACTGTCAGATGTAACCCCTACAAAATTGCTCCTCAAAAAAAAGCTAAGAAACAGAAGTTCTTGAAAAGCTTACCCTGGCTCTAGGGCCATGTCTTGCCATGAAATTGCAATGGCGATGCCCCTTCAAATCAAAAGCTTCCAGAATTTCTACATTCCGCGTCCTGCAACCATCTACCCGTTAAAAGACCAGTAAGGAGGTAGACATTTCCGAGAATCCGAACGCCGACGTTTAGCTCGTTATTCTGCTAATGTCAGCAATGACGGATGATTTATTTTAAACAGCATTCAACAGCATCGCAGTTGCCGGCTAAGGCATTCAGCAGCGGTAAAGCGAATAGAAGTGCCGCATAAGTAGTTCTTCAATCTATGCTAACTTTTCAGCTCCGAAGTAGCGTTGTCTAACTCGATGATTCGTATCATATTCAAGATGCTATCAGGCAACT
Organism: Sclerotinia minor; assembly: GCA_025389075.1. Taxonomy (NCBI): domain Eukaryota; kingdom Fungi; phylum Ascomycota; class Leotiomycetes; order Helotiales; family Sclerotiniaceae; genus Sclerotinia; species Sclerotinia minor. Next base: position 874,284 of record QRFH01000013.1, on the reverse strand, counting down.
ATGCTGATAGCTATTAGTAAGCCGCTTTTGTAGTCAATATCCGAATGAACTTGTGACTTTCAAGGTCCCTTATACAGAGTCGCTTTTCGGAACCAATGGAGCTAAAAGTGCGGTAGACGGCTACGCCACCCCCATGGAACAGCCCCGGTTATGGGGGTGGCTTGCCGGCTACTTATCTCGTAAGTTTGACAGAGAAAGGCTGAGGAGCTCCCTCATATGACATAAATTTCGGCCTAAAATAGTCTTCCGCTGCGAAAAGGCAAATCAGACAGCTTAGAATTTCAATTGGCTAGGGTTACGATGAAGGGGAATATCCCTATGATGACAGGGCTGGTGTGGCGGTGGCGAGCATAGTGAAGGCATTCACACTATTGTTTAATAAGATGAGAGGGATCGATCACACTCTTATTCCCCCATGACTGTGCGCGTTGTGCATGGTAATCGGCGTGACTTTTCTAAATTTAGGCCAAAATCGAATTTGTAGTGGAGGATCAATGCTTGTGAAGGCAATATTGAACTTTGTTTGGCTCTAGTTTTCTTTACGAAGAACTGAGTGAAACGGAGATGGAGTAAAGACAAGGTGTCGCTCCGATTTTGACTAGTGAAAGTGCAGATTGTTGCAAGTATGATTATGGCATGTCGGGCTTTCGTGGGCTTGCACGCTGTATCGTGGTGGGAAGTGGCCAAGAAGTAGTGTATACCAGCGTCGTCTTGTCAAGCATATGCCCTGGTGTACATGTTTTATGGGATTAGCAGGATCATCTCTGGTTGGGGCATGGGTTTTTAACTTAGATCCGGAAAAGCCCCAGTCACTGGAAGTTTGAGGATCGTCCGAGGCCAAGTGTCTGGCAAATTTCAGTCATCTTCACAAGGCGTTCTTGTACCCGCGAATTTGACAGATCAATTCTTGTAAGTTTGACCAACCAAACTATGAATGAATTTCTCATCTTCAGGTGCTTAGGGAGCCTATTATGCTCTCGACGAAGGTCTCAAATAAGAGAGTATTACTGCCGTAGAAAGATAATGATATCGGCGTCTGTGAGTCGGCAAACTATATAGTATCTAAAGCTTCGACAGAGGCCATGAAAGTTTGCCTGTGTGTTTTTATAAAACCTCCTACACTCAAGCTGCACCAAAGTTATATCGAGCTACACAGCGCGTAATATCTGAGGATTAAAGTAGGGCCTGTCGGATTTGACTGCGGGCACACGTGTGCTCATCTCCGTTGAGTGCTCTAAACAGAACCCAGTATACGCCGAGCCCACCGACTCCAAGGTCGCAGCAACGAACTTGTAGAACTCGTGCAAAGCTGTTTTCATTGTCTGAGGAATATCAACCCTTGGGAGATTCAACACGATTACGAAGCGGTGCGAGTCGTGTACGCAGCTGCATAGTTTAATTATTGTGAGTGTGTTCCAAAGTTACCTTCGATTGTGCCGCCGGTACGGGTCCAGGACTGTAATTGTTCAAGTAATTCACGTTATGGCCAGCTTGTTTGACCCGCAACACTTAGGCTGTAAAGCCGAAGAAGAACAATCATCCCGATGATGGATGTGGAAGATGTCAGACTGGTGTATTCTTCTCCCGATCTGATCATCATTCTCCACGGCTTTGTTCGCTTGCCCAACTCCGCCCATGAGACCATCCTTAAGCACGAACTGTAATTATCGCCCCAACAAAACATTAGAGCTCTAGGTAAAATGAACTCCAGATTTTCCCGCATCGCTTGCAATGAGACTTTATGCATGGCTCAAGTACAGACCACGCCTTGAGACTGTTGAGAATCTTTTCTTATACCGGAAAACATTCGTCTCGTAGAGGTCACCTACTGTAGTGAGATCTTCCGTCTCAGAAGAACCGGTTTTCGACCACGCGCATTGCAGCATCAACCAAACTCAATGTCGGGGTCACCATTATTTGTCTCGCGGTGATCCTATCCAGATCCCATTCACCTACAAGATTGCGTGCTTTACCGAACTGTAGATACTGCGCATTTTCCCAATTCAATTTCAGGAGTATCACCTCTCGCCAACGCAAAGACTAATCAACTGAAAGCCGTGGAGATTAGAACTGGGTGTTGTGAACTCTTTGCCAAGTCCAGCTGCACTCTAGCCTGGATAAGATTGAGGCATATCATCATGACTTGTTTATGGGCACTTGTTGATGGGTACTTGCGTGGCATATAACCGAGAAGTTTGATCTAGGGGTGGCTAAGAGGTTGATAGATATCCGCCATGTTACCTGGCTTTGTGTAGTAGTCGCCTCCCAAGATATTCGTCGAAGCCTGTGTGTTGCTGTTACTGACTGGTCGATGGATAGCTCTGATTACTTGCCCACAAAGTAGATGCCGTCTTGGCGTAAGTTGAAATGATCATTGTTGGTGTTCCGAGGTCGCTCGGTGCTGCAAAGGTGCAAACTTGTTCAAAGATACCTGATGTCGCTAAAACTCGACCATGATAACTCTGGAGGGTGCATAATTGCCGTGTTTATCAAATGAACGATCTGAATCAAGGTATAGCAGACGCTTTTTGTGCCCTGTTATGGTATGTATTGTATCTATTGCTGAGTGAATGACCTAAGGTCTATCAACGGAATCTCCGGATTTTGGTTGTTTGCTTGCTTTCTTGGCCTTGCCCCTTCACTGCAACTTACCTTTTGACGCCAGGAAAAGAACATATATGTAAGAGTCATATTTTCTGAAGATGTTGTAGTAGTCCTGCTATAGGAGGGATATTTCCAAACACGTCAACTAGACCATCACCTTTCGATATCATGCGCCAAGCAATAGGCATTGCCAAGTAGGATCGATTCCGATATTCAGAACTTGCAAACAAAACAATGTATTGCATATGCTGGTGCCCACCATCCCAGACCCCTTGCGTTGACATTGCCATTCGTTGGTTAGCTAATTACTTGACATATCACAAGTTGCCGGATGGGAGGATTTCTCGATTTAAGGGTCGATTTTATAGCTTTCGGAGTCATAAAGGAAACGATTCAACTTAACAGCTTCAAATCAAGGATATCTCACTGTCGAAACAGGATTCAACTATGTAATAATATAATATTCCAGTTTTCCCACTGGAAGTGCAACGAGCTTTTGCTCTCAAGTATGGAGTGGGGTATCTTTTGAAGTCTTCGGAAATTGGAAAGAAAAACATGTTTCGATTTCATAGCATATCATGTCATCTACCGTGTTCCTTCTCCATTTCCTTTTGCAGTCGTTCACTTCGTTCCTTCCATAATCTCCGAAGCTCAAAGCCTACTTCCACAGCAATAAGAACAATAATAATCCACTCTAGATGAATACTGTGCTTCTCACTCATAGTCTCCCGAAGAATTGTTGCGATTTCCTGGGCATAATCCATTTTCTGATTCAAAGTTTTGATCCGTACACCAACATCGAGAGCCCTTCCGACCTGATCATAGTACCCTTCTAGACCTAATTCATGCCTACTATCCCAGAACAAATCCGGGAGTGAATCTGTAAGCTCGGAATAGTGGTTCAGCCGGGCCCGTAAATCAAGTAATTCCCCTGTCTTTTGTAACATGAATTGCCGATTAAAAGGTAGCCTTGATCCTCTTGAGAGTAATGTAGGTATAGCTTTGGTAGATTCGAAGTACTTTGACAACATAGTCTCGAGAACCGCCAGTTTTGTCGACCTAGCAAGGCCAGAAGAAAAGGCAATCTTTGCAAGAGTTGTATCGACTCGTGAGCTATGGCAAAAATTAGCATTGATGATTCACCAGGTATATATGACTGGGCATAAGATACCTTAGACGGCCCTCACTCGGCGAATCCTTAGTCCCTAGCACAATGATATCTCCTCTTATACTGCTGTTCTCGCGTTTAGCATCCTCCTCACATTCCAGATCTTCTATCTCAACATCAGTCACATGTGAATCAATAGCGGCTGGTAACAGGGTCTTGGTTGCCAAATCTGTAACTACATCTTGCGGCAAAGACCATGCCACAAGCGACCCTGAAGGAAACACAAATATATCCCCGTTGTTCACCCCTCGTGTGTGTATAACCTCATCGGATTCAAAGCCAGTTCCGTCTGGATCAATTGAGAAGCCATGCGATCGTAGAATTCGAGCTACAGCTTCCATATCAAAATGATCTGCCACTGAGATAGCAGTGACTCTATTCGTGCCTTCAACATTTTCGGATGTGGCTTCAGGTCGAGTCGTATTTTGCCTTGATCTTTGAGCTTCCACTGCCACCCTCCTCAGACTCGTCTTCCCAGCTGGTGACCGTATAGGTTTCCTCTTCTGGACAGGCTTCAGCTCTGATGTAGATTCTTCAGCGGATGACGCGAGAGCTTGCTGGAGGGCAGCGTTGGAAGAAAAGAAATTCCGCTTTGTAGGGTGTGGCGTCGGTGCTGTAGCATGCAGACATCGATAAGGAAGTCGTGAATTATTTTCACCAATTGGCCGTCTAACCGCGGCAGAGGAAAACGAACGACATAAAGATTTCATGATAATTGTAGACCTTACTAGTCTTACAACACAAATTGTACACAAAATTGTCCATTGTTGCGAGGGTTCGGAGCTAGATTCTTAAGATCACCCCAAAAAAATAAATTTACTGCCGAAAGCCTAGAACTCGGTTATCTGAAGGCGCTCTAAGCTTCACTGGCATTGACGTCGTCGGTGTAGCTACCCCTGCGCATCCTTGACAACAACAGCAGATGTGATCGTGAGAGTCTGCCGTTATGGCCGAAGGCTCAGAAGAACAAGGCGACACCAAAAATCTAGACAATATCGAGTCCAGTCAAGCTGGCACTGAGACAGGAGATGATGATGATACCGTCGAAACAGAATCGGAGGAGGATGAAGAGGAGGAGGAGGAAGAGCCCAAGCTAAAATATGCTCGAATGACAAGCCATCTTGGTCCAGTCTATAGGAATGGAGATGCTACAAGCACTTTTCTGGTTGCTGGCGACAAGATGGTGAACCTCCAAAACGCCAGTGACTGAATTACTCCAGCTGACTGTTTTATAGTTTATTGGTACACACAATGGGAATATTGTATGCTACGAAACCCCGCTTTCCTTGAAGTTATCTGCTAACATCCCATGCAGCATGTATTGTTGCTGCCCTCGTTCAAATCCGTTCGAACCTACCATGCTCACTCAGCTTCGATTACGAGCATATCCATATCCCCCTTCCCTCCTCCGCTACCTACAGCAGTCCCCGAAGCCGTACAGCGCTTCACGTCGCGAGTGCATCCAGACGTTCCAATTACACCGCAGAGACCTCCATCAATGATATCCCAGTCCTCCACAAACACAGCTCGTAGTCCTGGAGCTCCTACACTGTCAAAAACTCCTTCGAACGCAATCTACATTGGCACATCATCTGTTGATGGCAAGGTGTGCATAGCATCGCTCATTGATGTCAAGGATGTACAACTGAGAGATTTTGCAAGGCCTGTCCAAGCTGTTAGTCTGTCGCCGGATTATAAAAATGATCGCACATATATATCGGGAGGGCTAGCAGGAAATTTAGTGCTTACCGTCGGCGGTAAAGCAGGTACAAGCTCGACGTCTACTACTACTGGAAGTGCGGCTGCTACTGCAAGCGGTTGGTTAGGTACTATTGGTTTAGGAACACATACTGGGAAAGATACTGTGTTACACTCCGGAGAAGGCACAATCAATACCATCAAGTGGTCCTTATCAGGAAGATATGTTGCTTGGAGCAATGAGCATGGTATTAAAATTATGAGGTCTCACTTGCAGTTGGACAGTGCGGATACTGAATCTGCTTGGAAAAGAATTGGGCACATAGCCCGTCCAGATGGGGAGCAATGGGAGGATATGGCTAGTGTTTGGAAAGCGAGGGTCGAATGGATAGACGAGAAAACTCTTGAAACCGATGAGGATGACAAAGCTCGCGAAGCATCAACTGCGTCCCCTGCCACAGCGAAGCTGAGATTGCAAGCGTCGAGAGATAAATTGCGAATTGAAAAATTGGTCGTTGGATGGGGGGGGACAATCTGGATGATTAATGTGCACCCTGGTGGAACGGGGGTTGGAAAAAATGTGGGAGAGCGTTCTGTTGGTAGCGCTGAGATCATTAAAATGTGAGTTGCAGGACTCCAACGTCCTATAGCGGTATTGGGACTTTCTAACATTGTTAGGTTACGGATGGATTGCATTATTTCTGGATTATCGTTATATACCCCAACTTTACTTGTTGTGCTTGCTTATGTTATGCCTGATGAAGAAGATGAGGAATTTGTTACGCCAAAAGGGCACAAATCCAAGTCATCAACGACGTCAACGGGTAGCGGACCGAGCGGTGGAATACGGCGTCGACAAAACGCACTATCGCCAGAACTTCGTCTTATTGACTTGGGAACATCCCAAGAAGTGGATACTGATGGATTAACAGTCAGCCGTTACGAGAGACTCTCGGCTGGTGACTATCATTTATGCGTGTTGCCTGCGGCTAGAGACGAACCGGTTGTTCAAACACCTCGCGGAACCCTGGAAGCCCTTACTGGAATGGGTAGTGGTATGTGGAATGCTACGATTAATGCTACATCATTGCTTAGTTCTAGTGCAAGTGTGATCAGCAATGGAAGCACAGGCGATGGTGATTCAAAACATACGTCAGTTAGATCAAGACTTGCCCAGTACAATCGTGCTACTGCTGCTCATCCGCACATCACTACGCCAGGGATGAAAATTTTCATACAAAGTCCATATGACTGTATCTTGGCAACGAAACGAGATCTCTCGGACCATCTTGGGTGGCTGTTGGAGCACGAAAAGCACCAAGAAGCCTGGGAGTTAATTGACGAACATCCTGAAGTCATTTCATCCTCTCCCGAAAAGCTCTCCGAAATTGGGCCAGCAACTCCCGATCGAACACACTCAAGTAGTGATGACTTCTACGATTACGAAAGCACGACCATCGAATCTGCAAGTCGCTTAATTAACTCGTCCGTGGAAAAAGAGAAGCGCAGAATTGGTGAACTTTGGATTCAATCCTTGATTGAGAACGATGACTGGACTGCTGCAGGCAGAATTTGTGGCAAGGTCCTGGGTACATCAGATCGTTGGGAACATTGGGTCTGGGCATTTGCTGGAAAGAATAAATTTGATGAAATTACCAACTTTATACCTACGGCACAAATCACGCCACCACTGCCATCGACTATCTACGAGGTCGTCCTAGGACATTATATTACCCATAACTTACCGCGGGTAAGGGAGTTACTCGACCAATGGTCACCCGACTTATTTGATATCAAAGCTGTAGCCACAGCTCTAGAAAACCAACTCAAATACCGAGACGTCCGCCAAGATAGTGTAGAAGATGGTGAAATCGGTAGGGATTGGCGGATTGTCATGGAATGCTTAGGGAAGCTTTATGTAGCTGATGGACGGCCTCGCGAGGCTTTAAAATGTTACATCAAGCTCCAAGATGCCGATTCTGCTATGCTTCTTATTAAACAATATCGTTTAGTGGACGCAATTGCAGATGATATCCCTGCCCTCATCATGCTACGCGTTTCGAAGGACCAAAAGCGACATGCCTCTATATCAGAACTAAAAGAAGCTACGTCTGAGGCTATACAATTACTTGTTGATGAGGCTCATCATGGTCTTGTCCGACCCCAAATTGTCGTGGATCAGCTAGAAGAAATGCCAATGTATCTCTTCTTCTATGTTAGCTCACTCTGGAAAGGCGACGGCATAGATGAACTTCCAAGTGAGAATCGCGATCGATTATTAGCAGAGAGTAGATCACTCGTCGATGGTCTTGCTGATTTAGCTGTACACCTATTCGCGACATATGATCGCCAGCTACTTATGGAGTTTCTCAAGTCGTCCACGTTTTATACTTTCGAAAAGGTTTGTGTAGTCCCGTCTTCTATCTAACTAAGCTTACAAATATCTAGGCAACACTTGAATGCGAAAACCACTCATTTATCCCTGAGCTCGTGTATCTCTACTCCAAGACTGGTCAAACAAAACGTGCTCTTTATCTCATCATTGATCGACTAGCCGATGTTTCACAAGCAATATCATTTGCCAAATCTCAGAATGATGCAGACCTTTGGGATGATCTTCTTGAATACTCTATGGATAAACCTAGATTTATCCGTGGATTATTGGAAGAAGTCGGAACGGCAATTGATCCAATCCGTCTAGTTCGAAAAATCCCCGAAGGTCTGGAGATCGAGGGTCTGAGAGAAGGTCTCAGTAGAATGATCAAAGAATATGAAATCCAAGAAAGTATAAGTCAAGGAGTAGCAAGAGTACTCCGTGGCGAAGTAGCAATGGCGCAAAACACTCTCCGAGCCGGTCAACGTCGCGGCGTCAAATTCGATGTCACTCAACAGGAACCCGAAGCAGAAGGTGCTGAAACCCAACGTCCAGAGAGACAATCCCATAAACACAAACCCGTACGTTGCATAAGTTGCAAAAATGCCTTTGTAGAAGGCGAAATGGAGACCCTGGTCGGCTTTGCGTGCGGTCACGTATGGCACCTATCGCACCTGCTAAACTACGGCAAGAACGAAGACCAGATTCGTCATTCGGCTGATGCGGAGAGACATCCTACGTATGATGGATTTGACGATGGCGGGGACGACGAGCGCAGATATACGAATGTGCATAGTATTGGGACGAAAGTCACGCGGGCGAGGTTGTTGAAGGATAGGATTAGAGGGGGATGTCCGGTTTGTAAGGAGAAGGGTCATGATGTTTATGCTTGAGCTTGATGCAGATACGTATACATATACATATGCGTATGTGCATGCAGATGTGCATGGGCTTACTTGGGTGGTCGTAGCATATGGAGCGATGGGATGCATGGCTTGGAGTAAGGCATTACGGATATGAAATTTAGAATATAATAATACCTATACTCATTGGAGGATTATTCCCCTGATTGCTTTTTGACAAGTTGCTTTTTGACAAGTTCCCGTTATGCATGCTCTTGAAAAGGTAGATTTCTCTGGTTCTCAATTGTATCCCGAATTATGATCTTGACGTTCTTTAAAATTCAAATCCAAATCCAAAATTGCCTGCACTACATCTATTTGTTAAACCCACGGGTATACCAATACATCAAGAAGAAAGATAGTAAAGGTCATGAAAATCAAGTTTTCCGAAATCCTATCTAACCCAAACAAAAAACCACTTCCAACTGAATCATCAAACATCATACATATATGACCACTCAACAAACGAAGTAACCAACCAGGTAACCTAACTCATTCCCTACCAGCAACATTCCCAGGAGGAATCTTCCCGTTGAGGTATAATCTCAATCTACTTAAGTTTTTTACCCGAAATATTCTCATACCATTAACCGGTCCGTTCTCAATCCCTCGTGGGTCTGTTATCGAAACCTCCCAGTCTTCCCTTCCGAGTCTATTTCCAGGCGCCACTTGACCTTCACGTTCGACCACCCTTTGCATAAACTGGGAGACATCGACTGCTGCGGGCTCCGATTGATTGTCGTCATCTGGACCTGTACTGGAGCCTCGATTGATGCCTGGCAATCTATTTCGCCAGCATGGGTCAAGCGGAAACATGGTGTCTAGATAGTGCTGTACGAACATATGACCGGTCTAAGCATTCAATAGTCAGCACATCGGTCAGGCATAGTCCATCGAAGATGTACTCACAGCTTTTACTTCAAAAATTCTTCCCATGAAACGTGCTGCAAAATTATCATCATTCTGAATCTTGGCAAAGTGAAGTATTCCAATTCTCGAGACGATTTCAAATGTATGCGCGTAGTGTTCAATGTGTGAGATAGACTTTCCATTCATCTCTTGGTTAGTGAGAGGGTCTGCAGGGTTGTTCGAGCCAGCTGCAGGTGATGCCGGCTGAGCCAAGGCGGCTCTCTGATATTCCCTGCGAAGATGTGGGTTGTTGAAATGGTTAGCGGCATTTCCAAATGTGTAGACCTCGAGCTTTCGGACAAGGTCTTGAGGGATTTCTGCAAGAAGCCGGTCTATCATAATGCTAGCCTCAATGCCACCTTGAGAATGGCATATAAGAATCACTCGCTCAACACGGTCATTGTACAAGTCGCCTTTGAGGATACCGTAAGCGGTGCGAATGTCGGTGGTGGCAAAATCGAAGCTGCGCTGGATCGCACATTCGATGATGTCAAAAATTAAGCCATTGCTGCACTTGATTAATAGGGTACATATATGGTACGAGAAATACTTACGTTCTGTTGTGGATTCCCACGACCGGGCGTCCAAAGGTGAGGGCGAGACGATTCACAGAACCTTCAAGCCAATGACGTCTATTATTTATTAGTTCATGACAGCAGATTGATACACTCGCTAAAACTACCCAGTGCAAATTCCATTCAAGTATAACCATCGCTCTCTAGCATGCTTAGTCCCTCCCTGGGCGTACTTAGGAGCAGATTTATAGGTCCTCGCCGACCTCGACCCATTCAAAATATAACAAATTGAATAGTTGAACATCCAAAATGCAGTAAACCCTACGGATACCGCCCATACTGGCATCAAAATCCAGATAGGAATGGAAAGCAAAAACAATAGTTGCAAAACGATCAGAATAGCATGTAAAAGAAGATCTCTGTAGTTCATCCAAGTAAAAGATAATTCGCAAAGTTCACCAGAAAGAGCGGGAGTCCGAGGTATAAAGACCTTGAGAAGGTATCCGAGGTTTTTCAAAACGAGCCATACGTCAGCAAAAAATAATTTTAGAGGAGATTTAATGTAGGATAAAGGAGTAATGAATATAGATCCAATTTGGGATGAGTAGAAATAAACCATGACTGACGAGCCTGCTTAGGAGGCGACAGATTGGATAAACAAGAAAATTGAGATGCAGAACGGCAAACACAACATACAGGATAACGCGAAAGATATTGAAAAGTTATGGAATGGTACATGAAGCATTTGTTTTGTCTCAATAAAGGAAAGGAATGTGACACGAAAATTTGGACCCTTTTTTCGGCAGGAGCCTTTATTAGAGGCTGGATGAATCACCCGACTAGGGGAGCAACTTGGCTCTTATGGCTTGACTCAAAGTAGATGATCCAGAGTACTCCAATAAACACGAGCGGAGATGCTATACTCAGCTCAGAGGCTGAGAATGTTGCCGCCGTTGTAGTCTCACCTCTCGGCGCTGTAGACCAATATAGTAATTGACAGCTACCGGCGCAGAAGTTTGCGTTCGCAATGTTAGTTTTAGCTGATACTGTGCCATGGCCATAACCAGTAATAAAGAAGTCAATGATGTATAATCAATTTATCAACGGGAAAAGATGCTTCAAATTCAGCTGTTCGCTCACGCTCGTGTTTGCTTTAACATCACAAGTCAGCACAGCATGCCCGTTCGGGAAATCCTCGGCTTCATATGTGCAAGCAACCACATGAGGCAGGGATGTTTTATTTCGACGTCACTAGGATTGGAAGGAGTGACCTAAGTTGTCGAGCAGCATCGAAAACGAATTTGTTGACTTTCGTATTTGATACAAGTTGTTATTGAATATCCTTGACTTAAATATTAATATCTTCATTCTACAGCCTTATGGTCCCTAGGACCTTAGACGCTTCGCCATTGTTAGGACGCTGACTCCCCTTACGATATTTGCTGAATTCCCAGCTGTTAGACGTGGTATAAAGGATCCTACAAAGACTGCTTTTCACCCTGTTCGATCTCTCTCTGCCCTCATCTCTGTTCTTCCAGATAGCAAATATTGTGCTCTATTGAGGTCCCAAACCTTCTTTCTTGTACGAGCGGCCAGCCATTCTGGAATGCATTCTTAACATAACACAGATACTACCTAAGATACAGGATTGACCTCTATTCCCACGATTGAAGAGTCGATTCAAGTGATAGGTGTTTACCTCGGTCGATGTAAAATAAGGTGAAGTATATGCGTAACCTCCAGTGGACTCCAACTCCTCAGTCCGCCTGAGACGATATCACCACGATATATGGGAACTCATATATCTCCACGCTTCCTTCCTGAGCCATAAATATCTGAACTCCTTTACGAGGACGTTGGTGAATACGATCTTGTCTCGCCGACTGTTATCATTACCTCATTGCTGCTACCCATCCGAAACGTCGGTGAAAAGACTCACAATTCGTGGGTGAGGACTCAGAGGCAGGGGAGGTTTGTGGGAATCTGCTATAGATAAAATCTGATTTTTCACTCATTTCTTTAGGTTTGTTGTAAAACTGCAGCCGGAAAGAACGTCTACAGTTACGCACATATATACAGACCAACCACCAGTAGGCAAGCCCAAAATCCAACACCTCCACAACAACATGTCAATCACGACCAAAACAAGAGATGCACGGGTCCCTTACCGGTCATTTTAGACATAAGGTTAACAAGGAATCCCAACACACCAGGATAATCCCTGAACTACAATCGACGGATCTCTTCAGTATCGCCTGATGATATATATATAGAGTATACTAGGTACTTTAGCACGGTATGTGCAACCAGCAGCTAAAGAAAAAGGAAAGAGAAAATTGTGTGAAGTATATTGTTTTCATATTTCGAAGCAGAGTTATAACACACTAAAGCAGAGCACCGTTTTGTACTAAAAGTATATGTATGGCTCGAGTGTACACATGAAGCTAGATAGGGATGGGCATAATGCGTGGCCCGGCCCGCCGTCTGGATATGTCTATTGTCTGTTGCTGTGTTGCTATTTTAGTAAATTAGAGGAGTGAAAAGGTATATGTAGTGTGTGAAATAAGATCTGCGAGAGACGGAGACATAGAACGAGGGGTCGATAGTTAGGGTCTAAATAGCTTTTTGGGGGGTTGGCTCGGGAATGTTGAATGTTGGACGTTTCGTGTTGGATGATGTTGATATTGTTCGGATTGAGAGGTACGTAGGTAAGTGAGAGGGCTTTCAGAAGCTAAAGCTGGGAAATTATTAGCCAGATGATGTTACCTTATCTTGGGAGAGGAGCTCACGAGCTTCAGTATCATCTGGATATCGATGAATGTGTAAGACTTAGGTTGAGAATGTAGGATGAGATGAAGCTAAAACTAGGGCTTCTCAATTTTCAAAACAATTTTGAAAGAAACCTACCTGGTGAACGAAAATTTGAGGATCCTAGAACTGTGACTTGTTTTCTTTTTTTCCTTATTCCACATCGATATCTTTGCATTGATTAAAATTATCCTCCTCCTTCTTCTTCTTCTTCCTCAAATAAGGGTATCATTATATATCAAAAGATACATACCTACCTACTATAACATACATAACATACATTAAAAATGTAAAATACTGTGCTAAATACAAGCCGAATCGACCACCTACTGGAAGCCTTTACCATTCTTCAACCTCATGTACAATTTTTGATCCATCCAATATTAGTAACTCAGCTGTAATTATCTGTCCTTCGTCTAGATCAATTCTCATTTATCATAACATGACGCATTTTCACCCTTTACCCTTCACCCTTCACCCTTCACCCTTTACCCTTCACCCTTCACCCTTCACCCTTCACCCTTCACCCTTCACCCTTCCCCCTTCACCCTTTCATCCACATTTCCTCTTCTAATACACTTCTCTTCCTCTGCGCATTCCTTAATTTTTCACCGTTCCGGCTCCTTCTCTCACGAAGTAAACATCCCCAACTGCTTCTGCACATTCATGACCCTCCTCCATCTCTCCATCACCCCAAGAACACTCATGACACCCATCAACTCAAACTCATCGCCCAGCCCCGCACTCCCACTCTCCAACTCCAACCAGCGCATCATACCCAATACCCTCCCTCTTTCCTTTCTCGGCCGTCTCTTCCGTTCCTTATCAGCCCAGTCTTCGTTTCCGACGCCCACATATACGGCGATGGTTTCGCCGGTTGAACATCGCATGAGCTTCATTTTTACCCCGCCTTTTTTACTCGTCATTTCTTCGGGGACGGCGGCGAGTCCGACTTGTGGCGCCGAGGAGGAGGAGGAGGATACTTGGCGCCATTCGAATTTTTCTTTCACAAAGGTTCGCGGTAGGGTGTGGTAGAAGGCGTAGCGCTCTGCTGTGAATATTCCGCCGGTAGGAACTAATCTCTCGGTTTTGTATCCTTGGGATCGCACGCCGAATGTGAGGGAGTCGCCGGGAGAAGTAGGTAGGTTGTAGGTTGTGGGCGGTGGCACAATGGCTTTTGAGGGTAGGGAAGATGAGGTGGGCGGAGTGAGCGGAGAGATGGGGCGTGTCGGTGGTGGGAGCGTGGTTATATCGGTTATGAGAGTAACGGTGTTAAAGCATGCGAAAGCGAGCAGGGGTGAATTGGGTGATGCGGTGGAATGGAGCGCAATATCCGGCTTGTTGCGGTTACCTGGAGGTGGTACGGCTGGAACGTTTTGGGATGTGGATTGATGGATCGTGATATAGAATAGTGGTGGTGGTAAAGGAAGAGGTTTTTGATTATTTGATGCTGGTGGTGGTGATGATGGCGAGAGAAGAATATCACATATCGAATTTCTCGTGAAAGTTAAATCTCGTGGGAATCTAATTCCTGAATTAGATGGATTGATTGGAGTATGAGTCGCTATATGGCTTGGAGTACGAGTTGCTATATTGCTTGGGGTACGAGTTGCTATATTGCTCGGTGCATGCGTTGAAGGCGTAGTGGTATTAAATCGTGACGTTATCGCTGATATTGGAGTGTGTGAAAAATTAGGTGAAGTAGGAGATCGTATAACTGCTTCCGGAGCATCTGAAGGTTTTATAACTGCCTCTGGGGCATCTGAAGGTTGTATGACTGCTTCCGGAGCATCTGAATAGGTATAATCGAGAGGGGTTTCTACCACCTCGGGCGCGTCATGGTAATATGGTGTATGGCTCACGACTTCTGGTGCGTCGGAATAATGGAATTTAGGAGTGAGTTCTTCGAGGGTCTCATGGTAGTAAGATACAGTAGGACTTATGGATCCTACTGATTCATAGATGGATTCGGCAGATTCATAGCGATGATATGGAGGAGGAGTTTCGGATGTGGGGTAGAACCCCTCGTCGAAGCCCAGGACTTCTTTCCACTTAGATACCGATCTTGTCCGTCTCACAGACATTATTACATGTGTAAAGCTTCCTTTGTGATGTGAGGTCGAATTCCAATGGAAGGATATTTGCAGCTAAATTTTTGATCGGGAAACAGTTCAGTCGGCATGAGGTTGTGAGCACGAAAAAGGGAAAAGGTAAAAATGTAAAAATGTATGGCGTACACGAAACGGCTAAGAATGATAGATAATAACGCAGTAGTTGAATTGCTAAGATAAGTTAAGGTCAGGTAAGGTTAAGGTAAAGAAAGTATACGAGTGGAAAATGTAATGTAATGTCGCACAGAAAATGAATTGCGGTTAAATTTCCAAAGTTGCATATGCTCAGTGCCCACACTGAAACGGCACAGCGTGAGCTTTCATGCTGACCTCCCCTATTGGTTATTGGTTATAATGATATCTGCTCCCTGTAACTTGCAAAGCGAACGAGACCAAAGCATTTTTCAGTCAGGCATTAGTAGTTCTAGGTAGTTCTAGGTGAAGTATGATGAGCTTCATATCGTGAAATCTGACATGCATGGGTAGTAGCTCATATGTATCTATATCCACTGTGGAAACCCAGATCAGCGAGAATGTTTCCAGAGGAATGGAAGCTTGGGAAAGCGCTTCCAAAATTTGCTGGCTGTGCTTGGTCTACGACTAAGCCCTCTCTCATGTAAAGTCCTACACAACTTTTCCACTAGAATGATTAGATGTCTCCAGATGTTGAGAATAAAATGAACTGGTGTTGTGTTTGGCATCATGTCCATTATCACAGCCAAGTATGTATGCACCACGATGCAGGGTAGTACCCAAATCCATGTAGGTTGACATCGTTTTCATTTTCCATTTGTTGGTTCTGTTGAACCTTGAGATGTATTTTGCGGACAAATTGGTCAGGAAATGGCAAGGTTTGTGTACTCCGTATGTCAAAGCATGAGATAGGAAATAATAAATGTTGGAGAGATTTGTGTGTGAATAAATGTAAGAGGTGACATCTCCGCTCTACCCCTGCATCCTCGTACAGGTTCTCCTACCTGACTTACCATGTGGTCAATGTCCTGCTCTCCGGCAAATTTCACTCGACGGTTCCTGAGCCGACAGCTTGTGCATAGAAAGGAGCCAGAGTTTTTGGTTGGATGTCAGAGTAGGGGAACCTACATTATCCCCTGCGTCGAGTGACAGCCAGTCGATGCAGAATGATCCCATCAGACCGGCTCAGCTTAAGTGAGCTTGATGAGCGTGAGAATGAGAACAGTTCAAGTTGAGAGTGGGATGGATTTGAAATTTGTTGATTTGAAATATTGAGTCTTGACGTCTAACGGTAAATTAAAAGTTCATGTTTTGTTCCAAAAACGGGCTTTTGAAGACACAACATTTTTAACATTTTATCGCATTCGCTTCCTTCGAGTGGATGGATAACTCACTGACTAACTGACTAAGTGATAGCTGATTGAATCGATCTAACAGTACGTACCTACTAATACGTCCTAAGCCGAGAACACTTGCCTAATAGATATCACCTAAGATCACCTTGCTTCCTTGGAAATTACTCTCAAGCAGATTGTAACTACTCGCTGAAGGGTGGATGGATAGATTAACCTTCAGACTATACTTCGTAGGCTGTAGTCGATCCAATGTAAAACATTAGCTTTATCTTATTCTTTCCTGTACCTCGGTTGAATTCAATTGCCCGGAAATTTCATCTGATGTACCTTTCTTTGTACAGGGTACCAAAAAGGTACCGTCCATGAAGGGTTTAGGATAATCAGGGGTAACACGCCATCGGTCCCGTCCTGGCGCTTCGAACTTTTGAAGCTTGAACTCACTGAGCCTCAAGTCAGTCCTTTTCTCTCATTATCTGTACGGAGCGTCCAGTTCCTTCTCGGAAAAGTCGGCAAA
This sequence comes from Sclerotinia minor, assembly GCA_025389075.1. Classification (NCBI taxonomy): domain Eukaryota; kingdom Fungi; phylum Ascomycota; class Leotiomycetes; order Helotiales; family Sclerotiniaceae; genus Sclerotinia; species Sclerotinia minor. Next base: position 857,353 of record QRFH01000013.1, on the reverse strand, counting down.
GATATCTTTCTCTAATATCCCCCGAAGATTGACAATTTCCTGATAAATTCTCTCATTGTCCGAATTTATTCTCGAGATTTTCATTTGAGCATCTGAGCTCTGTTCCCTTGTCTCCCTAAGCAACATTTGAGCTGGTGAGCTCGGGCATCCAAAACTACCAAAGGAATGCAGCTACCACGCCCTGATCCAAGTTTACTTAATAGCTCTGGGGCCTCCAAAGAACGCCGTTTAATATCTTGTGCAACAACTTCCCCAACATTCTCCCGAGACAATGGTTAACAGAACCAATCTGGTGCCTGTCGGGATTTAACCAATAACATCTGAAATGTGAAGACGGACATTTGGCTTTTTGATATATCGAAAAAGCTTTCAGGCTATGTTCGTTCAATTTGACATAAAATATACTGTCGTATATACCTCCAGTCAGGACACTAGCACAGCAGCTGCCGCTATAAGTGCTGTGGTAGAAGTTGTGCATTGTGGATTTTCTTTGCATTAAAACGTGGCCACCATTCGCAGGTGGCTTAATATTTCCCGCACTTTTTGCTTATGTCTATGTATGCATAAGCATATAGCAGACGCCGCAATGGAAGTATGACTTTATTGAACTCGCATCTTTGTCCAGAATGAATTATCTGCTCTTTATGACAAGGCGATGAAAATACTATAGTTTCATATAAAAAGTAGTTCAGGCATCGGAAGTCCGGTATTTCCTGCGTACCTAACGACACAAGAAGGAAAGCTCGATGCTCCTTGTATCTTTTGTGCCGGTGGTACATACTCATCATTTACGATGGAGGTAGCCTCCATAGTTTCGGGCGCCCCGATGGTCGCATTTTGTATGCACGTCAGCAGTCATCCGAACCAAGACTTTGGGCCGAGTTGTTTTCATTTAGACATATCTTTGTCCTAGCCTTCGCGCATTTAGCATACATAGTTGCTTTTCATGCTAAGGGAAGGGTAATTTATATTTCGTAAAATGAGTGTTTCTCCACACAACAACGAACAGCAATGTTGTTTGAGTAAAATGCGATGGTAAAAGAAGGCGATGATAGTAACAAGTTCCGGCGACACGGTCCATAATGCCGCTTATGTCTAGCTTTGAAGTCAGACATCACTTAGGAGATGGACCACTCACATTTCAGATAAAGCACATGATGCTATGGTGTATAATCCTGCTCAGAGATTCTTGAATAGAGCATGCTGGGTCGCAACCCTATTTTCTTCAAAGGTAACCTCTAGCCGTTTCCTTTAAAGACCTTGGAAAGCGCGAGTGCAGCATTCATGTTCTTCCAGTATCAACATGTGCAGCAGTCGCGTATGTGTATATGTGATCGCGGGCAAGAAGCTCAGCTGGGAGAATTTAGAAGGACTTGTAGATTAATAGGTAAACCTGTGGCTTTGAGATGTATGAAATCAGATGAGGAGTCAGTCAATTTTGACTCAATCCCAGAAGAATAAAAAAGAAGAAGCCTTAAATCCAAAGATTCACTTTCCTGGCTGAGCTGTTGCACACTCAAACAAGAGTTCCCACCAATGGTAAAGATTTATCTCACCGCTTTCCCCGACGCGAAGCTCTCTTGCCTTCATACTCTACCCATTCACTACTCCTCCTTCAGGAAGCCAAACCTCCACCACCTATGCTTCGAAAATACCTTCAACAGCCGAAAAATGTGCTTATCAACCAATACAACCATACTGCTCACGCGAATTGGGGAGGAAAACCTCGCGGTGGATATCTGTTCGGATTTGACCTGACCAAACAACCATGTTTGCCGCTCCTATTCACTCGAGGAATGATGAATACTTTTAGGATCCTCTTGGTGGCCGAGAAATTTCTGTACTGTGGGTTAAGCAAAGGACAAATTGTTCGTTCCACATGCCAAAGTTTTTACACAGTGAACCATGAATTCGAGGATGTTACTGTGATGATTTCCCCAATCCTGTCGCTATTTGCTCAATTATGACATCTCTTTCCCATAAATCAACACACAGGGCTGGCTGGCCCAAGAAGCCGGTAGAAATAAATCTATAGATGCTTATAGTTTTACAATATACATACACATAAGGTCATCCTGAATCAAAATCTCAAAATCTCGAAATGTTTCAATCAGATTTACTAATATACAACATAAATATTCATTCTTCTAATAACCTCCTACGACAAAAACCATATCCGGGAAAATTTTCATGTCTTTCAAAATCCAATTTGTGTGCAGCAGAGGAAGCGGAGGCGCAATGCTCTCAAAATCTAAGGATTATCCTTTAGGGAAGCTCGGCGGATAATATCGAGAATGGCTCATCCAGCCATATAGGCAATGGGAATGATGGCGACTGTAGCAAATAATAAGTCTTAATGATCTTGTAGATATTCATCAGACGTCTATAAAAATTGTACACTGTGTTCAGGCCGATAGTCTCGCTAATGTTGCCACTGGAACATACAATTACCAAGAAAATTAGAATTCTTTTTTTTTGTGAACTGTAACAAAAGGTTTTACATTCTAATATCAAGCAGATGAGACAGACCTATATGCTCCTATATTGTACACAAGAGACGCCTAGTTCGTGGATTTTTGGTACAAAAGATATCTGTTATACAATGATCTAGATCCGCATACAAAACTCATCTTGACACTAATGGGTAGGTCATCCGAGCAAGATTCTTTTCACCAGGATCGTAAATCACCGAAGAACCGTCACCAAATTCTATCAACGGACCAGCCTCAATGTAACTTCTAGCATCCTCATCCGTTGGCCATATCCAACCGTCGACACTTTCTACCAATTCCCTTATTTCTTCTTCATACGATGTCCCATTACAGAATACCTTCGTAGCTGTTAAAGTTCTTCTCAGGAGTTCATGACCATTGTGCGTCCACTTCGCCTCAGTGAGTAAACTGTTGTGATGAAGTACCATCCAGTCCACAACAGCTTTGAGACCATCAAGGTCCTCTGCTAGCCCTAGAACCCGAACGTATGCATGTAAAATAGCGCCATGTAGCTTTTGAGATAGCTCTGAAAATTCAAACTTAAAACTTTTGGAAGATATTTTTGCAAATTCTTCCTTCACAAGCAGAATTGCGTCTAGGAACATTGGTTTTTCGTCCATTCGAAATGATGCAAGCATTGCCTTTTCCAAACATCGACAAATAAGCTGAAAGCCTTTGGGGTCGAGCTCAAGTCCTGCGTCGTGAAAATCTTGGAGTACAGCAGCAGAAATTCTCCAAGAATTGACATCATCTTGAGGATCACCTATTATATTAGGATCAATGATAATGCCAGGTCGAGCAAGGGCATCTAAGACCGCATACCATGTTGGCTTGTATCTCGTCTGACTGGTTCTTATGAGCTCCAATGCATGAGACAGCGGATTGATACCAGACTTCCTAGATCTAGGCAATGTCTGTGGCATTATCCTATTCGCGTTGATGCCGTTGATGATATTTGAACATTTTTCATGATGTCCCTTGATATCAGCAAACATTGAAGGATCAGATTGTGGAGGAGCTTGCGGTACAAGTTTATCCACACACCGGCAAAGTAACGTGATGAAAGCATAGATAATGCGAGTTTCCGACGATGTAAGTTCTGCAGGTGGATCGGCGTTGTGACCAATCAGATACTTCAAGAAGGTATCCCGTTGTGCACTTTCACGGAGATACTTTATACCATCAGGTATTGACCTAGCATGGCTGAGAAGGAATCGCAGACAGTCACTTTCCGGTCGTATACCAGATGACCTCATTGCTTCATACATGACATCGATAGTTGACGGTGGTCGAAGCTCTTCCTTGTAGAAATCACTGAAATTGTCGCTAAATGACGAAAGCACTTCCTTACCCTGGCCAGGCGAAACATCTACCGCACGAAGACGTCCCATTCTCCTATTTTCGGCTTCAATTTTTTCCATCATAGCATGATAAATGGAAGATGTGGGTGTACCACCTAGGCGATGAAAATTCTTAAAGGCGCTCCAAGCTTCCTGGACATCACGTGTTGCTACGATTCTCGCGCTCCAAACCCGATGATTTAGGGGAGACGACCTCTCCAAGGAACGCAGCTTTCTGATATGAGCTTTGGACATCGACCTGGTATGAATTGTTGGTGTTCCGTCATCTTCTTGTCCCCCGAGAATATGATGGACATGAGTTCGAAGAATTGTATTATACCCAGCTTCCTTCATTTGCCTTATTGCAAGGACGACCCTACTCATATCTTCATCTGAAGATCTCTGGGCATCCATACCATCTTGATCAACTCTCCAGGGAGGCCAGCCCCTCGAGTGCAGCTTAGCTACTCTTGACTCCTCATTAGTCTTTTGCATTGCAAGTAACACGGCTTGGACAGAATGATAACCAAGCTGATCAATAGCCAAAGGTGGCTTAGTCCGATTTGCTAAACTCAAGAGCACTCTCTGAGCATCCCAATTATGGAACATGGATCCGAAAGGTATTGAGATTGATGGCCGGGAAACAGCGTGAAGTAATTTATTGAGGAATTTGGAGAATCGGCTATGTTCTTTCGGCTCTAAGGTCTCTGACATAGGACCACGATGCAGATTATGAAATAAATATGAGGAGATCATATGAGATATGGGGACGACCGCAGAGGGCAGTAGATGTCGAGCATGATGGAGAAGGCGAGAGATGAGAAGAATAAACGTGGATAGTTCCATGTCAGGTGAAGAAAATGACATTAAATCCGCCGCTTCCTTCTCAAGCAATGACTCCGAAACTTCAGGCCAACAGCCCCCGGCACGTTCTTGGGAATTTACCGAGAAGACCCGAGTCCAAGTGTACTCAAGAAGTGATCTGAAAGTTTCCACGTGCTTGATCTCATTGCGGAGAATTTCTAACAATATGAATGTTGGCTTTCGTGAGGGAGAAGACAGGAGTCGTTGTGCCTGCTCATCCGAATCTCTTCCTTGAATGATGTATGTCCATACGACGAGATCATCTATAGAGAATCCACGTTCTCTCAAGCCAATAGTCATGTCTAGAGTCAGAGGGTAGCGCTACATTACGTCAAAGTTAGCAAGTGTCGACATGTAGAATTTGATGGAAATACCCTCATGTGCTGCAGGAGGATCGTTGGCAAAGCCGATTCCAAGACTTTGAATCTAGCTTTCTTCGATCTAAACTTTCGCCAATATGCTTCCCGCGCGTTATCATCTTGCAAATCTAACCATGTTCCAAGAAATCTAAGACTTGAAAGCCGTCGCTTTTTTTTGAGTCTGTTGCTAAAATGCCTTCTCAAAGGCCGTAAATTAGCTGGTGGATAGTTGATCACACCGTTTGTCGATTCAGAAAGTGATACATGAATAAGTCCCAGGGAGTTTTTTCTATGCTCATCAAGCTCGTCCGAATTAGATGTAGTCCAATTTCCATTGTTTTTGGCTTTCAGAAGTTCTATAGGAGCAAGTTCAATGGGGCGTTTCCTCTTCCAATGTTTAATTCGTAGGCTTTTCAAGTATTCAACATGCTCAAAAAAGGTACGCGAAGTTTTACGCTGATTTAACTCGTCCAATTTAGAGGTAGTCGAATTATATCTAGTTGATGTTGTTAGGAGCTGGTGACTTGAGCTTCCTTGATTGTATTTCATTTCCCTTGGGAGCTGCAGGCAAAATACGTCAAAATTCATGAAATCCTAAATAATTCTAGAGGGATCTTCTCATGCTTACTTGGAATAGTGAAATAATGGATGAGAACCTGGCACGATGCCATGAGGAGGCATTGCCAGATTTCGAAGAATGGAGGCACGATTGCATCCGTTCATATTGTACTGTGCAAGACCTCTGTCTGGACAGTCTCAAAAGGCGAACCCGACTTGCATTACTGTATTTCGAGGTATTATTTTGTGTGGAAAGTGTATTTCTTCGAGATAAAGCAAATAGTCAGTGAGCAATAACGGGTATGATGGATTACGAATACATGAGAGCTGCAGGAGAATAAATGTTGCTTTCCAGGTGAGGTGAGGGTGCTATATAAAACAAAACCGAAATATCAATTTCTAATAAGTCCTCAAATCCCCAAATTCCCCCAAAATAATTATATTGATGACTAATGCAATTTAATCCCGTGACCTCGTCAGCCACTCTTACTATTTTAGGGCTAGCCGTCGTGGCTTTCCCAGTTCTGCGCTTAATTTGTCTTGTCCGTGCCTTTTGGTCTTTGCTCTGCCATTCTGCCAGTCTGCCTCATCTTTCAGAGCCCGGCAACCAATATTGGAGAGAGATCTGAGGAACGAAGGAAACAATAAACATCCAATACAGTTTCTTACAATAATTGCAACAATTTTCCTTTCAAGGAAGCGATACAAACATTACGACTTCTTACTTTTCCCTTTTCTATCTTGCGCTTTCAAATTACATATCGAAGTACTTTTGAATGAGAACTTCAATGACTTTGCTGCGCTGAATTTTGGTTTTCCTTTTCAAACCCCAAAAGTATTCATCTACCTCTCGTACCCATACCTTAAAAAGGAAGAGTCTCCTTCATCGGTAGCACACATATTATTTGCGATCGCGACGCGAAAAAAGGAAATTCAAAAAAAAATCTTTGAACCGCGAGACTACGTGATGGCCTCGACCAACGGGATTCTCAGTCCCCCCACTCAACCGCATTTAGACATTACACTATCAGCGAAACGAAAACGCGACGATAACATTGATCAGCCCGCTCTCATAAATGGCATCACTAACGAATCCAAAATCGCAATTACAGAGGAACTGGCGACGATAGGTACACAAGAACTTGTTCGGGATTTGATTGATGTTCTGAAAAGGTGAGTTTGGCACTGGCGGGAACCTTCCCAATCTATTCATAAGGGATAGTCCCCTTGTATAGCATAGCATTGCATCAATCCACACTCAATCCTTTTTACTGATCTAAGATTCTTTAGTCATGACCCCTCGCCCTCAATCTTAACACGAACCCTTCCTGAGCCAACTCCATCGGTCGAACCTCAAGCCAAGAGACAAAAGTCAGATGGCCCAGCTGACTCGCCGACTATTCTCTCACGCGCGTCGGCAAATCAATATCTCACTATCGATGAGGTTCTCAAAGATATTGATACTGCGGCATCCGATATTATAGAGAGGCTACAGTTATCCAATGGCGCGAATCGCAACCAATACATACCAGTTCCCGCTGGACAGTCGGAACTATCTGCCAAGATTTTGGCCTTCAAGAAGAAAGCTCATGAGCTTGTGCGCAGAGAGAAGGCTAACATAGGACTACAAGCAAAGGCAAACAGCAGCCCGGTGATCAATTCTAGTAGTTACTTGGTGAACAGGAATTTTGGATCCAATGCTAATGCGCCAGTCACTGCTACATCGGAAGATAGCAAAGTGGTTCTTACACTCTACGGCAACGCACCACAACCGAAACAACTGTTCTCTAGCTTACAGATTCCAATAAATGTTGATGGAGAGTCAATTTCTCAACCTCTCCGCGAAGCCGGCCTACCAAATGGGATTACAACAACAAAAATTGTTCCCATGCAGCCCACGAGCTTGGTTGACGATAAGAAACGTTCCCAGACTCTAGGGGAGTTATTCCCAACGCCTCCAAACATTCATCCCTTGAAACCTCCCAAGCTTTCCAAGGGCTCATTGCCGACATCAATCGAAGGATGGCACCAGCCATTAGTTGCAGATCCACGAAGCAATATCTATTCGAAACAACCAGTTACTACTGGACAATGGCTTGATTATAGCAATACCTCATCACTCAGTCCAGAACGAAAACGCATTAGAGTCGCAACCTCTAAGGAAGATGTTGAAGCGGAGCTTGACTCGAACGAAGTTGATGCTGCCAAGTTGGATGCTTTGTTTCGGAGTGCATATTCAGGATTTGCGCCAACCAAGGATGATTCAAAAGCTATCGCCCCGGAAAATGTCTTGAACAAAATCTGGTGGCAACGCGTAGGCGAAAAGCTCTGGGGGGATATAGTTGGAAAGGCTGAGGGGTTGAGCGATGACTATCCCACAGAGCCAAGTACTGATAGCTTAGCTTTCACCGATGCAGAAATGGAAGAACTTGAGCAAGCAGTGAAAGAATCTCCCGACGCCTCAATAGATCCTAACTTGATGTCTGCCGAGCTAAAGGTGGAAAAGACCGCGGAAGAAAAGGATGTTGAGGAAATACTGCAGGAAATCTCGGGATTGCTAGAGACACTCAACTCATACCAAAGGAATCGGCATATGTCTAATGCTACGGGGCGTCCTGTTGGCGTGTTTGGTGCATCTGAAACTACATCCATGGGGACCCCTGCAAAGCCCGGTGACTCAGAAGTGTCTACATATGAGATTCTCAAATCACAGTTGGCATTGATGGTTGCCATGTTACCGCCATATGCTGTTGCAAAGTTGAATTCCGACCAATTGGCTGAACTCAGCATTAGTACGAAAATTGAGGTTCCGTTGGCCGATCAAAAAGGTGTGATGGAGGAAGACGAGATGGCAGCTCGTGCAAAAGTGGCGGCAATGAGTGCAGCGTCAAATACACGCCCTACTACTAGCTCTTCCTTACACAGAGGTTCTTCTTCTGCTGCACTTTACGGCAATCAGTACTCGTCTTCGCGCCCAGCTCCAGCTCCTACTGGACAACATTACACTACTGCCCAAACCCCGATTAGACCGCCGCCAAGTAATTTGCAGCGTCCACCTGCTACCGCGCCTGTGCCTACTTCCTACGCCCAGCGTGCACCATCGACTCCATCTTATCGTCCAGCGGCTTATCCAGGAGCTGCCTACCCACATCAGTTCAGAACGCCGGGTGCTGCAGCACCGCAATATGCTCAAGCAAACGGCCAACAGTATCAACACAATACGCCCGCTGCTTCGTATACACGCCCTCCAACACAACCATACCAGAATATACCACAGTCTACGCCTCAAGCGGTGCGATATCCAAGCCAACCACCATACGCTGCCCAGCAACAGCCAATTCAAAATGGTGCTGCGTATCCTCAAGCTTACGGGAATGGAGCACATGTTGGCCGACAGAGCTCGCCTCCAAAACCCGTGTATAATCAGGCAAACCATCTTTCCCAATCTCAGGTCCGCCCTCCATACTCAACAACTGCCCCGCCCATTCTACCCCCGAATGCCACGAGACACATGCAAGGTCCACTAGCCCAACCGCCTGTCATGAACGGCTCCTCTCAATCACCTCAACCCCAGCCTCAGCAGTCTTTGCCACCGCAACCACATCACCAAAACTCCTACAGTAACATGAGTACGTTCTTGACTTCAGGCGAGCAACAGACTATAATTGATCGTCAGCGCGCACAAATCGTGCAGCAACAAGGGACGCAAAATCAAGCTAGAAACTCCGCTCAAACAGGTGCTCTAGGATCACCACAGCCACAAATTAATGCCAACAGTGCTGTTGCGGCAGGGTTATGAAGTAATTAATTTAATGGTGTATACGTAGGGATCTTACTAAGACGCTCATGTCTGGATAATCATAGGATGGGTTGGTGCAAGTATCGGGGGGACAGAACCCACTTTCAAGTCGAGCATTTTTCTCTTCATACTTTATGCACACAGTAGTTTAATTTTCATGGATGAATGGCGTTTTTTTAGGACTGTTCAATTGAGGATGCGGCATGGATGGTAGGCAAGTAAAGGAGCGGTCAGGGATGACTAGATAGATGGTCTATGATCGATACGTGTTCTTTGGGGGGTTATAGGGCTGTACGTACAGCTTATGTGTTGCGGGAGACACTGTCAAAAACGTGTGTAAGATTATAGATCTTTGGTTTTTCAAATTCGTTGAGATGAAACATTTTTATTCATTTGAGTGATTGTAATGTATAATCACGTAATTTACCTATGCTAATGAGTCGCGAAATCCTTGATATCAATATCTCTACTAGGGATATAGAGTGTGAGTATCTTTTAGATCAATATACATTTGTTGAGTTATTCTTCTGACACCACCAATATTTCCACCCATGCCCATCCATTCCTAAACTCTTCCCCCTAGCGATGGCAATGGCTAAATTACAAGATACAATACACTAAAACAATACAGTCAAACTTTACCCGTTTGAAACTCAGCACCTATGTCCACTGAATTGATCAACCCATTTAGATTAATTAGCCGCCTCGATAACAATCAAGCACCGGAGTAGACCGCCGTACAACCTCTTCCACACTCAATCCTCTGTTCTACACTCACATTTCTTCCGCCAATATTTACCGTCTTCCTCGGCGTAATCTGGAAGCGATGTTCCTCCCTCCTTCCTTTCTCCCTATCTGCCGCCAAATCTAGCGGCTGTATATATACCGGCTGGCTAACATTATTTCTCTTTCCGGTGCCTAGTTGATAGTGCTCATTTCCGCCCCACCATAACACATCGGCACCCCAGTTCGTGTCATTTGAACCGGATTTAGACGTGGCGTTTACATTTGTCACGTTGTTCATCACGGCTGAGGCGTGAGTGCTACCGATAGAGAGGCTGGAAAGTCGAATGGGGATTACAGTTTGTGCGGCTTCGTCATATTCGAAGAGGCCAGAGAGCGCTTTCATCTTCGATGGGATGCCTTGTACGTGTGTCCAGCGGCCGTTTCCAAGGGTGCCGTAGATTCCTTGTCCACAGGCCCAGGTGTCAGCGGTGATACGGCCTAGATCCAAGGGAGGTGCCTCTTCAGATTGGCCAGCGACTCGAGTAGCGTCGACGGTGAAGAATGTGTTGACTCCACCTGCAAAGACGCCTGTTACCCGAGGAAGCAGATTTGTGCCTTTATAGAGCCGGTCGACAGGGACTAGGGAGGGAGCATCAATGGTAGATGATTCGGAATTATATTCAAAGCCAAGTTGACCAACAGAGTTATCACCAAAGCTAAAGACACGTCCTTGTGTATCGACTGCCAGGGAGTGATAGTCCCCGGTAGCAATTTTTGCGATATCGAATCCTTGAAGTGTACTTATGTGATGAGGTTGGTCGTATCTTCCCGGGGGTCGCGGCGTCCACGTTAGACCAGGGACACCGAGCTGCCCTTTAGTGGGATAGTCTTCGGAACCAGAAGCGGCAGAGAAGAGGCGACCTTTGGAAGTGAGTAGAAGGCAATGCTCAAGACCGCTGCTGATATCAGACACCTTTTCTCCCCAAAACAACTTATCTGGGTTCATTGTTCGATAACCTATTTGAGATTGACTGCTCCAAAATGGTATCCAAGAGCTTTCTTTTGGCTTTGGCTCTAATTCCTGATCTGCTTTTGAGGCTGAAATTGAGTATACCGTGCCTTTTGACGACAGTGCTATGATGCGATCTTTTGATATAGCTAACTTGACAAGATCTTTTCCCTTCAGCGTTGCTGTAGGCTCTTTACAATCTGGCGAGTACCCAATACCCCATTGCAGCAGATCACCGTTCTCAGTAATTGCTACCGCAAAGTTACGATCCAACTTCAGGTCTCGAATAATCTTCCCATCAAAATATAGTATTCGTCTTGGTGTCTTGATATTGACTTCCTCAGAGTCGGGTCCAACAACTCGGCCCGTATTTGATCCCCATGCATATACTCCTGGATTCTCCCAACTTCTCTTTACTTGCAAATGTTGTGAGCTTATTTGGTCTCGATTCTCTTCTTTTGTGCTAGTATTCTTCCTCTTCTTTTCGAATTGCAGCTCCGCTGGAGTAGGAATCTCTTCTGCGTGTAGAGCTCGTGGATAACCCGACGCATATAGACCACCAGCACATATTGTCACTGATAACAATAGCGCAGCTCTCCATGATCCCGAAGATCTACTTGCAACGGCAACTCGAGCACCACTCGAGCCTCCAATATTTCTCTTCTGAAAAGCAATTGGATGATTGGAATGTCGATTTGCTCGTTGGATAATGGTACCACATCTTGGAGCTACCTTATTCGATAACATCATTGTTTCTCATGTGCATTTATCAACAATTGGGAAACAGACTTTGCTTTGTGTGATAATGATTCTTAGACCCCAGACTACCCCTCATGCCATAAAGTTCTCTTCAGCCTTGTGCTTCGATGACGAGATGATTCGAGATCTTGAGCCAATGACATCTTACCTAAGGTTAGTACATGTAAGCCTTATGGCCCGTGCCTATCCCATGAATAGACGGGGTGTTCCGAATACTTAGAACACTTCAGCCTTACCAGTTACCTCCGTCTTGAACTTGGATTTAAGGAACCGCAAAATGTATCAAGATGCGTGGTACAGTTTTGTACCGGAAACACACTCGAAAATAGACAATGTCGTCCCGCAAGCATCGCAACATCGTCGCAAAGAATCTCTGTTGCAGCAAACTAACGTAAGTCTCCCTCCTACTCTTAAAGGCATCGTGTTAATGAGTACAGGGTAACAACCAGTTGTTGGACCAGAACTCCTCATTGCTGGGGATATATGAGGATGAACTTTCGTCTAAAGACCCCCCAAAAGCTACATTGGCAAGAAGGGCAAAATCGTATAGCGATTTCTACGAAGTAGCTATGGCATTTATTAACAAGGAAGTGGACGATGGCAAGACACAAAATGAACGCGATTTCGAAGCAGGAGAACCTAAGGTTCCTCTTTTTGAGGAGCGGTACAGCGCTCTTGAGGACGGTCTTGTGGATGGAAGCCTGGAGGAATATCAGTATGTAGATGCAAGTAGTAAGAACCAAATCAATACGCTGACCTATGTGAAGGTTATATCTAGATCAATTAATCCTATCCGAGCGTCACCTTGACAGCCTCTTAAATGATACCTCAAGTGCGCTTGATACACTAGCCACCCTATCCGAATCATTCAAGAATGTCGAAGCGCAAACCACAGCCTTTCAAGCACGATGTGAAGATCTTTTGGAAGAACAAAAACGTATACGTGAATTGGCGGATGAACTCGGGACGGATTTGCAATACTATGCCTATCTTGAACCTCTGACTCGTCGCTTGAATGCCCCTGGTGCTGGTAGGCTTGTCAAAAATGGTGACTTTTTGGAAATGTTGGAGAATCTCAATTCTTGTATCGAGTTCATGGATCAGCATGTAGGTTTTGTCTTTTATATGTTCATAAGCCAGAAGCCTGTGTACCTGGGAGTGGCCTCGCGGAAGTCCGTTAAACACTACCTGTACATGTTACTGCTGTTTCACTTGTTCGTCAAATTCCTTCACATATTATCTTATTCGGCTGCGTTTCGGGTACCCTCTATATCAGTGAGCTCGTAACGTCACATAGGCGCCCAGCAACATTTATATAAGCCTTTGAGTCTACGTGACTAACTTTTTGCAGCCAAACTATAAAGACTCGACTGTGTATAAGACTCGCTATACGACACTTTTAGATAAAGCCCTCAATCTCGTCCAGGTTGCCTTCTCAAATGCTCTTCGTGAGGTTTCAGACGATGCCTCGAAACAGCTAAAGGCGAAAGAGCAAACAGAGACAAACCAATATATTCTTCTCTATGGCAAGTACGAATCTGCCAAGGAGAGCCTAGGCCTTCCCATTGAACGGCTTTTGACCACTGAGGAATTTGCATTTGGAAGAAAAGGAGATGTAGACCGGACACCGTACATCCAACAATGGCATAACCTCTATCAGCAATTACTTGAGGCGTATATGAGATCTCGTGATCCCGTTGGACCTCTTGTTCTTAAAAATCTTCAAAAGTTCGCAACTACTTCACCTTTACCTGACAAGGAGTTTGAATTATTTGCTAGACGATGTGTGCAATATATATTCGATACATGCCAGAATGAGTTGAAATTGGCAGCTAAGTTCTTTCAGGACGGGCCTCTTATGGCGGATTACCCTCCGCCTCCCAATCCGTGGAACATGCCTAGTGTATACCTCGAGAAGTTGGAGGAAAGCTGCTTGTCTCATGTTAAGACGCTCAATGGGTTCCTAACCCCATATTTGAGCAGTGGTGACTTGCATCGAGTTTGCGATTTGGTTACCTGGCTTGGTGACACTTTTATCTCGGCGGAGTCACATGAAGATGAGAGCCGCGATGGACAAAGATTAGCTGCACAAGTTTTGTTGAGTGTTCATCTATGGCCATTAGCTGATCAGCTTTTTATCATGGAAGCAAGAAAACTTGAGCTCTTCAAACCATCACCGGAAGATCTCAAGGTTATCTCTTCAAATGCTCCAAAATTATTCAATGAGAAGGTCATTCCAACTAGTGGCTTACGAATTGATACAACTCTTAAAGCTCCGGAGGAAGGCACATCTATCGAGGCTGGGGTTTCAAACGCGTTTCCAACGGTCAAGACGGCCGTTAGTTTGCTCGTATTATACAACGAAAGTATGCATGAGAGAACAGTAGGTCGCCTAACATGTAGATTCAATCGTGAGCATTCTGACATTTATCTACAGCTTAAGAAAGGCGATGTTCTTTACGAGATCGTACATCAAACCACCGAATCTCTTCAGAGAGCCGCCACGGTCATAAAGCGGACTTCGAATAACATCATGGATGCACAACTTTTCCTCATCAAGAATCTTATGCTCATCGAGAATCTGTTCATGACTCACGAGATCCCGGATTCTATTCGTCAATCCGCTGAACTTGACTTCACTCCTCTGTGGGAAACACTCAAGGAACTCCAATCACGCCATCAGGTGTTTAATCCTCTTGCATATATTAGACCAATTATCAAAGGTCAGTTGCTTCCTGCCGTGGTTGATAAAGTATTGGATGCAAGAAAGGAACTAGAGAAGGTTTTGGTGCAACAAATTACTGCATTTACCAAGCACTGGCAATCGAGGTTATCAGAGAAGGATCTAAAGAAGCGAGACCAGGTAGCAAAGGCTACACAAGAACTGGACGTTTTGTTAGAGAGTGTCTTTGATGAAGAGGCTACAAGAGCGGCATTGTTGAGGATGATTAAAGGTGGTGAAGAGTACTAGAGTGCGGAAATGTATATATACTGCCATCCTTGATATAGCATGAAGCGGTCAATCAATACCATCTTGAACATCATTATCTTATTTACTTTGTCTAATAAACCATGCCATCATAATCCTAAATATCATGTAAACGATCAATGAAACCCCAAATACACCATCCCTCATCCCTTAAATACTTTAGTCTTTGTGATAAGCCCCACTAATTAATGGCCATTGTATACACCACCTCTACAACTACGCTACCAATGATTCTGAGCTAAACATACAACTAAAATCCAGTTTTCGAAATTTCCCCCAAATCTATCCCTACTTCTCCATACCATACCATACCAAACCATTTAAACCCATCTTCATGGCATCGCATAATTACCTATCCTTCGCTCTACCGTCAGCCCCATCCATTCCACAAATAATCACACCTCTCACCACTTCCCTTCCTCCTTAGATTTCAGCTCCTTGAGGCTATACAGTGTACACTTCAGTCCAGGTGCAACGGCCTCTCGCCTTTGCTTTATCTCATACATTTCCGTCATGCCTATCGATTGAATGAATCAAAACATGCAACTTTCCTATCCTATCCCAGCCCGACAATCAATCAATATATATGGAAGCTATCTCACTATTGAGATAGGTCTGTCTGTATTGGATGATCTCAAGTCCAGTGATTCGAGTACAAACATAGATACATAATCAGAGTATGTGTATGCTCAGTGGAGATGCGTTAATAAGTACACAGGCAAGGCATTAAGTCATTCATTGCGCAAGTGGAGTAAAAAAAAATAGTATGAATCTCATTAATTAAATTGATATATTTTTAGCACATGATGACTCAATGGGCTTTCGATCCGGCTCTAACGAGGCAATTCCATGGAAGCTCCTCTGGGTATGAACAATTTGAGAAACCGCCTTCGTTTGAATCAATGTCCCCAGTCGATTGACGCCAAAACACCCCGCCAAACAAGTATCATTCATTAATTCGCCGGTAAAAGCTTGTTTCTTCATGTCACAAACGGCACTCTTTGTCCTAGTGCCCATCATCTCCCCTCGTTCTTCTGACTTCAAATTCAAAGTCTGCGCTTTTTAGTCTTTCCCTGGCCTCATTACAATACTTGTTTGTAATCCTTTCCCGTAGTACCTCCCATTTCTGTACATACTCGCATGATTAAGAACCATAATCTGTGTTCAACCATTCACAAAATTCGCTCGCGTCCAAAGCAATCACTTCCTCTTAAAGCCCATCATTTAATTGTTTGTAGAGAGCCTCCGTACCCTTCTCCAAATTTTCGGTCCAGATTTTTATAGACTTAACTTGAGTATCAAGTGCAGCTTGCTTCCTAACTTCGGCCTCGGCTTTCGCACGCTTCAATCTTTCCTTAGCTTCGATTTCCAGCTCGACTTCACGGATTTTGCGTTTCTTCTCCAGCTCTTCCTTACGTCGCACTTTGTTGGCTAGATACTTCAAGCTATGCCCCAGACCTTGCGACTCATCCGGAACTGGATTATAATCCAATGGTGGTGATGTGTAAAAAATGATCCTTCCAAATTCATCTGTGTGAAATTGCGATCGAACATCCGCTGGGATGGAGGAATTGGCAGCATCAGGTAGTGTGTAGACTTCAATGGCGCGTGGTGGATTATATGCATTACCATGCGAGACATGTGAGTTTGAACTAGTGCCACCAACGCGTGGCGTACTGCTGCTGTGGTAACTTTGATAGTTGGCTAGTGGGTTGGAGTGGTGATGTGTAGCGGTTGGAGTGGTGGTGGTATGATGGTTATAAGTGCTTGGTTGGTATGATGGAGTTGGGGGTACAACCGGCGCGGTTCCCTGCGAGCTGTATGAATGAGTATGCTGAGGTGGTGCTGGAGAGCCAGATGGCCGAGCTTGTGCAAAAGATTGCGTATATGACGGTTGGGTTGAGTGCTGACTGATCATGGGCGAGGCCGTAGCACTTGGAGTCGTTCCAGTCATAGAGATGTCACCCTGCGAATCGAACCTAGGTCTATCGGTTGGAGGCGGAGGACGAATTGGTTCCGGATTTGGTAAAGGAGATGCGAGAGGTGGAGTGGGCGATGGTGGAGGAGAGTCCTTTATAATGTTAGAATATGCAGACTGACACATCTTAGGGGAGAGCACTTACATTTTCGGCGCGAGGCAGTTTATGCACAGCTCCGACAATAGGAGGCGCTCCTTTTACGCCAAGTGTAGGCTTTGGTGTTTCGTCATGTTCTGTGGCATCATCACGAAGTAGATGCTTGATCGGGCTTGGAAACTTCTTCATAGGCCTTGGAGTGTCAAAGAGGTCCATTTCATAATCTTTCTCCCTCACTTCGTCTGGTACACAGCTAGCCCAGGTTTTGATTTTGTTGAGCTTAAATGCATGTTCATTGTAACGCGCCTCACAAACATAAATCTCCTTATCTGCAGGAAAATTACGAGGACGTCCTTTGAAGTATCTTGTAAAAAACATGACAAAGCAACGGTCGACGACATCATCAATTTTATGGTCAATATAGCGTCCAGTCTTGACAACCTCATTTTCATAGAAATGCTTGTCATAGCGATGAACTGTCTGCTCAGGCCGTAAATACCAACAAGCATTGATCCAATCTTGACCTTCGATATCCCGCCAGGTCCGATATATTTGCCCAACTACTGGCTTTGTAACATCGTTAAGATTAGTTATGTGGATCCAGTCGCCAACCTTCCACACCTCGCCCTTATAAAGTATTTCTTTCAGCGGAATTCGTCCATCTTCGGAAGCAAAATCTTCATCTGGTCTATTTTTCTCTTGTTCGGCAAGAGCCCTAGCTTCATTTTGAAGGAAGACTGCATCGTTGTAAACTTCACTATCCTCCTCATTAAAAGCCTTGGCATTATCAAACATGAGCTCTATATCTTTAAGAACTTCACCCACAGTTTCATACTTCTTGCGCTTCGCCTGCCTTTTGATAAGATCCATTGCCATTGGAGCCTTAACTTCCTGGTAATATTCTGGCATGTTGGTCTTATCGGGCAATCTCTCAAATGGTGCAATTTTGAGCTCTCCTCTAGGATTTTTGAATTTCCTTAATCCTTTCAGGATATTATTTATGCGAGCTTCCATTGGAGTATGCACCTTAGGTGGCCTGCCACGCTTCTTCTGCTCTTCAGGCTGTTTTACAGTTTCATCGCCCCCATCTCGTCTATTCATACTCGAACGTCGATTTTTGCGTTTGTACTTTCGTTTTGCGCCGTCATCGTCCGTATCGTCTTCCTCATCATCCTCTTCATCATCCTCGTCATCATCTTCCTGTTCTTCGTCCTCCGGGCCCGGTGGCGGTGAATCTTCGACAGGTGGGAGTTCTCCAAGATCAGGCAGCTCTGCCTCCCCCGCAGTAATAACCTTTCCATCTACCAATTGTTGCATTTCCTTCTTGAACAACTCTCTAAGCGCAATGGCGTCGTGATATGCAGCTGCAGACGGGCGATTGTAAACCTGCGCATTATGCGCGATGAGGGCGAAGTCGCGGACGAATTCTTTGAAGTTCTTGTATTGTTTTTTAAGGATTTTTTGCTACGGAGGTGTCTTATTAGATTCATTCGCCCGCATTGCTAGGCAGAAAATACATACCCTAACTGTACTAAATGCAGTAGGTTCTTTAATCACCTCGAAGTAGTCCGGTAGAAACCTCTTGTTGAGCATGCGCTGAAATAGCTGTGAAATGTCGTAACCACTGATACCATATTAGCATGCCTTGAAAAAAACCAATACGTCGACTCAATTGACCTACTCTTCAGTGCGATATTCAGACAATTTGTGTACAACCTCATTCATAACAGTATATCCATCCTTTGTAACACCGTCGGCCGTCGCAAGGGAGCCCACTGGCTCTGGAGCTATTTCCGTTACTTTTGTGTCTGGCTTCGCAGCAGCTGCTTCGGTTTCTGCTTCTGGCGCATCGGTCATTTCTACATCATTGGACGTCGTGGGTTCTTCTTTCTTGACAGTTGATTCATCCTGAATCGGGGTCGGCATAGGCGACTCCATCTTTCTTCTTAATGCAGCAACTATTGCGCGGGTTGTGTTGCTAAGGATTTGTCGCTTTTGAGGGAGCTCGAGTATATAATCGCGTTGGAGCGCGATCCCCACAACCGACAAGGGAAAATGGGCTGGTCACGTGTATAAGTATGTAATCTATCCTTGGTAAGCTGGCTGCTAGAGTTGACAGCGAAGAAGAGACACCATTTACTCACGTTCGCCACAAACACTTTTAAATATAAGCTATATACGCTTGTTTCTATAAGTTTCTAGACAATCTTACTATTTACCAAGTATTTTAGATCATTTCACCAATTTGAAAGTATTTAATCTCCCATGAAATAAATCTACAAATCGCATACCAAGAATCACTTTCGTTATCCACGTGCTAACATCAAGATTTCAAGATATCAAGATGCCCGGTATGAGGATGCGTATTCGAGGACCAGAAGGGACTTTCACGATAAATCTTCCCGACAATGCTAAAATTAGTGATCTTCTATTTGAAATCACTTCGAAAACATCTCTCAACAATTTCGATATTAAATATGGTTATCCACCAAAACCACTCCTCCTTTCGCAAAGCGAGCCTTCTTTACCTCTGAGCAAGTTGGAAATTAAATTGAATGGTGAACAACTTACAATAAGTTCAAGAGAAGATCGCAGGTCAGATGCATTGCCAAAATCTGTTGCACCTTCTGCTTCCTCTAAAACATCATCTACTCCTCCCCAAGTGAGAGATACACAAACGGCTGAAGCGAAGTCGTTTTCTTTTTCTGGATTGCATGGCGATGTAAAAGCAACATCAGGCTCGAATTCGAAAAAATCAGCAAACCCTCTATCTCTTTCGCGTAAGAGGGGCATCGCTGGTGATGTTCCCGAGGTTCCAATCCCAGAGCTTAATGCTACGCTTGGTATTTCTCTCCACCAACTTCCATTCCATATCTTCCAGGTCCATCTAAAACCGACATCAATCATCTTTCTAACTTCTTCCAGTTCTCCGTGTCATGCCCGATGATAATTCCTGTCTATTCCGAGCTTTTGGAACGGCCGTCCTCCCAGGTGATGACCTTTCAATGCCGGAGCTTCGATCCATCGTGGCCAGTACTATTCAAGGCAATCCCGAAATTTATAGCAAAGTTGTATTAGAACAAGAACCCGACGACTACTGTCGGTGGATTCAAACTCCTGATGCTTGGGGCGGTGCTATTGAGATGGGAATTCTGGCCGAGCAATTTGACATGGAGGTTGTTTGTATTGATGTCCAGGTATGTTATTCTTGTCGATTTTGTATTCGTTCTTTCATTTCACACGAGGAATTCAAGTCATCTTTAATCCCAATACCCAACACTAACCGACCCCAAGTCCCTGTCCATCCACAAATTCCATGAGAATGTCTCCGGACACCGATGCATTCTAGTCTACTCTGGCATTCACTACGACATGCTAGCCCTTTCGCCCTCCTACTCAGGCCCTGAGAATGACATCCGAGTATTTGATACTTCCGACGACACGATAATCGCCAAAGCAGTAGAATTATGTTCCAAATTAAAGGAAAAGCATTATTTTACCGACACCGGAGGAATGGCTATTAAGTGTAAAGACTGCGGCGTGATTGTCCATGGAGAAACGCAAGCGGCTAGTCATGCACAGCAAATGGGCCATTACAATATGGCTGAGGTGGACACTTGAACTTGTGGTTCTACTAGAATGATGGAATGAATTGTCAAATGAAACTCCCACAGCTTGTAAATATCAGCTGGCGTGATTTATTTGAATATTTAACAATTTAACTGCGACTCCTTCACGTTCAATTGTTGAAGCTATTAAATTAGCTAGCTACTTGACTACTGGAACTCTAGATGAAATGGAGACATCGAAGGAAGCTTAGCCAGATCACGATTAATAAGACGCTTGCATAGGTCAAAAACACTGTAGTTAGATACAAAGGTGGTAAATATGCTAATTACATAGTATATATCTAATCAATCTATAATGTCCATATCATGGGCCCATCGCATCGTCCGCGTAGCACTGGCTGAAATTTGATCAAATCGATTATTAATTTACCAGTGCTACTACTACTATTTACTCAACCTATCTTCTCGTCATCAAAAGTAGCTGACAAACTAGGAATAGGTAATCTCGCCATCCCAAAAAATCATCATGGGGGCATGTGATGTGAAGATCTTCTCGGGGTCTTCACAGCCAGGGCTAAGAGCACATACAAGGATACGGCAATGCAGCAGAAGGAATAAAATACCCAGATAAATTAGTTAAAATAGATGATATGACTCAATAACGGGCTGTAATGCAGAAGTATGAGAAAAAGCAGCTGACTATGAAATTAGCATTTCATCGAGAGGAAGCCCATGAAAAGGTATGCACGCAAATGCTCGGCTGCAGGGGATGTGTGTGATCGCAGGGGCTCACGGGTCCGCTGGGAGAGTATGTGCAAAATGTCGAGACTCGAGAGACTGATCCCATGTGGTCAATTACAGCCTGTAAATCGGATTATCACATTTTGCAGCCTTAGGTAATAAGTATGAATGAATTTCTGGTTGAGTGAACATGGTACTTGGATTCATTGCTCCTAGACTTGAATTGTGCCTTGGCAGCGCTCGATGAATACTATGAAAGATTAAGGCAGAAAGCTGCATGGAAATCTATATATTTCGTCCAATGGTTCATTGCTATTGCTATGCCGTGCTCGTGCTCATGATAATGTTCTCGCTCTTGTTGAAACAGTTATATGAAGAGCTACTGAGCGTCATTCTCCTCACCTCATGAATTCATCCAAGACGTCAACTGCACCACTTTTCTAACCCCTTGAATCGTCTAAGAGATCGCTCTCATGGTCATTTCCACCACCGCAAATGTTCCTGCACTGACTGGCATTGCCCTCAATAACGTAGGGAAAATTCCCTTCCAGAATCCTCTTGCACCTTCCGCCCTCCACGTCTTCGCGAAGCAGTCCCTCATACCATTATACTTCATCCTCTCCCCAAATCCATCACTCTGCATCTTACTTTTGACAACATCAAACGGATAACTAGCTAGCCATAATGCTTCTCCAGCAAGACCTCCGTAAAGAGCAATTTTCCAACTCGGAATATCTTTGCGTTCAATTTTGTTGCGGGCTGCGTCGCTGTTCATCATGTATTCGAAAGATAGGAACCATACACCATATGCTTGCGCTTCTCTCATAATGGTAACGGCTTCACCACGATAGAGACCTTTAAGAACACCTCCGTGTGCTGACAATTTTCGAACACAGTCCAGGGGACCATTGTAGAGTCTTCCTGCACCGTGGGGTTGTGTTTGCAATCTAATTCTCACGTGTTCGATAGGACCGGAGATACCCGAGTTGGCAATACCAGCAAACGCACCGGCGGCATAGTACTGTGCATAAGAAAGGCCTGGAGATAGAGGATTGCGGGAAGCGTTGTAATTTTCAAGGTAGCGACGGGCTTGGTGGAATGCTCCGAATTGGACGGAAACACAGGCTCCGATACCGATCAAAGGTGTAAGGGTGCCTTTGTAGAACGCAAGAGCACCTTCATTGCGGTAGATAGTTTGAGCGGCTTCAAGAGCATTTGCGTATTGCGTACTGGTTTGAAGACGGACTTTGACTATGTCGAATGGTTGGCCTGGTAGGAGGTCAGATCATTTCTTTGCATTATTCCCGGCTCATATAGCAAAGTCAAAGTAAATATATGGACTTGACATCGAGAAGTATTATCGAGCCCATCAAAAAGGGTATCAGATCCATATCAATGTTCCCACTCAAAGACAATCCCACTTCTTAGCAGATCCCCTGTTCTCACGTGAGTCATCCCGACCCAAACCATGAGCATTCATGACATTAACCCCAGTACGAAATCAGACTCACCCAATAAAACCTGTGCCACACCTCCAGCGGCCCCGGCAAACAAGTCTTTCAAGGTTCTCTTCAGTCCCCCTTCGTCCAACTCTGCTGCTACATCCGCCATTTCGTTCGTTTGTCTATTCCTCTCGTCACGAAAGGCACGCTAATCTTCCTTTCCAGCGCGGTTGCTTCTCCAATTGGCCTATTAGTCAATTAGAAATTGGTGACTCAATAAGAGGACAGCAACACGAAGAAAAAAATCGGATTGAGAGGGAAAAGAGTCTCGATTGAATGGTTGACCTTATGAAGTCGTTTGTTATCTACAAAGAAAAATACACCAATTCGAGCTTGTCATCGTGATGATGTGCTTGTCGCTTAGATACCACTGATTGAATGCCTAGATATTGAGGCCACCACGTATATTTTTGATATCTATTATATAAAAGGTAACTTACATTTGGCTCTCCATGATTGCTGGTGTGCCAATTTTCAATAATCACGTATTTTGAGTGAGTCTTAGTTTACACAACAGGTAAGTATTTTCTTTTCACATTCTCCAAAATTTTTGCCAGTTTATGATTTAATATACAAATTGTGATCTTCGATTGGTATCATGGAGACATCGAGAAAAATCAAATGACGCCGAAGAAAAATGAGAATAAAAGAATGAATAGCAATGCTTATTACTATCCCGTCAATTTATAAAGTAGCAACCTTAAGCCTCAATCCAAAAGTAGCCAGAAGGCAGCGGCTACATCATGCCATTATTTACATCTACAACATGACCATACCGGCACCAGTCAATCCAGCAACCACGAGGTAGGCGCCCAACTGCAACAAGCCCAAGTCGAAGCGTGGAACGATGGTAGCCCCAGCAGCACTTTTCTTGGTGGAAGTAGATGAATGTGATGAGCTGCTTGAAGATCCAGTACCAGTTGGTGCGCTGGTAACAGTACCAGTTCCTGCAGTTCCGGCTTGGCTCAAAAGGGTAGAGCACTTCGAGCTTTGCGAGCCAGATTGAGTCTTAGCATTGCCGCTGAAGTCACAGGCAGTGGCTGCCTGGTTCTGCTTTTGGTAGTATTGGTCGAAAACGAAAGACAACTGTTGAGCGCTTGTGCACATGGAGTAGGCACCATAAACTCCAGTGGTAGCGTTCTTTGAAATACCATCACAGGCAGCGCTGTCCAAACCACAAACGTAGTCGAAGAGTTCGGCACTGGAGTTACCAGAGATACCGCTGTTGGCAACACAGGATAAGGAAGTAACCATACATTCGCAAAGATCAGCGTTTGCGATAGGAGGAAGATTGCTAGATGCAGCCCAGGCGGTACCCGTTGCTGGGCATGCTTGTGCTACTGTGTTGGTAACAGTGTAGGAGGCAGAGTTGGTGGAGCTAGGGGTGGCGGAAGCCAATTGCTTCGAAAGAGCAGTGAAATCTGGAAGCTTGCTGACGGTATCTCCCGAGACGGATACAAGACCTAAATTCGGTTAGATTTTGCTTCGGAATAAATGGATCATATCTCACCATAATCGTTTGCCTCTTGGAAATACATGTAGACAATTCCACCAGACCAGACTTCGGTCATCTGATCACCGTAGATAGCGCCGACCTCAGTGAATTCACGTGGTTGTACGACATTGCAACCATACTCAGCAAAGAATGCAGGCACAGAGTAATTGGCAAATTCGGCCGTTCGTTGATCATAACCTGACTTGGTAAAGGAGGAATCACCGCACCACGAGTAGATGTTGTAACCCCAGAAGTCGATAGCAGAATCCGCGTCACCGCAGTTGAAGTAGTGGGCTAAGTCAATTCGAATGTTGGCATCATCGTTGGTAGCATAACCAACACCAATGGTACGGTAGTTCTTAGTCTTAATATAAGCCTTCATATCACGGACGGCAGCTTTGACGAAAGCACTGGCGTTAGTGTTGTTGACGTCGTTCGATACCTCGTTACCGGCAAAGAAACCGAGGACGTTGGTGTAAGGAGCCATGGCACTGAAAGACGGCAATGTTAGCAGACGCTCCTCGGCAGCAACAGATGTAAAAGCCGTGGCTTTGACATTGACCGGAGAAGAAGGGAACCATGGACATGGTAGTAAAAATAGTTAACAAGTATCAGGATATACGTACTCAATAACACCGGCATAGGTGGCATAGAGATCAGTGTTCCATTCTGGGTCACTTCGATCAATGGAGGAAGATGGGTTAGACAGATCTTGGATAACATAGATTCCAGCATCGTTAAGCAAGCCCATACAAACGGAGTGATCCAAGGAGGAATTGATGGCGTAGACACGAATGACATTGGTGCCAAGCTCCTGAAGGAGAGGAATGTCACGCTTGCAGCCAGCTTCGTCTGCAAGAGGATCGGTGAAAGTGGCGCCGGAGGTCGTGTTGGCGTTGACGTCTTGCTGGTATGCTACACCACGGATGAAGAATTCGGTGCCATTCTCATAGAAGAAATGGGAGCCCTAGTATATGGATGAGTATTTGAAGCCTTTTTAAACAGCGTCGGATGTAGAGATGCATGGCGTACCTTGATCACGATAGGGGGGAGATCAGCAGCAGCAGCAGACGACGCGAAAAGAGCGCCGGTCAATGCCACAGCAGCAGCTGAAGCAAAGCCAAAGGACTTCATGATGGTAAGTGGAATACCAATGTGTGTATGCTAGAATGTTGATTTTGGTGACGATAGATGGGTGAGAAGTGATTTTTGATGAGATGAAATTTAAATATCCAGTCCCATTCAAAGAGGTAGGTGAGGGTAAGCAGCAGGGTCGATCTAATTCTGTCTCAGATAAGTTTTAGGAGAGTAGGAACGAGTGTATTGGTGATGTAATTTCTCTTCTCTAGCAGCGACTGCACTGCAGATGTCCCGGTTAAAAGAAAAGAAATAGAAAGGAAACAAATTTAACGAGTGACTTTGTTTTTCGAAATGGTTCGAAATGAATATGGTTTTTGGTTATGATTTTATTTGAAGAATCAAAAAATGACAAACGAGCGTCGAGAAGTATGGATGGAGGTTACGGGATTAACAAGGTCGGACTCGCATTAAGTGTGGCAAAGAGATTTGAATCCAGGAACAATTTAGGGGGATACGGGAGGAAAAATGATTCAATGGGAATAAAATTGGGAGTGGAGATGGATGGATGCACGAGAGAGCGAAGGTGTGAAGGTCTGAAGGTCTGAAGGTCGGGTACTAAGTTCTTCCTGCTCCCGTGGGCCGTGCTCCTCTATTCCTCTGTTCCTCTGTTCCTGGTTAAAAAGATTAGATTTGATTACCTGGGTAGGTGGGTAGGTATTATTGGCTGTTTTTGGCGTTTTGGGTGTTTTAGGTGGTACACGTATGTACTTTGGGTGTATTTTGGATCCCTTAAGAGTCCTTTGGAGTTAGTCACCTATCTATTTACATTTACAAAAAGACTCAACTTCTGGAAAGGAACAACAAACACAATGCAAAAGGAACGAAACATGCCGATCAATATACGGGCAGTGGAATTTGGCCCAATGATATTAAAAGATGTGTTCGTATTTGATGAACTAGGTAGGGTATTGCCACTGTATTGGACAATGATTCGTAACTTCGTAAGTTTCGCTACGTGCAAGTGGATAATGGAGTGAACGGAATGGAATGAACGGGATGGAATGAAATAAAATGACGCGGAAAGGAAAATAGAATAAAGATTGTAACTACAGAAAATACAATCACTGCCAATGTCAACTCACACACTTTGTTAGAAGTTAGAACTTATTACTCTGGACAGGTACTACCTACCTATACTCCGTGGATCAGCTGACCTGACTGACTCCAGCAATCATGAGGCATTTGAGTATGTACAAGACGCAAGTCAGTCTGAACATAAGTGTAGTGTACTGTGCTCCATAAAACCTTACCTAAAACATGATAGCTATTCGCCCGGGATGTTTGGTTGATCTTAATTTGAATACTTCTGGAAGCACAGCCCCAACGAGTTAATTATAAATTAAGGAGGGATACTTGCGCGGTATTATTGTGTATGATTCGAGATTTGGCTGTTGAGAAACTGAGATCGATTTGTACTTATGACTCTGTAGGTCGTAGCTGGCTGGAGTATTTGGAGTATGGGAATCGGGAGTACTTTGGGAAATCAAATACTGTACCCACCAAGAAGGCAGATTCATTTCACTGTGAAAAGCTACGAGTTCCAATAATAAATGAACCAATATATACGCAGGTAGCGTGTGTAGTGCGCATGTACAAGAAGCTCGTATCCACATACGTATTCATGTATGTAATGATCAACGATGCCACTCCTCCCACAGTGCCACTTCCCAAATTCTCGCATTTAGGGGATGATTGCTGCAAAATGGATGTTACGCTCTTGTATCACCTCCGAAACCAAAAACTCGAGGGGATCTGGGATTTTCATGTCAATTGCCAATATCGTCTGCGGCTTTCATCACATGTTATAACTGAGATAAACAACGAACAGCTACCTCGAAATACATTTTGGTGCACTGCCTCTGAAGAATGGCTGAATCTAATACGAGGAGGCATGCTCAATCCTGAGTGGGAATGGAAGATGGTTATACGCAATTATCGAAAAGTCCATTGGCTGTGAATTTGGCTGTGAGTTTGGCTGCGAAGCTATTCCTATCGAGTTTTCTGATACCGATCCAACCTTTGCCCTATAGTAGTAGTAACCTATCGACCCATCAATCGCGATTCGTGCTTTGTCCTGCTTGTCCTCCAGGTAAACAAGCCTTTGCGGGTTGCACAATAGCATTATCCAATCATGGTCCAGATGCATTTTTCATAGCTCATTTGGATCGCCACCCAAAGGCTGAAACATTCTCTGATCTATTTTGGGACAGGTGCGAATCAAGTAAAAAACCAGCCAGGTCAATTTTTTCTCTTTTGTTGACGGGTTCCAAACTACTAACTCTCACTAGCAATGTGAAAGCATCGGAAAGCCGGGAATCTAACATGAAAAGATATGGACGATAATAGTGGCCGAGTAGTTAGTTAATGAGCAGGCCTGTTTACGTCGGTCTAGGGTAGGGAAAATAAATCAGTCACCTAAATGCGAGCAGAATTCAAAGCATTTCAACAACTATACGTACAGGAAATACGTCGAACGATATGGGATTTTAAATCCTATGGGAATCCTATGGTACAGTAATCCAAAAGCCCACTTTACCATGTAAATTCAAACCAAGTGTCTGCTGCCTGCTGCTTTTGCAGGATATTACCATGCGCAGTGCCATTTCAGACAAACCGCTCTACTGTTGATTTGCCAAAAATTCGAGGCAGCACCATAGACCATAGATCATATACTTCCGTACACCCTTCAAGCTTCAGATCTATTTAGGTGGACAAGCAAATAAAAAGTGGTCGCTGGCCAGCTAGCCTGGATTCCTGGCTCATTACAGTATTTGCAAAAAGTTTATACTACGTACGTATAATTCATGCATGCACCGCCTGTTTCTTTCCCGCTCCCTGTGGCACAAATACCCACTCAGCACTGAGATCAGTCGCCGTTCTAACCCCCTTTTTACCGTTTGATTGTCTCGTTCCACCGATGGTATGGTTGATCCGTCATCAATGACTTCACCACATAGGAGTCTCAAAGTTATCCAATATATCTAGATACTCGAGCGTTGGACCGAATCGATAAAAAGAAGCAGGATCAATGATGTCGAGATGGTCGAGACAGTCGAGGTTATGACCTGGAATTAAGATGAAGCTCTCGGAGTAAATATACCTAGAATGATGCAGACAAGAAATTTATTATGGATACCCCTCCTTGTTGAGGCAAAATGACATGGGTGAGAGGGGTGACGATGCTGTGCCATGATAATCGATAATCGATGACCTTCGTCCTCTAGAAGTCTGATGGATCATGGAAGGGCAAGAACTGACTTATTATAGGATACCATGATGTCGAAAACCGTAAACGCCTGTGGAGATGGGGATAGGGACAAGCTTTTTACTCTTGACTTGATTTGGGAAGGAAGAGACGCCATCAAAGTAGTCGGATAGGAATGAACAAATTTCCTATTTATCCATCGTTTCTGGAAGGTGTCCCAGGTCTCATTACCACCCGGAAGGGAGGTGAGATCCAGCATGTAAATTGTTATAGCACTGTAGCAGGATATATATCTGCCCCACAGAAGCCCCAGTTGCTTTGTGTGCCCCTGAACTAGCATTTGCCGAACACAGCGATGATATGGAAAAGAGAAAAAGAAAAGCGCACTGGGCCATAAAAGCAGCAAGTAGAAAATACTACTTTGATAGTTTTTCATATGTACTTATTATACCCACCGTGATAAGTGTCCACTGTCCAGACTCTAGAACTTCCCCCCCTCCCAATCAAATCAATTGTCAGCATTATTATCCATTTATCCTCTCCTGAGTTTACTGATAGACGAGTCAATCCAACTCAAACACAACCAATTCGAAGCTTCCAAGTTCCATCCATCATCCCTAGCTTAATGCAAACCTTCTAAATATCTATATTTATTTTTATTCTAGAAGTACATCTAAGCTCAATGAGGCAGCATTCCTCTCCTCCCTTGATTCCTTCATTCCCCAAGATTATCTCAATACTATACAGAGTAATGCTATCTATGCTTTTTACTCTACTTTTAACTTCTTTACTTGGGACTTGGAGACCCAAACATTGTGAATTAGATGGACCAGTTGAAAGCTTGAAGCTACCACATAGAAACAGCCCACTCACGCCAGGCCTCTTTCTATCGTCCTATTTCCTACTACTGTATTGTAATGTCATTCATTGTGGCTCTTCCGCGAAGCTAGAAGTTCGACTTTCACTGTATCTATCTATCTAGGTATTTGGGCTTGTCTTGTAGATCCACTCAATTCATATCTCCATTGACGAAAACAACCTCTCTTTCCACCCCCCGCCCCCCCCATCCCGAAAAAACAATAACCACCACCCCGTCCTAGACTCTAGTGCCAAGTTGATTTATAACGAACCTAAATCGAGTTGCCTTAGTATTAAGTTGACTTACCTACTCTAAATCCCCTCTTCCTCCTTTTTCACAACTTTTTTCTCTCTTCTCTCCTCCCGCCCCGATCTCTCATTCTTGGGAACGATCACACATAGACAAAAGATACCAACATCTTGGAAATAGAATCTCAAGAAAGGACTTTCTTTTCTCAGGACTGTTCTTCATCTCTCATTCTTGTTTATCACTTTGATTGTAACCTGGTTTTTATTGCCACTTCAACATTCGTTCTCAGCACTTGTCTTGTCTTCTCCCCTGTTTAACACGACAAGTAAATTAGTTCGAGTTTCGTAGGAAGGACAACCAGCCAGCCAGCCGCCCCTAACAAAATCAACAATACCAAAGCAGCGGCGAACGAATCACCGAAAATTAAAAGGGGGAAAAAAAAGAGAATTTCACCACATCTGAGCTTCCTTCTCAAAATCATCAACATATTTACTTTTTTTTTAATTGAAGAGTCACTCTTTACAGCTCATTCAACTTTCTCGAGAGAAGATAAACTTTATTTTCGGAAAGGCCAAGTTCTTGTAACCTCATTTATTCAATTCAATTCAATTCATCCCCACGAAAAGGGTTCCAGCTAAGAACGAGCCATTCGTCTTTCTTAATTTACACTACGGCCATCAATTGTGACCGCATCTCGAGCATTTTTGTCCAGCACGTTTTCGATTCAAGGACCTGACCGGAATCATTCACTCTTCCAATGTGCTTTTAATTTGTGAGTTTTGAATCTTTCCTCCTCAATTCACCTGCAGTTATCACACACCAATCATGGCGGTCGGACACAGCACAGTCGGAGTAGATACTTTCCACCTACGCGCCTACTTCATCTGTGATAAACCATTTGGATCTCAATATTAACGTTACATCTACTAGTAAATAATTTAGAACGCAATCATGTCGGGACACCCACCACAACAAGGTGGTCAATACGACGAAGGCTACGGCCATCAGCCGGGTAATACCGATTCTTATTACCAAGATGAGCACGGAGGACAACAATATTACGACAATAATGGTGGCTACGAACAGGGCCATGGGGGTCATCAGCAAGAAGGTGCTGAAGGATACTATGATGAATCGTAAGTGACTTGGATATTTTCTGAATGGGTTTGGTACTGATTGCAATTTACAGAGGCTACTACAATGCTGATGCCAACAATCCATATCAACAAGAGGGGGGGTACTACGAAGGTGGTGATCAGCACCAAGGCCAATATCAAGATGAATACTACAACGACCAGTACTATGATCAGGGAGGCGCAGCCGGCGGTGAGGCAACCCAAGCTAAGCGTCGAGGTGATTCAGAAGAGGATTCCGAGACATTCAGCGACTTCACCATGAGATCAGATATGGCTCGAGCCACCGATATGGATTACTATGGACGAGGTGACGAGAGATACAACAGCTACAATGAGAGTCAAATGGGTGGCCGTGGTTACAGACCACCGTCTTCGCAAGTCTCATATGGTGGTAACAGATCCTCCGGAGCATCGACGCCAAATTACGGCATGGACTACAACAACGTCCTTCCCGCTGGACAGCGATCTAAGGAGCCTTATCCTGCCTGGACCTCTGACGCCCAAATCCCTCTGTCCAAGGAGGAAGTTGAGGACATCTTTCTGGATTTGACAGCCAAGTTTGGTTTCCAGCGTGACAGCATGAGAAACGTTTACGATCATTTGATGACTCTGCTTGATTCGAGAGCTTCTCGTATGACCCCGAATCAAGCCCTTCTGTCACTACACGCAGACTATATCGGTGGTGACAATGCCAACTACCGAAAGTGGTATTTTGCTGCTCATCTCGATTTGGATGATGCGGTGGGATTCGCCAGCATGAAACTTGGTAAAGCAGATCGACGTACTCGCAAAGCCCGCAAAGCAGCCAAGGCAGCAGCACCGGATCCTCAAAACGAGGCCCAAACCCTTGAGCAATTGGAGGGTGACAACAGTCTTGAGGCTGCCGAGTACAGATGGAAGACCCGTATGAACCGAATGTCCCAACACGACCGTGTTCGTCAATTGGCTCTCTACCTTCTCTGTTGGGGTGAAGCCAACCAGGTTCGATTCATGCCCGAAGTTCTCTGCTTCATTTTTAAATGTGCAGACGACTACCTCAACTCTCCTGCCTGCCAAAACTTGGTTGAACCAGTCGAGGAATTAACATTCCTCAACAACGTCATAACGCCTCTTTACCAATACTGTCGAGATCAAGGATATGAAATTCAAGACGGCAAGTATGTTCGACGAGAACGGGATCACAATGAGATTATCGGATACGATGATTGCAACCAATTGTTTTGGTACCCCGAAGGTATTGAGAGAATCGTCCTAGAAGATAAGTCACGGTTGGTGGATCTCCCCATTGCCGAACGTTATCTCAAGCTCAAGGATGTCAACTGGAACAAGTCTTTTTTCAAAACGTACCTCGAAAAACGTTCTTGGTTCCACATGTTGGTCAACTTCAATCGTATCTGGGTTATCCACATCAGTGCCTTCTGGTTCTTTACTGCTAAGAACTCGCCAACGCTCCTGGAAAAGAATTACCAACAACAGGTGAACAATCAGCCTCCTGCCTCTGCACAGTGGTCTGCGGTTGCCTTGGGTGGTGCAATTGCAAGTCTTATCATGGTCGTCGCTACAATCTGTGAATGGTCCTACGTTCCTCGTCGATGGGCAGGTGCTCAACATTTGACCAAGAAACTGCTGTTCCTCATCGGGGTTCTCATTCTCAATGTCGCCCCAAGTGTTTACATTTTCATCATTCCCAACACTCAGGAGAAGAAGCTTGCCTTGATTTTGGGTATTGTCCAGTTCTTCATTGCCCTGATCACATACTTCTTCTTCTCGATTATGCCTATGGGAGGGTTGTTTGGCAGTTATTTGACTAGGAACTCTAGACAGTACGTTGCTAGTCAGACTTTTACTGCTAGCTACCCTCGTCTGACTGGTAATGATATGTGGATGTCTTACGGTCTCTGGATCACTGTCTTCGGAGCTAAACTTGCCGAGTCCTACGTCTTCTTGACCCTGTCCTTCCGTGATCCTATCAGATACTTGGACAGCATGGAAATATCCTACTGTGCTGGTGACCACCTTTTTGGCGATGTTCTCTGCAAATTACAGCCCAAGATTCTCCTTGGTCTAATGTTCGTCACCGATCTTACGTTGTTCTTCCTGGATACTTTCATGTGGTACATTATCATGAACGCCATCTACTCAGTCGCCCGATCCTTCTACCTCGGTGTTTCCATTTGGACACCATGGAGAAATATCTTCTCGCGTTTGCCAAAGCGTATCTATTCCAAGGTCCTCGCCACGACTGATATGGAAATCAAGTATAAGCCCAAGGTCCTCATCTCTCAGATCTGGAATGCTATTGTCATTTCCATGTATAGAGAGCATTTGCTTGCTATCGACCACGTCCAGAAGCTGCTCTACCATCAAGTTCCTTCCGAACAAGAAGGCAAGAGAACTCTCCGAGCGCCAACTTTCTTCGTCTCGCAGGAAGATCACTCTTTCAAGACCGAGTTTTTCCCAAACCAGAGTGAGGCCGAGCGTCGTATCTCTTTCTTCGCTCAATCTTTGTCAACCCCTATTCCGGAACCAGTTCCAGTCGATAACATGCCAACTTTCACTGTCATGATTCCGCATTACGGAGAGAAGATTTTGTTCTCCCTGCGTGAAATCATTCGTGAAGACGAGCCATACTCCCGTGTTACTATGCTTGAGTACTTGAAGCAACTGCACCCTCACGAGTGGGATTGCTTCGTGAAGGATACCAAAATTCTTGCAGACGAGACCTCACAATTTAATGGCGATTACGAAAAGGATGAGAAGAACACTGCCAAAAGCAAGATTGATGATCTCCCCTTCTATTGCATAGGTTTCAAGTCGGCTGCTCCCGAGTACACTCTCCGCACACGTATTTGGGCCTCTTTGAGAGCACAAACTCTTTACCGCACAATCTCTGGTTTCATGAATTATAGTCGTGCTATCAAACTTCTCTACCGTGTTGAAAATCCCGAAGTCGTTCAAATGTTTGGTGGCAACTCGGACAAGCTTGAACGCGAGCTTGAGCGTATGGCCCGTCGCAAGTTTAAGCTTTGTGTTTCTATGCAACGTTATGCCAAGTTCAAGAAAGAGGAGATGGAAAACACCGAATTTCTTCTCCGTGCCTACCCTGATCTCCAAATCGCTTACCTGGATGAAGAAGCTCCTCTCGCCGAAGGAGAAGAGCCACGTCTTTACTCCGCTCTCATCGATGGTCACTCCGAAATTATGGAAAATGGAATGCGCAGACCCAAGTTCCGCATTCAACTTTCAGGTAACCCAATTCTTGGTGATGGAAAATCCGACAACCAAAACCATGCCATTATCTTTTATCGCGGCGAGTACATTCAACTTATTGATGCCAATCAAGACAATTATTTAGAAGAGTGCTTGAAGATTCGAAGTGTTTTGGCCGAGTTCGAGGAAATGACAACTGAAAATGTCTCTCCTTACACTCCTGGTGTCTCCAACCCTAAGGTCGCCCCAGTCGCCATTCTCGGTGCCCGTGAATATATTTTCTCTGAGAACATTGGTATTTTGGGAGATGTCGCTGCTGGAAAGGAACAAACATTCGGTACGCTCTTCGCACGTACGCTTGCTGCCATTGGTGGTAAGCTTCATTATGGACATCCTGATTTCCTGAACGGTATCTTCATGACCACGAGAGGTGGTGTTTCCAAGGCTCAGAAAGGTCTTCATCTTAACGAGGATATTTATGCTGGTATGACGGCACTTCTTCGTGGAGGTCGCATCAAGCATTGCGAGTACTACCAGTGTGGTAAAGGTCGTGATTTGGGTTTTGGCTCGATTCTAAACTTCACCACAAAGATTGGAACTGGTATGGGTGAGCAAATGCTTTCCCGTGAGTATTATTACCTTGGTACTCAACTTCCTATTGATCGCTTCTTGTCCTTCTACTACGCCCATCCTGGTTTCCATTTGAACAACATGTTCATCATGCTGTCCGTTAACTTGTTCATGCTCTGCTTGATCAACCTAGGAGCCCTCAGGAACCAGGTCATCGAGTGTAAATACAACGTCAACGTCCCTATTACCGATCCACTCTATCCAACTGGTTGTGCAAACATCATTCCTATTACGAACTGGGTTTATCGTTGCGTTATCTCCATCTTCATCGTGTTCTTCATCTCTTTCGTGCCCTTGACAGTACAGGAATTGACAGAGCGTGGTTTCTGGCGTGCGGCTACCCGTCTCGGAAAGCAATTTAGTTCTTTATCGCCTTTCTTCGAAGTTTTCGTCTGTCAAATTTATGCGAACGCTGTTCAGCAGGATCTTTCATTCGGTGGTGCTCGATACATCGGAACGGGTCGTGGTTTCGCTACTGCCCGCATTCCCTTCGGTATTCTCTTCTCTCGATTCGCCGGTCCCTCGATCTATCTCGGAGCTAGATTACTTATGATGTTGTTATTCGCAACCATCACTGTCTGGCAAGCCGCGTTGGTATACTTCTGGGTTACTCTACTCGCTTTGTGCATTTCTCCATTCTTGTATAATCCCCATCAATTTGCCTGGAACGATTTCTTCATTGACTACAGAGACTACCTCAGGTGGTTGTCTCGCGGAAATTCTCGTTCTCACGCATCGAGTTGGATTGCTTACTGCCGTCTCTCTCGTACTAGAATTACGGGTTATAAACGTAAGATTCTCGGAGACCCATCGGCCAAGATGTCTGGTGACACTGCCCGTGCTACATTCTCCAATCTCTTCTTCGGGGAAATCGTCGGACCGCTCATGATCGTTGCCCTCACCTTGATTCCATATCTCTTCATAAACGCCCAAACTGGTGTCATTCCAAGCATCAACGATGGCGTCGCAACTAAAGCAACGAGCGCGTTGGTTCGAGTTGGTATTGTAGCCTTGGCTCCTATTGCAGTCAACGCAGGTATTCTGGCTGTGATGTTTAGTATGGCTTGTTGTATGGGACCTCTCCTTGGCATGTGTTGCAAGAAATTCGGATCCGTTCTCGCCGCGATTGCACATGCCCTCGCCGTTGTCTTCTGCCTGGTATTCTTCGAAGCCATGTTCTTCTTGGAAGGATTTGACTTCGCCAAGACTTTGCTAGGAATGATTGCGTCCGCCGCCATTCAAAGATTTGTCTACAAGCTCATTATCAGTCTGGCACTGACCAGAGAACTGAAGACGGACACATCCAACATTGCTTTCTGGACGGGTAAATGGTATTCCATGGGTTGGCACACGGTTTCCCAACCTGGTCGTGAATTCCTTTGTAAAATCACTGAGCTTGGGATGTTTGCTGGAGACTTTGTACTTGGTCATCTCCTTCTCTTCATCATGCTTCCCATCATCGCCATACCACAAATTGACAAGCTTCATTCTGTGATGCTCTTCTGGCTTCGTCCCAGGTATGTTTATTTCAATTTCACCACTACATAGATCATGTGCTAACTCACTACTTCCAGTCGGCAAATTCGTCCTCCAATCTACTCCTTGAAGCAATCCAAGTTACGAAAGAGACGTGTCTGGCGGTATGC
Organism: Sclerotinia minor; assembly: GCA_025389075.1. NCBI lineage: Eukaryota > Fungi > Ascomycota > Leotiomycetes > Helotiales > Sclerotiniaceae > Sclerotinia > Sclerotinia minor. Next base: position 821,001 of record QRFH01000013.1, on the reverse strand, counting down.
ATGCGTATACTTCGGTTTATTTATCGTCTTCCTCGCATTGCTTATAGGTCCACTTGTCGTTGGCAAAAAGATTTTGACCCCTTCCTTGATCAAAAGTATTCCAATGCAGCTCTTCCAGCCTATCAATCAGAACAACAACGACACGAGAGGTTACAACCAGACGGGTACTGGTTGCGTAACATGCTCCACAGCCTCTGCCACTTCAAGCAAGACTGCTGCTGCCAAGATTCGATTGTTCTAAACCTCGGCATTGTATAAATGGCTTCCGGGGCTGTAATATAGAATGGGATGGTATGCAGTACATTAAAAATGATCTTTGGAATGGATGCGTGGCCATTGTCACTACACGGGGTGTTTTTCAAATTTGAGTTTGGGTGTTGCATGGTAAACGGCTTTAGATACTTGTTTTCTGTTTTCTTCTTCCTCCTTTACTGTTCCATAATGACCCGACTGCAATACTGGATGCTCAGGCTTCAATCACCTAGCGTTGAAATTACGGCTGTAACATGTCTACAGCGCAAAGATAATAGAGAGTCTATAAATGAATGAGTAAAATTTTTGATTATTCGATATCTTATAGTGATTGATCGCTTTGGATACTGACCTGAATTCGGCTTGTCCATGGAATGAAGGATGATCTTGATCTAAGTGAAATCAATGAAATCTAACTACCCCCTTTTTTCATTGTAGACAAATATATATTAGTATAGATCCTATTAGTACAATAATTTTCTTTGTTGTTTGTGATTGAATTCACAGATCGTGAAATCTAGTATTTTTATTATTATTTCTTTTTTGTACTTAATTACATAACCTCTAGAGGTGATTGGAAGTATATAAAATTTATTTATTTATTTATTTATTTATTTATTTATTTATTTATTTATTTATTTATTTATTTATTTATTTATTTATTTATTTATTTATTTATTTATTTATTTATTTATTTATTTATTTATTTATTTATTTATTTATTTATTTATTTATTTATTTATTTATTTATTTATTTATTTATTTATTTATTTATTTATTTATTTATTTATTTATTTATTTGATTAATCATTTATTTATTCAAAGATTATCCGTGCCAACTTCACTCGTCGGACATCTGATTACGCGAAACCGGCAACAAACAAGTCACCATCACGATAACCAAATCCATCATTAGACACATTTCTACAGCAGTACGAGCGGGAAGCGGAAACTTTTCCTGCCACTCGCCCATTTTACCAGTACCTGATTCTCTGCTTTTCATCTCACAACATTCCGATTGCTTTCTCTGCTCTCGTGTTTGTCAAAATGGACCTTCAGGATATTCAATCGTACATGGTCTCGTCCATGAACGAGATTACATCGACTTTTCAAAAGGTGCCTGGCTCTGCTATGCTCATCCGCTATATTCAATCCAGTTATCAGGATGATCCAGTCAGATCTGTTATTGAATTGATTCTGGTCATTTTCTTCATTCGATATTTGTTAGCCCCGAGTTATGTGACGCACAATAACAATTTTGTCCAATTGACTGAGGAGGTTAGTAATCTTCCATACTGAGATTGTTCTGCGAGTCGAGTCCATGAAGACTGATTGAGTGCATTACCAGGAGATTGATGATTTGGTGGATGAATGGCAGCCAGAGCCGTTGGTTTCAAAGATGACTCCTTTTGAAGAGGCAGATAGTGAGAAAACGCCCATTATCGTTGGGTAAGTCGGATTTTCTATCCCTCGGCATTTCCATCCAGCTCGTTAACAATGAGAAGGCCTACAGGTCCAAAGTCGAAGCTCTCGAATGGTCGAACGGTCACAAATCTCGCATCCTATAACTTTTACAATTTTGTCGGTAACGAGCAAGTCAAAGAAAAGGCTATCCAAACTCTCCGGACTTATGGTGTAGGACCTTGCGGACCTCCTCAATTCTACGGCACTCAAGATGTACACATGAAAACGGAAGCGGATATTGCGTCATGCTTGGGAACTGAAGGCTGCATTGTGTACGCACATGCATTTTCTACGATTTCCAGCGTGATTCCGGCATTTTGTAAAAGAGGTGATATTATTGTGGCCGACAGAGCGTGTAATTACTCGATCAGGAAGGGTCTGCAGATTTCTAGAAGTACAGTGAAATACTTTGAACATAACAATATGGAAGATTTAGAGAGGGTACTACAGAAGGTCATCAAGGAACAAGCCAAAAGACCATTGACTAGAAGGTTTATCGTTACAGAGGGATTGTCCGAAACAGTTGGTGATTGCGTTGATCTGCCTAAGCTAGTAAGTATTCAAAATACATCTGATGGCAAATTGATGCAGCTAACAAAGCATTAGATTGAACTGAAACTCCGCTACAAATTCCGCCTGATGTTGGACGAGACATGGTCTTTTGGGGTTCTTGGCAGAACTGGTCGCGGTCTTACGGAAGCTCAGAATGTGGATGCGTCACAAATTGATATGTTGATTGGATCATTAGCTGGACCTCTATGTGCCGGAGGTGGCTTCTGCGCGGGCTCAAACGATGTGGTAGAGCATCAGCGTATCACGGCTGCTTCCTATACTTTCTCCGCGGCTTTACCGGCTATGTTGGCTACCACCGCTAGCGAAACGCTCAACATACTACAGACTAACCCTGATGTTTTGGTGCAATGCAGAGAGAATATCAAGGCAATGAGAGCTCAGCTTGATCCGCGAAGTGATTGGGTTCACTGTACCAGCGCCATTGACAACCCGGTTATGCTCCTCGTCCTCAAGCAAGATATTGTCAATTCCAGACGTTTAGGTACCGAGGAACAGGAACGCATCATGCAGGAATGTGTTGATGAGGCAAGCAATTTTTTCACATCCCCTAACTTATTGGTCTATCAGCTAACGAATCTCCAGACACTAGCAAATGGAGTGCTCATAACCCGACTCAAAAGTATGCCAATCTACTCGGGTAGTAATGGCAAAGACGAAGAGTGGAAGTTACAACCAGCACTCAAAGTATGTATCACCACAGGACTCACGAAAAAGGAGATTGAAAAGGCTGGTGTTGTTATTAGACATGCTATCACGAAAGTCATGACCAGAAAGTCAAGTAGTAAGTTGGCTTTGCCATTAGCTTAGATTTCGTGTTTTCCCCGCTGCGCCTTTGGGCCTAGTGATGTGTTACTTTTGCATGAGAGACGATAGATGATGGATGATGGATGATTAGTGGAGGGAAAGGTTGTAATGTGTAATGCTTCGGGGGTGTTTATGGATACAGGTTAGACATGTATATGAACTAGAGGTATGATTGAATATATTGATGTATTGTTATAGCAATGCATAGCATTGTGCATTCTGAGGTGTGATACTATGTAATTTGAGAATTGGCGGAAGTCTCATATGAAGCTAGACTGGACATGTTTCCCCTTCGACTGGGTGATTTGGAAATATAATTTAATAGTATTTGTAAGATTACGAGACGATGTCTGGAAGTAGACAAGCTTTTTGTTGGATACACATTATGTATAAGTTTCGACGTATACATAGGACATAGGTGGGTGGGTATGTGTGTACTCCGTCCGAAAGTATGTGTACCGGTAGTCGTACACCGATGGCAGTACGAGATGATTGATGAATAAGTATAAAGCGTGACTCATGAAAAGAAGCTAGATGTCCAAGTACCCACATTGGTATGCCTCAGGTTGTCTCTACTTGAGTTCACCGTCTATCGACTTCTAGAAGAGTCAAGACTCAAAGACGTCAAGGGGGAAGGGAAGAATTTGCGAGGGCAAGATTAGCTGTCATGACTAAAAGATAAGGCTATCAGAAATTCAGAATCCATATATGCAGGTACTGAACGGTTTAGCCAATGATATTCAAAGCGTACCTGTGAATTTGTCCAGTGTTGAGTGATATGGGGTGATCATTGATGTGATGGGAAAAAGTCTGGAATACTTGGCAACTCGTGGCTTCGTGGGTGCCGCTTTAAGGGTCTATCGTACATACGTACTACAGGGAGGGAGCGGAGCAGGGAGGAATGCAAGTCTAAAAGGGTAAGAGTCTTGATTCTTGAAGAGTCTAGGATCTACGCAGTAGGAGCTGTCCCGAGTCCCCCCACGGCTATGTCCGATAGGGTACCGGTGTTGTAGTGAAGAGAGTGACATTGGATTTAGCCTTTTAGCCTTTTAGCCTTTAGGACTGACTAGACGATTGATATTGATTGTTGCATTGTTCTTCTCTCTTTGCAATTGATCTTCGGCGGGCTGCGGTGCACTTGAATTTACACACAATACACCGCAAATACATACAATTGAACATTGGCAAGTCAAATGGCACAACAAATCCTCCGAGTTCCGATTTCATCATCTGGTGTCTCACAACAGGGGGACTCCATTCATTAGCTGCTGGCATTACTAATGGCATGATGGTAGGGGATTTCTGCAGCCTTGTTCGTACCTGATTATGGTTACGTCGCAGCCAGGATCAGGGAGATTAGTGTACAGAGTAGAGTAAAAAGTCTTGAAATCGGCGGTTGCAACTTGCATGAAGCATGAATATTGGTGCAGGGTTGATCCGATAGGCCGTGGTAAACTGGTTCCCGGGGAGATTTCAGGGCTTAGGCGAGTTACTGTACTGTATGTATGTAGTATGTAAGTATTAAATCAATAATCAGGGACCACGTACTCTAGGTCCTAGGAGATAAGTTGCATTGCCCAGGATCAAATAAGGGTCCCCCGAATAAGCAGGTGGATGGGTTCACTCGTTCCATGGTTCCACTGTTTCCACTGTTTCCACCATTTCCACTTTATTCCGCCTTTTGAACTTTTGCCTCTCAAGGTTACGATTCACGAACCCGAAAAAGTTTTGGTCTGCGCGTCGACTAAGCCCTGGGCCCTGGCTGGTGAGATGGGTGAATGTCCACCCAGTGAATGGTCATCGCTAAGGCTTGGTAGTGGGAATCAAGAGGCGGAAAAAAGGTGAACACTGAAGACGGTGCAAAAAAGAAATGGTCTTTTGAAGTCTTTCACGTCTTGGCGTGGATAAGAAGTACAGCACAGCCGGCTAGGCTAGACTCTAGAGTAGTGGAGGATAATCTACATAGGGTTTGTCTTCCGGATAGTTCATGATGCTAAGTTTCAAAGATTCGAACTTCCGGGTATGATGAAACGGGGCGGAGGAAAGTACACAAGGTGAGTGATGGATGTACCAAAAGAGTTACGAGATCTCAATCTAGGATTCCAACCTTGGAAGGAATATACTCGGTAGGTCGAAGAGCCCAGGGGATATTGAAGGGATCAGCGGATTGCCTGGTTAAATTAATGTTTGTGAATTAGAGAAAAAGGGAGGAAGGGAGAAGGAGGAAAAGAGTTTCAATTCTAGTTGTGTTTGGATCTGTGCTGTGCGAGTGAGTGAGTACAAGACGACAGTACAGTGTACAGGTAGGTACGGTCAGTCAAATGCATGTGGTAAGAAAAAGTATCAAGACGTGGAACCTGCGAGTGAAGTGGATATATTATATTATTACAACGTAGTATCGATATGGAGAAAGAGTTTTGTAATTCTTACTACAGGTAACAGTACTCGGAGTCGTATGGATCCAGGCCAAAAAAGAAAAAAGAAAAGAGAGAATCATCCTTGTTTCATCCGATGAAGTTGGGACGAACGAACTCTACGGTAGAGACCTCATATGTCGTTCATTTGTTAATATGTAAATCCATACTCTATCTACTCGGTAGGTGGGAATGCAGATATTTCATAACTCAACTTGGCTTCAACTTGGATTCTACCAGGACGAAATATGTGGACGGAGTATCATAGATTGATTCATAGTATGTATGATTTATTAATCTTATTTATTCCCTCAATATCTAGAATTTTTGATCTTCAAGTGGGACTTTCTGGTTACAACCTTCTCTCCAGTCAATGGCAGTCAGTCAGACTCATACATACATACCTAGTCGTGCCTCTCCACCTTCCCTTTTCCACTTTTCAAATTTTATCCAGTGACCAATGAATCAATCAATCTGACAATCTCATCTCATCTCATCTGGAAAATTATTAACTTTTTGGATCCTGTCTTCCGGATCGATCCCCTCTCTCTTTCCACTTACTGACCTGCTTCGTACATACTTACTACGTACTACCAAAAACCTTAATCAGCTTTAATCCACTTTGGAAAAGAATTAAACAAATTTCCCGTGTGTCGTTCGTTCGTTGTTAATGTACGGTGTAAACAAAAGCAGCCTCCCTCAAAACAACAACCATCGTCGCTTCCTTGTTGATGATCCTCATCCTCCTTCCTACATTATAATTCTCCCCCCGTCTAAATTTGAATTTGGATTTGGAAACTCGATTCGATCTTCGCTTTCTTTCACTATCCTTCATATACCCAACAATATAAGCACTCGAGAATTTGACAATCCAGATCCGTCAAAAACTCATCACGTTCCTTTTTAGATTTTTATTTCTTGGCCCTAGACCTAGACGTCCTCCAAGAAGAAACTCGAATATATAGAATCGCAAAATTGCAGCGCATCTTTTGCTTCCATTTGCCCAATACCTCGGCCTCTTCAACCCAATCTCTATCCTTGATAACGACTTGTCCTCGAATTCAACACCACTCATTCCTCTTGATAACTAAGAAGAGACGTCATTCCTGTGGTCATCGATACCCCATTAGAACTCATCCTTCTTAGACACCTTCATTTTCAAACCAAATCTATATTCCGACGGCCTTCGACATCTAGGTTGGTGCATTTGAATTCTAATATTATCAAAGATCCCCAGGTGTATGCTTATGGCTTTTGAAGACTTGGGAGATCAAACATGAGATCCCCCCCGTCTCGAGCCTGCTGGACTTTCTACCTCCTCCAAAAAATTTTACTTCTCAGTTTACTTTTTTTTCTGTTCTTTTGCATCTCCTCCTGTTTACTGTTTACCCCCCATACTAACCGCTGGTCGGGAACAGATAGGAGAATCTATTTGAAGTTCTAAACTGACACATATCTTCTCTCGATACTATTTTCAATATGAAGACTACAACCTTATCTCTCGCGGGACTTTCCCTTCTCCAATTGTCTTTGGCTCAACCTTTTAGTATGTACTCGCTGCCGCTACCCTTTTTGGTCAATCAATTAACATATGTAGACCGTCATAATGCTCACCGAGCCATCCACAACAAGAGAGATCTGGTTACAGTCGTGGATACCGTTGTTGTCGCGGCTACAGAGGTTCAGGAAGTGATCATCTATGTTGACTCTGAGGGTAACCCTCTTTCAACCACCACGAAATACGTTGACAACGAACCCACAACCACCTATGAATCCAGTTCAGTTGTTCCTACCTTTACTTCCACCGCGACACCGACTACGCCTATCGATGATGTTGCCGTCCAGCCATCCACCGAGATTGATGTTGCTGCCGCAGTCACAACGCCCCAAGCACCAAGTGTACAGATCTCGGTTGCAGCCTCTCTCTCTGTTGCTGTACCTGTCCCTTCCACCAATCCTGCTTCGTCAGTTGCCGCACCCTCTACTAGTGTTGCTTCCCCAGTTGCCCCAGCTTCGTCTAGTGCTGCTGCCCCAGTTGTCAGCTCTTCTAGCAGCGCCCCAGTTGTCAGTTCTTCTAGCATTGGCGTAGTTGTCCCAGTTGTTTCGAGCTCCTCTACCACTTCTTCCACTGCAGTTGCATCCACCTCAGCTGTCGTCGCATCATCTGGAGGATTCGGATTTGCCTACTCACCTTACATGGCCAACAGTGCCTGTAAGACTCAAGACCAAGTGAACCAGGACTTTGCCGCTATCCCATCGTCATATTCTACCGTCCGTATTTACGGCACTGATTGCAATCAAGTCGCCACTACCTTGGTCGCCGCCAAGAAGTATGGATTCAAAATCTTTGCCGGTGTGTATGATTTCACCGAGGTCGCAACTGAAACCCAAGCAATTGTCGAAGCTGTTGATGGTGACTGGAGCGTCATCACCACTATTTCTATCGGAAATGAGTGGGTCAACAACGGTATCACTGATGCAGCTGGTGTTGCCAGTGCCGTCGCCACCGCCAGAGGTATTCTTTCAGCCGCTGGCTATACCGGAAAGATTGTAGCCGTGGATACTTTGGCTGCCACTAAGCTTTACCCAAGTCTGTGCGACAATGTTGACTATTGCGCTGTCAACTGCCATCCTTTCTTTGATACCAACACCGCAGCCGAGGCTGCTGGTACCTTTCTTAGCACCCAAATCTCCGAGTTACGAGCCCTTTTGAGCAACCCTGACATGGAGATTGTCATCTCTGAGACTGGATGGCCGTCCGCTGGAACATCTCATGATCAAGCGGTCGCCTCCCCCGAGGCTCAGACCACTGCGATTGCCGCTATCAAAGGTCTCTTCGCTTCCAACTCATCCAACGTTTACCTTTTCAGCACATTCAACGATTACTGGAAGGTTAACACCCCCGCTCTCTACATGGCCGAACAGGCCTGGGGCTACCTTGGGAATGCTCCTTCGGATGTATCAGCTGGCTTGATCTAAGTTTTCATGCAGGCCCTGATTGACGATCTGCTCTAGCCTTTGGAGTATTCATGGTATTCATGGAGTTAAAAATGATGTATTGTACATATATGTGGTGGGAAGATGCTAAACTTTGCTCATATTCTTGTGCCTGATAGAGTGGGATGGGAAGCCTTGATACATGGGAATCTGAGATGATACATGAGTGTATTTGATACTGCTGAGAGCCGGTTGTTGGGTATGAGGCTTCGTATATATTTCGCGCTGGTTGTGATGAAAGAGATTTTAGATGGGCTAAGAATGAAAGGATGGTGAAGTTGTGAGTTTGATTGATAGGAAAAAGATACTTTTCGATTGTACATATTGTAGTTTTATTTGACGGGGGATGAAGAAAACGGATAGAGAAATGACGATACCTATTTGAATTATTACCTATGTTGAGGACTGAGTGAGAACGTTGTGATGGTCCATGGGTGATTTAGCGGGACAGAATAGCGAGGTAAGCAGGGTGTGCGATTTAAATACTATTAGTTATATTGAGTAGTTAACTCATATTGATCCTGAGTTGAATATTATTTCTCACTAGTTGAACGTTAGATCAAATGTATTTTTATATTGAAATATCCAACATCTGATATCCGATACCTGATATCTGATGTCCAGTTAGGGTGCAAGTAAAGTTATTTGCCTTGGGTGTTGGAACTGAATGTTATAAGGTTATGTGTATATTGGATAGCGAATAAATCCTCTAGGTAAACCAATGGTAATAAATAGTCTTTTTTTCTCCAAGGGATATTTATCCAGTCCTTGTATGGTAGACAGGTAGATGGGTAGACAGGTACAAGAGCATTTAACTACTAAAAGTTAATTTTCTTAATGTATCGTGAATTTAGACATGTTAAATGTGCATCCTTTGGCACGGAACGTTTTATACTTTGATTTTCAAGGAGGTGGCTTCGAAGGTCTAGTAATTGTATGTTGGTAGTTCTCTAGCTGATCGAAATAGATAGGCTCCTTGCGAGCTAGCAGCGATTCGTGAATACATACACATCTGGGCGCCGAATATGTCGGATTTCTGCTACATGAGAAGTTGTTTTCGGAAATCATCTTGGATTGGCGCAAGATGAAGAAGATGATGAAACCCAATAGCACACATTATCACGAGTCACAGAAGACATCATTAGATGAGAGGAACAGCGTTCAATTGTCTACCCTCATAATGCGGCCGACTTATTTGTTCACCGTCATTTCCTCCCTTTCCCATCACATTTAAGTAATTTATGCAGCGATGGTAACCTCAACCTCAACACCAGCTTCGATGTTGATGATGATTTGCTTGACAACCTCAGTAGGAGCGTTAAGACTATAATTCCGTTAGTATGCTATTTTTTTCCTGGGTTCTCTTTGTTTCTCTTCTAATTCTTCTGCAGAAGTTCGAATTGTGACCGAGGCGGGGCAACGTACTCAATCAAACGCTTGTGGATTCTCATCTCGAAGCAATCCCAGGTCTTGGAACCTTCACCACAAGGGGTTTTACGGGTGGTAACCTTCAAGGTTTGGGTTGGAAGGCGGACTGGTCCCTTGATGCGGAGCTCCTTTCCCTTGGCACGCTCGATGAGTTCACGGCAGACCTTCTCGAGGGAGTCAACCTTCTTGGAGGTGAGGGTGATTCTGATCTTGTGGGTTTTCTGGGGAAGGAGAGTAGGTTAGCTTCATGAATATATTTTCCATTTTGATGTACGGTTCGCGATTTGCGTAACTTGAGGGGATATGGAATGCAGATGGAAAAGACATTGAGACATACTGGGCCTTCACCGGCGAAATCCTTATCCTTGTTGTAAGACATGATTGTTGATAGATGGGTGAATAGATAGAATGGGATTCTATTGATTGATGTATTTCCTTCAAGACTCGAACGATGGTTCCAGTTGCGGCAAAGTGATGAAGGTGGTCGGAAAAGAAAAAAAGAATTCGGGAATCCGTTGCGTCAATTTGAAGATTTGCGGAATTGTGGGTGGAAGTCTTGGCGTGCATGGATAGACGAATTGATTTAATTGGTTGAAATATTTTGATCAAAGATTACATAAACATAATTGTTTCCTGCTTGATTTGATGCCTTGAACTTTCGTGCTTCATGCTGATTCATTCTTAAGGCATTCATTCATTCATTCATTCCGTCATCATTGAATTTGATAGGTGGATCAAGCTGAATAGTGCAGCAATACGCAGGACATGTATACATACCTAGGTAGGTACTTACCTATACATAAGTGTTGAGTCAATCGGCGAGATCATTGTACATATTTTGAACATTCTGATATTTTATTTTAAATTATTCGGATAAGTTATTCTAGATTCTTTTATTATTTACCTTTTTTCTCTTGCCACAGATTTTATTAAAAACGACCAAACGACCAAAAGACAGAAGCCCTTGAAAATATTTATGCTTAATTAATCACTAACTTTCCATCAATTGATCACCAGGGACCAAAGGCGGAAAGCAGAGCAAGCATCCTCACAAAGCTTCTTATTTCAACGTATTGTCTTCCTTTCTCAAGAATTTCCAAGATGGCTTCAAAATCAATGATTCTCCCACCCTTAGTGCCGTATCCCAAGCTATCATGGAGGTCGAATATGCTACCTGAGGAGTGGGAGGCTTGCCTGGATGCCTGGCTATCTCTAATCGAAGCACACCTTTCCATGTCAACTCCAGATTTTATGCGGATATCAGCAAAAGATGAATCCCTACCAGACTTCCTGCTTTCTTACTTTGCCGAAGTAGCTCTATCACATGATGAGAACTTGCCAACAAATTCCTCAAAGTTCAAGCAGCTACGCAAACAAGCATATCTTCTCTTCTATAGGTTGATTACCGCTGATAAATCACCGGAATCTTTATTGCGCTGGGAAATTCTTGCAGATGTATGTAAAGTTTATGGAAAGGAAAGGGGCGGCAAGGTCACTACATTAGCATGGAGCAAGCACTCCACGGCAATCGAGGCTTCGTTAACTAGTGTCAAGGGCTTGTTGACAGAAGAACTGGATGCTGGCCTGAAGGGAGACCTCAAAGGCTCCGAGATACTACTGAGACGACTAAATCATCTGCTACACGCCTCTCCTGAAGCATCCTCATTCTTCATGGCTGGGGATGATTTCGTGGATGCTCTTATAAGTTGTTACAGGCTGATGAATCCACCACTGCGTAAAGTCATTCTCTCCACTATGTATCTTTGTATTGTTGGACTTACAGAAGGTCCCAAGCCAAGATTTTCATCTCTTGTCGACCAACTTTATTCACTAAGTGCTGCAGCTGAAGCACATAAGAAAGGTCCAATTAGTGTGGACGACTCACTGGTTGCTGAACTGGTCACAGTGACACCCGCCTTAAAGCAAATTCAAGAAAGAATCGATGCTAGTGGCTCAGGATCGAGCAGAGCGAAGTCTGTCATCACGACTTTACAGGGCTTTCGTAAACCTGGAGGCGGTGGAAGGCCACGCCACGTTATCAAGAAGAAGCCCAATAAAGGCAAGGGTCTGGCCGACGATGGTGGTCAAGGGGATAGCAATATGCATGTTCATCAGATGAGCCTTATATCACAAATTCAGGATTTGTTCCCAGATCTTGGGTCGGGTTTTATTGTCAAGTTACTTGAAGAATATCATGATAATACGGAAGAAGTTATATCTCATCTTCTGGACGGTTCTTTACCACCAAGTCTAGATATTGCTGATCGACATGAAACTATGTACGTATTCTCATGCTCCGGAAGCCATCGCTCTAACCATTTCTATAGAAAAATTCCCCACGAATCATCTTCAGGCCACGCCAGCCTAGCACCTCATTCAACTCCTCCACAAATTCCTACCCGCCGCAACGTATTTGATGATGATGAGCTTGACCAACTGACAGTTGATGCCTCCCGACTACACTTTGGTCGTCGAAATCCCCACCAGACAGCCGATGATGTACTTCAAGATCGCGCTACTGCCCCCAACAAGGCCGCCATTTTATCTGCACTTGCTGCTTTCGACTCAGATGACGATGAAAGAGACGACACATACGATGTTGCCGATGTGGGTGGAACTGTCGATTCTACCAACCCTGAAGAGCCCAACCCAGAGAACAACCTACAACAAAGTGCACATGATGAAGCCCTGTTCCGTGCCTACAAGTCATCACCAAGCATCTTTGCTAGAGACGCAACCACTCGTAGAAGCAAGGAAAGAACGGCCATAAAACAAGAAACAGGCATGACTGACGAAGCACTTGAGGGATGGGCGGTCATGCTTTCTCGCGACCCTAGACAAATGCGAAGACTAGAAACTAGATTCGCTACTTTCAAGGGGGAACAAGCAGAATTAGAAAGTGCGGCGTGGAGAGCTGTCGAGGGAGAGGAAGACGGAAATGGAAATGGAAATAGGGGTAGAGGGGGAAGAATTAGGGGGCAGGGACGAGGTGGGAGAGGTGGTGCTGGCGGAAGGGGAAGAGGCGGTGGAAATGTAGCGGGGACCAGTGGTGACAAAGACACCGACGTGGCCAGGCAGAGGAAGGAGGCGAATAAGGGATCGAGAGCCAATCACAATCGGAGGGAGGGAAGAGCGAGGAAGATGGCTAGGGGAGGATTTCCAGGGTAGTGGAAATATGAGGTGGGCCTGAAAGGGTATTGAAAAGTGACTTATAGAAGGTGCAAAAATATGTTTAATACCATCCATTTACTAGCTATCATTCCACGCACATTTCATCGTGCTAGAAGGTGCGTCCACTCACTGTGAACGAGTCTCATGATCAGGCCAGGGAAAGTCGAAATTTCTCATAGAGGAATTAATGTCGGAGCGAAGTGAAGGGGTACAGAAGAGAATACGAAGAGCAGCTTTACGACTTCGAATGTTGTGTGAGAATCCTGTAAGCGGGAACAATGAATGTTCGGTTACGCTGGTAATGGGACATGATATATTGAAGTGGATTGGGATTCAGCGAGCAAAAAGTAGTGTCAATTAAAGGGTAAAACGCCACTGATCGCGCTCATACCAATAGTTCAACTTGGCCTATGCGAAGGAATATCACAGTAAGAGCCTTCAGGTTCCTCTATTGTTTTCCAAGTACAAATCAAGCAATGTGACGGAGAACATGCACATATATATGTAAAGAGGACAGATGTTCGACGAAAGAGCGACTCCAGTGATATTTCATATGGCATGTGCCATGATATTAACGCGTCATATCCATATTATTTCTACATCTCCAAATTACGCTCCATAAAAATCATAAACACCATATCAACCAAATTAGTAATCGCATGGCATTCCCACCAAAACTCCTTGAATATCTCCAGACCAAGTCACGATTACAATATCATAATATCACAAATGGTAAGTTCCTAGTGTATAAAGAAATGCATCTAATCGACTTCCCAGCTCTCGCCTGATATCGTGCTATTCTTGGGTCCTGAGGAACTCACCCTCCTCCTCGAAGGCGTCGGTGTAAGCCTAAATCCAAAGTCATCCTCAGTGAAGGTTTCACCATGATATTCGTCCTCGGTGAAATCCCAATGTACAGCCTCCCCTTCGCCAAGTAGCACGCCTCTCCATTCCCCTGCTGCAATCTTGGATGCAATATTCATCATGATGTGTAGTAGATGGCTCGGCGGACTTAGAAGAATCTCGCATGTCTTTTGGATGATTGCCGTTGGGAGATGTCGAGCGGTTTGTAGTCGTCTTGACCCTGGTGGTGGGGAGAACAGATTCACCGCTGAAGGAAGAGGTGATAGTGTTCTTATGCTTGAATCGCTATTTGTGATACCACAATTTCTCGGTTTCGGGGGGGATGGGGTGATGATCTCAGAGCCCTCATCTTCAGACTTTCCACCATCGCTGATCAAAGTCGGGGTTCTTGGAGCTGGTGACAAACTTCGAGGCGATGCATTAATCAGTGAAGGTGTTTGCCATACCCCGTGTACCTCAGGGGTTACATTGAGCTGTGAAATTGTACGCGTAAAATGTACCTTCTTTGGGATTATAATATTATCGTGTGGGTAGGGAAATGTGCTAGGTGATGGAGGACTCGAGAAAGGTGGTGATGGTGGTACATCGAGCGGGGAGTGCCATGATTGGGTAGAGTGATATGACTCGACGCTTGATGAAAGCTCCGATTCTGGATCACCAACAACAATTTTCCTGACCGGCGACCTGGTTCGACGCTTTGAAGGTGGACTCGTGATTAGAGAGAGCACAGGAGGTGCCGTTATTGATCGACTACAGTGTTGTAATGCTTGTGACCGGGATCTAGATTCAAGAGGTGATTGCGGATATGATGACGAGACAGGGTTCTTTGGTGTGACATTGGTGTCATCGGTCGCATCAGTGTCATCGCCCTCGTCAAACTCTAAATGGGGCTGGGCAGGAATCACAGATTCTGATGGGCAGCAACCATGTTCTGTCTGATGGGATTCAGCAGAGTGACCTCGTGGTGGATGGATTGGAAATTGTATCGTTGATCTGGCTGAAGATGCTTCTGGCGTTTCTTCTTGGGTTTGCAGGTCTGATGTGCATGTTTTTGTGGGGCAAGATGCAGATTGATGCAATGCAGGAGCTTGAAGTGGGGAAGAAGAGCGGGTTCTTGTGCATGAGAGCTTTGGCGAGCTCCGGGACAATGAGGTTGACCTTGAAGCAATAGGATAAAGATCACCCCTAGGTAAAGGAATCCTCGATGATGACCTCTGTACTGGCCTCCACGGTTTTTGCATGGCAGGTATCTGCAGAACGATCGGAAGATCAATTGAAAAGGTTCTTTGAAATGGACAAGGAGTCTTTTCGTACAACAACACTTGCGCCAATGTCCTCTTGAACTCTTCTACTTGTTTGATTTCTTCGGGCGTTGTGTTTCTTATCTCGATTCGCCAATACTCCTGCAACTTCCGTACTTGTAACACAAACTTACTCGATCCATCATCTGAAATAAACCAACATTGACTTCGAGGTAATATTGGCTTCAAAGCCTTTTGACAGTTCAAAAATGCGACCGATTCGGGAGCTCTATAGATGCGCAAAGTTCCTGTACCAAAATATCAGCATGAGTATTCTTTTCTAGGCAAATACCAGATTGCCATGAAGCGCGTACCGACGGCGATTGTCCGTTCCACTGGGGATGACCACCTCAACGAATAACCTATCTCTGTATCCTCCTCCGCATACCCATTGCTCGAGCTTGGCCGCGATGAAATAGACGATGGTGTTGAAAACGATATAATGCGGGCTCCATCTACACTGTAAAGTATCTCAATTTGGGGATCGGGAGTTGATGTTAGTCGAGCAGAAGCAGACACGGCGCGTGCAGACGAGGGAATAGAAGCCATGGCAATGTTGAGCCAGTTTTTTGCTTTCTATGCTTTCTGTCTCATGACCATGATGGTATTGTATGTTGCGCGATGGGCGGTGAGCTTCTTGAATGTTGTAAATGAATGCGAATTTGAAGTTGACGGTGATATATGCAAGCTGTGCAGTTGTGTAGATCCTGCGGAGTTTCAGGACAGTACGGGCGGTTCCATGCACTGTAAGATGCAGCTTTCTGTCGATGTCGATTTTCCACTTTGAATTTTGAGAAGGAATGTAGAGTAGCAAAAGCAAAGATGCGTCTATATCCACGGAAAAGGTCAATTGCTGCTTATGGGAGGATAGAAGAGTCGATTAATTGTGTTAATTGATCAAGTCAAAAGTGCTGGCTGAGGGTAGCCAGAAAGCAAGGAGGATTATGCTTCAGACAATGTATGATATCTCTAGGTACTAAAAACGAGACGGCGCGTCTACACGTCTCTGACCAACAACATTCTCACTCCTAAAGAGAATGAAACTCAATGTACGATTCTCGATTCATCCATCGAAATTTCCAATCAAAGCACAAGTCATGTCACATTGTTCTAATTTACTGGAGGTTTTATTAATTCGGATATTGAATCCTTGGGTGTTAAGGAGATCCAACTTGCTGGGGGGATCAGACAGACAAGTGCATTGACCGCTGTAAGATCTTTAATTTGGGTATTATTATCCTTTATTATTGATTGTACTGTATCGTACAGTTATATATTTAGGTACTCCGTGATACTGCCAGTGACTTATCTATATATCTTCAATAAAATGTTCCAGATCAATTTCAACAATTTATACAGAACATGAGATAGCTAGCTCAGCAATGGATGAGAAATCCGGTTTCGAGGACGGAGAATGGAAGAATGGAAAATAAAGAACTTCCGTGGAAAGAGGGAATCGACAATCAATTGTATAGAAGTAGTAGTAAATTTATAATTGATCTGATCTAATTATAACAATTACATGTAAACTTCTGTCTAATCAGTATGTGAACTATAAATATATAGATAGTATTCAAGGAGAAAAGAAGAAAAGAAACAAGGAAAAAGGAAAAGGGAAAAAGGAAAAAGGAAAAAAATAAATAAATAAAATAAAAATAAAACAACCATCTAAGATTCCCTAGCATCATACTTATGATGCAGAAATATTGTCAGTATTGCAGATTCTCGAGTGGCCTCATCTCGTCGATGGTGAGGCTTATTTATGTGTGTATTTTTATTCAGAGTGCCTACCCAGAACTTCTCGTATCTTCATTTAACGTTTCCGATGCAATTTTAACAATTAGAGAGGATACTCCCGTTCTTGAATAGCTTCATCAATAATAGTATTCATCATGTCGACTTACGCTCTCTGGCTTCAATCGGTGTTCCTAGCCAATTTCAACAAGTACACTCACTACTGGAGGGTGTAGATATAAAGGTAAAGCTTGTTGCATAAATGCATAGCTATTCTTGAATGATCCCTCATTGCGATTTAGTAGTGAAGTTAATACTAGTTTGAACGAATCGATAATTAATTCATAATTAGTTCATAATTCATAATTCATAATTAATTCATAACTCATAACTCATAACTCATAACTCATAACACTGTCTATTCACTTGTGCTAAATGAGGGACCGAAATGATGACATCTTGTGCCAGAGCCAAAGAATCTTTGTTGTATGTGGAGCAGCTTCCTCGAGCTCTGAGCTGTTGTCTCATCCACCATCTCATTCCGTATCCGTACGCCGTGTCCGTAAGTCGTATAGCTGGGATAAAAACAAAAGATTATTCGTACATGCCGTATACAGGTACCGTAACAGGAACAAACAAAAAGACTGAGGGGTATAACTCGTCATTCTACCATCGCAGTCCTCAGTCTTTCACTCTTCCATCTCCAATCTACAATCTTCAACCTTCAATCATCGATCATACATCTTCTACCTTTCAACTGGCAGCCACTCACATCTGGCCAAAATGGACTCGGAAAAGTCGCAGAAACCAGTCAAAATTCCCAATGACTTGAAGGAAAGGTTGTCTATCGACCATTTTGATTTGAACGCTTTTCTGCGAGGAGCACAATTGACTATTGTGGGAGGTTAGTTTGGAGCAAAAACAACAATATCCATACCCATATGTTGAAACGTTGATGTACAATACGATACTGTGCTGACTAGCTGACTGTTCATAGCTTTGAGGGCTCTGCAGAATCCGCAGTTGTTTACTTCCGAACACTACAAGCAGGTGGCTCTCGCTGTCTTAGCAGGTGTCATAATTCGACTAGCTATAGAGATCCCCGTACGCTTTCTCGCCATCCTGTACTTCTGCTCTTTATGCTCGCTAACATGTGGCAGATTTTCGGAGTGAGAGTCTTTCTATGGTTTATGTCGTTTTTTGTAGACCTGGGGGCCTCGTCGTTCGATGAGAAGGTGATTGAGGGGATAGATCTTATTCAAAATCATGTTCTACAGGTTCCTTTCTTTCTCATGAGCATATTGAGTCGCATCACTCCAACTCTTGACAATATGTAAGTATTTCTCCATGAACATTGAACCCATGACTTATTACTGGATATGGTTCTTTACTAACACTTACAGGTTCATGATGAGCCTTGCTTTCGTGGACGAAACCTATTACGCGAAACACAAAGGGGAAGACCGTTCCACATTACGAGACGAATATTATCCAAAGCTGCGACAATATCCTAAGAGGGATGGTTCTACACACAAAACAAGCACAGCGGAGAACTCGTCCATGTTTTTAATGAGGTTCGGCAAGAAGGCGGGACTCTCTTTGGCAGTTTATGCTCTATCTTATGTTCCGATACTTGGGCGTTTCGTGCTCCCGGCTGCCAGTTTTTACACGTTCAATAAGTACGAATCCTGATGGGAGCACCGGACCTATCTTTACTAACAGTCAATAGAGCCGCGGGTCTTGGTCCTGGCCTTGTAGTGTTTGGCACAGGTATCTTTTTGCCTCGCAAATACCTAGTAATTTTTTTACAAACCTACTTCTCGTCACGCAGTTTGATGCGTGAATTGGTGCGTTTTGATTTGACCTGTTGTAATCATAGCTGACTGGTACAGCTTGAGCCATACTTCGCTCGTATCGATTTCACCAAAGAGCAAAAGAAAAATTGGTTTCATGATCGAGAGGGGCTTTTGTTCGGATTTGGTGTCGGGTTCTACATACTGCTCCGAATCCCCCTCCTTGGTGTACTTGTCTATGGCATTGCAGAAGCATCGACCGCATATCTTATTACCAAAATTACCGACCCACCTCCACCTGTTGGACAAGAGAGTAATTTTGCTGCTAGCCAACAAAAATGGAAGAACAAGCATGAGTTCTTGAACCTCAAACTAGACCAACTCGATGCTCTGAATACGTCTAGTAGTAAGGGGTTCTCAAAGGGTGATTCAAGCGAAAAAGTTTTTTCATCAGCCACAGAAGCACCCCCGCCATATAACGAACTGAGATCAAGGTAGATGGATAATCAGGATGGCGAGCACAGGGCAGGTGGTCAGCGGATAGTATGGGATAGCAAGAATGTTTACCATTTTCTCTTGTGCCAAAAGATGGACATGGGCGCTACAAATACCCATATACCATTGTATATAGTGTCAGCTTGTTAGTCAATGCACTTTTAAGCCATCACAAAGTTTCTTGGGTTGTCAGGTCACGTAGCTCGTTTGGAATTAGAATGCGAATGCTAGGAGATCTCTGGGTCTTATTTATTGGACCCAGATCTACGAACGAATGAATGAATGAGTAAATAAATGAATAGTCAATCATGAATTATGACTTGTCATCTTTGAAATCTTCTACAATTAGGTAATTTTAATTACAATTTCATGATGCTACTAATGATATCTTTCTACTCGAGTAATCCCTTCTAAAATCCCTAGACGCCCATAATCTTACCCCTCCTATCTTAAGGTTAGATTAATCTGCAAAGATGATTGGCTCGATTGACTCAAGAGGGGTAGTTTACGATAAGAGCTCCCGAAGACACCTCCCTTATCATTTCTTACGTCTCTTCTTTGATCATTCACATATTAATTGAAAATATATGCCACTTTTGATGAAGTACCTATATAACGGTATGAGGTCTTGCCCATGACACTCCTTCTCCGTTTCACTCAACTTCCAACGACGTTTTCAATTTTCATCTCATGTTCCCCTTGATCTTTCTTTCTCCTTCCTACAAACTTTTGAACATAACCGCCACCATATTTCGTTCTTGTTGGAATCCAATCTCACACTTATTAGATCCCAATAAGACACAATGGGTCGATCAGAAATTCGGACTATATGCAAAGTCTCACTTGATGAGCCCGCAGAAAGTCAGCCAAAACTTCACAACAGATGGCACCCAGACATTCCGTTCGCTGACACTATCAAAAATAGTGAAACGGTTAAAATAGAATGTGTAAGTGTCATCTAAACCTCGCCTTTTATTGAAACAGCCGCTGACAACGTCGTGAAAGATTGATTGGACTGGGGGTCAGATCAGTGGGTTTTTGACTCGTACCATCACTTTTGTACATACTTACGGCTATTCCAGAAAACGATGATAGTGCGGATGATGTGAAGAATGTCGACCTGACAAGAATCCACTACTTATCTGGACCCTTTGAAATTGAGACAGCAGAGCCAGGTGACGTATTGGTTGTCGAAATTATGGATGTACAGCCACATCAGGAGCATCCTTGGGGTTTGTAAGTTCCTCGAAATCCAACGCTAAGTCTATATCATTTACTGATCACATCTAGTACTGGTGAGTAATGAGCAGGTTTAGCAGCTTCAGTGATTTTGGTAGTGACTTTGCTGCCAGGTGTTTTCGCCAAAGAAAATGGAGGCGGTTTCCTGGATGAAATTTACCCATCGGCGTAAGTCTGACTTCAATTGAACATTTTCTTGGTTTGGAAACTGATGAGTAGGTGATGTAGAGCTAAGGCTATATGGGATTTTGAGGGGATCTACTGTTCCTCACGACATATTCCTCATGTCAAATTTCCTGGCTTGATTCACCCTGGGATCCTTGGTTGCGCACCATCCGCAGAGGTAAGTCCCTCTACACCATCTTTTTGTCTTGTTCCCTCGTTTGCGCCGAAGCACTTTAGCAAGGAAAATAAATTCAGGGTTCTCAGTTGTCCCGACTGCCATCCAAGAACGAGATATTTTCGATCTTGACTCCAGTCTACATATTGATATTACTTGAGGGTATATTGAGCAGCCCAAGTTATCAAGCTATATCCAAAATGAATAAAGATTTTTTTGACGGCTTTTAAATTTTTACAAAGCTGGATGGTGATAGTCTACACTGTTTGAAATCCTCGACGAATCACCACGCAACCACAGAAGATCTACCAGTCTAATGCCAGATGATAGGTTCTAGCCACTTGGAACAAACGTGAGGGAGAATTGATTGCCGCGAACAAGTTGGACAGAATCGTTGCTCAACCACCAAATCCTCAAAATGTGCATGCAGGTTCGGCATCTGAGGATGTTAAAACAAAGGTCGGCCGCGAAGGTGCAAGAACAATTCCAGGTACCATCGTCAAACATTGCCCCAATTGTGGCTCAAAAGCTGATATCTCTCAGGTCGTCCGGAACATGGCGGAAATTGTGATATCAAGAATCTTAGCAGAGGAAGCAAGGTGAGAAGATCTGATAACGAGCTTTGTCAGCTCGAAGACTAATACGTGATTAGGTATACCTTCCTGTGCACGTGAAAGGGGCTAAGTTTTCCGTTGGAGATCTCCATTTCTCTCGTGAGTAATTCTGTTCTCCGTTGATGACCAAAAATCTAATAGAGGCATCAGAGGGTGATGGTGAGATCTCTTTCTGCGGTGCCATTGAGATGTCTGGCATTATTACCATCAATTTCAAGGTAATGAAAAACGGCATGGCAGATCTTGGTATGAAATCACCACTATACCTCCCTGGTCCGGTCGAACCACATTATGGGCCAGGAAGGTATCTTACCTTCGAAGGATTCAGTGTGGATCATCACGGCAAACAGGTACGTAGGACATCACGTCTATCCGAAGATTTCAAATACTAAGAAATCACGAAAGCATTACATGGACGTAACTGTAGCCTACCGTGAGACTATTTTACGTTGCATCGAATATCTTCGTCGCTTCGGATACTCTGATTACCAGATCCATCTTTTGTTATCCAGTGCTCCGGTGCAAGGTCATGTCGCTGGGATTGTAGATATCCCAAATGGTAAGTTCCGCATACCTTTCCCAAGCCATACGATCGTACACTAACAACTTTGGAATAGCATGCACGACGCTCGGTTTACCAATGGATATTTTCGACTTCGACATCTCTCCTTCAGGTCCTGCAAAGGCAATGGATATGGGCAGCTGCGCATTTGAGACTGGAGTCACGGAAGGCAAGGTCACGAAGGGCGGCGAGAATAGTAAGCACAGCTTCGGCGGTGGTTTGACGTACAAGAAGTAGCCAGATATGACTCTGGCCGGACTCTGTACGATGTCTCTTTTAGAAGGGAGAAAGAAAGAATTCAACACCACACACCTACTAGGTGTTCACTTGGCAACAACGGTTAATCCTCCATGCAAGTGATAGCAATCTGTTCTGATCTCTTATGTGCTGTTGATGTGCCTTCGTTGTTTGAACAAGGGGCTCGATGAGAGCCTTGAATTGCCTGTTCATCACTGAACGACTAATGGGTGCCAAAATCATCATAAAATTGATTCATATGGAATTGAACATACATATCTGTCGGTTTTGCGATATAAAATCGTTATTTTCGCAAAAAGGGTCTTCTTTCCCTCAAGCGAGATTCCGGATCAAATGACATTAATACCAATTCCTTGCTGTTCTCATGTGCTAATAGGGTGATCCTTCTGCCTATCCAACACATGAATCTGCATAGGTCTTACGCCTAATCTACAGATGGTTGCAATCCTCCATAGGTCGGCGATCGACCCTCTGAAGTACTGCACTCGTCACCTTGTCTACAGTAAAGGATTCAACCAAAGTTCGGTATCACACCACAACCGACATCGAATTTCGCCAGGCTCCAAATGCTTTTATACATTACTTACTTTTTGATTCACAGCATTGGTTTTAAATCGCCTGCTACAATAAAGGGTGCATCTGTCTTTCTCTTAATCTCATCCACTGTTACTCCATCTGCAATTTCGATCAGAGTTAGACCTTTAGTGAAATCGACGTCAAATACACCCTATAAGTTCGTCAGTCATGTTTTTTCTCTTGCCACCGGCACCATTCATCAAACGATCACGATACCGACGGCACAGGTGGCAAACCACTTACTAGCTCTGTGATTATCCTCGAAACACAAGCTTTTCCTGTTAGAGGGAACTCGCACTGCTTCACAATCTTTGCATTTCCTTTCTTATCACAATGCTCCATGGTTACCACGACCTTCGTCATTGAAGGATTGCTGACTAAATCCATCGCCCCTCCAAAACCTTTTATTTTTCCAGGTAGCATCCAATTCGCAAGATCGCCATTCCCACTTACTTGCATAGCCCCCAAGATAGTCAAGTTCACTCGTCCGGATCGGATCATTCCAAAACTCTCCTCGCTACCGAAAACCGCGGCACCAGGATTGAGTGTCACGGTCTCTTTGCCAGCATTAATGAGATCCGGGTCCTCCAAACCTTTTTGAGGGTAAGGACCTAATCCTAAGATGCCATTTTCTGATTGTAGCTGCACCTCGACTTCTGGGCCCACGAAAGACGGCGCAAGCATAGGCATTCCTATCCCAAGATTGGCGTACATTCCATTTTTGAATTCTTTGGCGGCGCGCTTGACGATTCTCTCTCGCTTCGCAGCAGTATCACCGCTACCCACTGCAAGATCAAAATGTCAGTATTATTGCCTATTGAAAAACAATTCGGGGTGATATGAGGGACGCGGAAAGTAGAGCTGTAATGACAGCAGATTGAGTGTGTATAATGAAACATAACGGGGCAATGAATCGATTGAGAGGATCAACTAGTTCAAACAAGAGGATTTAGTGAACTCATTAAACTTACGGGCACTCTTCGCCGCTGGGTCATTTGGATCTTTTGCGAAAGTGAATTTCTCAATGTCTTTGGGGGTTGTGGACTGAATAACTCTCTTGACATAAATTCCGGGGAGATGTACCGCTTCCGGTGGAATGTCTCCGGGCTCAACAATATTCTCTGCTTCCACAATTGTCATTTGTGCGTTTCTCCCCATAGCACCATTGAAATTGTTCGCTGCCAGCCGAAATTGACAGTTTCCAAGCTTGTCTGCTTTCCACGCTTTCACAAATGCGTAGTCACCTCGAATACTCTCCTCCAAAAGGTATGGTTTACCGTGGAAGACCTTTACATCCTTGGGATGGGACAGCTCCTTTGGCGTACCATCTGGATTGTTACGAAGTGCCAGCTCACCAGTTTGTACAACCGTACCAAATGCGGCAGGTGTGTAGAAAGCAGGTATACCTTTACCACCCGCAGCACATCGCTCTGCCAGAGTTCCTTGTGGTGTTAACTCCAACTCCACTTCTCCCGTTAAGTACATCTTCTCAAAAGTTTTGTTTTCCCCTATATAACTCGCAATCATTTTCTTGATCTGTTTCGTTTTCAACAATTTCCCGAGACCGGATTTATCTGTGCCAGCATTATTCGAAACTGCGGTAAGACCATTGAGCTCTGGTCGTCTGACGACTTCATCAATGAGGGTATCTGGGACACCACAGAGACCAAAGCCTCCGCATAGAACTGTGCTTTCTGACTTCATATCTTTAAGAGCCTCGGAGGCCGACGGAAAGACTTTGTTGATTTCATTGCGAGGGAACGTCGATGCAAATGTGCGAGCGAACAATAATGATTGCTAGAAACCACATTAGAGGTATGCATGGATTAGAAAGTATATGGATGGGCTACCTTCCTACTATTCCTAGTATAAACTCTCGCCGCTCGTAAACATAAAGTGGTGGACATTTTGGGCAACAGGATCCGAATGAACTGGAGGAATGAACAGCAACACCGTTGGTATACAGAATCTCTTGGGTATGATGATCCTACCGTGCCGTATCAAGTTGAGAAAGAAAAGAATGGCAACAAGAACAAGAACAAGACCAGTCACACTGAGAGAATCACTGTATCGATTCGTTTCCTCGAGATGACTAACGGAAAGACGTTAGTATTAACAAATGTAGGTGATGATGTTTGCGGGGATCCGGAGTAGAGTATTTGATTCAAAAATCCATCAGAGTAGAGACCGAGCGGGTAAAATCATAGCCCTATAGAAACCGAGGAGACCCCAATGGTGGGTTGGAACTTGGCCCTACAGCAGCGGAATGTACTCCGCACTGCGTGCACGGTAGGTACAGTAACCTTACTCCATACGGAACGGAGTACACCCCACCATACTAAAACCCCGCAACTACACCCGGCGACCCCACCAGATCCCCCTTCAGTCTCCTCCATTGCTTGATTGGTGAAGACAAAATAACCATTTCATTTCCTGGGTGAAGTTACTCCAAGGGGGCTAATCAACGTCAGGTTTCGATTCACACACTGCCTTAAAGCTAGGGATGGGCGCTTTACGTAAACCAATACATCTTTACGTCTAAAGCATAATCACACCTAGCATCATTATTATTCACTTTATTTTTATAGTAAAATGAAGGCATTCAGAGATTCACTTGAATAGGTAGATTGCCCTCTATCGCGAGACTCTGAGGCTTGCCCACCACGTGTCAATCAAGTGCTCGTCACGTGACCACTGATAGAGGCATTTGATGAAAATGACAATGAGTAAATAAATATAGATTCTCCTCGATTCAACCAATAAAACACCTTAAACACATGTGCTGAAATCATAGAAGCTTGATTATTACGTAACGTAAATCAAGCTAGATTTATTATGCTTTATCTAATTACGTTTTGCCCATCCCTACTTAAAGCTCATTCAAATACCATGTAAATTTGTCGCGACTTCAAAGACAGTTACTGGCTTAGTATATGCCATGCTCTACGTTATGAGATTTATGATTCATTTTACTATATAATCAATGTTTCTCGAGGATACACATGATATGATGATCCATCTCAAGCTGCTATATCATATTCTTTGGAACATGGACACGGTTTATCTCCCTTTTCAAACCGAGCCGAATCTATTATTATATTATTTAAATTGATATTTAAGAATCAGGGGCTGCGCCCCCGGACCCCTGGCTTTTTGAGAAAGTTTAATAAAATTCCGGTTTTAAAAAAGTTTATTGAATATATATTAAAGTACAGGCAGAAGAAGGTTTATTTTATTAAAAATAATTTATAAAATAATTTATATATAATTAATTAAATTTAAATAAAGTTTATGTTTATAAATAATAATTGATAGATTTCTTTTTTTATTTAGATTTATTTTAAGATTTTCTAAAATAAATTTAATAGATTTACTATATAAACTCAACAACTCGATTGTATATTAGTTTTATTTTAAAAAATGATCACCTGTAGTTATTTTTCATTATATTAAATCGGATCGAATAAAAAATACATTGTTTTATACAGTTGACATCAGACTAATTCTAAAATAAATATAATCTTATATTTTAAACAAGAAACTTTATTTCGAATAAGACTAATGTAAAATCAAGTTGTTGAGTTTATACAATAAGAGATTTAATAGATTGAATATATTGAATATATCGATTTTATCGAATAAATTTAAATTGAAAAGATTTAATTGAATATATCAAATAAATTTAAATTGAATATATTGAATAAATTTAAATTAAATAAATCTAAATCGAATAAATCGAATAAATTAAATAAATTGAATAAATCCTTTTAATTTTCTAATATATTAATAATCAATTATTTTTTTAATAATTTATCATAAAAATATAAAGTTTTTATTAATAGAAAATTTTTAATTTTTATAATAATATTTTATTTTTCAATTTTATTTTATTAATTCTTTTGAAATATAATATTAATTGATATTATTATTTATTTTCAAAAAATTCTTGTATAGATTTTATATATTTTTCAAATCCAATAAAAATCGAATTATAAAAAATATTTTAAAATAAGTTATATAAGTTATATTAAAATGTTTTTTTGTAATCAATATTAATATTGATTAATATAATATAATTATAAATTTATTTGATTTCCAAAACAATTATTTTTATTTCAATTTGTAATATAATTTAGAAAATATATTAATATAATAAATTATTTTTTATAACGTAACTTATGGGGAACCGGGTCATGGGGAACCGGGTCATGGGGAACCAGGTCAGGTACCTTTACACCAAAATTTTGGTGTAAAGGTACTTATAGCGATTTCTTATAACTCTACAGATATTAAAGATAAACTTTAAAGCTTTAATAATTTAGTTCAATATCCAATAAAAATATAGTATTAGAGTTATAAAACAATCATAAAGAATTTTGTTCTTGAATTAATACGATTTTAAAAATTCCCATAGTAATTTTTGTTAGGCAAAAATGAAAAATTTAAAGAAACTTTAATATCTTTATTATATGTTTGTATATTTATATAATACTTTATCATAATCAATATTTATATTGATTATATTATACTTTAAAATATCTAAGCTATATCTCTAATATTCATAGAGATATAAAAAGTTATATAAGTACCTTTACACCAAAATTTTGGTGTAAGGTACCTAACCAGTTCCCCATATGACCCGGTTCACACCATACGTTACGTTATTAAAGTTTTTTTGTAATAATTCGATTAATATAATATTGTTTAATATTGCTTTTTTATTTATTTATTAAATATTTTTGTTTTTATTTTTATTATATAATAACATAAATATATTTAATATTATTGATTTCAGTTTTATAACAAAAATATCTAATACAATTATTATATTCGGTATGATTTATATCAAAAAAAAATAATTCGAATAGAATTAATATAAATATATTTGATATTATAATTGAAATAATCATTTTGTTTATTATTAATCTTTTTGAAATCTTCGATTTGATTTTATATTTTTGTATTTTACAATTTTGATTTGTAATTTTTTAATTTAAAATCTATATTATCTTTTTTATAAGATTTATTGATAATAATTTTATTTGATCTGAATATATATTTTAATTCTAACGAATATATTTTAATATATTTATTTATAATATTTGAATATTCTAAAAATATATTTGTTTTTGAAATATTTTTTTAATTTATTATATTTTCATTCTTTTGAAATTGTTTTAGAATTAATATAAATATAATATTTGTTTTTTTAAATCTTATATATTTCTAAATCAAAAATTACATCTATAAATACTTTGATAAAAGATTGATTTATTTTGTTTATATCAAAATTAATATTAATTCAATTTCTAATATAAATATTATATTTAATAATTTTATTCCAGAATTTTAATAATAAATTTGGTTTTTTTTAAATATTGTTCTTATATTTGTTTTTATAATTTTTATATTTTGTTTAATAAATTTGTTTTGATATAAAAAAGCGATTATAATAATCTGTGAATATATATTTGATAATCATTTGTAAATAATTTACAAAAGTTTTAATGTATTATTAATTTTAATTATAATTACTTTTTTTCAAAAACCAATTTCATTTCCTTTTTTCATTTTTTTATTATTAAAATAACTTTATTTTTATATTTAAATAGAATAATTCAATTTATTTTCATATAATTATCAATAATCAATATAAAATAACAATTTCTTTTAATTTATTTTGAAGATAATTTTATAATATCGAAATATATAAATTCGAGCTTTTTCAATTTATAGATATTCAATTGTTTAAAAATACAATTTGTCATTTTAATGAATATATATATTTTGCAAATATTTAATATAATAGAAATTTTTATTAGCTTTTTTATATTAAATACTTTATATCAATTCTTGATTTTATTTAATTCTAAATGATTAAATTTTCAATATTATAATAAATACTTTTTTTTTGAATATTAATTTTTTATTAATATCTTTGATACTATTAATTATCTTCAAAGATAAATTTTTCTTTTAATCATTTCTATTTATATTCAAATAAAAGATTATATTTTTATAATCTTTTAATATATATAAAATTATATATATTCTATCTTGTATTCTAATACAAATAATTTTTTTTTTGGAATATATATAACAAAAATCGAATTCTTTTTATAATTCTTTCTTATAGATTTTTTTCCTAATAAAAAATTTCATTTCTAATTCTAATATATATAAAACATTTGAAAACAATATTTTAAACCCATTTTTATATATTATATTTATTATTTTTAATAATATATTATTCTTTTATCAATCTTTATTTTTCATTTAATAATCGATTTTATTATTCTAAATAATAAAAATTAATCAAATATATAACTTATAAAGAAACATTTATATTGATATATTATTTACTAAAAAAAGTTTTATTAATAATCTCTTTTATTATATTTTTAATATCAAAATTTAATTTAAAATTATTATTAATAAAATATATATTATTTTTTTATTGAAATAGATTTTTTTAATTTCAATAATCTTTTTCTTTTTATATTATATTAAAAATAATTACAAAGAAATTTATTTATTTTTTCAAATATAACAATTTAATATATAATAATTTTTTTTTACAAAAATGATATTTTATTTAAAATCTCGATATCTGATTCTTGATTTTCGAAAGTATATTTGAATCTTTTATAATCTGAATTTATTCAAAGTTATTTATCAAATATAATTCCTTTATTTATAAATATTTGATTTTATTATGAATACTAAAATTGTTTTGTATATTCAATATATCAATTATTTTTTAATAATCAATCGAAAAACTATAAATCAATATTAAAAACAAATCAATAACTTTTATTAATAATTCTCAATTTTCTTTTATATTTTTTCAATTTATTTTGTATTTATATAATAATCATTTTCAAATAAATATCAAATTAGAATTTGAAATTCTGAATTATAATTATATTAATTCTAATATATTTCGATTTAAAATATATTCAAAATATATGTATTATCGAATATTCATTAATAAATACTTTATTATTATTATTGAATATTAAATAAATATATAATAATATATTTGTTTTGTTTTTCAAATATTCTAATTTTAATTCGATATTAAGTCTAGTACCCTACTTTGCGACCACCCCACTTTCTGTCCACCTTTTTACACCAAAAATCGTCATTTTCAGCTATTTATAACTTTATAATTAACTAATAGAATTTCATAAAATTTGGATTATAGATTTATTATATAATTATAATTCAACTCTGAAAATTTCAGATTTTTTGCGATTTTATTGGTTGAAATTTGAATAGTTGAAATCCCGATTTTCCATTTGTATAAATTTATATACAAATTTGAAAATTATTAAAATTTGAAATAACTTTTCAACAAAAATAATTAAAAGTAATCTGTAAAATTTTTTAAATTATTTCAATCTTAAATAATTCTTTGTATTAATTTTATTAAAAAATAATTAGTAATTATTGTTTTATTAATAGTTGAATATTTTTTATATAAAATTTTATATAGGAAAATTTTTAATTGTTAATAAAACAATAATCCTAAATTATTTTTTGAAATAAATTAATCTATTCGATTAATTCAGATATTAGAATTCTAAAAAAAAATTATAGTTTATTTTTAGTTATTTTTGTTCAAAAGTTATTAAAAGTTTTCAAGATTTTAAAATTTGTATGTAAATCCTATACAAATTGAAAATCGTAATTTCAATCAATAAAATCACAAAAAATCTGATATTTTCAGAATCGAATCATAATTATATAATAAATTCATGATTCAAATTATAATCGATTTCATTCATTGATTGTTGAAATATTAATAGCTGAAAATAACAATTTTTGATATAAAAAGTGGGCGGAAAATGAAGTGGTCGGAAAGTAGGGTACTAGACTTATAATATTAATAAATTATAATTATATTATTAATTATTATTATAAATTCTATAATTAATATATATTTATCCAATGTTTTTCAATTATATAAAACCATCTTTTTCCTCTCAATTATATTCCTATTTGTCTAAATTATCATTTGTAATTGTTTAATCGAATTTTCATAAATTAATCGAATTTGATATTATAGAGGTCATTATATTTGTTGATTACAAAATAGTTTTTCAGAATTTTTTATAACAATCCCAAAAAATATATAATAAATGGATTTAATATAACGTAACTTGACTAGAAGTGGGTCATGTCATGATATGGGTCAGGTACCTTTACACCAAATTTTGTATATAAAGGTACTTAGAGCGACTTTTATATCTCTAGAAACACTAGAGATATAGTTTCAATATTTTGCAGTATGATATATTCAATATAAATATTCAATATGACAAAGTATTATATAGAGATGAAATTGTTTAATAAAGATATTAAAGTTTCTTTCAAATTTTCAATTTTGCCTAACAAAAATTACTATGGGAATTTTTAAAATCGTATTAATTCAAGAACAAGATTCTCAACAATTGTTTTATAACTTGAATACTATATTTCTATTAGATATTAAACCAAATTATCAAAGGTTTAAATTTTATCTTTAATATTTGTAGAGTTATAAAAAGTCGCTCTAAGTACCTTTATATACAAAATTTGGTGTAAAGGTACCTGACCCATATCATGACATGACCCACTTCTAGTCAAGTTACGTTATTAAAGTTTCTTTAAATTTTTCATTTTTGCCTAACAAAAATTACTATGGGAATTTTTAAAATCGTATTAATTCAAGAACAAAATTCTTTATGATTGTTTTATAACTCTAATACTATATTTTTATTGGATATTGAACTAAATTATTAAAGCTTTAAAGTTTATCTTTAATATCTGTAGAGTTATAAGAAATCGCTATAAGTACCTTTACACCAAAATTTTGGTGTAAAGGTACCTGACCCGGTTCCCCATGACCCGGTTCCCCATGACCCGGTTCCCCATAAGTTACGTTATATTCTTTTTATAATAATAAATGCAATATAAATTACAACACAAAAGACATACATACGAGCGATCCCTTAATATGTCCAGTCCAATTGACACGCCAGGCCAACCACCGGCCGGCGAGAAGACTTACAACTTCCGGACGCGTAAACGCGCCGCCCCTGATCCCTCTCCCTCGAGATCGGCCTCTGCTGACGCGTCTGATCGCTCTATGTCTCCAGCAGGAACGACTAACACGCCGCCCTCAAATCAAGAGGCGGCTAGAATATTGGAGGGCTTTCTGAGCCCTGGAATACCCGACTTACCCAACAGAGGCACAGCAGGACGCGTTGAGTACGCGTCTAGTACCTCAGTGCCCCCTGCACCTGCCAGAAGCGAAACTGACAGCTCTACGACTGCACATATAGCACAGTTTACTACAGCGGTCATGCACCTTATTAGAGACCCTCTCGCCGAGCTCGAACAAACGGAACCAGCCTGGGGCTCCACCTTCCGCAACTTCTTTGGCCAGCTGGCTGGTCGTGCCATGATGGGCTTCCCACCACCCCTAGATATCTCAGCGATCTTTGCCCTGCCGCCAACGCCAACCGCCTCCCCCCCACGCGCCTCCTCACCGAGCGCCCCCCTGCAAGAGTCCTGGGCTAGCAAGGCCCAACGCGCAGCTCATCTGCCAGAGCAGACCCGCCCTCCACCGCCGCCGCCGGAAGCTACAGAGCAAGGGAAGACAGAAGAGTGATGATCCGTCTAGACAAAGACCACCCTACAAGACAAGAAGACCCGTATACAATAAGGCAGAAGATAGGACAGATCCTAAAGAATGATAGAATAGCTAAAGATGTATGGGCGGTCCCATCTGGATTCACAGTCCTCGCAAGCACACCAGCTCAAGCAGCCACAATCATAGCACATGCCTCCGAAATAGAGAACGCTATTGGCTCAGCTAAAGTGGAAAGACAAGAGAAGTGGACAACCTTCGTAGTCGGCCCCATCCATAAGAGGATTCAGACTGTAGATGGAATAGTAGACCCAGTAGCAGAAGGCCATGTTCTTACTGAGCTTCCAGCTAGTACGTGATAATATGCCAATCCGACAGCTTGAGTGGACCCGTCGTGCACAAGCTGCATTAGACGAAGGCTATATCCGTGTATGCGTCCCTTCTAGCAAAGCGGCCCTATTCCCGCCGAATCTACGCATTTTCTCCCGCCCAGTTCGGGTGCAGCGGGTTCGCGATCATAGCCCTACCTCCCAATGTGGGCGCTGCTTTGGCTTCCATCCCGAACGTCTCTGCGCACGCGACCTTCGCTGCGCTCACTGCGGTAAGCAGGATCGCCATATAAACTGCCCCAGCCTTGCTAAATGTGTTAACTGCTGCGGCCCTCACGCTGCAACCGATACCACCTGCCCAGCGCGCCCCCAACACCGCAATGGACAACTAATAAGACCGACTAAGAACGAGCTTCGTGCTATTAGGACTGCTGGAGGACAAGCTAGCGCAAAGCGTGACGCACAAGCCCAGCAGGAAAAAGAGGCAAGTATACAGCTACATCAAGAAACGGAGGCTATGCAGAGCAATAGTACCCAACCGACAGCACCCCCACCAGTACAACAATGGTAGGAGGCACCAAGAAGAAACAACATAGGCAGAGCAGCCTACGCGTTCTACAAGCCAATGTACGAAAAGGGGGATCCAATCATGATATTGCTCTCTCACTAGCATTTGAGAACAACTGTGATCTGCTGCTGATACAAGAGCCTTGGATACACAATGATCTTCAACGTAGATGTACAAAAACGCATCCTGCTTTTGAGACCTTTGCGCCCTGTACCGACTGGGATAAGCGCCCCCGAGTAATCACCTATGTTCGGAAAGGGAGAGGCTTTTCACCCTGCCAGCCAGCGGCAAACCTATGTCAAGATATACTACTTATTGCCCTAAAAGGCAGAGACTCCCCTATGCTCTTCTGGAATGTCTACAATGCACCTATAGGGGCTATTGATGCAGGAGAGGGCTTGCAAGCACTACTGCGACATGGGCATGAAGCCCCCACACTTGTAGCAGGGGACTTCAACATCCGGCACTCCCTGTGGGATACTACAGGAGGAACGCCAAAAGACGGAGAAGAGCTAATCCAGTGGGCAGACAGCCATAGTCTACGCATTGCTAACCCTCCATTCACTCCCACCCATCAAAGGGGAGGCGTTCTAGACCTAGTCCTAGTCACACATCCTAATGCAAGATGTGAAGTCGAACATTCCCTACATACCTCGTCCGACCATGAATCACTACTAACCATAATCCCCCTAGCAAGTAGTCTCTACCCTAAGGCAGGACGTCTTGACTTTGGCACCTGCAATACTGAAAAGTATCTACAGCTGCTCCAACATACAGCTGACCCCGTATATAGTAATCTAGAAGAAGAGACCTCTGATATTGTTCAAGCACTCCAAACCGCTCTATACGGCTCCTGTAAACGGTATCTCGAAGCCACAGGCGGTGCCCCATGGTGGAACGACTCATGCCGGGCGGCATATCAGAGATACAGAGCTCTGCGTAGTACTGGCCCAGCAGAAGAAGAACGTAAAGCCCTTCGGCGCTGCGTACGCCAAGCAAAGCAAACGCATTGGCAGCAGATAGTACAGAATGCAGCTAATGTCACTGATGTCTATAAGATCGTGAAATGGTATAAGAAAGAGACAGTACTCCAATCACCTCCACTACAAAAAGAAGGCGGGCTGGCTACAACGCCACAGGAGAAGGCACAAGTGCTTCAAGGAGCTCTACTCTCGCGCCATCTTGAAGCAGAAGACATCCCCGCTAATACACCCGCAGTACCCAGAAGGACAATCCCTTGGGCGAAGATCACAGCGAAAGAGGCACTCTCAGCTACATGCCAGGTCTCATCCACTTCACCAGGAGCAGACGAGATCCCAGCAGCCGCCCTGCGTCTGGCCTGGCCAATAATCGGTGCACGTATCACCCTTCTCTTCCAGCGCCTTATGGAAGAAGGAATACATCCCCGAGCCTTTAAACATGCTGAAGTAGTGATCCTACCTAAAGCAGGGAAACGGGACCGCTCTCTCCCTAAGTCCTATCGGCCAATCGCACTGCTCTCATGCCTGGGTAAAGGTCTAGAACGACTTCTAGCCAGACGCATTAATTTCTGGGCTCTTAAGCTTAAAATACTAGCACGTGATCAGTGCAGCGCAATTAGCAAGCGGTCGGCAGTAGACCTTACTACAGCGCTTGCCTCAGATATAGAAGAGGCATGGGCAAAAGGCCTTGTAGCTGGTATGCTAACAGTAGATGTGAAGGGAGCTTTCGATGGTGTACTGGCCAACAGACTTATCCAAAGGCTCCGAGAGCAGGGCTGGCCTAACTGCCTTGCACAATGGGTTCGCTCCTTCCTAGCCAACCGGACAGCGCATATTCGTCTAGACAAGGTCAAGTCGAAGGCCTTCTCTGTCCTCTGCGGCCTGCCGCAAGGCTCTCCAATCTCACCCATTCTCTTCCTGCTATATGTAGAGCCGTTTCTACGCCTTACAAGAGGAAGATTTGGGTATGCTGACGATGGAGCAATGCTGGCTATTGGGGCTACAACACAAGTAGTACAGACAAAACTGCAGAAGCATCTTGATATGACCCTTGCATGGGGGCAAGAGAATGGCGTACTTTTCGATAGCGCAAAAACTGAACTACAGTACTTCTACCGCAAGCGCCAGGCTGCTGAACCGCCACTACACCTGCCTGATGGCGTCGAGATCCCCCCAAACAACGTCACCCGTTGGCTAGGTATCTTCTTTGACAGGAAGCTCTCATTCAAGGCCCATATACAGATAGCATGCCTGCGGGCGAAGCAGATCACAGACCATGTACAACATCTTTGCCGTACAATAAAAGGAGCTAAACCAGCCCTTCTTAGGCAAGCAGTACAGGGCTGTGCCTTCGCCACCCTCTTCTATGGTGCTGAAACTTGGTATGGAAAACATACCTCACCTGTGATATTCCGCCTGATACAACTTGCAATCAACCGGGCTGCTAGAGCTGTACTACCGGTATACAAGACCACCCCTATCCCGATACTCCTGAGGGAGACCGGATGGGCCCCAGCCCCTGCCTGGCTCGAAAGAGCACATGACAGATATATAGCACGAGTTGCAGCAGCAGACGAAAGGCACCCAATACGCTTACGCTGGGGCTCTAGTCGAATGAAGTGGATGCGCCGCCGACAAGAACTAGCACTCTCTCCTACCTTTCTTCGCCCCCCTTGGGAAGATACAGACCGCGACAATGCCCTCAAGCAGATTGCAGCCTGTGGACGGACTAATGGGCCTCAAGCATTCAAGCAGTGGCTAGAAAAACAGCCCATCCTAGACCTTATTGTATACTCCGATGGCTCTATGAACGAGAATGATAATGCGGGAGCCGCGTACTGCATATACCGCGGCAGCCAACTGATTGAACAAGGCCAGGTCCCCCTTGGCAAGACTGCAGAAGTATATGATGCTGAGGTTATAGGTGCTCTCGCAGGCCTGCAGGCTGCCCTGCGATCTTGCATGGCACGATTTGCTACGAGTATTACAATCTGCCTCGATAATCAAGAAGCAGCACTACGCCTTCATATGGGTATTCCTACAAGCACTAGTGCCAGCGAGATTCTAGAGTTCCAAGCCTGCAGGCAGGCCTGGCTGACAAGAGGGCGAGCCCGGAATGCCGCTTGTGGAGCAGTAGGTATACGCTGGTGCCCAGCACATGTCGGTATCGCTGGGAACGAACTAGCAGATCAACTAGCCAAAGCCGCATGCCTGCTACCTACTACACGCAACAAGGCTTCTGTAGCACGTGCCCAGCGCTTGTCAAAACTAAGATACGAGCGAGCTGCAGCCGAGTACTGGAGCGAGAAGTGCCCAACTCAATACGAACGTCTCAACCTACCCTTCCCTACATCAAAAATGCCAATGGAACTTACACTCCCCCGCCCTACCTTAGGGTACCTACTAGCCGCCCGCTCGGGGCATGGTGACTTCAGAGCCTACCATGAGAGATTCAATCACGAGAACGCGTCTCTTTACTGCCAACACTGTAATCAAGATAGCTCCCTAGACCATTTTGCCATCTGTGAGGCAATATCACCACCTTTCGAGCTCTTTGCCCCAATACGCTGCCCAAATCCTGCCTGGTGGGCGCTAAGCACTACTGGGGGCGCAAAAGTCTTTGCTAAATGGTGCGCAAGAACCCGTTTCTTCGCACATTCTTAATTCTTTCGTTTTACTACCCCTTTCCTATCTAGTCTACCTTAATCCTCCCCCCTCCCTTTTCCTTTTTCCGTACCATACAACACCCATCGACGAAGCCATAGCCTTTAGCTACCCTATATAAGTCTAAAAATGCTCATAACAGCATTCCCCTGCCCGGCTGCCGCAGTAATGCGTTGGAACTGTCTGGTGACTATGTATATAATCCGTATATAGCTGCGCAGGCACGCTGGATACCCTTCGGGAGGTTTAGTGGCACGTGCTATAACACGTGACCAGCCCAGCGCTTAAACAAAATAAATAAATAAATAAATATAATAATAAATGTAAATATAATAATAATAAATATAATAAATATAATAATAAATGTAAATATAATAATAATAAATATAATAAATATAATAATAATAAAAAGAAAATAATAATAAAATATATAATAAAAAAACAATAATTTGAAAAATATTTTTAAATATTTAAATATATTTAATAAATATTTTTTTTTAATACAAACCAATTGTTTAATATTAATATTTTAATTATTATAAATAAAGAATTATTTTGAAATATTATATTTAATAAATATAATTGTTGAAATTGAGGCTATTATGGTATTAAGATTGAGGTCATATGATTAAAATGGTATACAAACCATTTTAGAAATAACCTCAATTTTACCTTAATTATAATACAGATCTTTAGTTCAATCTATATCTAATAACACTACTACTTCCACCCACTCATTTTCTAACATAATCAATAATTATTTTAATTCAATTTTATTTTCAATTTTTTCAACTTAATTATTTCTCAAATATTTCAAATGATTTTTACGAAATATATAATAATATATTTTATTTTTATTCTGATTTATATATAAACAATTAAGATTTATTATTATTATTATTATTACTATTATTATTTATTAATTCGAATTTCAATTAATTTTAAAATTCTTTTTTTTATATAATATTTCAATAACATTTATATAATTACAAAAGAATAAAATTTTTAAAATTTTTAAATAATATTTATTTTAAAAATATATTAAATAAATTATAAAAATATATTTATTTTATAAATTAATATAAAATTTATTTTGAATTGTTATTGAATTTTTTAATAA
The DNA here is from genome assembly GCA_025389075.1 of Sclerotinia minor. Taxonomy (NCBI): domain Eukaryota; kingdom Fungi; phylum Ascomycota; class Leotiomycetes; order Helotiales; family Sclerotiniaceae; genus Sclerotinia; species Sclerotinia minor. The sequence goes on along the minus strand of QRFH01000013.1, from coordinate 782,824 downwards.
ATTATATAAATAACAATTATATTTTTGAAAAAAAAAAATAAATATAATAAAATTTTGGTTTTTATATATAAAAAGAATATAATAAAATAATTACAGAATATTATTCAAATTTTAGTTTTTACAATAATTAAATCTAATATTTTATTTTCAGATTATTTTTAATGTAAATCATTTTTTTATATTAAAAATTGTTATTTTCAATTATTAATAATTTTATAATTAATCAATAGAATTTATTAAATTTTAAATTATAATTTATTATATAATTATAATTAAATTTTGAAAATATCAGATTTTTTTATAATTTTATTAATTGAAATTTGAATAATTGAAATTACAATTTTCTATTTGTATAAAATTTATATATAAAATTAAAATAATTTTTTAATAAAAATAATTAAAAATAAATTATAAATCTTTTTCAAATATTTGAAATATAATTGATTATTTAACCAAATTTAATTAAAAAATAATTAATAGTTATTATTCTATTATTAATTGAATATTTCTTTATATAAAATTTTGTATAAAAAAACAATAATTTTAAATTATTTTTTGAAAGAAATTAATTTACTCAATTGATTCAAATATTAGAATTCTAAAAAAAAATTGATATTTTATTTTTAATTATTTTTGTTGAAAAATCATTTCAAATTTAATAAATCTCAGATTTGTATATAAATTCTATATAAATAGAAAATCATAATTTCAATTCTTCAAATTTCAATTCTTCAAATTTCAATTAATAAAATTATAAAAAAATCTGATATTTTCAAAATTGAATTATAATTATATAATAAATTTATAATTAAAAATTTAATCAATTTCATTTATTAATTATTGAAATATTAATAAATGAAAATAACGATTTTTGATATAAAAATGATTTATATTAGAAAATGATCTGAAAGTAAAATATTAGATTTAATATATCAGATTAAAAAAAAACAAATAATAATTTTCATACAAATAAATCAAAAATTTATATTAATATTCAAAATCATTTAAAAGAAATTCAAATATATAATTTCGATAACGTAACTTGACTAGAAGTGGATCATGTCATGATATGGGTCAAAATCACCCCCTCATTTCTTTATTTTACGCGTTTATTCAACACACAATGGATCGAAAGTCATTAAATCGTAGTGAATCGGAAGATAATATTCAAAAGGCTATAGAAAGTCTAAAAGATAAACAATTTACTTCAATTCGAAGTGCTGCTATTCATTTTAAGATTCCGAAGTCAACCTTAATAAATCGAATGGCCGGACGACAATCACGCTCTCAATCTCACGAATCCTTTCAAAAACTTTCCAACGCGGAAGAGAAGACTCTAGTACGATGGATCTCACGATTGACAGCTGCTGGATACCCTGCAACTCCTGGGTTGTTGAAAGAAGTGGCCCAAGAAATTCTGAATCAACGCGTCATTTTCGCGTCATTTTCGCGTCATCATCTACCCCTCCATCCTTTCAATCAGATCATATAGGTCAACGATGGATCTATAGATTCTTAGATCGATATCCTAAACTCAAAGGAACTTATTCTCGCAAATTGGAATCTGCAAGGCATAAAGAAGCCACATTTGAAACAATATCAGCGTGGTTTTCAACATATGAACTCAAGAATATATATAATATGGATGAGACAGGATATGCAGTTGGAGAAACAGAATCAACACGTATAATCGTAGATTCTACTCTCAAATCGAATTGGAAGGTTACAGCAGGAAAGCAAGAATGGATAACTGTATTGGAATGTGTTAATGCAGATGGAGGCTCTCTACCTCCCATGATCATTTTCAAGGCTCAGAATAAAATTGGTATTTCTCAACAAGCAATAGTGGATGGACTTCTAATGGCCATGGCTTGGAATGGATACGTAAGGTTTTTGAGCCAGAATCTCAAAAAATATCAGGTGATCAGCCTCGATTATTGATTATGGATGGTCATTCCAGTCATGTTACAGGAAGTTTGATTGCTTTCTGTATTGAAAAGGAGATTGATCTTCTTATTCTACCACCTCATTGCTCGCATCTACTTCGGCCATTGGATGTTGGAGTGTATGGGCCAATGAAGCGATATCATGCCCAAGAGGTTGATCGATACTCTCGAGCAGGAATACAACGAATACAACGATCTGATTGGGTACAGCCTTTTCAGAAGATAAGGGAAAAAGGTCTTACTTATCAAAATATCAAAAGCGGATGGAAAGGGGCAGGTTTGAATCCATTTAGCCCTCGTCAAGTTCTGAATAATCTTCCAGCCCCGCTTTTGCCACTACCTTCCACTCCAAATACACCATCAAATCCAGAAGATCTAGATCTTTCTTTACTTAATAGCTCTCCCCCAAATGATATTGAGCTACGACAAGCAAATCAGATATTCAATTCAGCTTTATCTGCTAATAATCTGCCTACTTCTCCCGTACAGAGATATGCAAAGCGAATTACTCATCAGATTGAAAGCTTAAATGCTGAAAATGCTATTCTTCGAAAGGAACTTCAAGAGCATAAAGAGTTACTTGAGACACGAAAGAAAGGAAAAAATGGAAAGAGAGTAAAATTAAAAGGTGAATTTGTATTTAGTACTGAGGAAGTATTGAAAATTATCGAGGAGGCTGAACAGACACCTTTACTAAAACGACGACGTGGTAGACCATCCAAGCGTCAAATTGATCAGGTAGAAGAGGAGATGGAAGAAGAAGAGGATAGTGATAGTTCAGTTGGATCAGTGATAGTTGTAGATCACCCTGTAGCATATAGGACAAGGTCAAATAGGAAAATATGATTTTTGTGACCCATATCATGACATGACCCACTTCTAGTCAAGTTACGTTATATAAAACTTCAATAAAATTGATTTTTAAATAATAATATATAATAATTTGGATTTTTTATTATTCAATTATATATAATATTATTATTTAAAAAAATTTGATTTTGATAAAAGTTCTCAAAAAGATCAAACTTTATTAAAAATATATAATTAAATTTTTTTTTTTGATTTAAATATATTATATCGAAAATCAATAATTATTTTTGAATTTCAAAAAATGTTTCAAAAAATTTATAATATTGTTTTTTATAAAAAGTCTTTCAAAAATATAATAATAAATGATTTTTTTTTGTAGATTATATTAGATTTTGTTTTTGATAAAAAATAAATGATTTACAAAAGATTTTACAGAAAATAAAAAATATTTTTATTAATAAAAAAAACTAATTTTTAAATAAATAATAAGATTATTTGAAATAATATTTGATTTATTAATAAAGTATTATATTTATCTTTATTAATAAATCAAATATTAATTCAATTAATAAAAACTATTCTGAAAATAAATATAATTCGAATAATATTTTTCAATATAAATATAAAATCAATTGTTTATTTAATAATAAACAAAATAATATAAATATTATAAAAAAAATATAAATAGAAATTTTGAAAAAATAAATATTCTAATAAGAAGTAGATATTTAATATAAATATATTTATATAAATAATTAAATTTCTAAAGAATCTAAAAATTTTAAAAACAAAATTTTTCTTTTTATCAAATATATAATATCAAGATAGTATTTAGAATTTTTGATATTTCTTTATTAATATAATATAAATATATAGATTTTGAAAATCAATTCTGATCAAAATATAAATATTCAAAATAATAATAATCAATTTAAAACAAATAATCATTTAGGGATTTATTAATAAATAAAATATTTGAATGAATATCTAAGTAAATAAATATTTAAATCATGGGTCTGTGCTCTTCGGATCTTTGGCTTTTTGAGGAAATCTAATAAAAATTTAGATTTTAAAAAGTTTATTAAATATGTATCAGGGTGCAAGCAAAAGAAGGTTTACTTTATTAAGATTTTTTTATAAAATAATTTATATATAATAAATCAAAGTAATTATTATTTATAAATATAAATTTTATTTTAATTTATTTGATTTAATAGATTTAATAGATTTAATAGATTTAATAGATTTAATAGATTTAATAGATTTAATAAATCAAAAAGACTAAATCGAATAAACTCAAATCAAATAGATCGAATAAGTTTAAATTGAATAAATCGAATAGATCATTTCAATTTTTCAATACATCAATAATCTATTATAAAAATATGAAATTTTTATTAATAGAAAGTTTTCAATCTTTAAAATAATATTCTATTTTTCCATTTTATTTCACTGATTTTTTTAAAATATAATATTAATTGATATTATTGATTATCTTTGAAAAGTTCTTATATAGATTTATATATTTCTGTAAATCAATAAAAATCGAATTATAAAAGATGTTTTAAAATATATATATTAAAATAAAATATTTTTATTATTATTTATTTTAATAATTTTTCGAATTTAAATTAATTGAATTTTGTTTTATATTATTATTTTTTTTTATATTATTCTTTATTTTTAATTGAAAGATCTATTCTTTTATCTTATTATTATTTGATAATTTAAGAAATTTTTATATATTAATTGTTATTTTATTTTTATAAATAATAATTATTACAATTAAATACTTCAATTATTATTTTATAATAAATTAGTATATCATGAATATTTGTTTAAATTATTAAAAAGTTATTAATCGATTATTTTATAAAAATTATTATTTCGAAAATTGAATTAAAATTAAATTTAGATCAATAAAGAAATTTAAAAGATTATTAATAAATCTAATATTATTCAATATAAAGAAGTTTATATAATTTGTATATTTATATTGATAATTATATATAATATATATATATATAATTATAATTTTTTTTAGATAAATAAATATAAGATATCTATAATATATTAATCCTAATTTTACTTTTAAAGGATAAAGATTTATAGGATCTCAAATAATTCAGATATTATAAGTTTACAAAGTTTAAGAATGGTTTTATCAAATGAATTTATAATAATATTATATTAATTCTAATTTCATTTCAAGAAATAAACTTTAGGTTTATAAAACTTCAAATAATTTAAACATTATAAATTTACAAAATTCGAAAATAATTTCATTGAATGATTTTATAGTAATACAATTTAAACAATTCTATAAAACTTTATTTAATTTAATAATATTATTATTGAAAGATATACAAATAAATATTTAAATAAATATTTATGTAGATATTTAACTAGATATTTATTTAAATAAATAAGTAAATAGATTTTAAAATTATTAAATCTAGAAATTCTTTAAAATTTAAATTGACATTTAAATAAATAAATAAATTTTTAATCTTTATTATTTTTATTTTTATTTTTAGATATATCATTATATATTATATTATCTAATATAATATATAAAAATAATATTTATTAAATAAAATCATTTATACTTTATAATATAAATATATATCAACTATTAATATCAGTATAAGTTTGATATAATCCTTCAATTCTGATTTTTATAAAATGATTGATATTGAAATAAATTATAATTCTATTATTCAAATTATTATTGAATTTTTTAATCCAATTATAATAAATAATTTGATTTTTGTTTTCCAAAGATATTAAAATATCGATTTGAGAATTATTGAATTGAATTATTGTTTTAAAATAAATAAAATAATAAATTTAATTTGTAACAAAATAAATTATATATAAATAAACTTTATAATTAATAATAATGATTTCGAAATATAAATAAATTATTAATAAAATTTTTTCTTTCAATTCAATAGATTTTAAATAAATATTTTCGAAACCTTAATATTAAGTTTAGATTATTTATTTTATTATAATATTAATTTCAAGATTTTATAATTAAATAGATGTTTAAAATATACTTGTATTATAAAATTTTTTTTTTAATTTTCTTTAAAAATAAAATAAATAAAAAGAAATATATATATATTTTTTAATTTTGTATTATTATCTAAATAAATATTCAAATTTATATTTCAATAAATAAAAAAATAAACAAACAAAAATTTAGATATAATTTAAAGTTTTTAATATTGTTTTTGATTTCAATTTATTATTATTAATTTTATATATTATCAATTAAAATAAATATATATTAATAAATATTGAAACAATAATGAAAATTTTATTAATAAAATTTCAAGATTACATTATTTAAATAGATATCTATTTATATAACTAATTTTCTTTTGAATCTATATTTATTATTCTTCGAAGTATTTTTATTGTTTTAATTGAAATTAATATAAAAGAATATATATTGGTTTAAAATTATTTAAATAAATATTTAGATATTTATTTATTTAAGAATAATTTGATATAAATATTTATTTAGATATTTATTTTTATATTTATTCAAATATTATATTCATTAATAAATTATTATATTCCAAGATTCTGTATAAAATTATATTATTTATTTCAAGATTTATTAAAGGCTTACCTCCTTAAAATTCTTGCTGTACATTCTTGTATAACAATAATCTGTACTCTATATACTTTATATATACTGAGAAATTCAGATTCGTTTAATACTATAATCTAATTGATTTATACAATGAATTGCAATTTGAGTATTCTAATTATAATAATTCAAATAAGGTTTCTTTTAGCATATTAATTGTATATACTACAAATATCTTAAACATATTTGATTTAAAGCTTTTTCGACCTTCGACCTATTCGATCTATTCGATCTAAACTTATTCAACCGATTCAATCTAGACTTATTAAATCTATTCAAACAAATTCAAGAAATTAAAACAAAAGTTATTTTGATAATAATATATTTTATTTAATTTTGGTTGATTATATATAAATTTTTAATAATTCTTTTTAAATAAATAAATCTGTTTTTGTTTGTATTCTAAATCTAATACCCTAATTATAGATTATTCTAAATACATATCATTTTTTTTACATCAAAAATTGTTATTTTCAACTATTAATAACTTTACAACAAACCAATAGAATTTGATAAAATTCAAATTATAGGTTTATAGTATATAATTCAATTCTGAAAATTTCAGATTTTTTATAATTTTAATAATTGAAATTACGATTTTTTATTTCTATAAGATTTTATATATAAATTTGAAAATCTTGAAAATCTTTAATAATTTTTGAATAAAAATAATCAAAAATAAAATATAAATTTTTTGAAATCTTTAAATCAAATACAATATAGAAGATTTGGATTTCAAATTTTAGATTATATAAAAAAGCTTTTATTTATATTTTTAGAATTTACAAGGATTAAAAATCTATAATATTTTTATTATAGAGATATCTGTAAACTATTTTTCAAAATAAATTAATTTATTTGATCAATTTTGATATAAATATTTGGAAAAAAATTTATAGCTTATTTTTAATTATTTTTATTGAAAAGTTATTCAAGATTTTCAGATTTGTATATAAATCCTATACAAATAGAAAATCGTAATTTTAATCATTCAAATTTCAATCAAAAAAATCACGAAAAATCTGAAATTTTTAGAATTGAATTATAATTATATAATAAATCTATAATTCAAATTTTAATCGATTTGATTTATTGGTTGTTGAAATATTATAAGATAAAAATTGTCATTTTTAGTATAAAAAAGTGATTCATATTTGGGGTGGTTTATAATTAGGGTATTAAACTTAATATATATTTAATAAAAACTTTTAAAAATTGAAATTTTATTAGTTTTTCTCAAAAAACCAAAGATTCGAGGAGTGCAGGATCCTAATATAAATAAATAAATTTTAATATAAAATTAAATTTTTTGAAAACTAATATTCATTAATACCTTGATTATTTTTTAAAAATCTTTTTATATTTCGATAATTTTATTATCGAAAATATATAAAATAAAATTAATTGATTTTATATCAATAATAATATTTTTTTAATATATAATTCTAGTATATATATTTTAAGATACCTTTTATAAGTTGATTCTTATTAATTTACATTGATTTGAAAAGTATATAAGATTTGTATAAGAACTTTTTAAAAATAATCAATAATATCAATCAATATTATATTTGAAAAGAATTAATAAAATTATATTTAAAAATAAAATAATATATTAACAATTGAAAACTTTTTAATAATTTAATTTTTATGATTTTATAATAAATAATTATAGATTAATAATTAATTGAAAATTTGAATGAAAAATTGAAAGTTCGAAATTGAAGATTACAAAAGTTGAAAATTAAAAGGAAATTGAAGATTGAAAGGTTACAAGAATTAAAAATCAAAAATAAGAAATTTTAAGAAATTTTAAATTATTCTTTTTATTTCTTGAAAATAGAAATTCTTTCAATATTCAGATTATTTAAATTATATAATTATTTTAAATCTTTTTAATATTTTTATATCGAAATATAGTATATAAATTATTCCTTTAAAAAAAAAATTCTGAATAACTTCAAATTCTAAATTATTAAATAAAAAAAGTTTTAAATTATAAATATTTGATTATATTTTAATTATCTTTTAATATTTGAATAATATCTTTATTTCTTTTGATATAATTTGATTTGAATAAATTTTTAAATATTTATATGATTTATTTCTTTTGTTTAATAAATATTATTATCATAATATATTTTATTTTATTATTAAAAATAATTATGGAAATTTTTTTTAATATATAATATAGATTTTTTATGAAATATTATAATTTTTTAAAAAGCTTTTTTAATTGTATTTATTATTAATTTGATTTGTATTTATACATAAATCCCCTACTCTATATTCCGGCCGCCCTTTTACATCAAAAATCGTCATTTTCAGCTATTAATATTTCAACAACCAATGAATGAAATTTGATGAAATTTAAATAATAAATTTATTATATAATTTTAACTCAATTTTGAAAACTTCAGATTTTTTGCGATTTTATTGATTGACATTTGAATGGTTGAAAATTGGAATTTTATTTGTATATAAATTATACACAAATTCAAAATCATAAAATATATTTATAACTTTTCAACAAAATTTATTAAAAATAAATTATCAATTTTTTTGAAATATTTGAATAAACATTATTTAGAATCTTTTTAATATAACAAAAAATAATTTATGATTAATAATTTGATTAAAAATTTTGATTTTACTAAAAAATTATTTATTTAAAAAATTATAAAATCATAATAAATTATTAATTACAAATTATATTTTATTATCTTTTAAAGATTTTAATAAATATATATTCAAATATTTCAAAAAAATTTATAATTTATTTTTAGCTATTTTTAATTATTTTTGTTGAAAAATTATTAGAGATTTTCAAAGGTTTTAAATTTGTATATAAATCCTATACAAATAGAAAATCACAATTTCAACCTTTTATATCTCAATTAATAAAATCGCAAAAAATTTGAAATTTTTAAAATTTACTATTACATAAATAATAAATATATAATCCAAAATTTATCAAATTATATTTATAAATAAAAAAGTTATAAATATCCATTTTTGTGATTTTTGGTAAGGAAAGTAACCGAAATAGAAAAATGACCGGAATGTAGAGTAAGGGATTTATTTATATTATCTTATTTAATATATTATATTTTTTACAGATATTAAATTATAATTTTTGTTTGATTATCGATTGTAGATATTATATTAAATTCTTTAAAACTATATTATAATATTTTATCGATTTTGTTATAAATTATAAAAATCTTTTGATGAAAAATATTTTATTTAGTTTAATATATATTATGAAATAGATTATATTTATTATTATTTTTTTTTTTTTTGATATTTCTTTATATTCATTAATTCATTATTATTTATTATTAATCAAAAATATATATACTTTTTTATTATAAGTTATTTTAATATCTAGAATCTTCTAAATCTCTTTCAGATTCTTGATATTAAAACAAATTAATAATCTTTTTTCGAATTAATCGATTTGTAATAAAAATAAAATATAATAATAATATTCAATATATATTATATTATAATCCTTGAATATATATATAAATATAGACTTATTAAATTTTATATAAAATCTATATTTAAAAGTTTCTTTAATAATGAATTTTAATTTTTTTAAATTATATAGGTTTCTCAAAATTTATAATAAATATTCTTTTTCAATCTCAATTTTTTATAATAATTTGAAATAAATTTTCTTTTTAAATATAATTTTATAAAAATATTTTTGATATCGAATATAAACATTTTAAATTCTTTTTAATAACAATAATTAGAAATAATCTAAATATATTTAATTTTATTATTGATATAATTATTCTATTATAATTCTTTTTGATATTTGATTAAATCTTTTAATTATTAATTTTAATTTGAATTGTTTTATTTTGTTGTTTCTTATTTTAATTATAAATATTTATTTTTTAAAAATTAGATTTTTTTTATAGAAATATATATTCTTTTCAAATATTATTTTGAATCAAAAAATTGATTTCTTTTTGAATAACTTTTTTTATTCGATAATATATTTCTATTTTAATATTATTTTATTATAAATTTTAATATTTTGATTTTTAAACCTTTTTAATTAAACATATTATATTTTCGAAATTATTTATATTTGATAATAAAATAATAAAATCAAAAACAATTTTATTTTTAATATAAAAATCTATTTTGTAATAATTTAGAATTATAATTATAATATATATTTTTTTTTTGAATCTTGATTTTTGTAAATATTATAATCAATATTTTTATAATTTTGATATTCTATTATTATTCTTCAAAATCGAGCAAAAAAGGATCAAATAAAAAAATCAAATAAGAAAAAGTAAATAAAAATGAATTTTCAAAATATCTAATATAAAAAAAAACAAGATATAAAGATAGATTTTGAATAATTATTAATTAATTATAATTTCTGATTTTATTGAAATTGATTTATTAATAAAATTTAAAACAATTGTAAATTCTATTCCGAATTCGAATTCTAGATCTTCAAAAAGTAGATTCTTGAATCAAATTTTTTAATAAAAAATCAGATCATTGTAATATTATTCAAAACAACTTTTTGATTTATTTATTAAATATTATTATTTTCATTTTATTATATATTGATATCGATACATTTAATTTGATTAATTCTAATTCGATAATAAAAGTATTTGATACAATTATAAAATTTAATATAATTTATATTAAAAAAATAATTTGAATATAAATAATATATATATATTTGATATTGAAAATGAAAAAAATATCTTATTAATTATTAATTTATTTTAGGATTTCCAATCTAATTTATATTCTTTATATTTTATAGTCTTAATTTCCAAAACTTTAATTTAAAATCTATATTTTTTTTTTGATAAAACTTATTAATAACAATTTTATTTGATCAATCTATATGATTTAATTTTGAAAAATATATTTTGATATATTTACTTATAATTTGAATATTTCAGAAATATATTAGTTTTTGAAATACCTTATAATTTATTATATTTTTATCTTTTGGGAATTATTGTAGACTTAATATAAATATAATATTTGCTTTTTTATATATTTTTATATTTAGAATTATACTTGCTTTTACATAGATTTATTTTGATATAAAAAATAAATATTATAATTTCGAAATATATATTTAATAATTATTTACAAATGATTTATAAAAGTTCTAATATATTATTGATTTTAATTATAATAATCTTTTTTTTATATATTAATTTAATTTTTTTCTTTTATTTTATTATAATTGAAATAATATTATTTTTCTATAATTACCAATAATTAGTATAAAATAATAATTTTTTCGAATTGATTTTAGAAATAATTTAATAATATTAAAATATATAAATTTAAATCTTTTTGATTTATAAATACTTAACTATTTTGAAATATAGTTAATTATTTTAATAAATATATATTTATTCTAAATATTTAATATAATTAGAATCTTTATTGATTTTATTATATTAGATATTTTATATATATTCTTGATTTTATTTAATCCTAAATAATTGAATCTTCAATATTATAATATATATCTTTTTTTGAATATTAATTTATTATTGATTATTTTTGAAAAAAAAACCCCTTTTTGATTATTTTGATTTATATTGGAAATAAAAAATTATATATATTTTATTTTGTATTTTAATATTAATAATATTTTTATTATTCCTTTTGAAATATATATATACTAGCATAAATTTGTTGACGCTCTATACAAACTACATTGCATTCGAACTGACATTTCCAACCGGATTTTCAGAAACTGACACTGTAAGCCCTTGAAAGAGACATTATAACAAAGCAATTATATAAAAAAAATCTTTTTTAGTTATATTTTTATTTATTTGAATTATTGTTTATAATTGTTTTTTAAAACAATTCTAAAAAATATATAATAAATAATTTCCAAATAATTTTAAATTTTTTTGTAATATATTTCAATATTATTAATTGAAATATTCAGATTGTAATTTATTATATAAATCAATCAAATTATAATCTTAAACAAATCTGAATTCCATTGTTTATATAATATAAATTATCATTATACAGGGATATACAATAAGAATTTTAAAAAGATAAATCTTCAATTATTAAAGATTTTCAAGATTTTTATATATAAATCGTATATAAATTAAAATTTGTAATTTCAACTATTAAAATTTTGATTAATAAAATCGTAAAGAATCTGAAATTCTCAAAATTGAATTTTAATTATATAATTAATATATAATCTGAATTCTATCGATTGATTATAAAGTTATTAATAATTAAAAATTATCTGAAAAGGAAAATAATTCTGAAATGAAATATTAAGTTTATTCTTTATTTATAAATAATATTTTTAGAACAAATTTAAAATGATTTATTTCTGAATTACTATTATCTTTTTATTCAAATATTATTAAAAAATATTATAATTTTATAATAAATAATAATCATTTTTAGTTTAATCAAAAATTCTATTTTGTTTTTATTTTCTTATTTATATTTAGATTTCTGAATTGTATTTGAAAAATATTTTTTGATTATTTTTTCTTGATTTTATGAATCCTATTTTCAAAAAAAAAAATTCACTTTTTTTGAATTTCTTTTTACAAATTTATTGAAATTAAAAGAAATAATTGAAAATATATAATCTAAATATTAAATATTAATTTTTAATAATATTAGTATTACTATTATTATTATTATAATAATACAATATAGATCTAATACCCTACTTTCCAAACATCCCTTTTTCCGAATAGCTTTTTACATCAAAAATCGTTATTTTTAATTATTAATAATTTTATAATCAACAAATAAAATTCAATGAAATTTGGATTATAGATTTATTATATAATTATAATTCAATTCTGAAATTTCAGATTTTTCACGATTTTATTGATTGAAATTTGAATAATTGAAAATACAATTTTTAATTTATATAGAATTTATATACAAATTCGAAAATCTTGAAAATGTTGAATAATTTTTAAACAAAAATAATAAAAAAATAAATTATAAATCTTTTTCGAATATTTGAATATAAATTAATCATTTATATAAATTTCATTAAAAATAATTAATAATTATTGTTTTATTATCGATTGAATATTTTTTTATATAAAGTTTTATATAAATAAAATTTCAATTTTCAATTAAATAACAATTAATAATTATTTTTTTAATGAAATTGATTTATATAATCAATTTTAATACTAAGATTTTGAAAATTTTATAGTTTATTTTTAGTTATTTTTGTTCAAAAGTTATTAAAGATTTTCAAAATTTTCAAAATTTGTATATAAATCCTATACAAATGAAAAATCGTAATTTCAACTATTCGAATTTCAATTAATAAAATCACAAAAAATCTGAAATTTTCAGAATTGAATTATAATTATATAATAAATCTATAATTCAAATTTCATCAAATTCTATTAGTTTATTATAAAATTATTAATAACTTGAAAATAATCATTTTTGATGTAAAAAGATAATTTATATTTAAGGTAGTTTATAAATAGAATACTAGATTTATATAATAATTTTTATTATAATATTCTATTCTTTTAAGATTCTACAATATAAAAATAACAAAAAATTTAAAAATATAATTTTGTTTTTCTTTTATTTTTTTATTTTTTTATTTTGAATATATTTAAATATTCATATTAATTCGAATATTATATAAATACATTGTTTCTTTTATTTCGAAAATATAAATTTAAATTTATAAATAAAATTCGGAGATTTTTAATAATTCAAGATTTATAAAAACAAAGCTAACAATTTGAAAAATTGATAATAATACAAAAAAATAAATACAAACTTTATTTGAAATTATAATATCGATCAATAAACAGTATTATTCTATTATAAAAACTTTTCTATAAAAGATGGTTTTTGAAAAAAAAGCATTTTTCAAATAATTTAATACTAAAAAAAAGAGATTAGAAAATAATATTGAAAAAGAAGATAATATAATTTTGATTAAAATGACTTTTGATAATTTATTATTTGTTGAAATTGTTTTAATTGAATCAATTGAAAGTACAAAGTTTCAAATACTCTTTATAAATCTTTTTACAACCTCTACTATCACAGGTTCAACCGTTCTGGTTAGCTTGTAGAAGTGTATACAGTTTCCTTATTGTATATAATGTATACTTCTTCTAATACCTTCTTTTTTTATCCTTTAGTATTTATAAGATGATACAGATTTATATCATATTTAATCAAATTCTTCAATTTATCAATAACCTTTTGTTTCATTACAAATATTATTTTTTATGAAATTTTTCTATTAAATTCTTTTAAATATTCCAATTGTATATAAAAAACAAAGAATAAAGTTTTATTATATGTTTTCAATTTGATTGTTGTTTTTTTTCAATATCAATTGAAATATACAAATTATCAAGCTTTTTTTAAGAATATATTTGTTATATCGAATTTGAAAATATTATTAAAAATTCCTTTTATATTCTTTTATTTTTTTAATTGAATTATATTTTTTATTAAAAAGATTATATATATCAGCTTTTTTTGTTTAGTATTGAAAAATATAAAATCATTTTTCTAATAAATTTAAAATCCCAATTTCTAGTTTAAATATTTATTTTGTTTAATTAATAATATTATTTTTTTCTTTTGAATAATTCAGAATTCTTTATAATTTATTGAAATTGGTAAATAAAAGAACTAAAAAAATTTAAAAAATTAAAAAGATTAGAAAGATTAAAAAGATTAAAAAAATTAAAAGGATTTCGAAATACCTCTAGTTTGTTTTGTAATTTTATAATTTTTTTTTAAATTTTGATATTTCTTTTTTTAATATTTAAATTTTTTATAACGTAAAACTTGACTAGAAGTGGGTCATGTCATGATATGGGTCAGGTACCTTTACACCAAATTTTGTATATAAAGGTACTTAGAGCGACTTTTATAACTCTACAAATATTAAAGATAAAATTTAAACCTTTGATAATTTGGGTTAATATCTAATAGAAATATAGTATTCAAGTTATAAAACAATTGTTGAGAATCTTGTTCTTGAATTAATACGATTTTAAAAATTTCCATAGTAATTTTTGTTAGGCAAAATTGAAAATTTGAAAGAAACTTTAATATCTTTATTAAACAATTTCATCTCTATATAATACTTTGTCGTATTGAATATTTATATTGAATATATCATACTGCAAAATATTGAAACTATATCTCTAGTGTTTCTAGAGATATTAAAAGTCGCTCTAAGTACCTTTATATACAAAATTTGGTGTAAAGGTACCTGACCCATATCATGCATGACCCACTTCTAGTCAAGTTACGTTAATATATATTCTTTTATATTAAAATTTGCTTTACAAAAGTAAATAAATAAATTATATATATTTCTGTATTTATATCACCAATATTTTTGAATAAATCAAAAACAAAACTTGGATTTATTAATTGATTATTTTTTACTAAAAAAATTTCAAAAGATAATTATTTATATCATATAAATATATCCTTAATAATGTTTCGAATCTTTTTTGTTATACAAAATACTCCGAATATACTTTTTGATAAATTATTCAATAATATAATACAATCCTTTTGTAATAACAAATTAATTATTCTTTTCTAAATATAAATCAAAATCTAAATTTTAATCGTAGATATTATTTAGATTTGAATTTGAATCTGTATAAAAAATTAAATAAAATCGAAGTATCTTCCCTAAACAATAAAATCTTTTGAAAAGTAAATTATATTATTATAATAATAGATAAATCTTTATTTTAATATAATGATATTTTACAAAAAAAGAAAAAAGGTATTAAAAGAAATATAAATTATATATAATAAAAAAACTGTATACACTTCTACAAATTAATCAAAATAAATTAAACCCGTAACATCTATAAATATTGATATAAGTCAAATTTTCAATATTCAAACAAAACAATCTTAGAACCCTCAATTTGAACCTAATCGACCAATTACATTGGTTATTAGATTCCCCGAAAAAAGGTTTCATTTTATAATATATCTTCTAAATCATTAATTGTTTTTTTTTTTTACAAAAGATTATTGAATTTATATCTTTTATATCTGATGAACAATTTGATTATTCAAATCTAGAAAATGAAATTATCAACCTTTTTCAATTGTTTTTAAAAAATATTTTTTATTAATTTAAAACTTTTGTTATCTTTCATTTGTTGTTGTTATCTATAATATCTAGCTTTCCTTTATCAAAGGATTTCCAAGTAAATTTACAAATTGATATTCTTTCTGGAAACGATAAAATTTATACAAATTCTTTGAAAAACATTCCGGATTCTTTTTTTTAATATCCATTTCGAAATTATTAATAATAAAGATCGAATAAATACAAAATATACAAAAACACATCAAATCAATAAATTTACTATCGACGATATTATAATAATAGTATTATTTAAAGAAATACATATAAGTATTAATAATAAAAAATTATTTGTATATATTATTCAATAAAAATATTTTTATAAATATCGACTTCAAATTGAATATAGGGTTTTAAAAACTTTGATCCCAATTCAAAAGCTTAATATTGTTTCAACAATTATAATTATATTAATAATTATTATTGAATCTAATATATCTATTCTTATTAATATTATAATTAAAAAAATATTTATAATAAAAAAGATTGTTATTTCATACAAATATAAAATGAAATATTATATTAATCAATACAATTATTTCAAAAATAAACAAAAATGTTCTATTTATTGTTATACAAACAACGATTTTGATTATAAATATTTTGTTAATTTAATTTTACAAATAGAAAAAGTATTAATATTGATGAAAATGAAAACAACGATAAAATTAAGAATAAAAACAACGACAAGATTATAAATTCCCCTCCTTGCTGAAAAAACAAATAACAACAATTATAAAAACCTTTATTAGTATATATACTAGTTTATTAATTAATAAATTAGATTATTGGTTAATAAATCAATTTATTCAAAAATATATTTTTGTATATATTAGTTCATTTGAAAATGATCTTAATATTTTTTATTTTTGTATATTTTAATTTATATAAAAATCTAATTCATTTATAAATGAACTCGTTTATTAACCAATATATTAATTTATTTACAAATGAATATAGTTCATTAAAGAATACCGATATTGACCAATGAACTAGAATATAATAAATAAAAATTTGAATAATAAATTATATGATTTTTTATAAAATGAAAATAAAAATAAACAAATATATATAAAAATATTTCTAATATTATTAATTTCAAAATAAAAGAAATTAAATGTTTTATATGAATTTTGATATGATTTTGACAATCGACAAACAACTATACACAGTTATTATAAATAAAAATATTTTTTTTATAAAATTTATTTTTTAAAAATATATTATCAAAATCAATTATAATGTTTAGAAATAATACAAGATTATATTAAATTTTAATTAAAACTATCAATATTTTTATTATATTATATTTTAAAAGCATTTATAAATAGAAATATACATTCAATTTATTTTAAAATATTTTATTTTATAATTTTATTATATATAAAAACAAAAAACTTGGTTTTCATACTAATTCGATTTTATAAATTTGTTTTCATAATAATTATCAATAATATTAAAAAATTAATATTCTATTATAGATATAAATATAATCAAAATTATATTAAAATAAAAAATTCTATACTTTATAAAATTTTTAATTCTTAAAAAAATAATAATAATACTATTAACAAAATGAATTCTATAATTCAAAATATCAATATTAATTATTATTATTATCTATTTACAAAATATAAATTGAAGATTATATTAAATTATTTTAAATCCTTTTTTTTTTAATCCTTTATTTTGAAATAAGAATTGATATAATTTACCCATAAAATTATAATCTTCTTGATTTCTATTATTATTTTTATTATTACAAATTAAACCTTGAATCTTATCAATATTATTATACAAAACCTATTTCCTATATAAAAGAATATAAAAATAATAAAATATATATTTGAAATATTTTTCTTTAAGAAATTTGAAATATAATATAATTATATTATTATAAATATCTTTATAAAATTTATAAATTTGATAAAAGAATATATTTTTATTATTAATATTCTTATAATTAAAAAATTATAATATAAATTAAATTTAGATTTATCAATTATAGATTTTTGAAATCTAAGATTAATATATGAATAAAAAAGATTATATGTATATATATATATTGAAATCTATTTATTTCTTTCAATTTTTCAATTTTAAAAATAAAATAGAAATTATTAATAAAAAGATTATTATTATTTAATATAATTTGATTATTAAAAGTTCTATAATTTTTCGAGATACTTTATATATATCTCTTATATTCAATACAACAATTGAATAAATATTTATAATAATTCATGAAAAACAAATTATACATATAATCTATATTATATTAATTGTTATAAATCCTTTTTACAAATTATATAAACTATTTTATTATTCTTCAAAAATAAATCAATAAATATATTAAACTAATTTATAAGAAATTTGATAATATTCGAAAATATAATAATGTTATCTTCAAAAGAGTATTTTATATTATAAATATCAAAGCTTTTATTATAATTCTTATTTATATAAAGAATATAACTTATAATCTTTATAATTATTATATAATCTTAAATTTCTTTTTGTAAATCTGTAAATTAATCAAAACAATTATATTTTTTAAAATAAATAAAAAAGATAAATGCTTAATTTATTTTTTATATTTTCAAAATTTAGAATATATTATTATTAAATAAATTGAATAAATATTACTTTAGATAATATTCTAAACCTTTAATATAATAAAATATTTCTATACAAAATTATTTTATATTTGATTATTAGTTATATAAACAATATTAAAATAATTTCTTTCAAAAACTCAAAGTTACAAAAATTATTATAAATATTCAAAAGGTTTTCAATGTATTTTTAAAATAATATCTATTTAATTATATAATTAAATAAAAATAACTTTTTTTTAAAATTTATAAATTCTTTTCTATCAACAAATTTATTTGAATCAAATTTGAAAACTTTATAATATTAAATCATTGAATAATATATAATATATTATAAAACCTTTTTTTTCGTTAATATTATGTATATTTAATAAAGTTTTCATAATAAAATATTAAAATAAAACTTAATTATATTGATAATATATATTTTTTTAAAATCTTGATTTTGTTTAATAAAAATATTTAAATTTCTTTTATTAACTCTATTTTATATTTTTTCAATAACAAAATTATCAAAATATAAAAGAATCTCCAAAAAACAATTAGAATATTAAAAAATATCAATTTCTAAAAAATCTAATTTTCTATTAATAACATTTTGATTATTTGATATTTTAAAAAGAATATAACTTATTTAAGTTTTTCTAATAAACCTTTTATATTATTTGAAACATTATACAAATCTATAAAATTCGAATTAAATAATTATTAGAATATTTATATATTAAAAATGGTAAATTTATAAGTATTAATATATTACAAGAAATATATACTATTAATTGTAATTTCAAATGTATTAAAAACAAATTTGATATTATTTTCAAAAATTTTGATTTTAATATAAGTTCTTTATTTTACATTCCGATTATCTTTTCATTTTAGTTATTTTTCTTACTAAAAATCATAAAATCGATATTTATAATTTTCTTATTTATGAATATAATTTGATGAGATTTGGATTATATATTTATTATTTCTATTATAATAAATTCTGAAAATTTTAAATTCTTTATGATTTTATTGATTAAATATAAAAAATTATAATTATAATTTTCTATTTATATATAAATTATATACAAATTTAAAACTTTGAAAATCTTTAATAATTTTTTTGGGAAATATTTGAATTTATATTTATTAAAATCGTTTTGATAAAATAAAAAATGATTTCTAATTAATAGTTTATTATGATTTTCTGATTTTTTATATAAATATTTTCTTAATGAAATCAAAACTTTTAATTAAATTATTAATTATAATTTATTTTTTGTTATATTAAAAGGATTATGAATAATATTTATTAAAATATTTCAAAAAAATAACGTAACGTATGGGGAACTCGGACACTTTTAGCCCATCACCAACTTGAAACCGTAATAACTTTTATTATGCATACCCAATCACCTTTTACACCTGCTCAAATTGAAGAGAAGCTTTAAAAGGCCATAATTGCACTTCAATTGAAAGAATTTAAATCAATTAGAAAGGCTGCAGAGCATTTTGAAGTCCCTAAGTCTACCCTAGCTGATAGGCTGGCTGGGAAGAAAACACGTTCCCAAACCCACGAAATGGCTCAAATTCTATCAAACGCAGAAGAAAATACTCTTGTACGATGGATTTCACGACTTACCATCACTGGATTCCCTGCTACACCTATGTTGGTGAAGGAAATGGCCGACGAAATTCGTCTTCGACGCGTTCAAGTCGCGTCATCTCGAAACCCTACCTTGACAGATATCCCACCTATAGGCCACGAATGGATTTATAGATTCCAAAAACGACATCCAGAACTTAAAACATGCTATTCACGTCAATTAGAGTCTAATCGAGCTAAAGAAGCAACTCCGGAAAATATTCAGGCTTGGTTTGACGCGTTTCATACGCGTCTCATTGAGCGAAAGTATGAATTAGATGATATGTATAACATGGACGAAACCGGATTTGGAGTTGGGAGTACTCAAAGTACACGTATTATAGTTGATTCTACTCAAAAATCGAATTGGAAAGTTACAGCTGGCAAGCAAGAATGGATAACTGCATTTGAATGTGTCAATGCAGCTGGAAAGGCTCTATCACCTATGGCCATTTTCAAGGCTCAGAATACGAATTCTGCATGGATTCCAAAGGATACACCTCAAAGCTGGCAGTTCTCTACTAGTACAAATGGATGGACCTCAAATAGTCATGGATTAGAATGGCTAAAAAGGGTTTTCGAACCAGAATCCAAGAAAGTTTCAGGTGACCGGCCTCGACTTTTGATCATGGATGGCCATTCAAGTCATATTACAGGCAGTTTTATTGCTTTTTGTATAGAGGAGGATATCGATTTACTTATGCTACCTCCTCATTGCTCCCATTTGCTTCAGCCACTTGATATTGCGGTGTATGGGCCGATGAAACGATATCATGCTTTAGAGGTCGATCGATATTCTCGAGCTGGTGTAAAGCGAATTCAAAGAGCTGAATGGGTAGAACTCTTTCAAAATATTAGAAAAAAAAGCACTCAATTCTTCTAATATTAAAGCTGGCTGGAGAGGAGCTGGTTTGGTACCTTTTTCCCCACGAAAAGTACTGGATACATTACCATTTAACTCCTCCCAGCAACCTTCTACTCCACAAATGAGAACCACCAATCAAGACCTAGACTTATCTATACTCAGAAGCTCTCCTCCAGATGGGACAGAGCTAAGGCAAGCAAATCAGATCTTTAATACAGCTCTAGCAAACAGTGGTTCTCCTGCATCACCAACTCGTCGATATGCCAAGAGAATGAGTAGGCTTGTAGAATCTCAAAATGCTGAGATAGGCCTACT
The DNA here is from genome assembly GCA_025389075.1 of Sclerotinia minor. Classification (NCBI taxonomy): domain Eukaryota; kingdom Fungi; phylum Ascomycota; class Leotiomycetes; order Helotiales; family Sclerotiniaceae; genus Sclerotinia; species Sclerotinia minor. Next base: position 760,787 of record QRFH01000013.1, on the reverse strand, counting down.
TCGGAAACAGCTCTCTGATGCTCAGGAAGTAATTGAGACTCGAAAGAAGAGAACTAAAGGCAAGAGAGTCAAATTACAAGGTCAATTTGTCTTTAGTACTGAGGAAGTACTGAAAATGGTACGTGAGGCGGAGGAAAAACCTAAGGAGAAAAAGCCACGAGGACGGCCACGCAAACGCCCAATTGAAGAATCAGAAGAAGAGATTGAAGAAGAAGAGGTAGAGAATAGTTCAAGTGATTCAGAATTGGAATTGGAGGATTGTGTGGCTCGTAGAACAAGATCGCGTGTAGAATAATTGAAAAAGTGTCCGAGTTCCCCATATGTCCGAGTTCCCCATATGTCCGAGTTCCCCATACGTTACGTTAATATAATTTATTTTTAATTATTTTTAATGAAAAATTATTGATATATTTTAAATTTTTAAATTTATATATAATTTGAATACAAATGGAATTTTGATTTTCAATTATTCAAATCTCAATTGATAAAATTACAAAAAATCTGAAATTTTCAAAATTGAATTATAATTATAGAATGAATTTATAATTTAAGTTTTATTCAATTTTATTTATTTATTATTAAAATATTAATAACTAAAAATGACGATTTTTGATATAAAAAAATGATTGGAATAAAAAGGTAATTGGAATATATAATAAATTTAATAGATTAAATATAATAAAAAATTATTAATTAATGATCAGAAATAAAATTTAAAATAAAAAATCAAAATCTTTTCGAAATTTAATTTATTTTATAAATATTTTCATAAATTATTAATTATTAAATTCCTTTATAGAGATATATTTAATATTATTAAAAATTTAAATATAAAAATATAAACTTTAATATTATAAAAATAAAACAAAATTTTATTATATATTATTTATTATACAAAAATTTAGAAAAATTTCAATAAATGATTATTGAAACTATTTTTATTTCTATCATTTATATAAAAAAGTTTAATTTATTTATTTTGATTTTTGAAAAATGTCTTTGAATATTTTGAATTTCTAAATATTATAAACTTTTATAATACTATTGATTTTTGGTAGAATTTAATATCTATATCTCAAACTTTATTTTTTTCTAAATATTTTATTAATAATATCGATTTTTTTATTTTCTTTTTTTGCTTTTCTTTCAAAACTATAATACTTTTATTTTTTTATTAATTTGTTTTTAATATTATTTTGATTTTTCAATTATCTTTTATATATAAAAAGTTTAATTTTAAAAATTAAATATTTTTATTTCAATAAAATAGAAAATTGTACTTAAATAATTTATCGAAATTTATTATAATTTCAAAATAATTTAAAGATAATACTAATATAAATCTTTAATTTAATACATTTTTATATTTTTCAAGAAATCATAAAATATAAATCTAAAGTTTAATATTATTAATAATATTATTATTATTTGATTTTTAAAAATTCTAATAAAAATTATTATTTGATGAAAAGATTTTTTCGAAAATATTTATTTTTTTATTAACTTTAATATAACTTTGAATAATTTATTTATAATTATTTTGTTATTTAATATTATTCTTCAATTTATTAGAATTATCAAAATTCGAAATTTGATTTTTGTTTTTTTATTTATATTATAATCAAATATAATAATAAAATAAAAAACAGTTTTTATATAAAATTCTTTTTTAATTTTTTTTAAAAAACAATTTATTTTCTTTATATTTCATATATTTCATAATAAAATATTTTTTAATATAATTTTTGTAAAATGAAATTTTATTAATCAAATATTTTAAAAATCAAAATTAGTTTTATATTTAACAATTGAAGCTTTTAATATTTTGGAAAATAAATTCAATATATTCTATTAAAAGTTTTTAATTTTTGTATTTTAATTTTTAGATTTTTTATTTGAATTTTTAATATTCAAAGAAAATTAATAAAAAAACAAATTATTTCAAAAAATAATATTAAAAAGTATTAAAATTCTTCAATAAAAATTCAATTTTCGATTAAAAAATTATTATTATAAAAAATAAAATTTAAAGAAATAAGCGATTGAAAACTATATTTTAAAAATATCTTTTGATTTAATATTTATTAATATTTATTTTATTGATAAAAATCAATATAGAAAAAGTTTTATTTACTAAAGACCTGTATTCTTTGGACCCTTGGCTTTTTGAGAAAGTCTAATAAAAATTCGGATTTTAAAAACTTTTATTAAATATATATTAGAATATGAACAAAAAGAGGTTTACTTTATTAAAAGAATTTATTAAATAATTTATTTATAATAAATCGAAATTAAATAAAATTTGTTATTATAAAATAATTTTTTATAAATAGAAATATTTAAAATAAATCTAAATAAAAAAGAAATTTATTGATTATTATTTATAAATAAAAAAATTGTTTTAATAATAAATTTTTTTATTTTAATTTTTAGAATTTGTTTTAATAGGTTTAATAGGTTTAGGTTGAATACATCGAATACGTCGAATAAGCTTAGGGTCGAATAGGTCGAAGGTCGAAAAAGCCTAGGGTCGAATAGATTGAAGGTCGAAAAAAGCTTTAAGTCAAATATGTTTAAGATATATGTAATATATATGGTTAATATACTAAAAAAAACCTTATTTGAATTATTATCAATTAGAATATTCAGATTACAATTCATTGTATAAATCAATCAGATTACAGCTGTTAAACGAATTTGAATTTCTCAATATATATAAAGTATATAAAATACAAATCATTATTATATAAAATATATAATAAGTTTTTAAAAAGAATAAACCTTTAATTAATAAAATTAATAGAATAAATAAAAGTGAGATTATTTTCATTTTTTTTTTAAATAAGTTTTAAGAAAAATTATTATTTTAAATTATATAATTATTAAAATTTAAAAAGATTGTTAATTTGGATTATATAATTTTTAAAAAATGGAATTATCTATTCAACCAATCAAACACTGTAGAATTATCAAAATTCCTTATTTTATTCAAATCTCTATTAATCCTTTATTATTATAATAATAGCTGATCAATTATTATATATATTATAACAAGCTGATGAATATACTCGGGTAAATTTTTAAAGACATATAGACGAAGCTAAATCACTTATTATTCTTTCAAACCTTTCTTGAATTTCTTCAAATTTTATATACTTATTAATAAACTTATAAATTATCTTCATACAAAATCTTATTAAATATTATCAAATATTGAAGAAATTATAATTAATTGAATTAAGTGAATAATTAAATTTTCTAATATATTTTTGAATTATAATAACTTTATAGAAATTGAATATTATTTTTGAAATTTCAATAATATATTAATTGAAATAACGTAACTTATGGTGAACCAGGTCAGGTACCTTTACACCAAAATTTTGGTGTAAAGGTACTTATAGCGATTTCTTATAACTCTACAAATATTAAAGATAAACTTTAAAGCTTTAATAATTTAGTTCAATGTCCAATAAAAATATAGTATTAGAGTTATAAGACAATCATAAAGAATTTTGTTCTTGAATTAATACGATTTTAAAAATTCCCATAGTAATTTTGTTAGGCAAAAATGAAAAATTTAAAGAAACTTTAATATCTTTATTATAACTTATATTTGTATATTTATATAATACTTTATCATGATTCAATATTTATATTGATTATATTATACTTTAAAATATCTAAGCTATATCTCTAATATTCATAGAGATATAAAAGTTATATAAGTACCTTTACACCAAAATTTTGGTGTAAAGGTACCTGACCCGGTTCCCCCATATGACCCGGTTCACCATAAGTTACGTTATTAGATTTCGATTGGTTATTTTACTTTTTTTATATCTTTATTTTTCGAAAAGTTATTGAAGATTAAAATTAAAAAAACATCTAAATTAATATGCTTTGAGCGGTAAATTGGCCTATACGTCCTTAAAAATCTCGCCGAGTATGTGATTATATCATTACAAAACGGCTAACGCTAGAAAAGACCTTGTTCAAGAACTTTTCACCGTGAGTAAGTTCTAGGATTCTTATAATACTCTACAATGATTTGTAGATCGGATTAAATATTTCAGTTTATAAACTAGACCCGAATCATTAAACCCCGCAACTAGCCAAAAAATGATATTTCTGGGGGATAATTATAGGGTCTCGAATGTTAAAGGTTAGTTGTATTTATTCTAATTATAATCTTCTGGTAATCTAAACTCTTATTTCTCCCCTAGTAACGGCCCTCTTCTGATCGGCTCCAACATTTGAAAACTCATTCTAGGTGGAAGCTCATCTTGTGTCCAATGTATCATGCCATGCCTCAACCAACCCGCATATGTTCCAGGTATAATATCAGACCCATCATTCTTCCTCCACAGTGATCCTAACGTCTCTCCAAATACTCGTAAGATGAGACCATGGGCTAATTTGAAGCCGAAACTCCTTTTCAAGCATGCTTCCACTATTTCTCGTGCCTCCTCTTGCTCTGCGCTCTCCACTTCACCCTCATGAGGTATAAAGAGTGACATCAGATGAAATGCCTTTCGCCCATCCCATGCTGTAAATTCATTAATAAGCTGTGAACCTTCTATGTACTCGATGGCATATACACGCTCAGCGGAATACTTCGGCCCGTTCCAGTTGTCATTTTCATCAATTAGTCCCATCACCATCGTCATTGTTTGTCCCTGAATGATATAATCCGTCAATAACTTGCTGCAATCTTCAGCCGAAATGGTGTTCCCGTCTTCCTCAATGGTAAATGAGCCCCCAATTAACTTGACGCCTCTCAACAAAGGACTAGAGTGCATACCCTCGGTGCTTGTTTTGCCACCATCTGCGGCCCACAGGGCTAGCAATAGCTTGTGGCATCTGTCGACCAGAGGATTGTTTCGTCTAGAAGCCAAGAAGTAATTCGTGAGACAGCGCTCTTCGACTGTTCCTGCATTATATGACAGAATCTCGAATGGCGAAGTGTTGTTGTCGACGGTCTCCCGCCACAAACGATCCAAATCACCGATTTGCATCATTCCCACATCGGCATACACGCCGCCGTACTTGAGCAGGAGGGGAAACCGAACAAGGTCGGATGTGTGTTGCGGGCCATAATCGCCTCCGATGGTATTGTCTGCAAAAGCACGTGGGAAAGTATTGAGGCAAGAGATATCCAGAAAGTTCGCCACATTAAGAGATGACGACGGTTGGCGATCGAGGACACGGATAATCCAACCTTGTTTTGAAAATCGTCGGTGCCAGGCGCGGATATTTCGTTGAGCATAATGATGCATGGACAGAAAACCATTGTGCCAGAAAAACCAAATGTTCTTGTCACTTGAGACTGGCGATGGATGCAGAAGATCATAATCAATTTCCGAGTCTGGTCGTAAATCGAGAAGTTCCGTTGGAGTGTCGTGGACCCCTTCAGGGCGAGAATAAAGATTCGAGGTGGAATAAGTCATAGTGCTTGGCTGCGTAGTATTCAAGGATTTTTGACTTGGTAGCATGAAGCAGCTGGGTGAGAATGCGGGTAAAAAAAATAAAAACCAAATTTCAGAAGCTTACGAGGCGACTTGCCATGCTGTACATGTAAATAATCGATGCTTGAACCTTTGCTCTTGAGAAAAGTACAGTTGGGAACTGACTGTTTAATACCTACTTATACTTGTGGATGCATAATGTTTGCATTTAGAACTTCTCAACCTCTGCGACTGTCGTGGATTCCAAATCGGCTTGGGGGTTGAATTGTCCGAATAGAGTAAAGTGTTTTTTCGACTCATCAAGAGTCTGTTCGATTGCTAAAAAACAGTCAAAATGAGTCATTTCAGCTTTTGTTGCCCTTACTATACTTATTAGTGCTCCAAGTACCTAGCATTTGTAGCTATCTATCGTAGATAAGATAAGTCTTCGAGGGCGCGCTAGAAATAGGTGTGTACAGTAATAAGCACTGTATTAATTAAAAGGCATTGATGCGACATACAGCCCTCATATTTTTGCCAATGTAGAGCACTTCTGATGCCACCTATCTGGTCGAGTTGGCAAATTATCACTCAAACATACAAAGACATCGCTGAAGTCAAATTTGAGGCGCCATACTCACTTCAACTTGATGATAGCACATCGGCTCCTGTTTCAATGTAAAATAACAAGTTAATTCTCGCCGACTATCACTAACATGCCAGAAACATTCCTCATTAACTACTCAAATACACAAAAGAGAGTCGTGTTTATCCCAAAAGAAGCTCAGCTCCTTGCTATACCTGCAATCACTTACCCGTTCGTATGTGGATATGCAAGGCTAGATCCGGGAATACATCCAAATGAACTCCTGCGATACTAAGCACAACAAGACAAGTGAATACTCTTGGTGAACCCCTCTTTTGGCCGTGAAATCCCATGATTCCATTGATAACCACCATTAGCCCCTACTGCAAGTATCTAATATTCCAAAGCATGGTTGTTAAGTTCTCTTACGTCTTTATGTTCATTCGGCGGGCCTGCTTCTCCTGGTTCTCCTTCTCACCCCTATCTACAACATCGTTTCCTACCTCCGTTGTTTTGCCATTTGATCCATTAAGCACGCCACTCCCAATCAATCCTAAGAATGTTCTCAGGTCTTTCTGTACGGTTGCCAAAACAGCCATGCAATCACCACAGACTCTCAAGCAGCACCAGGTGCATTTCCACTGTTGTTCGAAATCTCCCTTCGAGCAAGTTTGGCATTGAAGCGGACATATATTGTTACGTGATCGCCGCATAAATCTGTGATTTTGGAAACAATTGATATGTTGCAATGTGATGGGAGGTGCTGCTAGAATTGTTCCAGAAGCTGGAAGTGCGGAAGGGGACAAAGGGAAGTAGGAGTAAGACAAAGACGTCGCCCGAGAGGTGGTAGTTCGAGAAGTTTGGCGAGAATGAGGGTTTGTCGTAATAGTAGGAGTTGTTGACGTGATAGATGGCGAGAAGGATGCCGATTCGACCGGGGGTGAGGGTCGAGGTGTAAGGATGGTTTTTGTGGCATGTGGCTTATGAGGTTGCGGGGAGCGGACGGCACTCGGGAGAGAGGTGATGGTCAAAGTCTCGGAGGGATCCCGAGAATGATTGTGATTAAGAAGGTCGGGTACGATGGAGGACTCCTGTGGTGTTGATGGGTAACCTGCTATTGGCGCCGAAATGCCGTGTGTGTGACCATTATCAGACCTCGTGGGTACTTGAGGTGAAGGCGATAGACCATCAGATACTGTACTTTGTGACAACAGCTTTCGCGTAGAGGATAGACTCTGGATTTCATCAGATTTTAAATATTCTGGTGTGGGCAGACCCTCCTGAGGTGGATAAAGCGAGTTCTTGGACTGTAGCGCATTTTCTTCTCTCAGATTTTGGGACTGATCCATGTCAAAGTCGCCATGCCTAGTAGATCCATCAGTTTGATCTGTGGCTTTTCGTTTGCTGATATCTTTCAGCTTCGAAACTTTTGCTCCCATCGGCGGAACTGCTGGTGCTTGCGGCGCTTCACGAGTTGGTATAGGACCTCGTTCTCTATCCGAAAGTCCTCTAGATCGAAGAGATTGACTAGGTATTTCGGGTAAGGAACGGTCGGATGCTGCGTTGGTATTTTTGGAAGGAGGACTCGCTGTCGAGCCATTACTCTTTTGGAGTTTCAAATCAGGAAACTCAATTCCCTTTTGAGTCACCAAAGACCTCCTCCTCCAAATTTCTTGCCCTGGAGACGATCTCAAACTTGATGTCGAACTCGGACTTTCCGGATCCTTATTTGGTGTCTCGAGAAATATTTGAGTCTGTTCATCTTTCTCTGGTATTGGGGGAGTTTTGCGAAATTCCGATCCAGCATAACTAAGTGAATCCTTGGTAGAGTTGCTATTTCCAGATAGACTTCGAGACAGTACGGATTCAGAATAGCCTAAAGATGATATGCTTGCAATGGAACTTTTTTTAGAGGCACTTGAAGTACTTCCAATGGCTCGACGTGGAATTGACATTGCCCTGGAGCTTTTCCTCTCAGGCAGAGAACTGCTTCTTTCTGGCAAAGAGGTTGAGATTTTCGACATGATCGTCCCTTGTGAGTCTTTCAGCTCTGAAGGAGTAGTGGGAAGTGCCTTGGTATATTTGGGCTGGGAGTGTAGATATGGGAAATTGATTCCCCTGCCCATCTGGTGATCTTGTGCTTGAGAACCTCAGTTCTTCTTTTTGAATTGTTTGATTGAATTTGGATAATAAATGTGAATTGGATCACAACTGCAGCCGCCAGCAATAAAAGAAAAGAAATAAAATCAGAAATCACACAAATTCCAAGATACAACTTACGTTGGTAGTCTGGTACAATATAAAACAAGGTCGACGGCTAGGATCCCTTGAAAATGTCAAACAACGGGATGATGGAATAATAATAGCTTCGCAAGGGCGTGTATGGACTAGATATCTTGCAAGTTGCAATGAAGTTCATGCATTTGTTTGACCTAAACTTCTTAATGGATTTGTCCAGTAACGCATGGATATGGATATTGATAATGATGAAGATGAAACAGGTGAGGAGTTCCAGAAGGAAATTTACAGAGGAAGGAATGGAAAAGGTTGAGACAAATTATATTTTCTAATAATTCATCTCATTCCGAACAATGCAATGCACATGTATGCTTGGAGGGTAGAGGATTGAGACGAACCTCTCGGCTTTCAGATGGGCGTGAGAACAAAAAGATTTGATATTCCGATGATTCCGTACTCGAGTAGATGATAAACAGATATGTAGGAGTGGTGTAAGATAACTAGGTAGATGGACAGACAAAGAGCAAGGAGTTCTGAGGAGATACATGGCTAAATTGCTTGTGTACGTAGATGATATCGATGAACAGATATCATTTAGATGGGCAGATGGACGGCAGGTACTCTTTTTGCAAAAAGGAATTTCTATGCTCAATACACTCATATGTGTATGTTAGCAAAGCCTTAACTTATCTTGTACTTTTGATATAAGTCTCAGTTGCCTTTAATAAGTAAGAATTTAATGAGAAACATGTTCTTATCTTTATTCCATAGGGCGGTCTATCATCCATCGAGCTGTTACCGTAATTGTGTTGTCTATTGTTGTTGCTGTTGGCGTCAATTTTTTGTATTTTTTTGTTATCGATTGCGACCACTACCCACCAGCCGTTGATTTGTGACAACACAACGCACTTGACAGAAACACAACTTCTGAATCTGATGCTATATAATTCCGATACAGCTGTTGAGGCATACCTTTTATCTGATTCATCATCACAAGTTACTCCAATGTCATCTATATTGTATATTAAATATTCCACAGCTTGCCATTAGATGATGTACCCGTCCGTAGCTTACCGCAACTTTAAGTGATTCTCCATACTGCAACTTCACTGCACTGCACTGTTGTTCTCCCTCTCGAGTTGTCAATAAGATATGCCAGGATGGGATGTCAATAATGTCATTCATGTCTTGTCAATACAGTTACACCTAACCACTTCACGTTCCGCATTGTATCTCTTTCTTTTTTTTTTTTTTTTTTTTTTTTTTTTTTTTTTTTCAAAAAATCAATTAATGATCCAACTCAATCCATACACAACTTATAAATCATGTCGACAATACCATCCAGGACGAGGTCAATTCGTAAACCTACAGAGAGAATTACTAATATTAGTCGATCCGATAAATCACCTGTCGCTGCAGCTCCCGAGGGTACAGCTTCACCGAGTCGTTTACCTACTATCAAACCACGAAGAACAACCATATCAACTGCTTCGAGCACTTCGACCTCTACACGACCTCCCGCCACAAGCTCAATTGGAACCAGCAGTGCTTCCATACGACCCCCGTCCACTCGCGCAAACATAAGCAAGCTTCCCACGAATGGACTTGCTCGATCGACTTCAATTCGAAATACATCCGCCGCGACGTCTGAACCGGTGAAGGATCGTTCAAGGCCACCCATAACTTCTTTAAATCGACAAATTTGTACCTCGTCAAGCACGTCTACCACTGCAAGACCAGGCCATCTACGGAGGAAATCCTCATCGACCACTCTAAATAACCCCTCCACCGTCCTCCGCCCACCTAGTCAATCGTCACAAAGATCGCGCCCGCCAAGTCAATCATCTCAAAGAGCACAACCCCAAGATGCTTCGGTGAGAACTCGTCCACAGTCCCTGTATGCAGACACATCAATTCGCAAACCTGCGTTTTCTACTCTCCAACAACACTTTTCCCCGGCAAAGAATATTGGTTCTAAACCGCATCCTGCCACGTTCCTCGCTGCTCCAACTCCTAGTAAATTACCTTCCAACATCGCAATAACTGCAGAAGCCGCGAAGCTCCAAAATGAGCTGCTGCAACTACACATACTGCACAGAGATGCGGAACTAGTGAACAGACAGTGGAAAGCTAGCGCGAAGAAAAAGCTTGGGGAAAAGTTCCAATCAGCGGTGAAGAGATATGATGAGTTAATCCATCTCGAGGTGAAGGAAGCTGGAAAGGTTAATGCTGCTGCTTTAAAAGAGTGGCAAGGCGTAGGAACTCCAGGCTGGGGTCTAGGGGAGAGGATTCAGTTGCTTGACGAAGTACTCAATGAGGCTTGGAATCTAGGCGAACCCGGAGGAAAATACGCCAGATTAGTGAGAAAATTTGAGAAGTGGGTTGTCAAATGCGAGCAGATATTGAAGGATAGGGAGCATGACCAAATGTTGGACGAGGAAGAGGAGGTTGTGTTTATTGAGGAACTAGACATGGCATGGAAAGATGAATGTTTGGTTCTGAAGAGGAAACTCGAAGGATGGCGAGATGCTTTAGGAGATCTCGGGAGGTTTGAACAAGAGTCCACAATGGCGAATGTGGTGGGTGGGATCAGAGCCTTGGTAAGTGGCATGCTTTTAGAGTTGGAGACCATGGCGCAAATCGAATCAGATGCCCTGGCATTGGAACAGGAATGCATCAAGAGTGTGAATGGAGGTTTAGAACATGACGATGATACCCCTGTCGCAGGCGCCGTATGGAGGTTTATGTGAGCTGTTATGTGTTAAGGAGGGCTAGATCGCTTTCGTGCCATATCCTCTTACTTCGCATGTCATCAACGTTAATGGTTTAAATACACAATCACAGACGCTAATCCATGAAACCTGATACGAATACTATGAAACAAAAGAGATTGCAAGGAGACAATATTGCCACTAGGAAAATTTTTATTTATTCTTATTGTTATTTATGGTATCTCACACAAGCATATTAGGACATTCTGCAAAACCCCAGCCATTCCAGTTACCGGCATCCAGCCTCCGGTTCGAGCAGCCCAAAGCACCGTATGTCCTTAACCAAAAACTCCGTTGAACTCAAGCAAGCTATGCACAAATACTCACTGCAGACCCTCGATCAAAGATCACTCTATCATAGACTGAAGAAAAGCAATGCTATTAAACCTGTGAAGGCCTTATACACCTGTATTAATCTCCAATAAAAGAATGATCATTGATGACAGCATACCCTCAAGATATGAACCAAGTCCACTTTATGCACCGAAATTTGCCTTGAAATTGCTTGTCACAAGAATGCGAAAAGAATTGTTGAAAAATCGTAACCGATCAAACTCGTTGGCTAGCAAAATCTAGGACCTCGCAATCATCTTCAAAGAAGCCTTCCTCATCTACGTTGTCTGGATTTATGGCACCATTAGTGCCAGCACCCTTGCGCCTTCTCGTAGTAACTACAATCTGCTCCATGTCTTCATGACTGCTGTCCGCGATCCTCATCACTCGCTCGATGGCAGAAGACGGAAGAGCCCTATGATAAGAGGAAGTTTCGTAATCATCTTCTGTAAGTTGGGGGGGACCAACATCCAGTCTCACACTTCTTATAAGGCCACCGAACGCCCACGCATTCTTTGTCGATTCAGCCACAATAACGTCAGATGAACCACCTTTAGATGTGGAAGATGAGGGTGTAGCCGTTTCATGAGAATATATATGGAGGTTAACCCGGCGATCTGTATGAAATGGCTGATATGGTGCATTCGACTCAATCTCTGCTTGAGGTATGGAACTTTCAGCTCCAGAGGGAACCGATACGCGACTTGATGCCTGTCTCGCCTTCCAATTATCACCTGAATCTCTGGCTAATGTCCCAAGAACATCGTCGGGTAGTGGCCCTGGCGCAATTCTAACGTCAGGTAGAGATGGTACTTGAAACTCGACGTATTTGGCACCCCTGGATGCTTTTTGCTTGTCCGCCGGACGATCTGCCCTTCTACTTTTCACTGTGTAGATTCGGACAATCCCTCCACCGACTACGACGATTGAGTCGCCATGTTTCCCATTGTAGAATCTGACGCAGTTCGGGCTGGGGATATTTCTGCTCTTAGGTAGGTGCAATTTCGTTCCGCCAGACTTTCGCATTTCATTCATCTTACCAGTTGCAGCCCCTACAGATCTGCTAATCCCAGCAGCCAATGCTTGTGTTCCCTGGCCTGCTTGCGACTTCACACTAGCAGCAGTGATGCCAGGAAGACCGACACTACTTCGCCGCCTGCGAGAACTGACGAGAGGTCGAGCTACAGTCCATAATGATGAAACAGCACTTGAAGCCACTCCGACAGCAGAAAGAGTAGCATTTTTGTTATCGAGACTTGCCTGATCAGAGCTCCCTGAATGAATCCGGCGTCGTGGTGGAGGCCATGTAAAAGCGCTAGCAGGAAGGTCAAGAATATGAACCGTCCCAGGCTCCGTTACCATTGCAGCACGCTCACCATGTGGTACGGTCCATACGACGTCCACAATTCTTGCAATGGTCATGCGCGAGAATTGTGCAATCTGCCGAACATGTGATCCATGTACACCTCCACCTTGGGAGCCCGCCCCTTTGAGAAGAGATGACCTTGAATAATGCAACCGCATGAGGTCCCAGACAAACTGGACATCGCCTTTGCTGCTTGCGGTGAACAAAGCGAGACCGCTAGGCGCAAGTGACAGGAAGCTACACCCATGCGGCACGGGAAATGTAGCTAGAGGGTGAATCGATGACCCCGAGGTCTGTTGTGTTAGCGAGTCTAGGTCTAGAATTGAAATTAATCCAGGATCTTTGCTTGTCGTATTTGCTTGGCCATTGAGTCCATGCGTGGGAGGAAACTGGGGAGAAATGTTCTGCGGTGCTGAATACGTGCTCCCACCATTCGCTTGCTGAGGTGTCGCGGACTTGTTCCAGTAATTGTTCCAATACTGAGCACCTTGCTTCCCGACATATCCAGATATTTCAACAATTCCTTGTGTTGCAGCTTGAAGAACTTGTTTTAAAACCCCTTCACCGCCGGGAGTATCCACCAGACAGTTTACTGCCGGAATATGAGGAGGAGCTTGTGAAATAAGGCCAGGTACGCGCCCTGTTGCAAGGGTCTCTGGAACAGTAGCACGGAGTGAGATTTGGGAAGATGCTGCCGAGGGACAATAGGCCAGCCAACGTCCATTCAAAGATAATATTGAGGCTTTGTATTGGGATCGTGGGCTGGCTTCCGCCTGACGTCCACCTTCCACAAAATTGTTAAAAACCGCTGGATCTACAGAAAGACCGTGTTGAACAGTTGTCCATACTTTCCCAATACACTTGAACTCGACTTCTGAAACAGTCTTGTCCTTGTGCCGAAAAATCCATGTTTCACCAGTGATACCCGAGGCTACGACAACATTGCCCCTATCCGCTCGAATTGTGAACGACCCAACCGGAGCAGGTGCTGTAAATAATGGACTTGACGGAGGTATTGGCAAGTGTATTTTTGGAGTACATAGCAGAGTGGCAATATGTCTCCTTGTACTTAAAGAATATACTTCGACTGTTGTTTGATAATATTCTATCAAGTCATCATCATTGTCGCCATGGATGGAGCGGGTAGACAGCCTTGGAGAACCCATCGCATCAGTCGGCGCGGGAGGGCTTTCCGGAGACGCAGTATATTCAGCACTGGTATTTTCGCCGATTGTACGAACGGGACCGTGAACAACGACAGCGATCAAAGGGTATTGAACGGAATGCTCCGATCTAGCGGTCCACGGAAGGATTTTGGAGTTGTAGACTCCACCTCTCAACCCATCTAAATTGAGTATCTTATTCACACCTCTCTTGTTGACATTGTGAATACTTAGCCCGCCCTCAAATCCAGTAACGATCACACTATTTGGAGGCTTGCTCGCATCCTGAGCCGGATAACTATCAAATCCACAATAAAAGCCTTTCTCTCCAGGGACCAAACCCGAGGTTCTAGGTGACAACATAAGATTGGTATCCGGCGCTCCATGGAAATGAGCCTGAGGTTGATGTGGAAGCGGTGGATAAGGGTTATATCGTATCGCTTGTGATTGTTGTGAATAGGTTGAGGTACGCCGAGCTGCAAACGCCAGTGTGGAGTGATATTCTTCAGGACTGTATGGAAGATTTCCATCCATTTGGTAGCTCAGCGGTCTTCTACGACCTATTGTATTTAATGGAGGAGAAGATGAAGGGATGTGAGATCCCTTCGGTTCTTTTCCAGGGTAGCCGTAGTTCGTGATCTTGTCTTCATATGAAGATGGTAGGGTAGGAGGCGATTCACCTAGGCTTATCAGGATGTTCGGAGAGCTGGAAAACGCCGGAATATTCTTTGCCCATTCATTTGTGTTGTGCGTAACAGAAGAGCCTTGAGAAGTCGATGATAGCGCATCCAACATAGGAGATGTCACTGGACTTTCACTTTGTGTAGAAACTATCGGTTTCGTCTCTGGAGACGGAGTCTGAGAGGGTACCGCGGAAGGCTTATTCTTACTAGACAAGTCGGCAGGTTAGCAACTGAACATGTCATGGAGGGCCGTCATGAACTGAAAGCGACTCACGATTTCGCTGCATTGCTCTTTGTCACCGCAGCCATAATCCCTCCAGCAGCACCGCCATCCTTCGCCGTCCCATTCTTCTTGGAGTTCTTGGTGGGAATCTGCACTCCAGCTGAAGCGCCTTTCGTTTTGTTGGATTGTGATGTTCCGCTCGAAGTATGGTTGATTTCGGTATCGAATGAGGTGGGCATTCAAATGGCTATAAGACCTTAAAATAGAAACTCGTGAACTCTGCCGCTATTGCAGTGTTTATATCTAGGAATTGGGTTCAGTCAAAAGGTCGACAAGATGACTAGATTCGCGAGGTGTTTCGGGTTGCCGACAAGTCAATACAACTCCCGGCCTTCCTGAACGGTCAGAATTCAGGAGAACGCTCGGGAATCTCAGTAAAAAAAGAATGTGGTTTAGAATACCAAGAAAGATGTGCGCGTGTGCAAGTATATTTATTTTCTAGGGAAAACGAATTAATGTTGGTAAATGATGTATTTATTGTAGGTTGTTGTCACTCTTTGCTTTGTAAAGAGCTCGCTCCTGAGTCCAAGCTGGGCCCGGCTGGTTATCTCTGGCTGGTATGTATATGTTTGCGGTATGAAGTGAAGAGGGGCATCGCCAAGAGTGGGTGGGGAGATCATGTACACAGGCACGAGTTGATTGTACCAGGCATTTATTATACGTAGTGTATGATACGAAACTTGTGAAGGGATATTAATGTATATGTTTTCGTCAATGAAATGAGAGAGAGAGGATATAGATATATATAGATATATATATATATTTATATATATTTACATAATTCCATATAATTAGTTGTGACTTGTATCTTTGCACACTTGATTATTAACCATTTACCTCATTATATCACTTGATATTGTCATTTCCATTTCCATTACGCATACCGAAAGCATCTATCCTATCTTCGGACTGCTATTGCCATAGTCCTTTGTGCTAATTATACGTCATCAATGAATCAATCAACATCTACGAGTAATCAAAGATCAATAAGGATATTCTGTGCATATGTCTACACCGCATGTGTTGTATATGCCATCTTTGATATGTACCGGTACAATGCTATGAAAGGAGATACCCCTTCCATTTACTGGCCTTGAAAGTTGATCCCATGACCTAATTCTACTGAGCTGATGTCAGAAGGCTACTTACGTAGTATACACACCTATCTAGCACGCCTGGTGGCCCTCCTGATCTAGCTGCTGGGAAGGGGGTTTTTAGAAAGACATAATTAACCTTAACCTTGCTTATTTAGGGACGGATGTCGATCTGATTAATACCTTCGTACATAGACAACTATATTGTGGTTGAGACATCTCTAAAAACTATTGATAAGTTACGCCCTTTTCTCTGTCTGGCTTGAAGCCTCTTAAAAGATTCGATCTTATCCATATCAGGAACTGGAAGATAAGTAGGTAGTTTCCGACAAGAAATTGACTTATTATGAAAGCCAAATCAAATAGCAGATCATCCATAATAACGAGATCGCTAGCTCGAATCATCCAAGTACCGTACTGGAAATACCCAGAACACCATGCTCATGCAGGTACACCATACAGGAAACACGTTGCTCCAAAGTTGCTCCAAAGTTGCTCGTGTAATAAAAGGGATTTGACTATTCCTAAAATTTTCAGATTATGCTGGAACACAAAGCCAAATCATTCATGATTTCCAAGGACCCGTTCGTGCTAATGTAGAATTGCAAGTTCCAACTAATACCATAACCGTCGCCGCCATGAAACGAAAAGTGATATCAAAAATATCGTGGGTATTTTATAATACACAGATTCCCCACAAATGCTGAAGAGATCTTGCCCAGCCCTTCCACAATTTGCGCCGTACTTGCCAACAGGTTCCTACTGACGAGCAGGCCTACATAAAATGAGTTCAACATCACTCAAAGTACACTTTCTCTGTCGGAACACCAATCACATTAACCAATTCGCCCCTTCCCAGTATAAACAAGCCATTACGCCTTCTTCTTCAAGATGGCCTTCGCTTTGGCAGCCTTCTTCCTGTTGCTTCTGATCATTACCACGCTCAAAAATGATCCAACTACAGCCGATGCCATCAGGATAAGTATAACGGGTATTCTAATTGCCCAGACTCGAGGAGGAAACACATTCTGAAGGGGATGATCGGAGTCGACGAATGGCTGATCGCAAAAATTAGCCCCCGGGATATTTGTTGACGGCGGGGAGAAGGAAAGTAGAGTATCCATACCATAAGAAGGGTCCAGATAGTGTAATAGAGGAAGACAACCGAAGCAGCGACGAGCATCGCGAGACCAACGAGTTGATCGAGCTGTGAATGGTAATATTAGCATAGCATTCAACACCACTTGCGCCAAACATAAGCTGCACGCGGTATTGATTGGTATCTCTCACCATTGTTGCAATAGACTTTTAAAAGAGTGTGGTATGATCAATTCGCAGTTCGGAAGCTTAAAATTTATCAGGTGAACCTTCTGACTACTTATGAGGTTGTAAAAAGAGATCAATTATACCAAAAGTTCACGAGAGCTCCTTTCCCCATCAAGTCAATCTGGTCTTTCGCAATACAAGGGGACCCAAACTTTATTTCCGTTTAGCGCTATTTCGGCGTCTAAATTTACTGTACCACCAATGTGCCTTCGCGCGGACCCTTACAATCAATAACTTTTCATGTTGTCAACTTCAGATTCAATCATCCCGCGCCATCGCATTACTATAACATCGTAAACCGAAGCTCCCGTGTTTCTTCTTTTCCTTTTTCTTCTTCTTCTAATAATCGGATGTGCTAAAGTGAAGTGGTGTCGGCCCACCGTCTGCGAAAGCTACGAAGCTTTCGACAAGTTTTCAAAGCGTAGCTCCTAGCCACTTGCGACTCGAGCTTCATTATAAGATTTCGACCATATATTCCCGACATTGCAAAAGCGACGCGAATACAATGGCTACTTCAGTTGTCTCAGAGGATAGGGTCATGGAAGAGAGATCTAATAACCGCGTACCTACTTCTCCACGCCGCCGTTCCTCTAACGCTGGAAAACAGCCGGACCGTGAATTTCGAGGCAGAGATATGGCTGTGGTCAAGGAAAGATCCGAGGAAGAAAAACAAGCAGCTGCGAAGGCTGAATATGAGAAACTTCTTACGATGCGATCTGGTGGTACCTATATCCCACCTGCACGATTGCGTGCCCTACAATCTCAGATCACAGACAAAACGAGCAAAGAATATCAACGAATGGCATGGGAAGCACTGAAGAAGTCGATAAATGGTTTAATTAACAAGGTCAATGTATCAAACATCAAGCATATTGTGCCAGAATTATTTGGAGAAAATTTGATCAGAGGTCGAGGGTTATTTTGCAGGAGTATTATGAAGGCTCAGGCTGCCAGTTTACCATTCACACCTATATACGCCGCAATGGCCGCAATTGTCAATACAAAACTTCCGCAAGTTGGAGAGCTTCTCTTAAAGCGCCTTATAGTGCAGTTTAAGAAAGGGTTCAAAAGAAACGACAAGGCTGTGTGCCTTTCTGCCACCACATTCATCGCCCATCTTTGTAACCAACAGGTAGCAAATGAGGTAGTTGCGGCCCAGATCCTGTTACTACTTCTCAATAAGCCCACGGATGACAGTGTTGAAATTGCGGTTGGGTTAACGCGGGAGGTCGGCCAACATTTGGAAGAGATGAGTGGACCTATCGCTCTAGCAGTGTTCGATCAGTTCAGGAATATTTTAAACGAGGCAGATATCGATAAAAGGGTACAATATATGATTGAAGTACTCTTTCAAGTTCGGAAAGACAAATACAAAGATAATCCTGCGATCAAAGAAGAGCTGGATCTTGTGGAGGAGGAAGATCAAATCACACACCGCATAGCCTTGGACGATGAGATTGATGTCCAGGATGGACTCAACATCTTTAAATTTGATCCTGAATGGGAACAAAACGAAGGATTATACAAGCAACTCAAAGCGGAAATTCTTGGGGAGGGAAGTGATGACGAGGACGACGAGGATGAGGAGGATGATAGCGAGGATGACGAAGAAAAGAAGGAAGAAAAGGCTTTAGAGATCAAGGACCAGAGTAATACAGATCTCGTGAATTTACGAAGGACTATATACTTAACCATCATGTCTAGTATTGACCCTGAAGAATGTTGCCACAAGCTGATGAAAGTCACACTACCGCCTGGCCAGGAGCCTGAACTTCCTTCCATGGTCATTGAATGTTGCTCCCAAGAGAGAACGTACTCAAAGTTTTATGGCCTTATCGGGGAGCGTTTTGCAAAGATAAATCGTCTCTGGACCGATCTTTTCGAGCAATCATTTGCGAAGTATTATGATACCATCCATCGTTACGAAACAAACAGGCTACGGAACATTGCGAGATTTTTCGGACACCTTCTTAGCTCAGACGCTCTTGGCTGGCATGTCTTATCCATCGTACATCTCAACGAAGAAGAGACAACATCGAGCAGTCGTATCTTTATTAAGATTCTGTTCCAGGATCTGTCGGAAGCAATGGGAATGGCGAAATTGCAAGCTCGCTTGAAGGATGATATTCTGCGACCTTATTTTGAAGGATTATTTCCCCATGATAACCCTCGCAACACGAGGTTCTCCATCAACTACTTCACAAGTATTGGCATGGGTGCTATCACGGAAGAGATGCGTGAATACCTTCAGAACATGCCAAAACCAACACTACCAACACTACCCGCCGCTCCAGACGATGTTGCATCGGACTCGGAAAGCTCTGTTTCGAGCTATTCATCTTATACGGGATCGTCTTATTCGCGATCTCGCTCGCCATCTCAAACTCGTGGTCTAGACAGAAGACGTTCAGTATCTAGGACGCCACCGCGTACTGGCAAACGGAAGGAAATTAGAAGAGGGCGAAGTTTGACGCGATCTCTTTCTAGGTCAATCACACCACCTCGTCAGAGCGGGAGACCAGCTTCAATATCCATAACACCTCCACGTCGAGGACGCAAAGATTCGAGCCTTTCCAGGTCGAGATCCAGATCCCGTTCACCATATCCTCAAGGAACAAGGGGCCGAGATAGCTTCTCGGAAACCCCACCGAGAAGGAACAGATCAAGGTCACCCCTGAGAAGAAAGGCTGCGGGAAGAAACACATCTTCCGTCAGCGCAGGCCCTCGAAAACGTCAAGGTTCAAGCATTTCAAGGTCTCCCTCGCCTCGAAGGCGTGCCGGAAGAGACCGGTTTTCCAGGTCACCCCATCTCAAAACATCTCTGCGGAGCGATAGCTACTCAAGATCTCCCAGCCCGCAACGAAATGCACGTAGAGTCAGCAGATCTATCTCCCCACCACCGAAACGAAGACGCGACTACAGTATTTCTAAATCTCCACCACCAAAGCGAGGCCGGAGATATGATTAGACGGTAAAGAATGAAAGTTAGGATTGTAATTATAGTGTTGGCGATAGTGTCACACAATTTGAGCAAGCGTAACTTGCCATCAGTTTGAGAGGATATCAATTCGCATTTGTTTCAATCAACTATTATGTCTCCAGGCCTTGATCATGTGAAACCAGCCGCGCTCACGCTCTACTATTTACCTTGCTTAGCGAGACTTTTCTTTCTTCTCTTTTGTATCAGAAAACCTTCCCGCAGTGATCTTTGATGACTCTCCTTTTGTACCAACTTGTGCGCTTAAGCATTTTGCTATGAGTTATTCTAGGTTTGCTCAATACGGATACTCTCGGTTAGGCTTTGGTGTATTGTATGTAGGGAAGCATATCTGAAGCACGAGGAGTATCCTATCCGTGGACCCTTTGCTCCAAGTGGGTTAAATGTAGTTGAAAATTTCGGGTTTTATCTCCATACCAATCTAACGATAGGCAATAAGATCCTGTTGAAGCATGTAAGTGGTCCAGCAAGTTCAAAAATTGGAGCATGTTGACATTCCATCAAAGCAAGGCCCATGAGCGGGCGGGGTCACCGGTAGGTGAACAGTGAACGCCGAAATTGACGGATGTGCTAGACATTGTGCTCTACATATCCCTGGAGAACATTTAACTTAATGGCTATCAAATCCACTGCAATCGGAGCTTTAAATTTCTCCATCAACTGCACTTTTTGTTCTTGCTCTCGCCCAAGAATCTTTAGGCTCCATGTACTGCTTGAGTCTGTAACGGAAGATGATTTTAACCGAATCGCCCTTCGGTGCTCCGTGTGACAACTGGTAAATTTCAGCGCTCAGTCAGCTTTTGGGAGGTAATAAGTACAGTAGGTATGGATATATACTACTTACGATTCATAGATACGTGGATACTGGATGGCATTGACTATGTGAACATGAAAGATTATTTACTACGTACCTCCTTACTACCTCCTTGTTAGCTACCTGTTACCCACCTCTTACTTACCTTACTACCTGCCTCCCTACCCCTTTCTCACTGGCTACAAATCCTTAGGACACGCAGAGAGAAATGTTAACAAAACTGCTCCTTCTCGACTCTCGAATGTCCGAACAAGGATTGATACACAAGGTTTAAAATTAACTCACCGGGTACTTTTAGTCAAGGCATAGAACGGATTACGTACCGAGATTTGACTAAATTGAATGGAGATGTTCAATCTGAGTAAGCAAGGTCTTGCATCTGTAAGCGTCTGTACCACAGTGCCACTCAAACTCACTTCCCAACGCCCAACCACCAAAAAGAAAGGATCACCACCAACCATCGCACCACAACACACATGAAGATGGACATGAAGATGAGGGAGAAGGCGATAATGGCCAAAATCCCCCGGCTCATTCAAAATCACCAAGTAAACACTTTTGTTCTTGTTTTTGGCTGTGGTTGAACCGAACCGATTGACTTCTAACCTGGCTCCGTCTAACTATTTACTGTTTAGCTGTCCAACCAACCCGTCTATCCGCAATATGCGAGACCAAGTCTCCAGACAAGGAGGTTGTTATACCAGATGCTGTGCCACTGCTATAGGTGAATCAAATTGACCCTGGTCAAATTACTCTCCTCTCTTTCTCTCCCACTCTACTACTCTCGTAAGGAAAAGGCCAGTCAGCCACGAACTATAAACCTGTTCAACGGATCAACTGAGTCCCACCATATTCATTGGTGCGTTAGCAGCTTCGACCTTTTCGGCGCAGCCCGATTCACGTCCATTCGGAAAATCGATACAGGGAATCAGGAATCAGCCAAGGCCAGAGCACAGATTCATAATCCAGAATTTATGTTGCCTCTTCGCTTCGCATTACCTCACATTATTGACGAATCATTATACCATATCGACTTGGGCACCTTCCCGAGTGCACTGTAATATTGAGCAAAAGATCCTCAGCGCGTCAGCACAAGTTTGTAAGGCTAACACTCCCTCGATTACTCCCCGCCCCATCCACTCTCTTATGAATATGACATTATTACTACGAGCAATCCTTTCATGTTAGATGGAGAAAGCTATGTAATAGAGCTTAGAATGCATGGTGCACAGTGCACAACGTCCTTCGTCCGATTGTCCCAAACCATGGCCGGCGTCGTATCTATCTAAAGAAATTTGTCATTTGACTACTTGCTTTTCTTATTTTTCCATTGTACAGTATATATTTCAGATGGTGTGCAGTCCGTACCTAGATCACAGGGCTATCTGCTGCATACGCCTGAGTCTATCACGTTCCTTACCTTTTATACGGAGAAAATATGTAAGCAGTGATCTCTTATCATCAGGCTTCAAGTTCTCGAAATATTTTTCTGGAATGCTGATGATTCCTGCGACATAGACTTCATTGGTCGAACATATCTTTTATGCGCTTTCGCCAGTTTGAATTTGGAATTTACAAAGACCATTGTTTAAGGTTAGGAGAACGGATGGACAGGTCATCGTCTATAGCCCCAGCAAAACAGTGGCATTGGTAGTGCTGTGATGGATGCTCGATCAAAGGAGCCCCCTCAATCGTGTCGATCAGGAATTAAACGTCATTGGGGTGACGATACGAAAATACCGGCACAAGGAGATGGAAGTGGTAATGGTTGGCATGGTGGAACATTACCACCAATTGAAGCTGTAGCATTTCCGCGACATCCATTATCAGACAATCCAGACAACTGGCGGGTAAGGAACGATCATTATACTCGGAATGGAGGAAGCTCGGCAGTGAAAAGGTCGCGCTATGAAGGTAGTGAGTACAATGGAGAGCCGATGGTGGTTCCGGACGCGCTTGGGAAGATGCCCCCATCACAGGCACATTGTAGGTGACGAGCACACTATAGGAAGAACGCCTCGTTTAATCACTAACTCAAGCCTTAATTTTTAGATCCAACTAAATATGATCATGATCGGACGATTCACAATACTTCCACTCTTGGGCAACCTTCCCAGTTGACCATGAATGATCCGGTGGACTCACCTCAAGATATGTCTAATATATGTCGCCAATGCAGGCGGCAGATTGTGTTTGATCACGAAGAGGAACCTTTACCAGAATGCTGCGAGCATTGCCAAAAGAACCCTGAACTTGCGCTTGTTACGCAGGCTTGCAGCATTGGGCTTACTCAGCTAGCGGAGACCCTCCGTTCGGGTATAGATTCTGAGAAGCGTGGTATCAATCCAGTAAGTATCAATAAAACGCTTTGGTTTTGTTACCAATAGAGACTATTTTTGTTCATACTTGTATGTGTTCCTTAGAATTGTGCTTACAAAGTACTAGGCCCACTCAAAGCTACGCTTTCTTCCTTCTGGGGACCCACCCCCAATTATCGACTTTGGGCTGAGACAGACTCTCCACTGGATACTCACCAAGATCAACAAGGTTAATGAGCTTGCCGATAGGTTTGTGCAACAGGTTCCTCCTAGTACTTCAAAAGCCTCTTTCAATAAAGATGTTCTCAATGCGATCAATGGCGCGATCCAATACGGTCCTTTAGACATCATGAAACGACGTATCGATGATGACCACCAGAGAGTTATGTTGAATAACCTGGATGGTTCCGATTCTAGAATGCACCAAAGGCGCAAGTCTGTAGCTAAATCAGTTAGCGAAGAACTTCCTCCTATCAGAACTCAATCCTCATATCACCATATCCCTTTGCCCGTCGACAACACGAGCGAGAGGCTCTCAAGTATGAGTCATCCACCTGGTCCGGCTCGACAATTACCATCTCCGCCAGGACGAGCTTTCCCATCTCCGACGTCAGCCAATTTCTCACCTCCTTCGGTGTCGGCATCACATCCAGGTTCGTCTGGTGGCCCGTCTCAGTCATTAAGCATTCACGCTTCTAGCAACGTTTTGCCCCCCATTACAAACGAACATTTATCGGACAACGCATTGCACATCCATACAGAGGCTCTCCAACACGAGGTCTCCATACAAAAAATCGCGTTATCATCGCTGCAGGGCGAGCACGATAAGCTTCTTGCTGCGTTTTCACGCTCTCAAAGTCGAGCGAGCGCCCTTGAGAAAAAGCACCAAGTTTCCGATATCGAGATTTTTAGCCTCACTGAAGAGAAAGCGCGATTAAATGCCCAAGTTCTCGAATTGGAGGGAGATATCGAGGATCTTTCGAAAAGTAGGGATACCTACCGGCAAGCCGTGGTACAAGAAGGGGCACAGTACGTTGAGATTGTCAAGATGGCTAGTCAACTGGAAGAAAAGACCGGGGAAGAGAGAAAGAACTGGAACAAAATGAAACTTGAGATGGAACGAAGGATTGAAGAATTAAGTACGGAGATAAAGACCCTTACGCAAGACTCTAGCACAGCCTCACGCATGCCGGGAGGAATTGGAGGAAGCACAACATCACTTAACGAGGACAATAAATATGAAGGATCGACTGGTAATACATCACTAGAATCGACCAGCAGCAGGCAGCTGGATGCAAAAGACGACCGGGTGGATGCTCTTAGAGCAGAGATCAAGCGCCTGCGAGGGCGTTGCGAAGAAGTTGAAGCCGTATTGAGAGCGGTAAGGCAAGAAAGTCGATTAATGGAAAGTATCGTCGAAGCGTTGGGCAGAACTGGGAGAGGCATTCTACAAAAGGTTGAAAGTGTGTCTCTAAGTCCTAAAGTACCATTCGAATCGCAATCGAGCCTTCCACTCGCGCTAGACGAGGAGCGCGTATTACTCGAAGAGTAAATCCTTACACGATGTACAGTATAGGATGTCGATGTGTATGATGTGTCTGCCTACCCAGGAACCGGGCGGATGACAGCAGCTAGCCATTGCAGGAGTAGAGGAGGTTTTGTTCAAAGACATGAGTGTTCGGGTGGCGTTGTGGATTTGTGTATGGAAAATTCTAGGCGATTCACTGTGTCTTTATAGAAGAACTTCCTCAGGATTATTAGAATATTCGATCTAGATGTTACAATGATGGTTTTGATATTCGGACACTCATCAAGTCGAGACAGGTAATGTAGCCTACATGGATAATAGAAGATTGGTGAATTACATTGTACCAGATGTATCTGTCGCACAGAAGTTCTAAAGATTTTGTTCAATATAAATAAATATCTAACTCGTCCCACTGCTTGTCTACGAGTACCTAGGTAATGAAATATAATCCAGTATTATAGGCCTCAGCATTATATATCAACCATAACGGGTGTTTCATTATGGAGACGCAATCCGTGATAGCCCATTGGTCAATATTACCGCTGAGCCCCGGTTTTACTGTGTTTCGCGACGACTCTCCTACAAATCTGTAACCTCACGACTCCTCATTGTCCCATGTCCCCCAGTTCTCTGCCCTTAGACATTCGTCACCGAGCCTCATGACATGGTTGTATGGTGACTTCATGACAAGGATGCGAAACGCCAGTGAATTATCTCTGTCTCATATATTTTAGGGTTTTAGGGTTTTAGGAAGTGCGTCTCCTCGTCGTAAGTTTCGACTTACTTCTCTTCTTTCTTTCTGCATTTCATACCTTGTTTTCGTTTTTGCATTTTTTCAAGAATTGTGCTACTACTCGCCGTCTGTTGACCGGATTGTATTCTTCACCCTTCGAATTGATTAGCCATCAATCGTTCGCACTTTTAAAAAACGATAATCCTCAAGTCGAGTCCATCATTAAAAGGCACTTTTCTGGAGCTTGCATCAATCCAACTTGTCGATTTAAGTCTCGCTTTGATTCCAGAACCTCATCCATACGTCGAAGCTCCCAAATATCCACAACAGCACAACAAGCGACATGGGACAAGCGTTTTCAGGCCCCAACGCCTTCAAGTGGCTGGGATTTACACCCAAAGCTACGGCTGTTCTACAAGCAGATCCTTTTCTCTTCGTTCAATTGATTCTAGTACTGGTTGGATTGTCCGTGTTGGTTGGTATTGCTTGGTGGATTCATTACGAAACAAACAAACCGTATGCGAAGCCGAAGGTTAAAAAGGATGCGAAGTAACCTGGAATGAATGGTCATTAGGCGTTACGGTTGATGGGACTGGAGAGGCTCTATGTGACTGGAGAGGCTTTCTAGGTACCTACAAACTTGAAAATGTGGAGACGATGTTATCGAATGGAGCGAGGAAATTCGAAGCGATGTGCTGGGCACAGGACGGATATGATATCTAAGTTGGCGAATAATGAGTGGTTTGATTCGAATTATAGAAGTTTTGGATGTCGGTGGACGGAGAATGACGCGTGTATGTTTGGGATTGACTGATAGTGGTAAGAACACAAGGGTTATATATCCTGGAGACGAGTGTTTGTTTACAAGATTTGCTTTCGGAGTGTTTGGCATTTGTGTCTTGTTTCTGCTTTTTTTCACCTCGCCTTCTAACATGTAATTTGAGATAAACAATCACTTCATTTTCAAAAAAATAATTGGTTTGCTATATTTACGCCCTCAGATGGTACCTTCGAGCCCCTAAGATTGAATGATGATGTGACATGTCAACATCTCATCCGAGCCGACTGGGATAGAATCATAAGATGTGTTGTAGTATCTCAACATCAAATTTGGATATACTGTAGTATATATTATATATCCATTGCCAAGTAGACTTACAACCGTCACTTCAATCTTCGCCTGAAAGTGATGATTGGTCGATTCCCATTGGAGAACAGGTAAACCGTTATGTTTTCATCTCTTCCCTTCAGCAAAGAGGTTTTTTTTTTCAATACAAGAAAGTCTCTTGTCTACGTGGTATTCTCCCAAGAGGGTCTTTATGTGCCGTTAGGGATGTGAAATACCTTGAAGAGTACACCACCACACCCCTAATCATCATCACCATATCTCGAAAGCATCGTCAAAATTTGGCTAGTCTGTCAACTACAGTACCATGTAGACGACAGATCCATGAAGCGCAGCGTCAAAGCAGTTTACTACATTATTCAGTGGGGTAACACCTCTGGCCTTTACGGTCACGTTTCAGGAGTTAATCTTACAACAACGTTTGTGGTTGTAAAAAAGATTTACCCTTATAATGGTCAAGTAATTTTTCAACAAAACGCTAGACTCTATATACATGGTTATCGCTGTTTCAATCTGTCAAATCAACCCTGTTACCACAGTCTTGGTACCATGTCCACAGGAATTCCCATATGCGGCTTGCCCTTCCCCATATTCACACCATCCGCCCACGGTATCTCTCCTTTCAACCATCTCCTCCCTACAATCCTTTCATTAAGCTCTCTCGCCATAGTCCTAAGGGGCATCTCTAGAAGCTTCCTAGCCTCTCCGCGCTTCTCCAATTCTTCATAAATACGCTTTTGCGCGCGCTCCATTCTTTCTCCCTCCAATATCAGATCTTGCAGCCGTTTCTCCAAGAATTGCATTCTCCTGTATGTCGATCGTTCCTTCTTCCCCCAAACCGATGCCTCGACGAATACATAACTGTCATCGAGTCTTGGCAGAAGTGCGGCCAACATGTTGAATTCGTGCAGGCCCGCGGTGTAAGCAGACTGTAAAGAGCGTAGTTGTTGTTCAAAATATTCTAATTCCAGGCTCAAAACATAAGTCGATTTTATAGACTGGTGATCTTTTGGGGGCAAGGGAACGATGCTTGTACCGTATCCATATGGCCGACCATAACATTCGCCGAGAGACGGCTGGGTGAAAGAATCGGCGGGGTATGTGCGTGAGATGTATCTCCTTTTCCTGGTCGGTTGAGCCATTGCAACGCGAGGAGCATTATCTGGAGTCTCCCATATTTCAGACCTGAAATGGTCGCGATCTTTTTGTCCCATGATTCTATTCTCCGGGGCTGGATGTTGGACTTTGAGTATGAGATTGGCGACATCGCAATACCCTTTCTGTCCAAAATTGTGTGGAATTGGTGTACGATTATAGATGATGGCGGAATTCGTGGGCAGTATGTATGATGAAGGTATATTGCTGAAGGGCTCTTCTAAAAGGGAGTGACTACCAGGCTTCACGATTATGCCCTGAAGTTCGGATGCTGAATTGCCTGTAGCCGAGATGTCTCCTTGAAGGCCGAGCGGAAATTCATCCCCTACAGAATATGGTGGCGGAGGCACTGATGGAAGCAAACTATCATCGTTATTTAAAAGTAGTATAGGCATGTTCGGGTCCGGACTCCGTGAACCTCGGCTGAGTGTTCTCACATCATATTCGTGCTTCTCTAACATGATGATACGGTGCCAACAATCTTCCAAACCTTCCTAGGCCTATGGTACTATCGAGAGAGGAGAGTGGTTGCAAAACTTCGGGGCGCTGCTTTACGACCTTTTTGAAGGTGATGGTGATGGTTGATGAACTTATATTAGCCCCAAGGTATTATGAATGTGTATACTGCTGTCGTTCTATGTAATAAGACAATCAATGATGAGATTAAATGATATAAAAACGCTGATTCTCCGTTCAAGTTTGATAGAGATAGATGTGAAAAGGTAGGTATTCGGTGTCAAATTAAAGAAAGTCAAGATGATAATTGTAAGGACATACATACAATGAGGTTTGCTGGACAATTGGTAACATGCCAAATCTTCCTGGTAAGTAGAAGGCACTCAGGGGAACAAGGACATTGCACAATGCATAGTGTTAAGACACTAGGTCTCCACGGTGATTTGAAAGTTTTTAATTTTGAAGCAAGAGCGACTTTGCTTCCTGATTCTTCAGTTGATTACGGAGGAATTGATTGTAGGTATTATGTAAGAATAATCCCGGAGTTGAAATCGTAATTCTTTTATACATGGTAAGGGAAAGCTGTCTGCCATCCTCTTGATATTTGCTTGTCGTAACCAGTTGTTTGAGGCTGTAAATATGAAAATCATGGCCTCAGTATATATTACTACTTATTCACTTGCTGGCTGAAACCTTCCTCTTGTCGCCCTTAACAGCAGTGGCCCCTTTCTTCTCCGCTTTGACGAAGACCGGCCCAGTAGAGAAGATATTAGGTAAGAATTTGCCAACTCGGGCTTGGTATTGCTGATAATCTGGGTATTTCTTGGAGGTTATGAGCTCAGTGAACCAAGTTGAGGCCTGGAAGAGAACCAAGTACGACATGGCACCAACGAATGTCCAGTTGAACACTACTTTGCTGGTCCAGCAGCCCCACATATATAGAACAACCCATATAGTTTGTTCGGCGGCGAAGTTTGGATGCCTGCTCAAGGACCAGAGGCCAGAGGTAACGAAACCACGGTCGAGTGATTCTTGGTCAAATCCTCCTTGTACTTTAGCGGTCTTCAAATATTGTTGCTTGGCGGTTTGATAGTCTGATTTTGAAATGTGTTAGCAATGAACAAAAATAGATAGCTGTAATCACATACTCCATTGTTGCCCATCCGCAAAATACTCAAGCACCACAAGAGTCACAAGACCTCTAGAAAATATCAAATCTGCCGTCGTCCATGGCGCTCCGTGCCGTGCAGCTAAGAGCATAACATATGATGGGGTTGCGATCAAAAAGAGCAGAATACTTTGCGCAAGTGATATGAAGGTGATATTAAAGACGAAGAATAGTGGTGGCGGTATGTTATTACGAAGGACCTCCCTTGACAGTAGTGGTTAGCAAGCATATGAGCGAGCCTACGGCCGAGGAAAACATACCAGCGGTAGTCTTCAGATCCAATGCTATATCCACCTTTTCTCCAGTAATTGAAAGTCAAACGCAACTGCGGTGTGTCAAAATCAAGCGAGTACATCAAGAGGGCATATTACATACACTCCATATTGTACTAAAAGCTAGGACGTTGTCTAGTCGCCCAGTCGGTAGACCATATAGATGTGCATAGATGGTAAAATGGGCATTATATATGGTGGGTAAAATGCTCCAACATCTGTCGACCTGAGAATAATTTTTGTTGACTTCTGAAACCAACAAGAACACAGGTGCTAAGAATAACGAAAATGCAAAGGCAGATATGAGCGGATTCGTAGCTAGATAGAGGTTTCGAAGCTCGGTAGGATTGGAATATGATTGAAGGATTTGCTGGGGAAGGTCGTACAACTGTGGTAGATATGGCAAGACTGTCTTTGTGATATTTGAACAATCCTCGATTGTTTTAATGACTGGCAAAGCCATCCTTGCGGCGAGTTTATCTCCGCTTTGCTTCAAACCGAATAAGCAGGTGATAGTCCAGGGAATTGAGCCAATTGATAAATATCTTCAAGAAACATTGACTTGGGGAGGAAAAGGATTAGGAGAGTTGAAGAGAATTGGAAGAAAGTTAAAAAGAGCTGAAAATGGTTGAAGTGAAGCTTTGGTGCTCTACTAATAATAAATCAATGACAATGACATCGATTTCCATTTAGCGGGGACCTATGTAATTATCGGCTTGGCATAAAAGAAGGTACCGAGTACGTACTTTTTGCACAAACAACCAGTCAACCAATCATTGAGCTCCTTCTTGCCGATGAGTTTCATAAAGTGCATAATAAATGTACAAACAACTGCACAAATTGTTCTCCTAGCCTTACTCATTTTACTAATTTTTAATTTCACCGGCAAGTACTTGGAAGATACAAACGAGGCTACGTACGAGGCTATCATATAAAATCTTGTCGACTGAAGGAACAGCAAGAATATCATTTCTGTACATACCCGATCTCTACTTTAGGAATACAATTTTCTTGTAAATACATACTACCACTAGGTAGTACTTTATGATACGCTTTCGAATCTATCTCACAAAAGACATAATCTGCAAAGTTGGGTGACAAACCATGTTCCTTGGATCAAGACGTTCATTTGTTTGCACCATAGATGCACCGTAGAAGGGCGTATAAGGTTATAGAGTTGTTGTCCCCCAAGTCTCTCCAGGATTAGGGAACGGTAATAGACCATACTTGGATCTGTCGTCGGGATGGCTCCGAAGATCCTTTGTGTTGCAGAGAAACCCTCTATTGCGAAAGCGGTAGCTAATCATTTAGCAGGAGGCAATGCTCAAGTTGTAAGTTAGTCACCAGTTCAGATTTACGACATCAGCTAATAATTAAAATCAAGTCAAATACTCTCAACAAGTACATCAAGAATTACACATTCACCTTCGATTTTGGTGGACAATGGGGTAACTGTAATGCAGTCATGACATCTGTATCAGGGCATCTTACCTCTCTTGATGTTGCCCCATCTCACAAGAGTTGGACTGATCCTCCACCTAAATCTCTCTTTTTTGAAGCGCCGGTTATCGAGTCTGTAGTTGAAGTAGTTTTTTCATCATTTCATTTGTTCGAGTGTTTTCCACTGATACTTTTGTGTAGGATAAGAAAGTGATTGCAAAGAATATTGAGTCTCAAGCAAGAGGTGCCAGGGCTCTTTTCATATGGACTGATTGTGATCGTGAAGGGGAGCACATTGGCGGCGAAGTGAGAGACCAGGCACTAAAAGGTAACCCACGAATTGAGGTTAAGAGAGCAAGGTTCAGTAACATTGAGCGGGCGTACGCACATCTGCACTTTTCGAAATTCGAGTTGTCGCTGACTGCTATAGGCATGTGATCCAAGCAGCTAAGCACCCAGTTGACCTAGATCAACGTCAAGTAGATGCCGTGGCTGCTCGTATAGAACTTGATTTAAGAATTGGCTATGCGTTCACACGCTTTCAGACGACCAATCTTCAAAAGTTGGGAGGACCATTGGCGGATAAAATGCTGAGCTATGGTATTTACTTCCATTCCTGTTGTCACAAGGGATTTATATACTAATAGCGTTTTAGGTTCGTGTCAATTTCCTACACTTGGTTTCGTCGTTGATCGGTATTTCAAGGTGAAAAACTTCGTGCCTGAACCATTCTGGAGCATCAAGGTTACGCACAGCCGGGAATCTATGAATGTGATCTTCAACTGGAAGCGCAATCGCTTATTTGATCGAGCGGTTGTTATCATACTGTTCGAAAGGTGTCTTGCTGCGAAGATCGCCAAAGTCACCAAGGTACAGGAGAAGCCAACGAAAAAATGGAAGCCACTACCTTTAACCACAGTTGAGCTACAGAAAGCGGCTAGTCGCTGGTTGCATATGAACAGTCAGACGGCGATGACTGCAGCCGAGAGCCTCTACAATAAAGGGTTCATTAGTTATCCTAGAACCGAGACTGATCGCTTCGATAAAGGGATGAACTTGCGAGCTTTGGTGGAGAAGCAAATCCAAGACAACCGTTGGGGCCAGTTTGCTCAAAATCTCACCAACGGAGGCTTTCGCTGGCCTCGGGACGGTCGGAACGATGATAAAGCACATCCGCCTATTCATCCTGTCATATACGTTGCCCCAACTGCTTTGAAACCGGAAGAGGCAAGAATTTATGAATTTGTCGTCCGGAGATTTCTAGCCTGTTGCTCAGAAGATGCTCAAGGGCAGGCAACTGACGTGGAACTTGAATATGGTGACGAAATATTTCACACGCACGGATTAGTTGTGCTAGAGAAGAACTATCTAGATGTCTATGTTTACGAGAGATGGAACAGTAGTACGCCACTGCCAAAATTTACGCTTGGAGAGAGTTTTGAACCTGATGAGGCTATGATCACGGACGGGAAGACAACAGCCCCGGGATATCTAACGGAGCCTGATCTCATCGCTCTAATGGACGCAAACGGAATAGGCACAGATGCAACTATGGCTGAGCATATTGCTAAAATCAAAGATCGTGAATATGTATTCACGAGACCTAAGGCTAGCGGGGCTGCCGCTGGCAACTATGACGGCGACACGCCAGCTGCAGGTCGAGGTGGACGTGGCGGGCGTGGTGGAAGAGGGGAAAGGGGTGGGAGGGGAGATAGGGGAGGCGCTGTCGCTGACGTGGGAGGTAGAAGTGGAGTTGAAGAGTTTATTCCTACCACACTGGGAGTTGCCCTAGTGGAAGGCTATGATAACATGGAATTCGAAGTCAGTCTCAGCAAACCATTCCTGCGAAAAGAAATGGAGCTCAAGATGAAGGCTATATGCGAAGGCCAGAAGACACGTCGTGACGTTGTCCGCGAAAGCCTAACACAATACCAACGGGTGTTCCTCGACTCCACAGAGAGGTTAGCTGTCTTGAAAGCAGTAAGTGAACTCATTGACCTCTTTCACACGTTCCCACGATCATTACGACCACTAACACAAGTTGTCGTTAGGCATGCAGAAAATATGTGCTTAATGATGGAGCTGGGCGTTAGCAATAGCCATTTGATCCGGCCGGTTGGCTGTTTGCAAATGACTGCATGAGTGGTTAGCGTTCTTGCTCCATCAAGGTACCAGGCCGTTCTACGGTGCTGCCTCGGTTTAACATGACGGAGATTGGGCATGAAATATCACGAAGGAAGAAATGTACAAGCTTTCGAATTCCCCAACGATCTTGGACATTTGACCATTCCATGAGGCCAGTAATAAGTTTTATTCTTTTTCGATTCCGTTCCCAAAGTCCGATTTTCGGTAAGCCAAGATTGTACCAGTTCGCTTATCCGCACTTCCCTGGATCATGTGGCTTTCTTGGGCAAGCAGCACGATAGAGATCGAGTGGTTGATGACGGAAGCATGGAACTGGCATTAAAATGGTCAAGATTCCCGAATCAAAGGAAAGAGGTCAAGGTTTGGCCGGTTTCGCAGTCTTCGTCTGGCTCATCCGGGTAAAGTTCACGGAAGCGTTAAATCGTTATCAAGACAAGATTGTGGAACGTGGGGGATGGTAGTGGCCCTTATAGCACGAAATAGCGAGCGTTTTTAGTACCGTACAGGAGCGAAGTGGGTCGATCATCAATTCCTATTCTATCATCATCTAACTCGGTTTACGAGGAAAAGGCTTCGCATCATTAGGATTCGTAGCAATGGTTAATGTCTGCTGATCAGGGACTGGAGTTGGCCAAGAATCCAATGAGGAAGATTTGAAAGCAACGTGAATGTCTTTAGGTTCAATTGTGCTTTAAGAGGGTACCAAGATTTACATACTAAGGGACGGTCGGATGTTCCCCCAACGTCCTTGGATGGTGAACATATCCGAGGCAAGCAGGAAGTAGTGCAAGATTATTTATCAAAATATTATTTAGATCTTGTGCGTGGGGAC
The DNA here is from genome assembly GCA_025389075.1 of Sclerotinia minor. Taxonomy (NCBI): domain Eukaryota; kingdom Fungi; phylum Ascomycota; class Leotiomycetes; order Helotiales; family Sclerotiniaceae; genus Sclerotinia; species Sclerotinia minor. Next base: position 726,512 of record QRFH01000013.1, on the reverse strand, counting down.
GGACACTTATGGAAAGTCCGTCGATCACTGAACATATTATATTAGGGCTTTTTAAGGTTCGGATGACAGGCACGATAGGGTTTAGATAGAAAGATAGCCTAGATAGCCTAGATAGATAGCTACCACAAATTGACATGTAAATATTAAAAAGATAAATCCCCGTATCGTCTGTGACGTTGGAAGAGAAAGCCAGACATAGATGTGGTAAGACGGTACAGTACTGTAAGACTTTCTTCGATTCTCGGATTTTCTTTAGTTACTCAGGTGAGCAGGCAAAATAGGATATTATCTGAGTAGGTGACTACGTATAACTCAGCATTACCTGAGCACCTGTGCGAGAATAAGTCTATCTTTTGAGGGAAATAAATAAATACAAGTAATAAAGACCTAGGTACGGTAGTACAGCCATCATCAATGATTTTGCCAAGTTGAAACCAAAGGTAAAAGTACCTACATATATTCTTGGGTGAAATGTATTGTGTATTGATGTTTACATTGTGATTTATTTATTTATTCATCCATCAGCGACTGGATAAAATATATATACTAAAATATACCTTACCTATGTAGGTGATAATCAAGAATATCTAGTAGGTAATTATTTGTTATTTTTCAACATTACTTCAACAGTTGCATAACTCTTAAGTTATCTACCACCGAACCTCGAACCCTACCCATCCCATCCCATCCCATCCATCCATCTATCTACCCAATGCACAACACACACTCGCTCACTCACTCACTGCATTGCATCTGCCACGCCTAGATTCCCCAATCGATGCTTTTGCTTCTACTAACTACCTACCTTTACATTAACTAACTAGGGTACCATGTAAGACAAATCCGGTCTCTTCCATACAGTATGTACAAGTACGTGTGTAGAATGTTGCGCACAAACGGCAAAACCAAACCAAGGGATGGACCCCAAGGAAAGACCCAAAGAACCCAAGGAACCCAACGGAGAAGAACAAAAAGACAAAGAGATATGATATGGTATTCTGAATAGTAGCCCTAAATAGTAACAGCTATCAGAGAGAGATATATATATTCTATTTTTATCTATATTTATATAAGTCGATTTAACTCATCCCATTATTCCATTATTCTCTTTTTCCCTTCTTTCCCTTATCAACAAAACCCCTAGACCTTTCATTCCATATACATACTTCATATCTTCCATCTTTTCCTCAAAACAAAGCCGCCACTTTCCTCTCGACTTTATTATTTGCTCAGAACTTACCAAATCATCTCCTTATTCTTTCCAATCGCAGCAGAGCAGTCAGTGTCGGTTTGCTCATCCCTTTTAACTTCCACTCCCACTCCCACTCCCACTTCCCACTTCCTTCAGCTGCTTCCTTCCTGGACCCGATCGCAACTAGCTTATTATCTTGTCTTGACGCCCACCGTCACCGTCACCATCGCTATTACCATTACCATTACCATTACCATTACCATTACCATTAAATTTACATCTACAACAAAACCTTCGTCGGCTTTTTTACGATAACTTCCTACTTCGCCCCGTTCGCTTTTTTAACACACGATCAAATAGTTGCTTTGTACTACGTTGCCAATTTATTGAACTCGCTCATAATCTTTCTATCGCAAATCGAACTGAGTCAGCCCGTCAAGGTGTCGTTGGATTCATGTGAGTCACCGAATTCAATCCAAACGCGTTATCCTTTTCTTGAGATTTTAAATACTGATTTTTGATCGCGCACTTATAGAGAAATAAATCCACTGACCCGTTAACCAAAATATGGCTTCTGCTGCTCCCTCTGCTCGCAGAATTCCATCGACATTCGGTCGAGACAGCTTGACTGCTGTAGCGGCTCGAAGTGTCCCCGCCACCAATGGTCATACTCTTCCAACTCCTCCGAATTCTATTTCTCCCAATCTGCCTCCGCATGTTGTGAAATCGCTGGCTACCCGTTCGCCGCTCCCTCAGCTCAACCTGGAACATGTTGATTCCGACCTAGATTTACAAGATGGGAGTGGTAATGAAGGAACTTCAGATGTCGGATCGCCGGGGTTGGATACTACCGGTGCTATTACCCCTAGTCTATTGGCTAAGCACCACCTTCCCGAAATTCTATTGGATCATGGCCCACTTGCTATTCGCCACATCATGGGCTACCTCACCACTTCAGTCCCCGGCTTTTCTGGCATTCCTCCCGCGAAGGCTAGAAGACTCGTGGTGGGTGCTCTCGAAGGACGTGGAAATGGCGGTGAGCCCGGCGGTGTAAAGGGAAATGTGTTGTTCGAGAAAGTGGGCTGGGGCCGCTGGGACGCGAGACTAAAGGGACACCCCGCGAGAATGGGTCGAGCCTTTGGAAATTCACCATCGCCGAGTTTTCCTGATTCCTATCCCGCGGGGATGCCAATCGCCAACAAGCAAGGATGGTCGTTCACGCGAACACGTCTTAACGAACCGGGCTCCAGTTGGGCCGGTGATTCGGCTTTTTTCTCTCATGGTGACGACGTCTCGATGCCGGATGAGGCTGACAAGATGTCTTTGGATGGTGATGAGTCCGGTCGTTCCTCATCCGAGCCAGGAGAAGACGTAATGATGGAGGATGACGATCCAAATGACGTGACGGATGAAGAGGATTGGGCCGCCGTTGGAGCCGCGGCATTGCGAGCAGCTTCCTATTCAAATTCTGGACCGCTTACATCTAGACCACTTCCACAAATTTTCAATTCTCATGTATATAGGGGAGGTTTCCGCCCAAGTGTTGGTCATTCGGTTCCAGCACCAGCACGAACCCACACGCCCAACGGTTTCACAGCTTTGAACATGGCTTCCGCGGATTCTCAGGAACGGGAGGCCATAGAAGCACTTTTACGACTTGGTTCTGTATAAATTTAAGCATGGAGTTTGGGATGGTTGCATATGGTGGGGATTAGCGTGAACCAATTGCCGGCGAGCATTGATTGAATTGATTTTATTTTCAGCACGCGAAACGACGATCGGATGGATGTCGAAATAGGAATTGGGATATGCCCCCTCGCCTCAGCGAGTATGGGAGCATGGCGTTTTTGACATTTTTGACGGATAATGGACGATGTCCTTGAGCCTGTGCTAATCCTCGTGCGCTCGGTATCTCCACTTCTACACACGCTTCACTTTTGCACATACGTATTTTTTTTATATTCCACAACTGCTCCACTAACTTTAACGGCGCCATTTTAACTACGACCACGAAAACTTATTCAACATTCGCATCTTCATCGTAACAAAATTAACGGATGAGAAAAAAAAAACTCTTCACTCAGATCAACATGAATGTGGTTTTATTAACTTTACACTTTCGCAACATTATCATCTTTAATATACCCTTGGCGACGCGACTTGAATGGATGCGAGAGATGGCTGGGGTCATCATTTTGAAAGGAGAAACCTACAAGGTACAGGCTGGAGAGAGGAAGGTTTTTTTAGAGCGCGAAGTGGAAATGACGTTCCAGCTTAGGAATTATATTTGAGCGCTTAGCTGCAGTCTCGAGATTAGAACTTAATGCATGGATGTTTTTTCGTACTCTAACCAATTACTTTTTTATTTGTCGTGACCCTATTGGTATCTGCTATGTGAATAGGATAAGATGAGGAGGTATGAATGAGCTACAATGGAGTCTCTGTACGCCCCGGTTCAACGGAAAATCAAGGACAAGTCTGAAGTCTCGAAAGCTGGAATGGATAGATAGTGTGTGTAAGTATGGAGAACGATTGCCAACCGCATTTGGCGTAATCTGACAGTTCTTGTGCCAAAGCACGAGTCTCATGCCCCGGCCAACATTCCCGATTTATTCCGCAATTCATTGACGATTTCTTGATAGATGATTTTATAGTTCATTGCAAGATTATCATGTCGATGCGGAATCGAAGGACTGTAGAGGGATCACACTTCTTCTCCTTTCCACGTATGAACTCCATTACTAATATTACTTTCTTTCGGTTAGGTGAGAGGCAGGATCCACGCCCAACATCATCCAAACTTGAAGTACAAATGATAACTCACAGGACACCCTGTCGTGGGGTAATTGATGGATCCAAAGCTGCAACTAAAATAGTGCGGGACGTCCTTAATGAAGGGTTTTCGGTGGTCCAGAAGTAGATGAGTTAGAAATGACCTGCCACAAGGGAAGAGAAGTTGTTGGACTGCCGGAATGCCAGTGCTAGATTGGGAAGATATTGGCATTTTTGCTGAAGTGCTAGAGTGTATAGTAAGTAGGAATAGCACCGGTATATGTGCAACTTTGCCTGATAAAACACTCCCCCTCGTGACACAGTGCTATACTGATGGTGGTACGAAAGAGAGCCGGTCCTCATATACCTACTTGTATTGACAACGCGGAATTCTTGGCATCTGCATGATTTCAACAGTGAAGTGTGATGATGAATAACTGAATATGGCTTCGAATTTCTGTATTCCTGATTCCTGACCTACAGAAGAGGAACATGCTAACTCTCATTTACAAATGAACAGCAGAAATTTGACAATATCACACTCTAGCGGGCATCAGGCAATTCACGCATCCAAAAGAATATAAGAATATACCTCAAGCGCCAGACCTTTGGTCCTGTAAGAGGAATTGTATATAGAGCGGGTTTCGCAATTTGTGATCAAAAAATATAAGGAAAGAGGAAGATTCTAAGGTGTCTGGGAGGGCTGATCTTGCCTGGCACGTGACATATTGCCACGAAGAGGTGGGGGCGGGACAAAGCGCGCCGGCGCTTCTTCAGAACTTATTCTTTCCTTTCCTTCACTTCTCTTCCCTTCTCTTCCCTTCCCTTTCCTTCTCTTCTCTTCCCTTCCCTTCCCTTCTCTTCTCTGCTCTCCCCTTTGCATCTCAAAAATAGGCTCTGCGAAACTATTGTTGAGATATATGAATAGAATAATCATTGCCCTCAATCTATCCATGTCTCTTTCGAGTTCGCGAGGAAGATAAATGGAATACCGAGTTTCAGATTAAGCCATGGAACCCAAATCCCCCTACTCTAGTATGGTATTTGAAATAGTATTCATGGCTTATCTAGTACAACCAATGCTCATTTCGTCCGTTCAGTTCCAATTGTACAAGTGTGCATCTTAGTTTATTATACACATTGACCAAATTCAACTGTACCAATGTGCGAAGAGCTTTGGCTGAAATTGTTTATAAGTTCCGTTAGAACTAGCGTTTCAAAAATTTCGAGAGATGAAGATACAGCATGATTCCATGCTGAGTACTTTGATACCAACAATCTTTTGGAAAACAACAAAGTTCTAACCTTTCCCCGCTGGTAATTGATAAGTACGTCATTTGTCATTGCCGCTATCATTCTAGTATGTATTGTACTAGTTAGCGGCGTAGTATTTCCAAATACCCAGGATGAGGCGATATATGACTTGCACACTTACCCATCCATATGTCCAGTAATCTCTTGAGTTCTCCGGTATGGATGTACACCTTCTGCATTACGATCATTCACACACACACATATATATATATATGTGTGTGTGTGTGTCATAATCGGCACGTGTTGAGTAAAGAGTTCATCATTTGCGTTGGGACGCAATGAGTCCGTTATAGTAACCAGGCCCGGCACTGACATGCCGTGCATTAGTGATGGCTGTTAGTTCCGATTTCGCAAGTACCGGAAGTCACTCGCAAGATCCAAGCTCTTGATTCTGCTCATCCCGTCTGCTGAATTATGGGACGTTCGTTGATTTGACACTACGGTGTTCAAAATATAAGTTAAAGACACTTTGTGCGCCAGTAGGAGATTAGTTTTCGCCGAAGTGGAGACTGGCTCGTCTTTCTCCGACTTTGTAAGAAGAGTATTCGAGAACCCCTTATAATCCTACTTGGAGCCGAACTCCTTAGCTCAGACGCCAACTTTAGGGGAACGGTGAGTGGCGGTTTTAAATTGGATGATCGACAGCACTAAGACTCCCCAAGCCTTGATGAATTAGCTAGTTGTTGACTGACAAGAATTGCTGCAATGGTCCAGTGCTGGAGTTGCCATATTTGTCAAGAATCCAAAGACCTCCACCAGCTACGACAATTATCGCACATTTTTTTTTTTCGACAACTTCACTTTGATATTGTATAAAAACGAACCTGCATTATGATCAATATTGACAAGAGAACCGAATCGGTGACTACGTCAAACCTCAGCGAGGCATCTTTACCTAGAGGAACGGATTCAATTTCACACATACTTCGAAACTCGATGACCTGGGTCTTCAATTATCAGATGATAACATTATTAACTGGCTTCCGGATAATCGAAATCACCCTCGAAATTGGCCTTTGAAACACAAATTGGCCAATACTGCTTGCATTTTCTTGCTTGATACAATCAGGTGTGTGATTCCATGCATAGACATTTGGAATGTAAATCAAGTCATAAAACTACTGGGGTATTTACTAAACCCAACGAAGTGCTATTATAGAATCGGGAGGTGTTCGTTACTCCAATTCTTCTTTCCAATAAATACTAATTGATTCAATAGTTGATCGTAGCTTCACCAGCAGCTACAGAATATGGTATTTCTCAAACGCAGTCACTCGTTGCATTTTCCCTCATGTAAGCATACACCAGTTGTGGGTAGTCCCAAAGTATTTTCTCATCTGGTTTGTGTAGGTACGGAATAGGTGAAGCCTTGGGAAGCATTGTCTTTCCGCCATATTCCGAAGCTTTCGGAAGAAAGCCGGTACTCATATGTGCTGCCCTGTTGTTACCCATTAGTTGCCTGATTACTGGGCTTGCACCTTCTATTGCAGGAGCATATATCGGACGATTTATCATGGGTGCGGCCTCTTCTGTTCCTGCTACTGTTATTGTGGGCAGTTTGGAGGATATGTGGAAGCCCGCAACCCAAGGTCATGCCATATACGCGTGGGTCCTGTCAGCGGGGTTGGGAATCGCTTCAGGGTAAGTGAAATCGGACACCCTCTTGCAAATTTGCAAAGAAAGAAGCATTATTGGGTGCAAAGATACCGGGAACCATAAATAAGTAAACAAATAGACCAATATATGGAACTTACGTCACCAAAGCACTTGATTGGTAAGTTGACCTGCCATTCATACACCAAAACTTTCGTTCAGTACACCCTGTAGCTAATGCAAGCTCCAACATAGGCGGTGGTTGTATCATATTGGTGCTATCATTTCTTTCTGCGTATTTGTCCTCCTCTTCCTAGGCGGTATCTCCGAAACCCGCCCCAGTAAACTGCTTGGAAACCATATCATCGCTGTGCAATCATACACAGGAGTACTCGAACTTCGCACGCAAACAGTAGAAGATCATGTCCCTAATCTCCGTGCTTTCTGTCAGAGTGCCATTATTCAGCCAGCAAGATTATTGTTCCAGGAACCTATCATCTTTACGATGGCAACACTAGCCGCCATTGCATTCTCCTTACTATTTCTTTTCACTGAAGCCCTAGATGTTGTATTCAAACCGTATGGATTTACCCAAACTTCATACTCATTAGCATTCACTGCATACGCTATAGGAATGATTTGTGGTATTCCAGTCAGATTGATAGAATTCCGTCATCTTGAGAAGCGTGCGGAAACGGAGCAGCTTGAACCTGAAGACAAAATACTTGGCTTTGCTACCGGAGCGTCTGCTTTAGCGGCCGGTCTTTAGCTCATGGCATGGACTACTTCACCTTTGGTCCATGGTATTGACTGGATTGTGCCAATGATAGGATTAGCAGGTGCTGGATTTGCAACAAACGAAATTGAATACGCGCTTGGGAACTATTTAACGGATGTAAGTCCATGTACTTTTGCCTTTTCCCCTTCGCCCAGACTCATAAATACAGACATACACAGTCTACGCATCTTCGGCCTTCGCCGCATATTCGACTCTACGAGCTTTACTTTGTGGTATATTCCCTCTGTTCGCAGACCAGATGTACAGCGGCTTGGGTTCGAATTTCGCCGGTTCCATACTAGCGGGGATAGCTACATTGTGGCTTATTAGTCCCTACATTTTCAAAAAGTATGGAAAGAAATTGCGGGAGAAGGGAAAGTTCGCGAAATTCAGTCTGGATGCTGACCAATGTTCTCGGCAAGCGGAAGTCGATATAGTGGGAAGGCAAATTTGCTGAAACTTTGGACAAATGAATTTGAGAGAATTTGCAGCCCTCAAATGAACAGGCTCGGCAGATGCAGCTGCAAGTAGAAACATGGTTGATTGTGATTAAAATCGCAGCAGGCCGAACTTAGTATTCTACTGGGTATCATTATTGTTTTCGGAGTCGTCTTAAAGGCAGGGAAGCTACTTGCGTACTCTCATCTTCGGCGAGGACCTGCTAAACTCTTCAGCCTCTTCAATGTTATTACCGAAGCTTTTATCTTTTCATTTTTAGAGAGGAAACTGAACATCGAAAGAATCCAGCCAAAGGCCGCACTATTTGAATTAATATCTGTAACAAGGCTACATCGACTGATTATATGCCTTGCATATTAATAAGGCAATCGTTTAATATCCCCATGCAGGATTGGAAAGTATCATAGAAGGCTAGTCCGGGAGATTTCAACGAAGAAGCACGTATTGCTACGAGAAGGGAAGAAGCGAAATCAGAACTTGAGGTAAGATGAACAACCTATTTTGATGTGCTATTCATAAAATGCTAATGGTGTCAAGTGAATTGAGGACAAGATAGGCAAGACTAGAGGTTGCCAATCACCACTGGGTTTAGAACCAAAGATAGGGCTTTGAAACAATATATACCTACACCAAAAATTGTATCCAACAGTTAGATGTCTGCAAGGAATTTCGGACAGGCAAGGGAGAAAATGTTAGAGCGGAATGATGGATATCGAGGGTCAGGGCCGGCGAGATAAAGAGTCCATCCGCCTGCGCAACATCGCCTGTCATGGTGTCAGATCAACTTAGACTTTGCGCATTACAAACTCCTTGGCTGGGATAATGAAGATGCTTGCCATACGGATTTGAGAAAGATCTATGGTATCTCGCCCCGGAATCGCAAACTATTATTCGAAATTCTCTGAAAGTTTCCAATATACGATATGCGGGCAACGTTGTTCAATTTATTCTATCAAATGGAGTACACATACAACAAAGAAGCGGATACGCATTTCGAGAAAACTTTAGAGCATTGCGAGAATATTTTATGCTGGCGTAAACGGATGCTAGTCTGCTGCGGAGAAAGGTAAATAGTTTGATGGTGAGGCTAGTGAGATTGCAAAGGACGTTATGAACATTTTTACGTGATGAAGGGAATTTTCGAGGCAACAAAATGCAATGATAGGCTGTGGGCTAGCGGGATTCTTTTCACTCGGACAGCTGCCCGCCAAATAAGGTATTTCAAGATGATCTGGCGGAAGGCACGTAAGAAAGACACTTATACGCTGGGACGGCACTTGAAAGAATCACACGCCAACTCCTCTTTGGAGACAATTTTTTGCGACAATATGGGGCAATTATTTGTGTTTTAGAAAGAGGAAATGAGTTACTATAGTCTAATGGTAACTGACAAAGCTCGAGGATTTGGTCAATAGCGAGAATGACGCTGAAACGGACCAAACGTGGCTTTTTAAAGCTCTCATTTTTGTCTGTTTGAACTTTGCATATATTCTTGATTAGATACATCCACTGCTTTAAAGTTAGTACATAGAACTTGGGCTTAGTTCATTGGATGACACTGCTTCTACCCATCGCTACACTCGCAACTTGTTATCTTGCCACAATATTTTGTGACCTTCCTCGCAACGACAGTACGTTACATACTGCTTAACCTCATAGGGAAGTTAGTAATGTTTCATTGGATGTCCATGTTCTGCAGCTGCATATAACATGCCCCCTTGTTCAACCCCGCATCACCCCCTTCCCCGCCTTCAAAAGTGCCGTTTTTTTCACTTCTTTTTTTTTCTTATCACAAATGCTTTACTCGTATATGGTGTCACCAAATATAAAAAGTAGGCCAAGAATCTGTGGTGTTACAATACACAAAGTGTCTTCCAAATATTCCTCGAACAAAGTTTTTGCATCGAGAACCTACAATTCTACTTTAAGCTGGTCAATCATGGCAATGGCCACAGAAACCTCTGGACACACCTCAGCTCCTCCCGGCTCAGAGATACAAGATGATAAGCCAGTGCAAGTTGAACACGAGACCGTGGATGCCACGCCTCCAGGCGAAGAAATCCAAATTACGAAAGAATTAGATCGACTCATCACGAAGAAATTCGATAGACATATTGTGCCCTGGTTATTTGGACTATGGCTGCTTGCTTTCATCGACCGGTCTAATATTGGCAATGCTAGGATCGATGGATTGGCTGCAGACTTGAAGATTCTAACAGGAACCAAGTTTAATATTGCTTTGGCTATTTTTTACGTTCCCTATATTTGTGTTGATAGTATGCATTTCACCCCCTCGCTCGATATTGGATGCTAATTCTACAATATAGTCCCATCAAATTGGCTCGTTAAAAGAATAGGCGCTGGATACTACCTCCCTGCCTTAATTATAGGATGGGGCACCACAAGTCTCTGTATCGGATGGGTAGAAAAATGGAAATCGTTACTTGCGGCTCGTTTTTTCCTCGGGCTCATGGAAGGTGGATTATTAGGAGGCTTGATAATCTACCTTGCCATGTTCTATCGGCGTCACCAACTCATGCGTCGAATCGGCCTCTTTTACTGCGCTGCTCCGTTATCTGGAGCTTTTGGAGGTCTCCTCGCTACCGGGCTTTCAAAGATAAAAACCCCAGGTTACAATGGTTGGCCCTTCATCTTCTTTGTCGAAGGTGCCTTTACCGTTGTCTTTGGAATCGTAACGTTATTTTTTCTGCCCCATACACCCTCCCACGCCAAGTTTTTAACGGAAGAAGAAAGATATGTCGCTATCCAGCGTATGAAACTTGATTATCGTGGAGCTTCTCCCGTTGCTAATATAGATAATGAGAAATTCAGCTGGCATTGGGTAAAATTAGCCGTGTTTAATTGGAATACTTGGTTACTTTCACTTAACTTCTTTGCCGTCATTACTCCTATTTATTCCTTTTCCCTTTTCCTACCGACGATTATTACTGCGCTAGGCTATACTCGTCTGAATGGTAAATAACTCACCCAATTTCCCCTTTTCCATTCTTCTCTATTTCTTATAATACCCCAACCTAACAAACCATCAGCAAATCTCCTAACCGTCCCTCCAAACATGGCCGCCTTCCTCAGCGTAATCCTAGTCACATCTCTCTCAGACTACTTCAAGCGCCGCGGAATCTTCATGCTCATCTGCTCTAGCATCGCCATAATCGGCTATATAATGCTCATCAGCACTTCCAAACCCCATGTCCAATATGGCGGTACGTTTCTCGTCGCTGCTGGAAGTTTTGCCTGTCCACCTGTAGTCATGGGTATGTTTGAATTTCAGATCCTCAACATGTAATTTCTCATCTCTTCTCTTTCCTCTTCACAATATCCCCATACTTCGAAATTAATTCATACCCAGGCTGGCTAGCAAACAATACTTCTCCACACTATGTCCGCGCCTCCGCTTCAGGATTACAAATCGGTCTCGCTAATATCGCCGCCTTCGTCGCAACCTTCTCATACATAGCCGAAGATGCACCGCGCTATACAGCTGGCCATGCGATAAATCTCGGTATGTTAGGTTTGTGTCTCGTAGTTACCAGTATTACGATGTGGTATTGCAAGTGGGAGAATGGGATGCGGGAGAATGGGATGCGGGATGGGAGATTAATGGAGGGACATACGGAGATGTTGGGTCATAGACATCCGGAGTTTAGGTATACTGTTTGAGGGAGCGGTTAGTAGGTATCTCTTATGATTTTGAGGGATGGGGAAGTTTGGGGGTGAGGATTACTTACAAGGAGGTAAGGATAGTATCATATGGTGATGTAGTTCATGCAATAATATTGCAGTGTAATTATCCAGGCGGCGATGTCAAGCTAAATCGAGTCAAAAGTTGAAGAAAAATGAAGTGACTTCAATTGATAATATAGCTTGCTAACTAACACCAACTATCAAAACCCCGCGATACAAAATAAAATTAAAAGTGTTAAAAATGGGCGAGAATGTTGGATTCCCCCTGAAAGAAGTATTTGAAAGTCTCCCCAAAATCATCTCCAAGAACCGCTTCCATTGCCCCGACGAAAGAGAATAGCAAATAACCGTCAATCAACTCGTCCCACCATCTCAAAGAATAAAAAACAAAAAGAGAAGGAAAGCAAAGACCAGAAAAGAGCCCAAAAGAAAAAAACCCATACACCCACCCTCTATCTCCAATCATGCCAACACTTTCGCTGGTGCTCGATCGCTCAATACCAGTCGATTCTCATTGATCAAGCTATAGAACTCTATTCGTTTCCGCATCGTAATATGTATGTAACCGTGGCCGCTGGAAAAACCAAGTAGAGAATCTAAGAAGTTGGAGCATCGCAGATCCAACTTTGGACACCGTGGTCGTAAATGCCTTCCATTTGTGCGATACCATTCTTGTCGACGACGGCATATGGTTGATCAGCGGGGCACTATTATTATCATGATTGTTAGTATTATTCAAATTTTTGGGGTGTTCAGAGACGGGCTTGAGTGGAAGGGCGTTCTTACGCCTGGTTGAGTGTAGAGCCAGCAGGCAGGAGTGTTCTCGGCATTGATGTTTATTGACTCCGTGTTCTTGTTGAAGAGAGCAGGCATTTCATTGCATACACCGGGAATGGAGTAACCATTGTAGACAAATCCTTCGTAGTTCCAGTCAGTGTAGCCTTGGAGGAGAAGCCTGAAGACCCCGTTAGTTTATTGCGTGTACATATTCTAAGCCACATATTCGATTGAATTTGGAGCGAAAAAAGAGAGTTCAAAGCACATACTTTGAAGTTTCATCTGGCGAGGCAAGGTTGCAGCTGCATGCAAGAACACCTGGCCAAGAAGCTTGCTTTTGCCATACGCAGCCTGCAGCGCTAGAGCAGAAGGCATCGGCCGTCCTGAGAACACCAGCGAAGACTGTAGAAGAGAAAGCAAGAGTGGCCAAAATGGCAGAAGTAGCTTGAGTGAAATGCATTGCGATTGATTGGTAGTGGCTGTCGAAAGTTTAATGACGTGAGTGTTATCCGAATGTTTTGCTGTTGGCTGTTGTTCGTTGGTTGAGATATTGTTGATTGAAGACTGTGTTGTTGTGTGATGAGGAGAGAGAGGGGCGCTCCTGCCTCTCTTTATATATTCATTTCCATGGCATAATACCAAAGACTACCTCACTTGAGCTCCGAAAGAAACACATCCGGTGTCATTGAACGATATTACTAAATCTGGCCCGAATTGTTCTCACCGTTCTTGCGGCATTCCCATGTTCCGGCAAAGTAAATATCTCATCGACGATGACCTTTCGGATGTTCGATTTGCAAATATCATGGACATGATCGAATCGAGAGAAGAAGAACATCCAAGGCGCAAAACACGAGAAAGAACGAGTGATAGTCTACAGTGGTAATAGAATCGCACGAAAAATTCTCCTTGTTGGCGGATTCTGGGCTTACAAATCGACACTGTTCGTATCAATGAAGTCTAGCTCCAGCCTTGTTTAAATTATGTTCTAGCTTGAATTTCAGCTTGTTCCATAAGGTATGACAGCCATTTAGATAGCGTGAAAGACATATACGAGAATATGATGAGTGACCTGATCGACGGTACATCTGCACTCTCGTGTATCACAAAACCGTCGAAAAATCCGATCGTTTCAAATGATAGGCGAGCATTGGTTACCAAAATTGGAGAGATCTTAACGTGTGATATCCTTAGAATCTCAGATACTACAGCAAAATCGTCGAGTATATGAAAAGATACCAACAACGTGGTAAGTCAAGAGTACTAACTTTACCACTTGATTGTGACCTCGAGGTATGTATTACAAGTTTTGACAGTGGAAACATAACAATGTACAAGTAATCGGTGAAGACCGATGACGTGGAAGAAAATGAGAGATGTGATAGAAATATATCCCGATTTACCTCACTGGGAAATTTACACGATCGACGTTGCTAGTCTTGCAAAACAGGAATCAACCGAAAGTACCGAGGGCACATCCGAACATTGTAATCTTGTTTCACTACATTCCCAGCGAAAAATTGGGCGGGTGGGTGACTGTTCTCCCACAATCCTTCAATAGAGTCTTCTGATGGTCCAAGTCCTTGGGACGATCGATCGTACCAAGATGAGAACCAGATAGAAAAGCCATGAAATCTATTAAAGTTCTGTGGTGGATCATAGAACCCTGATCTCGTAGTGTACAATATGCATATGTGGGTCAGGCAAAATTGAGGAGATGACTTGGAACCTAGCACATACGCTTCGATTTGTGGCAGAATTGACCTCGAGGCTTTTGGCTGGCACAAAACGCTCACTCACAAAGGTGGTAGTTTAGTTGAGACTTCTTGTGATCAAATACGGCCCAGGAGATGTTCTTCGGCCTTGCAAAGAATGGCAAGGGCCAAAATATCTACGTAGTATTAGACCTAAAATGGCAAAATCATAGACCTAGGAACGTACCTTTAATGATCATGTTACGAGTGGAGATAATCAATCCAGCCTCGGCAGCAACATCAACATCCACTTGTCAGTAGCTACTCTAAATCATTGTTCACCAAAAGGATGGTTAAACTTCAGCAGGCTATTCAAGCCTCCAACCCAGCCGTCGTCATCCTTCATGCCACTTTTGGGCCCTCTCATGACACATGGGACCCCTCCACCCCATTCATTGCTACCTTTCATCATTTCCTCGCCCTGGACTCTTATTTCCATGCCGACGCCAACCCCTATGCTTCTTCTTTGCCCGTCGATACTAACCTCCAATTCCCTTCCCCGATTCTTATCACTTAATCGAAGTTTGATCGGCGTGTTCGCAGGTACAACAAGAGGTCTAAATGAGAGACTCCTCGGACAAATAGGAGTTAGAAGAAGGCTGCTCACAAGTGGATGAACTATACTACCACCAGCACTCAAATTATATGCCGTACTTCCCGTTGGCGTGGAAATGATCATACCATCCGCAACAGCCTCGGTCAAAAATTGATTGTTGACAAAAACTTCAATGATAGCCAAATGTGCTTCTTTTCCTCGATGGATGATAACTTCATTCATGGCATGCACATCCCCCTCTGCACTCTCTCGCGTACTTTTACCATTTGTATCAAATACCTCGACCTTCAATCTATTCCTGAGAAGTACTTTCGAGCTCCTGGTTGACCCCATCGACTTGCCTCTCACACTCGACCATCCAGACATATCATCAGTTTTGTCCGACGTCGAGGTTTGGATATGAGGATGCATCTCGTCTTGAAAGAGATGAGATCCTGCAGCAGCCCCCGACATATAGACTTCTCGGAAGGCTCGCTTATATTCAGCGAACTTCCATTCCCCCAAGAATCCCAGAGTACCCATGCTAAAGGAAAGAATTGGAGGGACATGACGGGTTGTGCTGAAAAGAGATGATGCATGTAGGATCGTTCCATCTCCACCAAGTGTCGTTACCATATCAACCTTAGATGGAAAAAGGGATGGAAGGTCAGTGGTATATACTGGAAATGCCAAGGAATTGTGTATGCCCTCTGCTACCTTTGGCTCAAAAATGAGAGCTGCATTTTTATAGTTTGAGTGTATGTGTCTGGTACCTGGTCAGTTGGGAGAATGTCTTACAGGTATGGGTACATTGAACGAACTTGACATATTCAAGTAGGGCCTCTGCGACGACTGGAGAACGATCCTTCTTTATGATCAAGAGGTTGCGCGGAGGTGAAGGCCATTGTAAAGAGAGGAGATCACTCTCCTTGGCTCCTATAAATTTCACGTGAATATTTGTATTGAGGTAGGGACAGTGACAGTACATGTGGGCTTACTGTGATACCTAGGAACGATTCGATCCGGTAAACTCCTGATGTCTAAGATCTCGGATCTTGGATTGGTAGTGCTGAAAGATCTAACTTGTTTGGAGCAAGTTCTTGGCCAAGCCCTCGAGAACATGAACATGGTGAAATCTTGGAAACCGTATGAGATTTAGATGATCTCGTTGTACACACTAGCCAAAGTGCCGAGATGATCTTACACCAACCGATCTAGGAAGGTCTGATCAAACGGGTGGATAGAGAAAGTGGTGGACAACAAGAAGGGTATAGTTGACATTGTTGACATTATTGGTGGAGAGTCCGAGCAAGCTTATTAATGATGATGATGATTAGAGTACGGATAAGCTACTGGCACGTGCATTGGGATTTTCCGGTTGGTCCGAAGGAATAAGCTTAAGGCCACCAGGCTCAAAGGTCTACCTACCTATACGTCACACCATTAAATTTTGAACTTAAACATATTGATAACTACATATATATCTATATATCTATATATCTATCCATCTACATACATTTTACATGTCCATATACCTATATACATATATCTCTACCTACTAGGTTATTCAAAATGAAGAAAGTTTTATGATATAATCAACATTCATTTTACTTCTATCAAGGCCCTAAATTCACCCCACCAAAGCAACCTGGCACTACCGCATTAGCTGCCAGTGCTACGACAACCGGACACTGGACACAGCCTTCTAGCCCTCAGCCCTTTAGCTTTCTAGCCTTCCCGCCTTCCCGAGCACACGACAAATCTGCCTAGTCTACAATTTCTCAAAAAGCCTACTAGGTACCTAGTACTAGGTAGCTGTGGCTATTTAATCCCAGAGCTTTCCTTTGGAAAACTCTTCTCCAAGAGGAAATCTGATTCACATATTTCAAACAATCATCATGGCTGACCCTAATCTCAAGCAAAGGCATAAGGCTTCAGCTATGCCAGCACCTGTACCGGATTTTGGAGGAGGAACCAAGGAAAAGGCCATCGGAGACCATCCTTCTGGCGAAGTTAGACACGGATTTGTCGCACAAGTTTGCAGATTGTTAAGCTTTGCGACTTATTTCTGGGCTGCTTGTTCTACGTAAGTTGCGCTGCCTGACCTCCGAGATTCTGTTACTGACCCATATAAGGATTCAAGCTACCCAACTAATCGGCATACCTTTGTACTGGATAAACCGAGACATATACTATTCATGGATGGCGCTCACAAAACAATCCTTCGGCCTTGTAATAACGACTATGACACAATGGTGGAGTCCAACAGTGGTCAGAATAAGTGGTGATGCTTCGGTAGCGGGGCAATTGCGGAAAACTGCCGATGGGAGAGCAGAATGCGATTTCCCAGAAAGATTGATTTTGATCGCGAATCATCAGGTGTGCACAAGTTTGCAGCGAGGAATCTTCATGAGACTAATGTTTGGTAGCTCTACACAGATTGGCTTTACCTCTGGTGGGTAGCTTATACTAATCAGCCTCAAACACATGGTTATATTTATATTATTGCAAAAAACTCTCTCAAATGGGTTCCCATCATTGGTTGGGGAATGCAGTTTTATAATTTTATATTCATGTCAAGAAAGATGGAAAAAGACCGACCGGTAATGGCGCATCGATTTAAGCAACTTCAAGAGAAACGACCAGGGGCTTCGCAACTCGATCCCATGTGGCTTCTATTGTTCCCCGAGGGTACGAATGCAAGCGACAACAGAAGGGAGGCGAGTGCAAGATGGGCGGAGAAGATAGGTGTTAAGGATATGGAACATGTCCTTCTTCCAAGGAGCACTGGTTTATTTTTTTCTTTGAACGAGTTAAAAAAGACGGTCGATTATGTATACGATTGTACAATGGCTTATGAAGGTGTTCCGTATGTACTATCTACCCCCTCAAAACAACCAGTTTATTCTAATAATTCCTAGGAGAGGGAAGTTTGGCCAGGATTACTTTACTTTAACCTCCTCATACATTGAGGGACGGCCACCAAAATCAGTGAACCTCTACTGGCGTCGATTCAAAATCGCCGATATACCTTTGGATAATGCCGAAAAATTTGAAGTGTGGCTACGAGAGAGGTGGTATGAGAAGGATGCTTTGATGGAGCAATACATGGTTACTGGTCGATTTCCACCCATCGTGCCTTCAAAAGAGGGGACTGTGGAGGAGTTTATTGAGACCGAGGTTAAACCAAAGCATTGGTGGGAAGTTTTCAACATCTTTATCGTTTTGACGACTGTGGGGCTAGTTGTGAACCTATTCACCAAGGCTTGGAATTTGGCCTTGTCTGGTAGCACTGGGAAGTGAAGTCAAGTGCGTATCAGGTAATTAGGAAGGAAGGGACCTTGGTCTACATAGGAATGAGGGTTATTTGCTAGGCATATGAATGTATATGGATGGACAGCACAGCATGGATTATTAATGTCTTATGAGCGAGCGGTGTTTATAGGGGTAAAGGCAGGCGGATCGGCATTTTTCATACCAGACATCTCATCTCTCCTTTTATGCGAAATACCCAGATGGATTAGCGGTTAGGTTATAGCGCGGGCTTGGGGGAGAAAGAACGGATATTCCTACGTTTAGCGAGAATGCTTTTTTTTTTTTGGCAATTCATATATAGGATACGTATTTGTAGAAGATGTTCTCCTATATTTACTTTATTATCCAGCATCTCATCGTTTCTCCATCGTTTACTGTACTTTGTCTAGGTAGTTTAACACGCTAATTAGCATGCGATCTATTTATTATCTATCCATCATCTACTTTCCCTTTTCCTCCTCATTCTCTATTCTTCATCATTATCACCCTCACCCTCACCCTCACACCAGCTAATAAGTAAATTTGTTACAACAAACCGATTCTATTTCAATCCTGATTATTAGTTCTGATTCTTATTTTTACTTTTACCTTTATTTCTATAATTACTAGGTAGATAGGTAGGTAAGATTACTCTGGTTGTCTCTTCTGAGTATGTACTCTTAGCTTACATTCATTTACTTTGTTTGATATAGGATTACTACTGAGATAGATAGACTTATATCGAGTAATTCACAATCCATACATTTCTGTAATGATCAGTGCTTGATTAAACATCAGTATTGCAATTATGCCAACCTGTACGCTACCAGCCATTCGGATTCATTCATAATCCGATAATCATATACAACGCCTATATCCTATACTCCAGAGTCCAAAGGCAACCTCATGAGGAACATATAAAACATAATTACCCTAAACAGGTAAACCCCTCGCCCTCCTCTCATCCTCCACCTTTTTAGCCTCCACCCTTGCTAGGAAAGCCTGTCTCTCTCCATAAGCCCCCTTCTTCTTACCCGCTGCATCCAACTCATCCTTATAACCCTCTTTATCCACAAACCCAGCCCAATCCATCGCGCTCTTCTCTACTGTATTTAATTTCTTCGCTTCTTTACCTGCACCCACACCCGCAACCAAGTCCCTCGCAGCCGCTGCTGTGCCAAAATACAAATCTGTCCTTTGTGGTGTGAGATTTTCTACAATAGGTTCGAAGATTGAACGACGAGCCTTTTTAAGATTGCGTTTGGGCTTGACTAAAAGTTCTGTTTCTTTTCCCTTATTTCCTTCCTTTCCAGCATTAGATTCTTGAGATGCGAGGAAGAGTTTTGCTTCGGCGGAATCTTTCGGTACGAGTTTCTGCTCTGCGATGACTTTCCCGGCGAAATTGTAGGTACGTTTTATCATAACCATAGAATCTGAGCCTTCGTCGAAGCTGCTCCGTTCTCTGGATCCTGTATGTAATTCCAGCGACTTACTCTCTGCTTTCGGGCTCATGGATACGTTTGAAGGTTTTTCGGAAGGTTTGGGCTCGGCAACGGTGGATGAGGTGGGTTTACCAGATATCATAGCTGCCCACAAGGCATCTACATTGACAGTTGCGGCTTTAGTATCTGCGAGAGGTTTCTTCTCAATCTTTCTACCCAAACTCATCAGCAACCAAGATCGCAACTATCGAATCGTACACTTACTCTTGAGCGCGCATACTCCTCGTCTTAACCAAGCCACCCTCACCACCCCCATCTTCCTCCCCATCTCTCCCATCCCTCCTACTCTTCTTCTTCCGCCTCTTCAAACCCTTTTCAATAATAGCTTCATCGCCTGAATTTTCAAATCCCGCATCTTCCGCCTCATCATCATTACCGCGTTTCCTCTTTGCCGTCTTTTTCTTCGGCTTATCTATTACCGCAGTAGAATCTTCATCTTCAGCTTCTGACTCTGATGATTCTTCTTGTGCTGGTACTGCATCTGGAGCGAAATCTTCATCTTCCGATGATGCATAATCCTCATCCGATGGGATAAGTTCTGGAGACATCTTGTATTTGATTTAATATATCTAGTGGAAAAGAAAGTTTGATCGAGGTTGACGCGAACAAGGATTCGCAAGGCTGAGATATCACATGTTTATCGTAATCTTTTTACTTTCTCAGCGATGTTTGAGAGGTGTGCGTTTAGCAATGCTTTATAATTACCTATCATACAACAACTGTGATCGCATCGCCGTGAATAATACACACTAACGACAAGTGAATTCTACGCAGGTTTGAAAGTCGAATTTGTGCTATGCCGCCAAGGGACTTTTTTTTTGTTTTTTTATTTTCCAAAATATAATGCTTAATGCAAGTATAATAACATCTACAAATCTTTTAAAGTCTCAGATATGCAATGCATGTAAGCGCGAAAGTTTTTGCTAGCGAACTCCTCCTACCTGCCATGTCCTGCATTCCATACCCAAAAGAGTTCAGTGCCAACGTTGAACGGACAGAGTTCCTGGGTTTTTTCTTTGGCCCTATCATACATACATACTTATATACATACTTCGTACATACTTCGTACATATATTTGATTGATGGATCAAGTGGCTCATGTTTATATGAATGATTCCTACAGGACAACTTTTCGATGCGCTCGAATTACAGGTTGACTGAATGGTCCTAGATTGGTACTTTGGTCCACAAATCGAAATCACACTTCACTAGCAATCAATGTAGCGTATGTACTCCGTAAATATCGTCAAAGCGTGCGTATCCACCAAGTATTTATTGACAAGTATAACGGACGGACAGGATGGCAAAGATTATTCCAAGGGCCTTGATTCCTTGAAGGCTTGACCAAGTGATATTAACAAGGGGAATGGGTTTGCATCAGATAGATGTGGACAATATCTGGGGTAGACATTTTTGCGATTCTCGAGATTTTAATCTTTCTTTCTAGGGTAAGATATCGAATGCGATGAGATTGCTGATCATGATCGAATGTCCATCAAACAGAAGATAAATTAACTCGTAGATTTCATTCTCCAGAGCATGATCTTGATATGGATATTGCGGGCTACACCGACGGCAGTTGTTTTTGATTAATTGCTTAGAAAGTACGGAGTAGATCTGAAAACAGGATTATTGTCAGTCTTAATATTGGATACTTGTATGAATTCGGGGTGGTAAAAAGTGGGGTGAAGCCCTTTCCGCGTTGCGAAGGTATATTGCTCCATGAGAAGATACATTTGGGATATTGAAAAAAAAAAAAAAAGGTGTCTGTCCGATAAGTGTACTATGGCAAGATAAGAAGGTACTCAAAGTATCATGTATAAGTATTCATTCCTACAAGAGACGGGATGAACCTCGAGCATTCTGTGTGTGGGGTAGATATTGTATCGAGTACAGGAGATAACTCACCACTACCTCGTTGCCGCCTCGTATCAAGAAGCTGGTGATCGACTTTGACTAGGAAGATGAAGATTCAAAGATCTCGAGAAGACTTTTTCCGGGTTTGATTGGTCAATTGGAGCAAAAAGGATCGTCTACTATATGTATGTCCTGCTAGGTAGTAGGTACTTATTCAAGCGTGTCTTCGAGTCTTGGGGTGTTGATGCTTGTTCTTTTGATAGTTCAAGCTAGTTCCCTCCTCTCACTCTTAGAGGTCAATTTTCGTGTTTTCACATTGATTGAGGCCATTCCGGCCTGCATAATCTTGGAAATACATATTACTCCCCCTAGACGAACAAGACAAAGCGAAGCTTGACCCATTGTACTGGACCGGCCGACCAGCGTTGAACTGAATACTACAACACTATAAGAATAATATCCGATTGAAGGGGAAGAATGCAGGTGGTGGCAGTGTGACATAGTTTTAGTTCCTTGGAAAGTCCGCATTTAAACGTTGCATACCCAAGAAACTTGAGGAGAGAAGTCCAATGATATTGATTTGTACCTGTTGTGTATGTTGGGCAACGCCAATAATATCTGGTTATGTTCCTGCAATGATTATCGTGCAGAACATGACGTGTCCTCAGTGTATCTGTTCCTGCGCTGAGCGCTCCCTCAAAAGCATGGAGGTGAATGGATCAATATTTGATGGTTTCGTTGAGTCCTTAGCGGGAAGATATTTGAGGATATTCATGAGGATGTAGCAGGTGTAGTGGTGTATTTGATAATGATTGAAGGTAATTTACAACCACCGAGGGGTACATCCAAGTACATCCAAGTATTTTGGACATTGCGATTTGCAGGAGTTTGTTGATCATCTTTGCTAGCATCCGATTTGAAGGTATCGTGGATCTGTCTCAATTGATAATTGAATGCAAATCCAGACATCCAGGTGCGCAGCGAGAACACGGGTTGGGCTGTCCTTGTATACCTGGGTATCTTTCTAGAAATTGTGGAAACAAAACTAAAAGCTGGTAGATAAGGGCCTATCGTGTATTCTTGACTTCCTGGATATACCATGAACTAGACTGGATACTTGAAAAAGGTGTAAGCGTGAAGAAAGATGGGAGTTTCGATCATAGCCATAACCATAACCATGTTGTCGGAAGAATTATTGCGACACATGACTTAATCATTGAATTATCCCAACTTTATACAGAGTACATCCATATGGAGGATGTTCATAACTTCTCACTTCTCGCTGCTCAGTCCTCGCTTGCCTCGTACTCGCTGAACCCCGAGCTTAATTTCTCGATAAAGAAAATCAAGCATAAGAGAAAATCATCACAGCATCCTCGCGTATCCTTGTTGATAGATGCATATACAGTGACCAACTGAGTAACTAATAAGTCAGTGACTAACTCATAATAGATATAAACAATCAATCAACGAGGCTACCAATGATCATCAAACTATGGTTTTATTTCCGCCTTCAAAGTCGCACTGTCGCAGTCATGTGAATTATTATATACATATATATGGAAAAGTAAAATCATCTTAGTCCAAAATTCATTTTCTCTCATCTACTATGTATTACAGCTGTAATAACTCTACTTTGATTAAAGTATCGTCTTCCCACTCGAATCTCGCCATCGCAGAATTACACCTGGTGATAATGTATCTGTACGAGGAGATCAAGGGTTAATTAGCTGTATCGTGGTCCGTGACAAGCTGGCAGCGTCAAATGCATTAGAGACATTATATGCATCTCAACAAATTCAGTTAAAGCAAACATAAGTGTGATCGGACTGTCGGTGTCGATTGTGAAAGGGTGTTCGACAAGGTCGAATATTATTCGAATATTTGAACAACCGCCATTCGCGGTTCTCTCCATATGTTATGAGTTTCAAGACACAAATTGCATGGCGTCGTATATGAAAGAGATTGACACAGCAGATGGAAGAAGTATGAATGGACATGTGAAATACATGTGAAGTTCTCATGATACTTGGTTCATCGCAACTCAAAAGCTCCACAACAGCACGCAGGTATGAGAAGGCTTATACTAGCACGATGGATGCAGGACAAGAGGTTGTCCGTGAACTTTAGTTTGCAGCAGTGTAAGCCTTGACTGGAAAGTTCAAAAGTTGTGGAACCCACACGATCTATGGAGAAGGTGCGAATTGGATGTTGATTTGATCTTACACGCGTTGAAAAATGTATGGTGTTGAATGTTGCAGCGTTTCAAAGGCAAACGTCCCTTCCAAGTTTTTCTCTATGCCACTTCTTGTAAGCTGTAACCTATTCCAGCATTTAAACAGAAGTTTATGCTTTGTGGATCTGCGACCGTTTAAGCACTCAAAATCTTCACACTCAACTCCTTCTCCATCTCCAGACTTCGGTAAAATCTGGACGCCACCAGGCTGGCTGAATCTGCACCTCACCTCTTTTGGCATTGAGGTAGGTATGCATGATAGGCACCTTGTGCTGACCACGGGCACGAACCCGAGATTTATCACAGGTGGTAATGTTCATTTTGAGAGGCGGCAAAGTTCATCCGTGTATCTCCTCCACAACTTGCATTTTGACAACCCACTAAGCAACCATCGAAATCGGCCTTTTTTGTTCTGAAAACCGATTGGTGTGAAATAGCGAGATGGATGCTCACTTTTCTGATTTGGATGACTGGGATTATGGACAGGAGGCTCGTGAGGAGCTGGAAACGTGGGGTGAGAAGGAAGGGTAAAGAAGGAATTAAAGCTCTGGCACCATCAAGATGTCAAAAATGTAAACGCTCCAAATGAAACGTCCACCAGAACGACCGTTTGGAGGGAACACAATCCTTCAAGGCATATCTCTATCGTTAGAGCTTGGCAGAATAGAAAGCTCAACGATAGAAGCGTCTACCTCGCACCAAAGAACATATTGGAAGAGGGGAGTGTCACCTTACTAATCATTGCCAATATACTGGGTTGGAAAGCAAGAATGGTCTAAAAATAAATGCCTTTGAATCCGTATGTACGAAAGTCCCACTTCCTTGGGCGAAACCGAGACGTCTTGGATGTGAAATCATGTGGAATGATGTGAAGAAAGGGAATTATTATTAAATGTTAGCCTTTATATGGAGTGTATCGGGGGGAAGCCTCATTTGGGCGGTACAAGTACGATATCTGTGTAAATTGTAGGATCGTTATGGGGGTATTTGTACTAGTGTTTGAATATAATATTGGTGATATAGATTGTAGTAGTGAATAGATTTGAATATGACATTATTTAAGTTAGTGATGTAGATTGTCGTAGTGAATGGAATAACAATAACTTTTGATTCTCCTGTGGTGTATGTACCGAACGAAGCACTTATTATTAATGGAAAGCGCTGTGTAGCGAGTAAATTATTGTGTTTCTTCCTTGCCTCCTTGCCTTTGCGTGATGACATTGGCAATACTTATAGAGGAATAATGAATTCCTCTGACTGCTAAATTCCTTACAAAACGTTCCGAGCCCTCAGGTGAATACATGCGTACCTAGCATGCCAAGCACCAAGGAAAGCGACTTTCCTAGTTATTGAATCTCAAGGTGTGAGATATGAGGTCTGTTCACTGTCCATACCATAGGATTGGAGATTGGAGGCGTTCATTGTAATCATTGACAGGTTGATGCTACCTAAGAATTTCCAAATGATGACCCTGAGATAATCGAGGAGAAGGATGGGCTCGATCTTAAAGCTTGTTTATCACAACATGACTTCACAGCCCTTACAGACGGTAGGTATACTAGGTAGGTAGGTATCCGGGAGTGGACGAAGGCCTGTATGCCATGACTTGGTAGAGTAGGTAGTCTTTTCTGTTCTCACAGGCGATGTGTCTACAGTAGTATACCGGTACACATGCTGCAGTAATATGGATAAAAGCCTGTGTGTTCATAAGATTACAGTCTATCTTATAGGCCATGTGTGTGCTGTAGTGATTGAAACCTCATCTCTTTTTGCGCCTGGATATCAGTTCTTTTTACTACATATTGTAATCTTATATGGCAAATACCTAGGTAGTAGGTAAAGCCAGTAGACCCCCCTAAAATGAATGTGCCCAAGGAAGATAATAAGGCTATCGATGAAAACATGAAAACATGGAAATTGGACATATGGAAATGGAAATGGAGAATGGAGAATGGAAAATGGAAAATGAAAAAATGGAAGATTTTACCCCTGGGCCATAATTAAAATTCGAGTTTAATCTTCCCAAAAAGGAGCTAGAGCGAATGAAGGAATAGCCTCAATTATACAGATGAGATCTAATCAGATAATTGGCTTAGCAAATGACGATGGATTTGCATTAATGTACATAAAAAAGCTGATCTAAGCCATCCAGGGTCACATCTGTTGATTTTCCACTCTTTGGCCCAAATTAATCAAAGGGTATATCCTTGCGGTCTAACCACAAGAAGATCGATGTCAGTGGGGCCGGGTGAATAAAGTGAAAGTATCCAAAAGGACTTGATAGTGTTTATGCTAGGTAGGTAGGTAATAAGGTAGGTATTAGTATACTAGGTTACTAGGTAAAAGTCGAAAACTCTCCGTACCTACCCAAGTCTAATCTACCCTTCTCTACCCTTCTCCGTAAGGTACCACCAAAAATATCTCATCAATTCCCCCATCCCTCCCTATCCATCCATCCATCTATCTGTCTATCTATTCATCCGACTAAACTCAATCACTCAATCACTCAATCACTCCATCGCTCCATTGCTCCATCACTCAATCACTCAATCACTCAATCACTCAGTCACTCGATCAATCACCTCCTCCCTCCCTCCCTCCCTCACTCACTCAACTCGCCCATACCCACCCATCCATCCACCCACCCACTCACTCACTCTCGTACTGTCGCTGTTTCTGGGGGACAACCCTTCACACAAATCCATCCCCATTTTCTTCCCATCCCCCATTCTATCCCCCTCAAACCTTCCACCATCTTTTTCATCCGAACTAACTTTAAACATTTACAACATTCTCCTTGTTTTTTCTATCTTTTTTCATTTATTTGTTGTCCTTCCTTTTTACTTCTTTTCATTGAATATCCATTGCATCCCCTTCAATTCGCCCCGTGAAACGAACAGCATTCCTCTCTTCATTCCTCTCGGTGTCTCTCTTCCATACTCTCTAGAATCTTCCCGCAGCTGCAGCAACCGGCCAACCGACGAATTCAACCAAAAAAGAAAAAAGTTGTTTCAGTACGCACAATAGGGAGGGATATACTCATTGAGGTTGGCAGACGATTCTCTTCTCAATTCATTCATCAATTTATTCACCAGCTTATCATACAATGCTTTAATAGAATTAAAAAGGAAGAAGAAAAGAAAGGGCTTCAACAAGAACTCACGGTAACAGTGTGTTTTGCCTGGACGCGAAAGGGAAGATTGATCGACCTCCAACCAAATTTCTGGCCGCGGGCGACCTCCTTCTTTCCATTCAGAAACCGAAACCTTTTCACAATCTCACAAATTTTCCAAAAAAAGGTCAACCGTTAACTCGTCTTGACTTTCGTCTTTCAAACCAACAACTCTCGTAATAATTGTTCATTTGTCTATCAATTCTATCAAAAACTTCTAGCTTTCCTTGAAGGTCCGTCAACTCCAACATTGTGCTTGTAACCTATCAAGTATAGCAAGCCGTATCCACATTGAAGTAGAAATTATTTCAGCTTGCTAACCTTCTATCCATCACAGTCTTTTTCCATACTTCCTCAATTAGAATCTACATTGAGTTCGAATCTTTTTTTTTTATGTAGATGGCAAATTAGCTGTTTGCTTTCAACAACTCGAAAATAGCCAAGTCACAGCATGGCCGCTCTCGTTCAAACACTACCACAACAGACAACCACGGTCACTATGCTTCAAACTCGACCTTCCTCTGCCTCTGGCACTCTACAACCTTCGCAGAACCAAGCTGCCTATCACCAGTACCCTACCAACCAACAACAGCGAAATAACTTTCATGGCTTGAACAATAATAATATGGCAGCATCCAATTACCGCAGTCATAGTTCCATGGCCCCAATGGCACCATATGCATTCAGCAGCACATCCGGTCTATCCATAGGAAGTCAACAACCACAAAATGGGTCTCAATCAAGGCCGGAACAACAGAGAACATCATCAGCCCCCATAGTTCCCACATTGCACGGCGGCTCAGTGAATCCTTCAGGTCGCTCACGCTACCCTGCTGCCTTGTCTGTGTCAACCACATCTTCGTCGTCATCGTCAGAGCTTTCCCACAGATCAGGAACAAGAGATGATTCCGCCGTCACCACAGCTCGAGTTGCCACTCGAGCTCCTCGACCAAATTCCACCATCATCACCTCATACAGTCAAACACCTGCTCCTTCTTTGGGTTCACCAGCAAAACCTGCTCCTGACCGCTATCGCCGTCCTGCAGTTCGTCGAGCCGAGTCCTCGAACAGTAGTCAGGCCAGCGGGCCCAACTCGTCCGTCTCATCCATGCCTAATGTCATGCAATTTTATGGCGCTAGTACACAAGCCACCAACACCCACAACTTACAGATGCCGCAGTCACCAAATCAACCAAGTGCAACGGCCGATGATATGCAATTGAATCAGCGTACCACGTCGGAACAAGCAAAAAGATATCGACGTCGGAGCATACACACAATCGATGCACACGATAATAGCAATACTAGCCCAAGTCCTGGATTTTTACAGCAGGGGTCAAGGCAAGCCGACAGCGCTAGTGGTCGTATTGATCAGCAGCCTGAACAACACGGGCAACACCCCCTGCGAAGTTCACCAGTCGTAATGGTGCGTCCAGGAGCATCTCACAGCCGTAATGATAGTACCGACAGCTTGAAATCCACTCGCAGCGGTCATTCAAGCCCAAACTCGGTAAGTCTTCCAAGTTAATTTTTGTACCCAGTCCTTGCTTCCCCCCACTCATAGTTCACGGGACTTTATCGTGCATACGGCGTCACCGCAATTTAACCATCACCAATCACATTAGTGTAGCACTAAAATTGGGAGCACACTAACCTATTTCAGTCGGACAAGCGAGAAGCAACAAGTGCATCGATGGCATCTACCAGCCCCGCCCAAACTTCATCTTCTACCGTCGCAAACTCAAATACCTCCAATGGTAGAGACCAAGCGATTGCTAAGAATGACCAGCCACGACTTGTGAATATTCCAGTTCGTGCATCCTCAACCGATGCCGCGAAAAGACTTTCCAGTCCTTCCCCTTTATCGAAGCCGACGATGGGTACTGAGTCCTCGGCATCCAAGTCTAAGGACTCGTTTGCCTCGGCGGTAAATGCGGCATTACAACCAACACAATCCAAACCTACTTCAGGACAGGCTGCAACGAGCCCGAAAGCTATCAGCCCTGCTGCACAGCATTTGGCTGCATTGAACGAAAAGGAAGGAAAGAAGAGTAAGACATCGAGATTAAGGAGGGCATTTTCTTTTGGTTCCGCTGCCGAGCTACGAAAGGCATCTGGAGACACCCATGTCAGCAGGAGTGGCAATGAAGTTTTGGATCGTTCCAAGTTACGAAGAGAGAAATACCTAAATGAGCAAGAGGCAGAGCAAGACAAGATTGCTCAACGACAAGAAGCTGCAGGCATCGGATCTAACATCTACTCTGGCCAAGGCAATTTCTTCACTGGTTCGACCGACAACTTGTCTATATCCTCGACAGCCTCTTCGGCTTCAGTCATGATTCGAAAGATGGGAAAGGGCATGAAGAAATCAACTAGATCCCTTGTTGGCCTTTTCAGACCAAAGTCTGTTATCGGTGTGCCCGCAGCTGATGCAGCTGTGCCTGAAGCCAGCCGAGCTCAGGTCTCGATGGTTAATGTTGAAGCCGAACGGGAGAAGGTCAATGTCAACGCCAATGCTGCTGATGCTGTTTCTGGTGGGACAGGATTCCCTAGATTGGAGAGGAATTCTCTCGACGCTGCAGCTATCAGTTCGGTGGCCACTGAGCGTCTGGGAAGTGCTAACACTGAGAGTTCTGGACATAGAAGAAGTATTGTTGGTGGCGAGAAGGAGCGTGCTGAGGTCTTGGCCGCTGTCAAGAAGGGTATTCTCAAACGTGGGTTGCTCACAATCGATCTTATTGTATTTTACTGATTAAGTAATCTTAGGCTCCGGTACAGGCTCTGGGAACTCATCACCAGTTATCCTTCCTGTCGATGGAAAAGCAGCAAACTTCAACTTGCCGCAAATTCCAAATGTTAACAACGATTCTCCCAATTCTTCCACTCCTAGTACACCAAACGATGACCAAGTCCACAAGCAAGCGGTCAATTTAGGAGGGGAGGATTACTTTATGTCTGCGCTAAAATTCAAGGGGGATTCGAAGAGTGTTCCCGGAACACCTTCCGGTGCTACCAAGAGGAACGCTACATTTAGTCCACGTATCCAATTCCACGATACGTGGCCAAGTCAAGAATACGACCGTAGAGGCGAAATTGCAACCTGCAATCGGCTCACCCCGATGCTCGCTCAACAAATCAAGGAGGAGCTTAATACTTTCAAAATGGTAGGTTATTCCTTTAAAATATGCTTGATTACATACTCACCAGGATTAGGAAATGGAGGTTCATGAGAATTCTAAGATCTACACACACTTCTTCTAATGAAACCACGATTATTCTATTTGTTTAAAACAAGTTACGACTTACAAAGCTCCCTGCTATTGCAAGCAACTGTGTAGTCACAAACACAGTCAAGACTATCAAGGCGTTTAGCGGTCTTTCGCATTATTGGTGTACAGGAGTTCATTCACATCTGAGCGATTTGGTCGAAAACAATATTATTTCATAGACTGGCGTCGGCCATCTTTTTTCGAGCATAAATGTTGAAGAAGATGAGGGAGGATATATTAGGGGGTTATTTTAGGGGCGACGGTAGAAATTTGGGAATTGAGAGATGTTGTGTGTGAAGCTTTCCGAGGTTGTGAAAGGAAGGGAAGAGTTTCAATTGTCTAATACGCTGGTAATTTGTTTCTCCTAGCTACCAAGGACGATGGTACAAACTCGTACTCAAAAAGTTTCGATCTCGATTGGTTTCTACGGGTTTGTTTGATCTCTAGGGTTTTTGAGATCTGCACTTCGGTCAATGTCATGGTCTAATTTTCGTTTTCTTCATTTGGTTGGTCCGGTCTACTTTATATTCGTCGTCACCTCGTCGTCGTACTTGAGCGCCTGTTATTATGTTTGAGAAAGGAGGGAAAGATGGGAGAGAAATAGGGACGGCATATTCTACGTAATCAAATGATACAATACAAAGCAATGGTTGCCAATTCATACAAGTCTAGAATGTACCTGCAAGTGACTATGTTGTATGGACTCTAGACCCCTGGATCCCGAGTGTAGGACTGTAGTGTACCCATGGAATGCGAGAAACCCGGGACAAATTTGTCCCCTTTTATTGTCTTGGTAGAGGTTCTAGATTTTGTAATGAGTCTGGAATAGAATTCTAGATCTTGAGTGCACAAGTCAACAAAGATAAAAGCTTGGATACAATCCTGACCATAGAAGAATCTGGATCGAGTTGATTGATCTATTTGACACTTGGCCTGTCCGGAGTCAGACTTTCCGCATGAAATATCGAGCTTTGATGTGGGTTTCATCCCATGCTTTCTAGATGATATGTTCAAGGGGTAAATATCGATAAAGAAGATAATAATAGTAGTAATAATAATAATAAAAATAATAAATAGAGCGTAGCCTTGTCCAAACAGCCTCGTCTACTCCTTCTCCACCCCGCTAAAACTTTTTGATAAAATTATTGAAATAGAAACAACCTCTTTTTTTATACAATATCTACGCTTTGATAACCATATCTCTCTTTAGTCGACACAATCTAAATAGTGGCTACTATCATAAATCGCATTCATTCAGGGCTGAGGGCTGGCACCCGCCAGTTTCTACCACTTCAAGTTCGAGGAATCATGGCAGTCTCAAACGATTTGCCAGCTGTTGAAGCAAGAGACTCGGAATCTATTGTGTATGAGAAGACTGCAAATGGCTCCAGCAATCCATCCAAGAAACTGCATGGTCGCGCCTTTTATGAAAGTATTGGTAGTCCCAAATTCATTCTCGCGCCCATGGTTGATCAGTCCGAATTCGTAAGTTGGCGAACCCATCCGTGATAATGCTCTTGTTCTCCTCTAGCATTCCATACTAATTTGATTGGCACAGGCCTGGCGCATGCTTTCTCGCTCCTTCATGTCACCAGAATCAAACAAATCCCTCCTGGCATACACACCCATGCTTCACGCGCGCATGTTCTCTGAGACTCCCAAGTTCCGCGATGCACATTTCCAGCCGATGAAAAGCTCGCTTGTTTCGCAGCTGGATTCTTCTTGTTCTATTCCAAAGGAGGAGATATTTCTCGATGGAAATCCAGCGTTCGATCGACCTCTTTTCGTACAATTTTGCGCAAATGATGAGAAGGAATTACTCGAGGGAGCGAAATATGTTGCGCCTTTTTGCGATGCTGTAGATTTGAATTTGGGATGTCCTCAGGGTATCGCGAGGAGAGGAAAATATGGGGCATTCTTGCAGGAGGACCAGGGCCTCATTTATAAGTTGATCAATACGCTACATAGGGAATTGGATGTACCTGTTACGGCGAAGATTAGGATATTGGAAACGAGGGAGAAGACGCTGGAATATGCAAAGATGGTGGTGAGTGCTGGAGCGAGCATTTTGACGGTGCATGGAAGGACGAGGGAGATGAAGGGTCATAAAACGGGGTTGGCGGATTGGGCGGTATTGAGATTTTTGAGGGAGAGTCTACCCAGAGAACTGGTTCTCTTTGCGAATGGAAATATTTTGTCAAGGGAGGATATTGATGAATGTCTGAAAGCGACAGGTGCGGACGGGGTAATGAGTGCGGAAGGGAATTTGTATGATCCGACGATCTTTTCGGATGCGCCGGCCATAGGGGAGGAAGGGAGAGAGTATTGGAGGAGTTTGGATGGAAAGATGGGAGGTTGGAGAATGGATGCTGTGTTGAGGAGATATATGGATATCATTTATAAATACGTTTTGCAGGTATCGCCGCCCGAGAGGAAACCTCTCTTCATATCCTCGGATCCGGAAGAAAAGTTTGGAGATGTAAACGAAGAAGAAGAGGAAGAGGGACCACCGAAAAAGAAACAAAAGGGGGAAAAGAAAGAGAGAACGACGAGTCCGAACCTGGGAGCTATGCAACCGCATTGCTTCAAACTTCTTAGGCCGCTGGTTTCAAAACATCATGATATTAGAGATGCGTTAGCAAAGTGTAGAGCAGGGGATGTACAAGCTTTTGAAAACGTCCTACAAATGACGGAAAAAGTTGTTAAAGAGGGAATAATCGAATACGAGAGAACAAATGGCGAAAGTTACAGGGAGGAAGTTGAGAGAGCGGAAAAAGAAAGAGAGGAGAAAATGAAGGGTGGTGGGAAGGGTGCTAATGGGAGAGGAGGACAAGATGGAGATGGTGAGGGAAAAGGTGGAGAGGATATTAAATTTGAAGAGAGTTCTCTCGAGACTGTTAGGAGATGCAAGAGGCCTTGGTGGGTGGTACAGCCGTATGTTAGACCATTGCCTATGGAGGCTTTGGCGAAGGGGAGTTTGACTTTGAGTAGAAAGGAGAGGGGTGGGAAGGGGAAAGGAGATGCGGGGAAGGAAGGTAATGGGGCTGAGGAGGAGGGGAAGATCAGGGTGCAGATTGTGGGTGCGGAGGAGGGGAGCATGGTGGAGAAGGAAATTGTGGAGGTTCCTAAGGATGGTTTGGTTTGTGGTTGATTTTCCCCCTGGTGTCTTCTTTACTTGACTTGGAAGTTGAAGATAACTAGACTTTATTAGAATGATGGCGCGATGTGCTATGGTATGGCGCGGATGGTATGGCGTGGAGAATACACGTGAATACTAGATTTAGTAAATTCACACACACATACACATATATATACATATATGTAGATAGATAGATAGATCAATAGAATAATAATGATATAATCATGAGGAGATGGATCAAGTGCTGATTCTCTCTTTCTTTTATGTTTTAAATATTATGTATATCAATATTGATATCAAGATCAATATCAATATCAGTACATGTTATGAGATGAGATTTTTCTTGATTGATACAGTAATTACTCTTTAGTTTGTGACTGCTGTTTGATGTTTGGAGGGAGAGGCGGAGGGGGAGTGGTTGGAATAAGATCGATTTGTGGATCTTTCGATGGAATTGAGTGGTTTTAAGAGAGTGGTTTTGAGTGTTTGTTGATATTGATATTGATATTGATGGTGTTGCTGAAAACAAGAATCAGATGAAGAGGCGGAAGATGAAGATGAACAAGGGGGGTGAGGGTTGGCATATATTAATATGATGAGTGGGTGGGTTCTGTGAGTGAGTGGATGGATGGATGGATGGATGGTGCGGCGTGAGATTATATAGAAGGTAGGATTGGGGAAGTAGAGGGAGTAGAATTGAAAAATCTAGAGTTAGAAGGGTAGAATGAGAGGAGGAAGTATAGTTCTTGAAAGGAAAGGGGAGAGAAATGAGTGGGTTTGGATATGGGTACTAGTCTAGAACAAAGTTTAGCTGCGGGAACGAGTATTACGATAATGTTGTGAAATACCAAGGACCTTGGGCGATGACGATGTGATGTCGCGGCGTGCGGCGGGATGAATGCTTGATTACTCGCAAGGAGAGAAGGCTAAGGTAGATTGGAATGTTCATTTGGTTGGGTTTAGCTAACACTAGAAAGAATTCAAATGTATGACATTCATTGATTTAATACTGTAGATTACATAGAAAACATAAAGTAAAGGTTCAGTCTGCTTAATAAATCCGTCTTCGATTTTCACATTCCATAATCTTCTTAGAGCTTACTCAACTTCCCGTCTTTCTCCTTCTTCGCACTATCTAATCTCGTCCCCTCATCATCCTGCTCCTCAACTCTCAAATCCGGAAACTTGGCCGGCATGATTCTCCTCGGTGTAGTGCCAGGCACTAAAGCATATTTACTGAAATCTTTCACTCCATCATGATCCCTCAAATAATCCTCATCCAACGCCAAAAGACCATTTACATCCTGAACGGGTGCTTTTAAAATCGACAAAATAGCATCAGAAAAAATGCTCGGATGTCTCAAATCCTCGTTGGGTGAGGAAAAATGAGCGGTCGCTGCGGATTCAATCGCACTCGCGGGCCATAATCCCGTAACGGCCATTTCCTTGGCTTCTTCTCCCATTCTCGCAATATCCATCCCGAGTCCCTGTACTAGGACACTCATTCCTACTTTCCCCATCGCATATGCGGTTTTGCCCCGGAAAAATCGGGAGTAGATCGGGGGACAGATCACTATAATTCTCGCTTTCCAGTTTTGGGTTTTCCAGTGGGGAATGCAAGATTGGATGGATGCGTAAAGACCATTTGGATTGACGGATTCCATTAACATGTACCGGGACAAGGGGGTGGTGAGCACGGAAGAATGGTAGATGGCGCCAGAATTGTAGACCAGTACATCGATGCGTCCATAGGTTGAGATGGCCTGGGAAACGAGGGAGGAGATATCGGCATGGTTACGAACATCACATGGTATGGCCGTGGCTGTTCCCCCGGATTCAACGATTTCCCGACAGACGGTGGAGATGGTTGAGGCACTTGAGTTGGGGTCAGGTGGGAAAGGATGGACTGCGCAGGCATCGCTGGTGGATTTGGCGGATACAATTACTTTGTGTTTTTGTTAGTAAACGGTATAAAGGGATCGGATATATGTGTGAATGTACCTGCATATCCATTCTTGGCGAGATCAATTGCGATTTGTCGACCAATCCCTCGAGATGCGCCGATCACAAGTGCTACCTCTTTGAATGTCATGATGAATTGAGTATTTAGATGAAATGGGGATTAAGGTATCCGATCATTTAGATCAATATATATTGGAGAATACATATCTCGGACCTCGTCAAAGGGAACGTTTAGTGATCAAATGTTTGTAGGGACAAGGAGAGGAGAGGAGAAGGAGAGACATGCGCAATGATGCATGCATGGTGTTTAGTGATCAAGATTCTCGGGGGTCGAGCTTCTCGAGCCGAGGTACACGGAAACTGGGTATCCAACCTCCATCCATTTCATTGTATTTTGACATCTAGAAAAGCACGCCATCCTTTCAATTGATGCTATAATTTTCGCAAAAAGTAAACTCATCATGCCAGGTCATATAGATTGTTATCTTGATTGCTGTAAGTGCATCAAATTATTTATCTCCAGGAACCTTCCCCACGTCCCCCGCATTCTACCACCCGGCTAACCCCTATCGATACCAAAGCTTCATTCTACAGCTACGCTGCTCTAGTACATCTCCGAAAAAATCGGGAAATTCTTCTTACTCATGATGTTACCGTGGAGTGAGTTTTTTACTCTCTCTACTCTTTCAGACTCTATCTAAATCGAATCTCAAGTATCATTCCCGTCTTTCTCGGCGGCATAAACCACGGCTCCGGAAACAAGCCGCCATGGAGTCTTCCTGCCAAGGCAAAGTACAGCAAATTCGACAGTGCTCGCACGATTTCATATCATGGGCTTCCGAATCTTCAATTTCCTGAATTCTTCCCACCTGTAACACTTCTTGTATGTAATCCATCATCTCTCGCCGGACACTGATTCGTAGCTAACACATGATGTGAACACAAAGCCTCAAAGAGCACTCTGCTTTATCAAATCCCGCTATCCCGTCGAAACATTCGAGAAAACATTCTTAAGCATCTTCGATGCCCTCTGGGTTGCTCCCCACAGAAACATCACGATTCCCGAAGAACTTCGGGATTTCCTCAGTAAGCTAGGTTCGTTTGATGAGAATCAGGTAGAGGAGATTATGACCATGGTGGCGGAGAAAGAGTGGAAGGATAAACTACTGGCGAATACAAAAGATGCGCTTGAGAAGGGTGCATTTGGCGCACCGTGGTTGTGGGTTAGGAATGGGGAGGGATTGGAGGAACCGTTTTTTGGGAGTGATAGGTTTCATTTTATTTGGAGGTTCTTAGGGGTTGAATTTAGGGATGTGGAGATTGTGGAAGGCGATAAGGGGGGAGAGAAGAAGAAGGCCAAGTTGTGAAGGTTTATGTTTAGATTGCGTTGGTGATCGTTGAGCAAAACCGCTGTACATCGTTGAGCACTGAGCTATGCTTACTATTTAGAGGGATAGAGTAAGAGATAGCGGTGTGTGGATGAAACTGGAGATTGAAAGCTATAGGGAGTACACTATCAATGAAATATGTTGAAGACTGTTTCATGCTTTGCAACTCATTGAAGAGATCAAATAGTGGTGATGCTTGTGATGCTTGTGATACTTGTGATACTTGTGATGCTTGTGATGCTTGTGATGCTTGTAATACTTGTGATGCTTGTAATACTTGCAAAACTTTATGTCTGTTAATGCTTTTAAATGAACTACTGCACTAACATAGACAAAGTACATGAATATATAAGTACAATTCATATCGTTACTCCGAAGAAATGTCATCGTTCATCACGTGATACAAAGCGACAATGCTCACGTGTTTCCCCATACTTTCCTAAAATAAGGGGTCCAAAAGGTACCAGATTTTAATCGAGATAAGCTTTTGAGCCGCATGGGAACTATATAAAGGTTTGACAGTGAGTATCAAATTCTCTTTCCTTCAAAAAGTTCTCTCTTTTTCTCATATCAAATCATGGTTTTTTTTTTCGATTTGATTTCGTCTTTCTCCGAAGATGTATAGTAAACCTCATACAATATCATTTCTGAGACAATGGAGAAAAGTTTTCGGTTTCATTTCTCTATCAATTTGAAGTTGTTGAGAGATGGGAATTGAAAAGGTTCAATTCATTCCAAAGGGTTCGTCAAAAATGGATCAAAAGGATGACTTTTCTTATTAAAAATGGTTAGTTACTCTATCGCCTAATCATTTAATATGGGGTGGCGCTTTGTTAGCGTGATGAACTAAGCGATGACCGGCAAATCCCAGGCAGAATCAAAAACGCGCCTGGTGAGAAATCAATCAGCTTCCCACCCAACTCATGTCAACATTGAATACATACCTGTCTATCTACCTACCTACTTAGGTAAACACAGAGAGTTACCAATTCATTCATCGTAACTTCATGCGAATAACTTATTCGCGGAAAGGAAGAGAAAGAGGATTTTTTATCATTCGCTATTCTTATTATATTTACACTTCACTTCCAACAGAAAACATTATTGCTTCTGTTGTTCAACATTTAACTGAACATCCATCGCCTCCCATTTACAGCAGTGCGCGAAACTTATCAATGTTTTAACAAACAGGTGAATTTCGACGAATCACCACCGCTTTCAAATTTCCCTCTACGGTCTTGGAACTTCGAAGCTTCATATAATCCCCACTCCCCGCTATGCCAGCGAAGAACCGCAAATTGGAATTGTTCGACCCTAATAAATCCGACTCCAACGACGACGATTTCTCTCCTTCCGAGGTCGCTCCACGAAAGGCTCCTAGAAGGTCAAAGTCTCAACCAAAAAAGAAAGCAGGTTCGCGAAAGAAGAATAAATACAAGGATTCAGATATTGATGAGGATGATGAAAGTTTGTCGGAAGAATCATTCATAGAAGAAGAATTTGAGGAAGAAGATATCGAGATGAACGAGAAGACTGGAAGAGCTGTGCGGAAAGCCACGAAGAAAGCCATCACTTATGAAGAGGATAGTAATAGTGAAGAAGATCTGCTCCAGGAACCCGAGGAAGAGCTTCGTCCAAAGAAGTCAAATAAGCGAATGCGCGTGGTAGACGACGGCGAGGATGAGGACGAAGATGAAGTCGAGGAACCCATTTCGAAGCGCAACAAGACAGCGCAGAAACCAGTGGAGAAACCAACGGAAAAGAAAAAATTCATGGTAACACTCAAGATGCCAACGGGCAGTACGCCGCCCGCTCGCAAAACAAGAGCTGGTAGCGCCGCAAAAACTCGAGCAAGCGCGGAACCTACGTCTGCTGGACTTAGAAGGAGCACTCGCGCGCGTACCGAGGAAGGTGAAGATTTTCCTTCATTATCAAACTCCGGCAGACATGTTATTCATACTTCGAGATCACCAGAGCCGATTGGTCGCGTGAGAGCCACCAGAGGAGCGAAGGGCCTCAAAAAACCTGCTGCTTCTACTATCAAAGAAGAGGCACACGAGACGAGCTCATACGAAGACCCGCAGCAAGATGCCGAAGGCGAAGACGATATTGTAATGCAGCCTGAGATAGTCGGAACAGATGATGGAGAGGAAGATAATACCGACCCATTGGTATCTGTTCACCCTGCTGATGCGCCAGCCGATGAAGATATGGTGGACGAACTCGCTGTTGATGAAGCGCCGACAGAAAAACCAGCCGGTCAAGATGAGGATGACGACGATGAACCAGTCACAAGGACTCGCACCAGAGCCTCTAGATCAAGTAACGCAGGCCAAATCACAGAAGAAACAGTAGAGACAACCGAAACTTCAGCTACTTCTCGACGCATCAGAGCTCGAGGTTCGAAGAGGAACAAAGATGACGGAAGTGATTTTACACCTGAAGGCGAAGGCTCCGAGGAAGAGATGACTGCATCTGAAGCCTCGCCAAAGAAAGGCGGGGATGATGACGGCGAATATTCTAGCTCGTCTAGGCCTGGAAGGAATACGAGGCGAGCGAAGTCCAAGAGCACTTCTCGAAGACGTGGTAATGTATCCGATGACGAAGATGAGTTAGACGCGGAAGAATTGGCAGATGAGCTTCAAGAACTTAGGCCATCTCGACGACGTAATCGCGAACCGGAAATCGCGTACGAGCCAAAAGGTCGTCGTGAACGGAAACAAGTTGACTACAAAATCATGCCAATGGACCAAATATACGCTCAAGATGACGATGTAGAAGACCCAGCACCGAGTCCGTCCCGTAGAGGTCGTGGCGGTCGTGGGCCGGCAAGCAAGCCATGGGAACACAATTTACATGCCACATATGGTCCGTTTGGAGGTGGACTTGGACCACCTCCGCTTATTAGTGGTCCATGGGGTAATGGTGCTACTGGTGGTGTTGATTCGGACGATAGCGACGACGAAAACATGCAACGTCCAGCTGCTCCCGGTGTTGGCATGACACCTACCTCTGCCACTATGGGAAGGCCTGGTTTGCTTCCTCCTATGCCTCAAGCAAATCAACTTGATCAGACGCCAATTGGAATCGGTGCACAAGTAGGAAAGGTAAAAAGTCAGAAAGCCCTCGCAGATGCAGACCCTCTCGGCGTCGACAAAAATGTTGATTTTACCAAAGTCGGTGGACTTGATGGCCACATTGAACAGCTCAAAGAGATGGTACAAATGCCTCTGTTGTACCCCGAACTTTTCCAAAAGTTTAACGTGACGCCCCCACGTGGTGTGTTGTTCCATGGTCCACCAGGTACTGGTAAAACCCTTTTAGCCAGGGCTCTGGCAGCCACTGTTGGTACTGGTGGTCGCAAAGTCACGTTCTATATGCGAAAAGGTGCTGATGCTCTTAGCAAATGGGTCGGTGAGGCCGAGAGACAGCTTAGATTGTTGTTTGAAGAGGCGAGGAACACGCAGCCAAGTATCATCTTCTTCGATGAAATCGATGGCCTTGCTCCTGTTCGCTCAAGCAAGCAAGAGCAAATCCATGCTTCCATTGTGTCCACGCTCTTGGCACTCATGGATGGTATGGATGGTCGAGGGCAAGTCATTGTCATTGGAGCAACCAATAGACCCGACAACATTGATCCAGCCTTGAGAAGACCCGGTCGATTTGATCGAGAATTTTACTTTCCATTGCCCGATATTGAAGGTCGAAAATCAATCATCAACATTCATACTAAGGATTGGGGTATTGATGATTCGTTCAAGACTTCTCTGGCTCAAGTTACCAAGGGATATGGTGGTGCCGATCTTCGTGCTCTATGTACACAAGCTGCCCTCAACGCTATCCAGCGTTCGTATCCCCAAATATATTCTTCTAATGACAAGCTTCTTGTGGATTCTTCGAAAATTAAGGTTACGGCCAAGGATTTCATGATATCGGTCAAGAAGATTGTACCGTCATCTGAACGTTCAACTTCTTCCGGAGCCAAACCATTACCAAAGAATGTCGAACCTCTACTTCGAGAACAACTCAAAGCTATTGAAGAGGTTGTTGATAATCTAATTCCCATCAAGAAAAAGACAACGGCATTGGAAGAAGCAATGTATGAACAATATGACGATGATGATCAAGGATTTGCTCGAGAAGAAATGCAACAAGAGTTTGAAAAATCACGGGTGTTTCGTCCAAGATTACTCATTGATGGTGAGCCTGGCATGGGCCAAGGATATCTTGGTGGTGCATTGTTGAATCATTTCGAGGGATTACATGTCCAGAGTTTCGATCTTCCAACTATATATTTAGATTCTACTAGGGTTTGTTTTCCGTCCTAACAGTCTTTTCCTTGGATCGTATACTGATGTCAAATTAGTCACCGGAGACGGCTATCGTTCAATTGTTTGCCGAAGTCAAACGCCATAAGCCAAGCGTTATATACCTTCCAGAAATTGACACTTGGTATCGTACACTTCCACAGAATGTGATTACCACGTTCCTCGGACTTCTCAATGCTATTCCCCCTACGGACCCTGTTTTAGTGCTCGGCATAACGAACGTCGGTCCGGGTAAGGTGAATCCGCAAATGTTGCGCAATATATTTGGTTTTTCAAAACGCAACCACTTCATCATCGATCGACCGTCAAGGGTAAGCATTAATTCAGCATTTGTATGTTTTGAAATTTTTAACGAATCTTAGAAATCGCGAGAGGAATTCTTCCAGAGCATTATCTCGTATTGCCGAAAAGCACCAAACGCGTTTCCTGACCCGGCCAACCGTAAGAAGCGTAAGCTAGAACCGCTTGAGCTGGCTCCGCCACCGCCGCCACCAAAAGGGCCTTCCAAAGAGGAAATCAAGGCAAGATTACTGGCTGATCGCCATATATTGAATCTTTTGAAAGTGCAGATTCAGCCCATCATGGACCAGATCCATAGAAGGTATAGAAAGTTTCGACAACCTATTCTCCCACAAAACCAGATTCAATACCTCTTGGACGAAAAAGATCCAAATTTTGTCCGTCCGGATGTACCTCAGTTCCGACCATTTGAATTGGCTGTTGACAAAAAAGGAGTGCAATGTCTACGTGAAACCGCGACTGGAAAGATCTGTTACAATCTAGATACCACAATAATCGAGGAGCGGCTAGTCAACGGTTTCTACGCTCGACCCAAAGACTTTGTATTCGATATCAAAACCCTTGTCAGAGATGCCAAAGCTTTTGGTGATAAAGATCGGCAGCTCAGGGCCAAGGAAATTCTTGCTAATGTTGAAGTTGATCTTTACGCGATGGAGTTTGATCCTAAGTTTGCTGATTGCGAGAACTTGTATCAGCGACAATTACAACGAGCTAAGGAGGCGGAGGAGGCAAGTAGGAAGAAGGGTCGAGAGGTAGAACTTGGGATAGATTTAGTGCGGTCGGATATCCTCTCTGAAGAAGCGAGCTCCGGAGCAATAAACTTAAGCCAAACTATTCCCGGTCGACGCCCAGTCTCTGATGTTCCACCTTTCCAGACCCCCAGCGCTCCTCTCTCCGACGGTCATTCAATCGCTTCAAGCTCTCAGCAGCCTACAGTCAATGGATCTTCTGTACCGTCCAGAGCGAGCGGTGAAGGTATTATGATAAGCGGGATAAACGACAATGCCTCCGATTATTCACAGGATTCTCCTGCTCTTCCTCGTCAGCAGTGGCCACCCAGGGTATCAATGGCTCCTCCGAGCATCTCAAACCGTGCCACTGGGTCCAATTCTCAGCGATCTGCTTTCCAGGAGATTTCGCATGACGCGTCTCTAAATTCACTGATCAACAACGCTTCCCCAACAACCTCCGGAAAGAAAACATCAGACATAACGACCTCTAAGAGGATCTCGAATAATTGGAGTACACAAGCTACGAACGGTACTCGTGTGGGTGCTTCAAGTCCGATAGACCGGCAAAGACCAGATGTTGACCTTCCAGAAACGCAGCGGCTGTCACCGAATTTAAGCACGCAAACCACAAATATGGCTGAGGGAGATAAAAGTAGTGGCGGCGATGAGTGGCTTCATTCCCAAGCACATGCCCTCGCGCGCGGTGATCTTGGATTTCCATCTCAGACACCAAGTATACACAATTCACAAGAAAGACCCCCTGTACCGCCCTTTGATGCTCCCTCACGACCATCTGCATCCAAGCCTTCTCAGAATAGCGGCTCGGCTGACAACTCGCTAATTGAAGCGAACTACACGCAGTCATCTTCGCCCAAGGAGTACATCATGACAGAATACTATGCAACTGAACTATTAGAAAAATTCACGAATGGATCAAGCGGTTGTTCGATTGAACAATTGGAACAAATTTACCGCGAATTAATGGACTATATATGGAAGATGAGAGGGGAATGGAACAGGAATCAAATTTGTGTCAGATTGACCGGTGTCTTCAATGAAACCATATTGGATATCGAGACAATGCAAAAGGTTTCAAAAGCGAGTCAGGAAGATCACGCGGAATCACTTCGCTCGACCCAGGAGTCGTCGTAATCGCATTGTCTTGAGGTATTGGAAATAATGGAGGCCGGATTAGGGATTGAGCATGGCGCTAGACATGGGGGGGTTTTTTTATTCATTACAAATTGGCTTGATAACTGATAACGTGTGGAAATGTATTTTATCGTATAGCCTAAAGAAAGCATAGGCTTGAGCATGTGTGTCTATTAATTTGGTATGATTAGACGATGTTTATGTTTAGGAGTGCTTGATGTTATATTCCTCATTAGTTGTGAATTTACGAGTATAATTAGTATGGGTTTGGTGAAACAAATCAAAGAAACAGAAATAAAATATATTGGCAAGGTTCCTAAATGCT
Organism: Sclerotinia minor; assembly: GCA_025389075.1. Taxonomy (NCBI): domain Eukaryota; kingdom Fungi; phylum Ascomycota; class Leotiomycetes; order Helotiales; family Sclerotiniaceae; genus Sclerotinia; species Sclerotinia minor. The sequence goes on along the minus strand of QRFH01000013.1, from coordinate 682,978 downwards.
TGCTGTGGAATGAAATGAATCATCAACCACGAGAAGTGCTGAGCGGACGGACGATGTATGTATTCGCTGATTAAGAAATAGATTAAGTATGACTTTGGTCTTTGGAAATTGTTTTCTCTTTATCGCCTTCTTCGACGATTATCCCTACAGTTTTACTATATACACTCTGCATTGCGTGATAGTTTATTTTTCGATGGTATTTATTGTAATCTTATTTAAATAAACCATTTATATACATCTTTTGTTATATGTTTGTCTATATATAATATAGAATATCGATTAGATATCCAAATTTTATACAAAAAGGTATGATGTCAAATTCGAAACATGGAGGATGGATGCTTATCCCAGAACCCAAGCTGAGGGTCTAGTCAAGTGCGCCGGAAACTTTTTCTCCGGGAATTCTCTTTTTGGTTACTATTGACAGGGTGTGGACCGAGGAGGTTGGCTGGTAGGTGTACTGGTTTTTGGATGCCGGAAAAAGAAAAGGGAAAAAGGGAAGGGAACGCTTTAGTTGTAGAGGCTTTTAGGGGTTTGCCAAAAAGGTGGAGTAAATAAGGCGACTGATATTCTGAAATGGTGTATGAAGCGTCGCCGATGATGGAGCAAGGGAAGATAATCTGTCGTAAACATCGTCGAATAGCAGACTCGGAGCTCTTCTGGGTTCCGGATCTTGTCTAAATCCAGCAATACCATCTAGGCTCGAACAAGTTGAGCTTTCTGATGAGCAATGGTTTCTCGAACAATCTCCTCCATAGCTTTTTGATCGGCCTTGGCTTGTTTGTCGGAAGTGAGATGGTTGACCAGAGATCTGTGTCGATCGGTCCATAGAGATACACCATTAGTTGACAATAAACGTCTGTAATGCAAGAAAATTCTTTCAAAAGAAGTCTCGAAGTCTTTATCATTTTTGCTATTACTGTTGTAAATTGTCTTGAAGTAGCACCTATACATAGTAGCATGCATGTTGAGGGGCTCGAGAAGAATGGACGGTGGATAGCCTTTGGAGAAAATAAATAATGTTTTACATTCTTCTGGCGTGATGCGATATGATTTTATAAAGTCGTTGTAGCGCTCCCCTCCAACGTTCCAGCCAGCACGATTAGGATCGATCATGAAAAGTGCAAGGTCGGTGGCAATATCTCCTCTATGGCATGTTTCGTTGCGAAGATCGATCACTTCTTTACTTGCTGGACCCCGACCTTCAATCTCACGGATCGTGCCACCGTGGTGAATGCGACGTCCAGAGTGATGAAATCCGTGCCGAACACGAGAACTGAATTGCGCCGTCATCCTATAATATGGAAGATAGGGTTCGATTATTTCTGATTCTTGCTTGGGTGCGGTGGTGGTGCTACTTGGTTGAGGGGGACAGGCTTTGTATTGCTCCAAGGCTGCCTCAGCTCGGGCTTGAGCTTTTTGTGCGGCGTCAAGTTTAATTTGCAGAGAAGCATTATCCTCGAGGATCCGTGCAAGATTGCTAGCGTCATTCTTGTTTTGGGCTGGCTCGACGTTGCTTGGGGGAGATGCATCCGTAGCCGGAATGTCAAGGACCATGGAAATTTCGAGCTTGATGGCCTAATCGAAGTTAAGTTTAGGTCTCTTGGAAAAACGGGGCTGTACCGGAACGGACCTCAAACTCCTTTCTGAGCTGCTCTTTCTTAGCAGCAGCATGTTCTCTTAGGGAAGCGGCGAATTTGACAATGTGCTCATCTGTATCAGACATAGAGAATACTCTCAATTCCTGGAGAGGATAATTGACACCCAATTCGTCATTGATCTTTCGAATCAAATCATTATTCTTCTTGGTGTTCTCATTGATTTCCTGCCGAGAATTGTTAGCAGCGGGACTAGGCTGTTGACTGCACAGGAATAAATATGTTACTTACACGAAATACCTCGGAAAAGCTCTCAAATTTTTCAGCGAGAATTCTCTTCTCGTCGATGACGCGAATCTCAATTTCACGCTCGACTCGTTCTTCAGAAAGTCCGATGAGTTCAAGTCTTAGCTTTTCGAAGCTCTCGACAAGATCTTTGAGGGATTTGGGATTTTTATCATCATAATTTTCGGCTGTAAGCACCTCAGTAGCTGTGGAAGTACGGCGCTTCGTAGAATGCTTCAATTCTTCAGAAGGTATAGATTCCCCCGCGTTTAATGAAACTTCATTGTCGCTGAGGTGTGGTTGACGACTGGCAGAAACTAATGGAAGGCTATCTGATTGGATGGCCAGGACTTGTGATAGTGCTGATGACTGTTCTCCAACTTTTCTAGATGAAGCTTTCTCGACTTGACCGGCGAGCTCATTTTGGGAGAGGCTGGACATGGTTTGAAGGGTGAGCGGGGTAGGGTGGGTATCGAAAAGTATGGTATCGTCCCCCATATTGAGATCGTTTGAATGGATGCTAAAGTCCAGACAAATGTTTACAGAGGGTAGAAGGCTTAGAGTGCGGGTATCCGTCTTTTGATGTTTGATGTCGTGACCTGGCGAACCTCACCTGAGATATTATGTAGTCTCAGCTGCCCCACTTTTGGCTTACCCGTCCTTGGGTCACCCCTCTTTTGGACCATCTCAAAAAATCATACTCGCTTTAAACAATCAGCCTTTTTAATAAATAATAAAAATATCACAAGATGATATAATAAAGAAGTACTTTTGAGAATTGAAAAATGAATAAGTATATAATCCAATAGAATAAATTCTCTTAAATATTTTTTATATAAAATTTAATAATTATTTATTTAATTAATATTTTTATTAAAATAAATCTCAAATGATAATATATTAAATTCATTTTATTAATTTTATAAGTCTATAAAATTCAATTAAATCTTGAAGTTTATAAGAAAATTTCATAATTAATAATTTTAATTTTTTTATAATAAAAAATTAATTCAAATTTGAACTTTTTAAAGATTAAAATTATTAAATATATACAAATCAAAATTGTTGATTATAAATAAAATATTTTTAAAAATATCTTAAATACTATTTCTTTAAATCAGAATTATCAATCATTAAATTAAATAATTAAATAATAATAATACTAATCTTATTAGAGTTTGCTGAGAAGTGGAGTAGCTTACTCAGATCATTAAATTAAAGGATTATAGTAAGATAAATTTGTTTAATTTTTTTTAGAAATAAGATTCATTTTATTACTTCTCAATCTCTGCTCACTTTCACTGCCCCGATGAAATAGAAATGACAACGACTAAACCCAACAACAAACGAAAACCAGACAAAAAACGCGTTTGCCCTCAACCATAACCATAATCATGCAGGCTGCTTCGGTCAGAATCCCGGTTCGCTTACGGGCCTATTAGTGCATGGCGTCCCTTTGCAGAATTTTAATCTCCTGTACAATCCCGATCATTTCATTGAATGTTTCGAATTGGTTTGAACTAACCGCAGCGTCGAAAATTTTACCTTTTTCCACGGCATTAGGTGCATCAATTGCTTCGAATTCAATCAAGCACTGAGAAAATTGATTACGAAGGAGAGCATCACGGGTCTCGGAAAGTGTCTTTTCAGTAAAAGAACCACATTCCACAAGAATCGCATGCATGTCAAAAATCTCATCAAGTCTTTCTGATACCTTGTACAAGTGACGGTATTCACCAACAGAGACTCCATACATGTTGCGAAACATTTCGTGACTGATGACTGGACTGCTCACGGCACCTTTCACAGATAGCGCGATCGAGGCAAAGTGTGCACTGATGTGACCTCCAGTTGTGGCGAGGTTCCCGGCACGAACAATGTCCTCGTTGTATCTAAGATGACTGTTGTCCAGAGATGTGTAAATACCATCACGCTTGACTCTTTTCATATTTTCGGCGCTTCTTGCTAAAATTGGAAGTCCTATCTCTTCGGCAATAACAAAAAGGTGAGCTCTGTCTTTCTCTGCCTTGGCCAAATTGTGTACTAGTTGTCCGCGCACATCATATGATTCATTCAGAGCGGCCTTATACTCTCTGAGTGTTTCTTGACCAGTAGAAACTTCGGAAGCAAGCCGTTCAATAGTGGCTTTTGTGCCAAGCCGGAAGCGATCAAATTTTCCTTCCCATTTTCGAATTTTCTCCTCGGTGGTCTGGAGTTTTAGTTTAAGGTGTCTATTCTCTTCGATTGGCGAGAAGTCATTATCTTCATCTGTTCGGGTCTCAATTTCTTCCTCTGTTTGGGTTTCAATTTCTTCCTCTCTTTGGGTTTCAATTTCTTCATTTGTTTGGGTCTCAATTTCTTCCTCTGTTTGGTTTCGTTGTCCAAATGAATGGTCTAGTACATTGGAGGTTTCCTCTCCATTTTCTGTAAGCCAGGAGATATCCTGATGCTGTATGCTATTTTCGCCAGGATACTCATCGAAGCTGGTTTCCTCTTCTCTGTGGCTGTTTTCATACTCTTCCAGAGGGCTAGCTGGTACAATCAAAACTTCATCACTATCCTGTAAAATTGAAGACGCGGGTCGCAGTGGAACATAGCCTTCAACGTGATCATCCTTCGAAATCTCGAGTTTTTGTTTTTGGATATCCTACAGCACGGTGCATGTCATTAGTATCTTTCCAAGCATAGTAGAGCTATATGCTTACCTCTTTTACTAATAGAAGCTGAGCTTTTGTATCCTGCGCAATGGAGCGTTTAGTCCTAATATACATTTCCTTGCGCATCAACAGGTTCCTGTCTCGGCTAGCTTGATCAGGATGCTCAATTGACTCGTCCACTTTCCCCATCATGGAAAACCATAGCTCAGCCCTCGTTTGCACTTTATCATCCCGAAGATTGAACAATTCCCGATCAATCACACTTTCTTTTGCAATGAGATTCGCAAGAAGAGCTTCCTGTGTATCGGGCACAGCAGAGGATTCTTGAATACTCAATTCTACCCTGCAATTTAATTCTTCTAATTTTTTTTGGTCGTCTTTGATTGTACAGTGGAGATCTTGTACTTGAGCTCGCAGTTCCTCTACCTCTGCTTTCATTATCTCTTCTGAGGCTATCTTGCTCTCTAGTTCCGACTTGGCTTGTTCATGTTTATTGATTAGGACAGAGATGGCTTTTTTGGATTCGTCGCTGATATGTGATAGTGGTTTCTCGGTCCTGGAGTTGTTGCGATTTATGTTATGGCTGAGGAGGGCTAGTGGCTTCTGTGGTTAAAAAAAAGGGGTTAGCATTTATAGGCCGCGACTTCATTATATATATCGTTCTGCTAGACTTAATACTACTTACCCTAATGTCTTCATGAATTGAAAATTTCCTTGTCCTGCCTTTCTTGTTGGTAGAAGTTCCGAGTGAGGCCATGATTTCGAAGTGTGTCGTGATGGTCGGTGTCTGAAATCTTGATGTGGATATGCCGATATTGAAGTGTGGTATGACGTTCCTGATGTCGAAGATTTTATGAGGAAGAAAAATTTAATTTTAGATTGTGGATGACTCGATGTTTAAATACCCAGGCAGTAGATATTTTACTACTGCATGATGCTTAATGGTTGTCAAGTACGGCGGTAACATGGCTGTATTTTGACCGTAGCTAGTCATTTCTTCATTGGGACAGCGATGTTATAGGTCGTTCGTTGGGATGAAATGATAGTCAAAGGGAGTAGATTAGATTTTAAAGTATACGGAGGAAGATCTATATACGTGAAAAGATTGGATAAAGTAGCAGTGGTATGGTTATGTTCAATACGACTGTATGTCATGGGAATCAATTAGCAATTATTGACCTCATTCTTTGCTCAATTTTTGTGTTGGTCATGTTAGATTTTCCCCATGCTTCATAAAGACTCTAAGCCTTTGGATTTCCTGAAGCTCCGCGGAAGATTGTCCTAAAGCTGCAAAGACTTGCCCGTACCATTTCAATTCTGAGCGACAACTAAGCTATTTCCTCGTCCAGGTAACAAAAATTCAGAATCCTAATGACTCCTGAGCCTTAGCTTCTTCCGGTTAACAATTCGCCTTGAAATGTCTCTCATCTTAGTGAGACATTTCTCGACATCAGGATCAAAATCAAATGCATCTTGTGCCTCCGCCGCTGATCCCAACTCCTGGAGAAATCTTTCGTAAATGAAGTCACACTCATTTCTCAGACTCTCAAACTCAGTGTCCGCATCCTTATCAAGTGTAAACTCCGAGAAAGACAAGCAGTGCGCCATCGTTCCTCTCAAGTCCGCAATCTCGACATTTTTGGAGCCAATGCAATATCGGCCGCATCTGCCCTGGTTAACCATATCGACAATAACACCGTAAATATGCAGAAAAAGCTCTCGATATCCGTCGCCAAACTTCTTTTGGATGTTCTCGTGAATCATGTAGGCATCGGTTCGGACATCGCCACCATGTATCACAGCTAAGCCGCGGTCTATAGCACTTACATCTATGACTTTGAGACTAATCACCGCTATGTACTTACCGTGGTCATTACGTCGTGTCGACTGGTTAAGGAAGCGTAGGCGACTATTGACGGAAAGAGTCCGAATGTCGTGGTTCGGATGATTTCTGTCCTCCAATTTGTATGTTAGACTCTGGATCTTTGTTTGTGCCTCCGTAAGTAATGACTGAGTAGATTTAAATTGATTTTTTTTATTAGAAAGTTTTACTTCTAGAATATCTTTGTGGATTTGAGCGAGTTCTAGTTGTTTTTTGATGGTGGAGAGTTCTGCTTCAAGAGAGGCGATCCTCTCGGATGAAATATCCGCTAACTGGGGATTGTGGACGGGGATTTCACCACGACTACCAAATCCAGATGCTAAATATTCTGCATAGGGGCCGAGGATAACGTCAATTGCTTTCAAGATCTCCTGAATCATGAATTATTGAGTCAGCGTATTGTTTTACCACCGAAGTGCATATGAATGATACTTGCTTACCTTTCTCTCCTCGCGTTGATTAGAATTAATGATAGCTTTCTGAGCCTCAAGACTCTCCATCTCATCTTTCATCGCATCTTCCCATGCCGCTTTGATATTCTGCTGATCGTCACCAGTGCCCAGAGTCACCTCGATGTCTTCATGGGTGAGATTTATTAAATTCAAGCGTGTTTGATTACCAGAAACAGCTTCATAAATATTCTGTGTAATTATCAGCGGTTTGCTCAGGCAAGTTCAAATTAGCATATCCTAACTTAATCTTTTGACTGATAGCTCAACCCAGGTCTGCTTCTTGGCCCTCACATCTTCCAGCTTTTGCTGATGATTGCAGGAGGCGAGAAGGATATTTTGGTCGATTTTGTAGAATGTTTGATGTAATTCAAAGAGCATCTGAGACTCTTTATTACCCACGACCGAGTCTCCAAGACACGATTTGGATCCATCGCTGTGATGGACTTTTGGTGGTAGGTTGAAGAACGAATTTGGGGTTGTTTTTCTCAGGATACTCAAGCAGAAATAATTGGAAAGTATTACAATTAAACTTGACTCATTGGATATCTAGTAGTTCTGATCTATTCACTTTCCAAAGTTTGATTGAGGGTGAAAAAGTAAAACGCGCTTGACGGCTGAGAAAAACTGCCGTCTTTTCTTCTGTATTCACCCATTTGTTACCCACACACATCACATGCTATACCAATCACATCTTTCGATAGAAGGGTATGGATATATGGGAAAAACCTTAAAATATGATGCTGTCTCAAAGCCAAGTCTGATATTTAATCAATTGTTTATCCACGTTCTCTCCATTTTGCTGCTCATTTCATCTACGATCTTCGCCATTGAGACCAAATTCTTTTCTACCTCAGAGTCTACATTACAAGATTTGTTATTCCAGTCCCCTCTAATAGCATCTATTTTCATATTCGGGAACTCTAAGAATTTAGAACTGAATGGAGCGTCCTGTCTGAGAAATCAAGTTGACTTTCCAAACAAAAAACAAAATGCTACTGTTGCCTGCATATCTAAAGTCTCTCTCACTTTGCTAGACCCCCAAATGGTTAAATGCATGGAAATCTAGTTTGACAAAATAAAAGCTGCGAAGGAATTGCTCTTCAGTTCTTGGAAATTTATATCTAGATCGACAAAAGGCCGGCCCTCGTGTATTTCCGCAATGACAAGTAAAATCCCCTTTTTTCTTGAACTTGACATCGACCTCTCTCCAATCTTCGAATATTTGCCTCTTTCTCTACCAAAGCCTCTGCAACCTTTCATCTGCTCAATAGAACAGCAAGAATAACAGCGCCTTCTTCCCTCGCATTACAATTGTATTCAAATTTACAGCCCTTTACTTTTCGTTTCAGATTCAGATCTCTTTTTCATGGCTCCTATGTTCCATGTCTATTCTAGTATATTAGACGATTAGTCAAATTCTGAGGGCATGAATTACAGCTTGAGTATTGGTGCCGAGGGCATTATCACGAGAAACTTGGGTCTATCATTGACATTATGTTTACAAGGGTAATACTAATCAATAGGTGTGCAAAAATAACATGCAGAGCAAATTCCCATAAAAGCTTCGCAAAATATGATCTTTAGTGCTCTTCAATGCGAAGAATGACTATACCGAGGTATTTTTTTAGCGTTCAACCATAATTGGGGAGCTGGGAAGCAATGATGAGTGGAAAAGGCGAAGAGCGGGTATATTCTCTCCCAGATTAATAAAAACTATTCACAACTATTCATTTGGGATTTTCACAATTTCGACCTTCCCAGACCTTGCGTCTTCCTTCATTGAATTGCATTTAGCCTAGTTTGTACTCGGTAGAATTAGACGAGATTACCTAGATTAGCAATCATTTTGTAGAAGAAGCCCATCATCCATATGAAAACCTAGCTGGCACAATGTATGTACCCAAATGATATTATTCTGCACCCTAACTGCGTAAATTACTGCCAATAGCCGTTTCCATACGAATTTGCATACATCTAACACCATTTCTAGCTCAGAGAGTCAGCTCTCCACTCTACCATCACTCAAATATACTTTCCATTGATACCACCACTCATGAATGAATGACAACCATCAACCTTGTTTCCTTCTACAACCGCATCACAAATCTCGCGCATGGTATTGCAAGCTTCAATAATTTCCGAATCATTGCTAAATGCTTTAGCGGCCTGGAGAGCTGTAGACGATCTTTGGATTGCACACTCAAACTCTGATTCACAATACTCCGCAAGAGTCAAGAATCTATCGTCTGCGTCTTTGTCTGGTGTACTTTGGGTAAAGCATCCTAGATGTGCCATTGTTCCTCTCAAGTTCGCTATCGCTGTTACCTTAGATTGCGCTGCAAATTTGTCGTTACAGCCTTGTTTTACGTCATCCGGAACAACGCCATAGATTGCCTGGAATGCTTCCTCGAAGTTTGCACGGTGACTGGAGTTGATGATAAGTAATTCTGCGTCAGCTCGGACATTTCCTTCATGTTGAATACTTCCCCGAACACTTATGCTCGGAGCGCCGAAGTGAGTATCGAGTCCTGCGGAATATTCGTGCGCCTTGGAAGTACGAAAAAATTCAAGACGAGTCTGGATTCCGATATCTTTGAGAATATCGTGTGGCTCTCTGTTGCTCTTCATCTTTGCTAAAGAATTGGATAGACTTTTGATCTCCTCCCTCAGATTGCCATTGGTATCATCGAAAGTGACTTTACGTACCGGTTTCCACCATGGCTGCGTCTGCGCCTTTGCAGACTCTAGCTCAGCTTCGAGCATCTTGTTCTCTTCGGCAAATTTTCTGTTGGTTCGAACATGCTCATCTCTATTTTCAGCAATCTGCTTTATCAGATCCTGTGTTGACTTCAAAGACTTAGAGATCTCTTCATTATCCTGAACAAGTTTGAACTTTTCATACTCAAGCCTTCCGTAGTCCTCCGTGAAATTTTCGAGTTGTCTCTTTACTGTAATAAGTTGTTCTTGAAGCTGAGAGTTCTCGTTCTCAAGTCTCTTGTCCGACGACGGCTGGCAGATGACGTGCTCGAGAGCTATACGAGGGTTGCAGTCCGAGACATCGAAACAGGAGTCAAATTGTTTTTCACTTGAGCTAAAGCCAAGAATGCGATTCTTTTTTCTCAAGATTTCCTGTACACTCCATCATCAGTAGGTCATGACTAGCCAAAATTTAAACGAAACTGACAACCATACGCGCACCAAATTCTCCTTGATTCCTCTTCCACTCAGCAATCTCTCTCTTCTTAATTTCGTTGTGCCTAGATCCATCATGCATAGAAAGAGCCTTCTCTACTTCCTTTGCACTTGTTTTAGGCCCAATCTTAATTGACTGTCTTTTGCCGTGCTCAAGTGCCTTAAACTCCGCAGGCTCTAGAAGAGTGCTATCTTCCGCCGCACTCTACATTATGATCAGCCATGAATTTCTGAATTGAGAAAAAACAATTGAATGACCTACATTGATCAGAGTTTTCCATCTCTCATGGCTTGCATGTTTCTCATTAGAGATATTCTCGAATCTCTTCTTTGAATGATAGAGATTTTCCAGCAAAAGCGTCTCATTCTTTTCATATTGTTCGTTCAATTCCGCAAGTTTAGCTTTATCGTTCTCAAACTCTCTTTTCCACTGTCTTTCGGATGTCATGATCTATAAAATAACAAAGTCAAATGTGGGATTCTCATAACGGCCAAAGTGTGTATAATTTTGGAATGACAGGAACAGACCAAAGAAAACGATTGAATTTGATAGATTGAGGTCTTGAGGAGCTGCAATTGTTTGTCGGAGGATTTTCAGGAGGAATACTGGGTAAATTAGGTCCGAGCTCCGGGCTTTTTAGATCTCCAGCAAGCTACGAACATCTGAAAGTGTTTTGGATTATGATACTTCAGAGTCAGGATATGTATACTCTACTCAGCCCATCAGACATGTAAGAATCACATACACCTTAGTTATATATTTTACTATGGCGTCATTTGGGCTTGTAGTTTGTTAGGTTATTCTTAGCGTTCACTGCTTACGAGTAGTATATATTCTAAAAAGACTTCTAGTCAATCCCAGATTCATCCACATCATTACTCCTAGCCTATTTCATTAGCCAACTTCTGGAGATGTAAGATTTTAACTTCATGTTTAATCCACTGGCTCTAATTCAATTATTAACATCCTCCGAACTAAAATTGCCTTCAGAGGATGACTTTTAACCAGCTTTTCCTCAACCAAGTTTAATTTTACTAGTGTACTTCACGAAATTGGGGACCCTTTAAGTTTTGATTTAAAGATGAATCATAGAAAAAGGCGGTTTCGTATGGTGATTAAATCAAGACATAAATGAAAGATCTTCATTCAATTCATAGTCGGTATTTCCATCTAACTATCATTGCACTAATCTGCGATGCGTTCACTAGCCTTTTGCTTAAATCAGAGAAGAGCCAATTCAAGTGAATGAGTCAAAATATATGAAGTCTATTACATAATTAATTATGAATCTACTCCGCGCCAGTGATTAGCGAGACCCCTTTCTTTCCTCACTCTCCACCTCGGATGACAATAATTGAGATGCTGGAATAAATATATACAATAAACAATTACAAAATTACCATTTACAAAGATAAGAAAAGAGCTCTGTTCTCGAAATGATGTCATTCCTCCCACTTATATTCGTATCGAAATGGAACCGCAGGTGTTCATGGTAAATGCTTCGCAAACTCCAGGTTCCAATTAACGTTAGGTATAATTAATCGCAATTTTGAGAAATAAAGTCTAAATTTAAGGACGCTGGGTGGCGGGCGAAAGCAATAAATGACTGAGAAAGTGTTAGGATAGATAGATTGGCCCTCTAAAGCTCTCTGGATGAACTCGTCAGTAAACCTAGTTGACATGTTGAGCTGGAAAGATACGAAACTTACATCACCTATTTCTTCTTGGAGGCCGTCCACCGCTATGAAATTTTTGGGAGTTATTGAGGGCTTGTCAAGGGGTGTCAATGTCTGATGAGGTCCATAAGTTGTGGAAGGTGTCGCAGGACTGACATCATATCGTCGAGCTTTGATGATAATAGATCTTATTTCGGCTAACCTCATCTTCGAACACAAAAAAATCTCCTCCATGTTTCATAAGTTATAACTCCACACAATTCCTACTTTCTTTGTCCGTTAAAAAAGGGTCTTTCACCATCAATATTCTTCTTGTATTCTCCCGTTCAAGCCCCGCATATTACTCATTCAAATAATGAGAGTATCTCAGGAAACCACAAAAAATAAATTTTGTGCTTCGGTGTTCAATTCCTGCCAGAAATTGCCCATTCCTTGCTATCCTGGTTGAATATATTGACGATTCCATTAGAAAGATGTGCCTGCTCTACTTAAGTATCCCCACATCTCCATGGCGAAGATTGAAGGTTTGAATTCATTGTGTACATACGAGTACAACCTTGGCTTAATATTTAGATATATCTGTAATATGTACCTGTTGACAGACTATATATGGTATTGCACGGTGACATTTGAGAAGACAATCAATTGAGCCGGATACATGTGAGCTGGTAGATAGGGTTATCTAAGTTGTTCGTCTATATCTGATGACGTGTTCCGATGTTTATGGTATAAATTCCTTGGAATAAATGGGTAGCAAGATAGGTTGTATACACGCATGAAATTATCAATAGAGTTAATTCTTAGTAAACTACACCAGCTCTTCATGAGATGCCATCGGTATTTTGTAATTACTAAAGCCAAATACGGGAAGATCATGTATTATTTTCAGTTGAACAAAACTGTAGAAGACTACTAAGAATCAAAACATCTCATTTGAATAGAACATCAATGAAGTTTCTTTGAAGGAAAGTTGACAGGATGCGCAAGTAAAGAAATGACGTGAAATGAAAAGAGATTTTGATGTAGCAGTTTCTAAAGTACCGGAAGCAATGCCATTTTCAACCCACTAGTCAGCAACCGGTAATAAAACGAAGAAATTGGATTATTGAATTTATTATTTGAAGAGAATTAACAAGTTATGCTAAGAAGTTTTTTTATGGCAAATATGATGATGGTGCAGACAACTACAGAAGGATATTAAGGAAGGAAGAACAGGCACCAAGCCCCAGAGGTTAGTCGAATTTGTGGTATCTTGTCATACCACCGCTTATATTTCTGAATGTTGATGCTAAGTGATGATAGTAAGAAGGAATGATGTTGAAAAAGTTGTGATTAGAGAAGTTTCCTTCGATGAAATTTTCGCGAGGGGCAGAAGGTAAAAAGAACAAAAGGAAACAAATGATTAAGTATGTTATGAATTCAATTAGTCACTTTTCAAAGCAGAGGAAGGAATATTTCGCATGATATAAGTCGGAAACAGTTGCAGACCTCGGAAATTGTGAGCTCGACTTCTGAGCTGCTGGAAGGCATGATGTAGAAAACTTGAATTTCGAGACTTGAGTGTTCCGAAATGTGCTTCAAATTTTTCCTAGGTGCCAAAAATTGAGGTAGTGCTGATGTTGGTGAAGTTTTACTGAGTAGTAGTGATGATGTGAGATGATGTGAGATGATGGAGAATTTCTTGAGTGGTTATTCGACAAGTTAATACTAAATGTCAACGAATTGTTTCACTATAATTCCCGATATTGGGACAACCTCTATTATACATTAACATTTGCGTACACCATAAATTCCAACTTTTAGTGTTAACAACAATGGCATTGTTCCTCCGTCTTTGTTGGAAGTTCAAAATATTAACAAAGAGAGTCTTTGAGGAAAGAGCAATGTTATTTGTTACCCGGAATGGAAAATACTAGTATGGTTAGTACAACTTGAGAAGAATACAATCCCGATAGGAAGCTTTTTTTGACGTCTATTCGGACTTTCTTGTCATTTAACCCTCGCCGATTTCACCAATCAGAGCTGCGCGAGAATAAGGATGAATCGCTTCGAATTAAGCGAGCATTATGAATAACTTGAGGGTTACTAGTCCTAAAATGGACATCAAGATAGAAAATAATTGCTGCTGGCAGCAAGTGAATAGACTTTATCATTACTGGAAACAGATCAAGCGCGAAAATAGTCAAGATCAGAAAGTTGTTTCGAAATTTTCCTCATTTGGCTATACGTTTTACTCTATGCTTTAATACGAAGCAGAAATTTGATTAATAGGCCACAAGCTAAAAGTACTTTAGAGGATAATAGTATATTGTGACTATTTTAGATTATCAAAATAATAACTAAGGGATTATGTAGTTTACTCACACCTTCAATTTTTCAAATAAGCACATCAAAACTTATTAGAGGTGTATCATATATTTATAAACACGATAACAGAAATAGTATACAACATAATTTTTATACCCTATTGTATAGTGAGGCAAAAAGCAATTTCGGATATGTATTAGAATACATAACATTGAGTTTTATATTATTGACATTAATATGTATCATGTATCAAATTCAAATTCATCACAATAGTCTGGTCACTACATGGATATTTTGGCGAAAGGAAAAAACTACGTTAAAGAGTTTTAATCTTTTCAAAGCATCTTTGAAGAACTAATTACTACTTTTCATAGGTTAGTATTTATAAGATGAAGAAATATTATCTTTCTGATCTCTTAAAAATCACTCATCGGCCGGTGGTTGGCTTTTGGACCCTCCCGTTGTCACCAATTGATATAATAGATAGAATTATTTATATATATCGCTTTACATCTAGCATTCCCAAGGTCATGTTTATTATTTATGTATATCACTTATGTTTTCACTCATGTATTTCACTTGTATAATATCATTCATTAAAAAAGAATGTTGAACGTCAAATATATCCTAGGCAGACTTAAAATTGGTCTATTAATAGAAAAAAATAAGATTTTTTATGTATTTTTTTGGTCTTTCTCTGTGAAAGAAAAAAAGAAGAAACAATTCAAGAAAAAAATGTACTAGCGCAAGATGAACCCTAAATGTATATGTTTGAATATATTCGTGTGCCGACTAGCGGCCTCACTGTGAAAAGAGGTTATCGAGACCACTTGCATCCAGGTGGCACATCAAGTAAGCATCACTACCATGTTGGCTTTCTAAGCACACGCATGCCATCGTTATAAGCTTTGATACAGTCTAAATCCTTGACAAATTCATTCATTGTGATAGATGGACAAGCATTTTCGGGCATCCTGCACTCGAGATTGGAGGCACCAGCGCAGACCATATCTTGGAAATCGGAAAAAAGCGGAACAAAAACGATTTCTGGTATTTTCCTAATGAATCCTTCGCTGAGACTCAATTGGAAAAGTCCATAAAGGAACTTTGCATGATTGATTAATCTATTTTCTATCATGATTCCAAGTGTAGGGTTTTGGTGTAGCCACATGACCTCCCATACAGCACATCTATCATAGTCTACAGTAAGCTTTTCAAGGTTCCTGAAGAAGATTAATTGGTCTGTTTTGTCAAGATCCTGGCAAATCGTAAGTGAAGTGACAATGCTACATAATCCAACAATGGGTTCGGGACGTTCAATGACGGCTAATCGACGATGTGCTCCACGAACCCGAGCCTGTGGCGGAACCACGGAATCAAGCAGCCTCTGATTCCAGTACGGTCCATCGAGGAACTGGAACATGCCAAGATCTGAGCTATCGCTAAGGAAAAGTGTATCGACCCCTGGGTTAAAATGCAAGAAGTGGCAATTTTCAGAGCCAACAAGGTTACTACCACCGAAAAGAAGTGGCAATTTCCTTTTGACATGGCATCTGGACTCATAATTAACGTGTAGTGCAACTGGAAGCTCGTACTTGGGATCCTTCATCTCGTTTGTCGCAATGAAGAAAGTGTGAGGCTCTGAAAATGTGAGTTCCCAGATCATGCACCGCATCTCGCTGGGAAGTGCGGACCAAGGCATGATGTCTATAATTCTGTATAAATGGCTTAATTTCGAACCGACTGTGACTGGCCGTAAGAATTTAGTTCATGTGATTGAAATGGTTGTAAGATGGAGTCTATGGAGCATTTTGCTGAAGGTCATGTTGAATCATTATAAATTGAGTCACAATGGATTGTCCAAACTTTGTTTTTTGATACAACAATTCCAAAGAGAAAGACTCGGTTCTGAACAACAATCAAAGAAACGTGGAACATGATTGAAACTAGCTTCATTAGCCCTTTGTTCTACTGCTGTGACGATAAAAATAGTGTGAATTAGTATTCTTACCATGGTGGCTGATACTAAAATACAATTCCAGAATCTACTCAACGGTATATTAAACAAAACCATAATTAAATTGATGATTCTTTTTAAATTTTCGGACCTTAGGTATATATATATATAAGAGTACAAGTAAATTATCAAAATTTATATTTATAAAAAAGTAGTTATTTAAAATTCAGGGCAATTTAAACAAAGTTTTAAAAAAAAATTAAATTTTTTTAATTATATTTAAAAATAAATGAAATAAAGTCTTTTGTATTGAAAATATTAAATTGAAAATAAAAAATAAAAAATAGATAAAAACAAAAACTTATATAAAAGATAAAAAAGTCTATAATCTTATATTTTTATATTAATGGTTTTATATATTATTATTATTATTATTATTATTGTGATTAACGTCTACTCTGACCTCCCGAGGGGTATTTAGACGTGCTAAGCTAAGGGGATTAACTACAGACAGCTGTTGACCTCCTTAATTAACAATTTAGCATCTGAGAAGGGGACTGTTCGTCCCTTTGCGTGAACGCCCTGTCCACTCAGTTGTGGCGAGTGTGTGTGACTGTTATTTTATAAGTGCGTGTGGAAGGGCTCGCAAGGCCTATCTTTATACATTCCCATTCTGTAGCTAGAGGGTGGGGGAGTGAGGGGGGCGCCATTTGGTTAGCTAGGCGTCAGTGTTTGCACACCAGTGTGTGTTTTTAGTGAAATGTAGAGAGGGGAAGAGCTAGGTTGTCGGATAGCCCAGTTGGAGAAGTCAAGTGGATTGTGGCGTGTTGTGCTCTGCTTTTGAGCGAGGGGAAGAGAGGGATTTTGAGGGGTGGCACAGGGTCAGTACAGCGGGCATACTTGGGTATAGAACTTTGAGACCCGCAAGAGCTCTGCGAACGTGTCTGGAGCACGTAGAAGCTTGTGGATATACATGATCGTCTGCCAGGTGGTGGTGATGGCGCTTCGTGGTGCAGTTGGCCACTGACCACGTGTCTCATTGTTGATGGGGCATTTGGAAAAGTGGAAGGGTTCTTTCTCTTGCCCACAGGTGCATCTCAGCTGGTTGTCCCCGTGCTTGAATCGGCGGTGGTAGTCTGCGAAGTCGCCGTGCCCCGTTCGCATTGCTAACAGTCGATGCAGCACGCCCCTTGGCAGTGACAATTCCCTGGGCTCTCTTGTGCTGTATGAAGGATGCCATGCTGAGTAGGTGCTAGATAGCGTAGTCCTAGCTTCCCCCACCAGCAGTCCTCCGCCTGAGTACAGAGTTCTCTGTAGAATGAGCGCACCCCACTTACCGTAGGGGTGTTAGCTAGGCCTCGATCCATCATGCCCACTGCTCCATCATTCGCCAGGCGGTCTGCCTCTTCGTTGCCTTCGATCCCCATGTGTCCAGGTGACCATTTAGCTTCTATGTCGTGTTTTGCCATCGCTCTGTGGCACTTGCGGAAGGCCCACTGTGACGTGGTCGGGGCATTACCTCTCATGCACCATATGACGGAGGTGCTATCGATGCAGAGCCATATCTTGCCAGAGGGCTGGTCCGTGGTCAGGTTGAGCAGGTGCTCGAGCCCACGCCACGCTCCGATCGCTTCCGCGTCGAACACATGTGAGGTCTCGTGGATCTGACCTTTCCCAGCTGCTACTCTCTGCCTGCCATGGTATATCGCGTAGCCGTACCCAACATGGTGCTGGCTATCGACCCATCGTTCTGATCCGTCCGAGAAGATCGTGTAATCCTCGGACGGTAACTGCGGCCACCATTCTTTGAACGCCAGCGCGGCCTCCTCTTTGGAAAATCCTTTCGTAGGGTTGGTCCGACATTCACGCGAGAAATGTGGCCTGAGCAGTTGGGGCCTCTCCGTCTCAGGGATTAGGCGTCCAAGTCGCTGTAGTCTAGTTGTAGGGCTTTTCGGAGTGCCTGCCCTCTTCCCCGCTCTCCTGATGATGGGTTCAAGCCGCCTTACCAAAGGGTTTCTAAAGTCGACTGTCTGGAGCCGGAGGGCGAACCTGAGCTTGGCCTTCTCCAACGCCACCCACCCTGAGGGGGAGACCTGCTTCCTTGATCAACGCGACTATCGGCGTGGTCTTGTATACTGGTATCGTGCCTCGTGCGGCAGTGTTGATGACCTTGTCTATCAGCTTCAAATGTGCTTTCATGCCCATGGAGCGATCAGGCCCGTGTTGACCTAAACCGGGCTTGGTCATGCCTGCGTACCAAACCTCGGTTCCATAGAGCGCTACCGGAAGCACGCAAGTGATCACTGCTTTCCTTAGATATGACGCTGGCGGCCCATGAACCGTTCTTGCAATCGACCTGATGTGAGCAGACACCTTCATAGCTTTGGTCGTTCGCTCTTTGACATGTTGTAAGAAGGACAGTCGTCTGTCAAAGTACACCCCTAGCCATCGCAGTGTTGGTGTCGTTTTCGCAGTGGTTGCAATTGGGACAGGGGTGATTACCAAATCCCGGTTGACTACCAACGGCGGGTTGTCGGTTGTGTGCCTCCGAGTTATGTGGAGTAGCTCAAACTTTTCGGGCGCGAATGAGATTTTGTTATCTTCACCCCACTTGATGATTTTCCGGACGCGTCGTTGTAGGACCTTCACATTGGTAGAAAAGTCCTTTGAACAGTGAAAAATACTGATATCATCTGCATACCCGAACTGTGTGTCTTTATCTCGGTTGAGAAGCTCAGCCAGGTACAGCATGTACAAAATTGGGGATAGTGGAGAGCCCTGAGGAGTCCCACAGGCTACCGGATACTCCTTCGTTATGACCCCTTCCAGCCTGATCCTGACTCGTCTTCCTGTGAGAAACGAGTCTATCATCCTGAGAAGTGAGGCGGGCCATCCTTGTTTCAGCATCCGTTTGAGCAGCCGTCTCTTGAGCAGAGCATCAAAAGCACCTTGTACGTCCATAGTCACTAGTGACACTATTTTCCCTGCGTCAAGTGCAAGCTCTGCCTCATGTGTGAAAGCGGCCAGTAGATCTATGCCTGACCTCTTGGGAAGCGCTCCGCAGTGCTGTGAGCTGACCACGTTGTGCCGTAGCGCGGTCCATGAGATTTGACTGCCTATGTATCTCTCGAGCCCCTTGGCTATGCAAGAGATCAGAGCTATGGGCCTCCATGATCGCGGAGATGTCTTGTCCTTCTTCCCGACTTTGGGCAGCATGACCACCTCAGCAAGTTTCCAAGCATCCGGATAGTAACTTAGTGCTAAGCAGGAGTCATATATCTCGTGGATTGGTGCTTTGACACTATCCCAGCATGCTTTGAGCAGTCGGACCGTAGCCCGGTCTACCCCCGGCGACGTGCTTGAAACACCGATCACATGTTTCTCGACCTCCTCTTTGGTAATCCTTCTCTTCCACGGAAGTTGGCCCCGTTGCGTGCTGCCTTCCAAGGGGTCGTCAGGCAAATCGTCATCGGCTTTGAATCGATCGAGCACCGCAGTGAACAGCGCACTGGCCTTCTCTTTGGTATCAACGTATTCTCGTCCATCGATAATCAACGGAGGAGCCTTCATAGTATTCTCCGGGGTGAGCTTATGCCACCCAATGACCTGGTACAGTTCCTTGTCGTCCTTTACTCCATCCAAGCGCATTGCCCAGTAGTCCTTCTTTGCCTTACGGACTGTGTTACGCAATGTGTGCGCAGCTCTCATCCTTCGGTCCGGTTCCAAGCTGTTCCTTGCTTGTACGTGCTCGCGGTGAGCCTCTGCGCACTTCTCTGTCCACCAAGGTGATGCTCTGCCTGTCTTGCGGTCAAGTCTGCCAGCTATCCGAATGGAGTCTTCCAACGCGCCAGTGAGCTCATGGACACATTGATCGATTTGCTCTTTGGTTTTTATATCCAATCCTTTCATATGAGCAAGCCTATTTGCCATTAGCCCGTTAAGTTGGCATAAATCTGAGTCCCGCACTCGGTAATGGTGCTGCACCAGATCTCGCGCCCCTCGGTTCACTAGAGTGGTAACTTGGGTTACGTGGTCGGAGCCACAGTGCAGCTCGTCGCGTACTTCGGTAAAAAGCAAAGGGACATTTGAAAACGTGAGATCCAGTACATGGCCCCGGGCATGCGTTGCTAGCCCTGGTGTACCCAGGTATTCCATCCCTTGTGCCTCCGCCCAGTGCGCAAGCTGTGATCCTTGGTTTGCAGCGCCCACACCAGGTTCCCATAGAGGGTGTTTAGCATTGAAGTCTCCACCGATGATGGTTTTGGCGTTGGGGGCGAGATGCGTTATATAATCCATCGTGTCAGTCGCCAGTGGGGCTCGATACGCGTTCAGAATGGAATACCCGTTCACTTGAATCCAGAGTAGATCCCTGTTCTCTAGTGAGCGCATCTGCAATACTTTCAAGCCTGCGCCTTTGCGGGTGTACGTCATGACCCTAGGGCCTCGTCCGTCATCCTCGAGATCTCCGCGAAGGTCCCACCTGTCGATTGGCTGGTGCCTGTCATACGCGTTGTGGTTTTGCGTGGTCGAGTTCCAGTATGTCCTTGGTTCCTGGACACAGACAACATCGATTTTTGCCTCATAAGCTATTTGCAGCAAGGTTATATGGTTTGAGTGGCCTTTGCCCACGTTAGCCCAAGCGATAGTAAGCCCACTACCCTTGTTCGAGTCCCTTGAAGGCGACTCGTTCATACGGGGGTAGTGTCCATGTTGTCCGTAGGAGCGATTGGAGAGGTGAGTGTCTCTCCAAATACTCTGTTGGCTAAGGCCACTTCATTAAGGTTGGGCGCAGGTCGACTCCTCGTAATTCTCGTACTTGTCGCCGTTTGCACTGAGATCGGTGTAGTCGGTTCCCGAGGACGCTTGGCTGGGCGAGCATTCTCGTGCTCCGTGACTTAGGTTCCTGGGGCCCTAGTCGTGGAGGAGGTTGATAAGACTGGGGTTGGCCTAGTCACCTCCGCCTCCTTGACACTCTTGAGCATGTTGTACGCCTTCCTACCCTCCGCGCGGATGGCAACCAGGGACTTGGCTGTCTGAGTGATGATCTTTTTGGCGTGCACTTTGGGGGCTGCGGGGCAATTTTTGTGTCCGGCAACGAACGGGCCGTGACAGTTAGCACATTGAGCATCTCTTGTACAGCGTTCGTGAGAAGCACCCTCTGCATGCTCTGCATTTTGCTTGCCACATCTGGAGCAACGGGCTGCCTTCTTACAAGTGAAGGGGTTGCAGTAGCCTTGGCAGCCTGTAGAGTGCAGCTGAATGCTGCGTGGTTTGTCTAGCAGCACCGAGAAAGAGCTGCTGTTAAAGAGTTGAAAGCTCTTTACCGAGGCGGTGAAGCCTACGATCCAGGTTCCTCTTTGTGTCGTCGGGTGTACTCCGTTTCGAGAAAGACGGCAGACTACCGGATGTTTGCCCGTTTGGGACTTGATTTCCTCCCTGACGAGTTCGTCGGGAATGGGGGCGGGAGCGCCTCCAACGCGGTAGAAGTCGTGCGGGACTTGTGGCACTGCATACAAGTACCATTTCTTTAGTCGGCGCACCTCGGTGGCTCCTAAAGCGGTTCTCAGCCTCTCCGCGTTCTGCTTCTCCATCACCTTCTCACGGGTTGCTGGGGTGTTACACCTCAGCGACCAGCCTGTGTTGTTCCTCTGAAGGTACGGTATCTCCTCCAAGGTGAGTTCTGGGACTGCCCTTGCGATCTTGAGCCGAAGCAGAAAGGGGCTAGGCTCTTGCAACAAAGCGTCTCCGTTCGCTGCAATGAGGATTGTCCTCTCTATTCTGTCCTTCTCCGCCTTCATTTTTCGGGCCTCCTTTTGTCGACGCTCGGACCACTTACAGGTGTGGAGCTTGTCGCGGTGGTTGGAGCTTTTGTGGGGCCAGCTGCACCTGTGTTTGTGCGCGTTTTCAACGCGCCGGCATATGTAGAAGCAGAGCTGTGTGCCCTGCTTGAGTCTGAGAAAGAAACGGTTGGTGGCGGAGAGTGTCCGGTGCGACCCAGCAGTGCGTCTATGATGACGTCCTTCAAGTTGAGCGCGCGTTTGCGCTCCCCACCCTTAAGTTGCTTCACTAATCCGTCTGCAAAAGCAGCGAAGGCATCGAATACCACCCTCTTCTCCCTTTCTTCTCTGGCGACCTTCTCGAAGATATCGTTAACTGCTGCGGCTGCGGAACCCGTCTCTGCGAGCGATTTCATAATTGGTGGAGGGGCTATGTGCTCCTCCAGAGTTACGTTGGTTGTTTGGGTCAGGAAGGGATCTTCCTGCGAGGATTGGGGGCCTCCCGAAGAGGCACGCGATTCGCGCGCGTCGGGCGGCATAGTGAGGAGGGTCTACTATTAGTAGATAGTAGATTATTTTCAATCTGAATGTATATATGTATTGATGAGCTTATAAATTGAATTGCTAAAAGTGGATGTGAAATGGTTTTATATACACAAGTAATATAACCAGTATAATACAATCCTGAGAAGCATTGATGATCACGTGATTCGCAAATCATTACATTATTATATTTTTATTAAAAACAAAATATTTACAAAATGAATTATTGTATTTTTAAATCTTGATTAATTCGAAATAATATTTAAAAGAATTCAGTATTTAATATTATAATAAATATAAATATCAAAATTTTATCTAAATAAATAAAATAAAAGAAATATTAATTATTATATTCCGGGGTGTTAGGCAAATCCAGCATTTGTAAATGAACTATATTGATTCGTAAATAAATTAAGGTATAATTCAATAAATTAGTTTATTTGTAAATAAACAAGATTTTCGTATCAATTAAAATATACGAAAATAAATAATATTGAGGTTATTCACAAATGAAGTACTACTAACTTATACACTTTTTTGTCTATCTTCTGGAGATGTATTATAAATTTTTTAGCTACACTAACCAACATATTCACTCTTCCACTTCCAACAAGCATAAGCAGATTCACAAGCTCCAATAAAAGGGGCGTAACCACATGGTTCGAACAATATAATACTGTACTAAATATTCGCCAGCATTTATTGCTGACATACGCCAAGAATCATCCTACCATAATCAACAGTCGACTCAATCAAGCGAGTATCCTTCGCCGTAGGCACAATAGCAAGCCTAGGAATCCTAGTAACCAAACCTTTCTTAAGTCGAGTTCTAAACCACCGAAGCACTCTCCTTATATCCCTCAAAAATCTTCGATGCATATTCCGTACAAAGCGCCTAGCACCTCTAGGACCAGTTCCTATGAAAGGCGTAGAGTAGCCTTGTGTATAACGAATTGCTAAAAACTTCAGGTTTCGAAAGTAGGGACTCGGCCCTCTTTCGCACAATGCGTCTTCGCGAAGCTCGATATTACATATATCGTCGCATTCGCTCATGGGTTCTTGATCGCTGAGATGTGCAGTCGCGGGATAGGGGCCCAGAGAAAATTTGAAATTTCGCTTGTGGCCGTCGAAGCGGATGATGTCGAGCTTTGGATTGAAATATTTGAATTGTTCCGAGCCGATCATGTTGGCACCGTACTTGTAATTTCCGAGGACGATTGGATTGGCACCCTCAAAAAGAAGTTTCAGATGTTTGAGAACCACAGTCCGGGATTCAGAGTTCACGTAGAGTATGGCGGGGTTCGTCCGAGAGTGCGTTCTGTTGTTTTTCATTGCGTTATCAGTGATGCCATGATACCCCGTTTTCGGAATTAATAATTCCCAAATCATGAGCCGAATCTCCAAAGGTAAGAGAGGAAACGGGGTGAAATTACTAAAGTTTGAGTTTGTAAGAACTTTTGGCGTGATACTTTGAGGGAAAAGAGCACATCTCCAATCGGGAAGAATGCTAAATATCATGAGAGTAATGATTGTGGTGGGAGAGGCGCCTGCTAAAGGTCCTATTAGCTCACATCTACTCTCCCACTTTTTTATTTCCGCTGCAAGAGCTGTCTCGGGCGACGCTTGAGGAAATAGTCTGCAATTTCTATCCGGAAGGACATCTAGCATCAAAAGAGTGGTCTGTAATGGACTGAGATTGCTGCTTTGCCATCTGTTGGTCAGGGCTCGTACACGGCCTGTGCTTACTGGATATTGATCTTTTGAGGACATTTTATTGAAAATCTTGTGAATCAAATCGTTTTTGGTGAAAATGATGGGGGTAGATGCTAACGATAAGTACAAGTAGATTGATGCGAAAAGTCCAGCAAGAATATTTCTAGGTATATGTGAGCGCTCGAGTTACGTAGGGATTGTTCAGAAGTAATTCTCAAATAGCTCACGCAGTGGTTTCCGAGTTTTAGAGCTAGGTAACACTCTACTATTTTGTCAAAAGTCTACTGTGTAATCATTCCAACTAACTTTGAACATGTAAGATGTCGATAGTGATTAGTAAAGGAAAATGGCATTTTCTTTTGGTCGTTATTGTATTATCGATATTTGCATCACTTGAAGAGTTTTTAGTTTAGAAAGAAAAAGAATGTTTATTGTGTAAATGAGAGCAATGAGAGCACTGAGCGCAAATGAAATATAAAAAACAAAATCAGCTCAACCTATATGTCTTGCATCATGTATGAATATATTCTCTGATTTCCAAGCCCCAATCAACAAGAATGGTGATTTTAGGAATTTTGGTGCAATTTCCATGTGCCAGCTTGTCTTGATAGTATTTCTTAGCGTCACCGAGAATGCGAGCACGACCCTCGTCAGTACAGGCACGACGAACACGGAGGGTCAACTCATCCAAGGATCTAAAATGAGTAGCAGTGTACATCCAGAACACAAAGTCTTCTTGTATCTCAAGAATTCTAACCGAGTCGCACGCTGGCAGTGGAGCATGATTATAGGTGTCGCGTCGTGGTAGCCCCATAACCGTTATATCTCGCAGTGGAAACCTGAAAAATGGGCTCAAAGCAATTGTATCTTTTTCTGGACAGAAATCTATTTCATGCGTCTTACCTGCAAATGTTTGACCATCAAAAAGCTTGCTGGGGACCTCCTTGGATATAAATTCGCTTTCAAAGTCAGCAAATAGAGTGGCAGGTGATGAGATCTCCATATGGAACTCATTGTTATTAATTTCGATTCGACGTGCTTCGATGGTAGCCGCCAATTTCCAAATCATGAATCTGATTTCTCGAGGGAGTTGCCTAAACAATGGGAAGTGTGGTTCAGTAGTACCATCCTGTGTAGAATTTGTTGGGTTCGAAGACATAGCTTCTGAGCTCAAGTTTTGAATAGAATCGGACATAATTAACAGTTGATGTATATCTGGTGTTTTGGTTATGGTTCTGTTTGCAGAAGGTTCTGCTTTGAAAATTATAGTTGTTGAAGCCATAGGATTAAATAAGTGAGTCTGATGTCTTGTACATGAACTATACTTTATATGTTTCAACTTTCTTGGTAAGAACTCCAGAGACAGGAAATGAATGGAACACATAATTAGACAATGAATTCTATTGTACAAACAAAAATATATGATGGGAAAATGATCTGGCCTCAAACAATAGGCACAAAGAGACAGAGCAAAGAGAACAAAGCAAAGAAAATGCAATTTATACCATTAAGCTTTGGAGGGGATGAAGTCTCAGTCAATTGAGTGTTATTGTTCAAGAAAAGCAATGGAATTAAAGAGAAAATAGAGTGAAGAACTCGATATACTAGGCCACATATATACAACCAGTCAATATTAATCAAGCATTTAATGCCAATCATCTCAACCTCCTATTGTTAATCCTGTACTCGTAATAAATTATGATATTTTTTGATAATTTTGTACAAATATCCAGTTTTCTTACGTCCATATCATTGAGCTCTGCCACCAATGTTCTTTTCATCTTCATTATATTCTGCCATATACATGGTCAAAAACTTATTAGATTGGTTTGTTCAAGTCACATCTCTAAAGGAGGGATCAATATGTTTAATACGAACCTTAACTTTCACGATAGACTGGTGGACTGAAGAGGTATTTCTTTTAAGCAAAAAATAAATAACAATATCATTACTGATTAGGTATCACTCATTCATCTTTAAACCCCTACCTGGCTCGCACCATCTAATTGCTCCAAAAATCAACTATTCATCATGTTAAGAATGAAACTTGCAACACAAAAGAAACCCTATAGTCAAGATCCACCTCATCTCATGTCCATACTTGTTCCATTAAGTAAGCTTGACCCATCCCAGAGCATTGCTGGAATCCCACATAGGCGTTTCCATTCTCAAGACGCATTCCTTGCGCAATCCATTCGTGGATCTTTCATAGGAGCAAAGTATCGCGCGTAACATACCTCCCTCTTTACCCGCGAGTAATGCTACAGATGGTGGCCGTTCGGCGGAGAAAACAGTTACGGTCATTGTACCCTGAGGTGTATGTGGTTAGATTTGTTACCCGCTCAACCGCGAAACTATGGCGAAACTTACGGTATCAATTAATGTAAACAATCTGTGCCCAGGAGGAAGATCGGAGACATTGAAGAAGGGTTCTGCGCCAATTCTCTCATCTGGTTTACCAGTGCAATAAGGGCCACTGGAAGGTGAGTATTGAAGACGACCTATTGCATTACCGAAAGTGAGATGCTCGATCTGTACAAGCGGCAGTGTTCCTTCAAAGCCAATGAGCCAAGGGCAAGCTCCCCCTGGTTATATTGTTAATACTGTAGACTTGGAGTGGTAGGAATTCAACTTACAAACTTTCCCACCATAGAGAATGTGTACAGAGAGTGGTGATGTGAGCAACAAAATAAGCCCCAAGACCAGGAAGAAAGCCCCCAGTCCCACAGATGACTGAGCAGACACAAGACTAATGCCAACAACGAACCAAATTGTTCCAGATCTCAACGCCATGTCGGCGCCCAGCTTTTTCCAGGTCACTCTTCTGAGAGAATGAATTCTTGGAATGTCCTTCCAACGAATGGAGATTGCATGGGTACCATCCAGGATCAAGGATCCATCATGACAAACGCCTGCTACTTGACAAAGTGGCTGGATATCCCACAAATTGGCACCGAGATCATCTTCAAGGTTGAACCACGCAGGCTTCCCTTTAATGCGAATACCGTCCATACAAGCCATACGTTCGACGATTTGGTCACTATCGTTAGCTAGTGATAGTCGTGCAAGAGCTTGCTCTTCTGTGTCAGAAGGATCCATTCGAGGGCGCTTCGTGAGCAGTGTCATGAGGGCGTAGGCAATGTCACCACGCTGGAACTCCGTGTACTGTCTAGATTTCAAGGCTTGAAGTGCGACCTGAATTAGCTCAAGTCGACTGAGAGTCAATGAGCCAGTATAATGCTCTGCCAACAATCGGAAAATCTCATCATTGCCATCGCGGATGATCTCATTACTAGGTGTAAGTGTCCTTGCCCACGATCGATGCGTGAACTCCATGATATCCACAACTTCTATCTTATCCACACCACCTTTGTTTTGGAAGTCGGGCGTGCAGATACTGACTTTATGATCTCGTGCAAGCAGTATCTCAGGTAAACACCAGAGGCGCTGACCGAAGAATACTAGAAATGCAGGGGAATCGCCTGGCAAAACAACACAAACCTTTTCAGCGCCACGTGTGACATCACAAAATCGATGGACGTCATCAGTAGCCTCGGGTTGTAATTCTGCTCTACACTGAATTATGTGTCAGTAACTTTCCATAATGTGGTGTGCAGAAGCAGAATACCCACATGAAAATCTGCCCAATAAGCTTCCATACCATGGTGTAGCGTAAGCTTTCTCGCCCTTCGGTCAATGGCATCGACATCTAGCTCGGTCTTTTGAGGATTCTGGTCTGTTGGCGCCGGCTTCTGGTACTGAGCCGCTGCAAAACTAATGAAGATATAGGGCCCAGTAAAACTTCCGTCTTCGACAACGTCCCATATATTGTTACGAAGGACAACTAAGGCGCGAGGTCGAAGAAGACGATTTTGTTCACCCTTAATTATGTAAGTTTTGTCTCCATCATCTTTGCGCTGCCCCTGAACCCATTCCAATGCATTTGGCGAAGCATCTAGCTGATTTAGTGCATGCTTTGGATACTCATAGCATTTGTGTGGGAAACTGGTATATTTGTCACCCTCCTTTCCAGTGCCATTAGTAAACATTGGATATAGGGCAATAAACATTACGATAGGAAGAACAAGAATGGATCTTCCAATAGCTAAGGCATAGTCTTCGGGAGTCTCGAGCCGATTTCCGATGGCCCATGTGGATACCCGCATAAGTGTAGGTGCGTTGCCTCCAACAGGTCGTCGTCTCCATTCTCCCTGAGGTTGGGTGTTGGGACCGGGAGCGGCTTGTACGATCATATGATATGGTTTTCCATAGAAAGGAGAGATATATCTGAGAAGATCTCGAGGTCGCCATGTCTCCCGGTTCAAGATATCTCTATGGAAATGTGTAGGTACTGGTTCGAGAGGCCCCGCCTTTTCTGCATCCCTTAACGTAGGGTTCGTATACCAAAACTGTTTAAACCAATGTCTTTGTCCATCAAAATGGTGGTTAATATCAACTGATGTTGACATGAGGGGCAACTATCTAGGAGCGGCGGTCTTCGTGATGAGATGTTGATGGACGTCAGTAAGCCTTCCCAAATCTTTGAGGCCGTGCAGACAGAAACCGGCAACCTTCTTGAGAGGGGAGATTTCTGTGTTAATAAGAAACACAGATAGGGACACAAGCAAGCCCTTCCACCGCCGTCTCCCACCAGCCCATATCAAACACGGCGAGCGAGATACGGGGCGGATGCCGAGACTCTTTGAGCAAGGGTTAAACCGATCATAATTGAGCTTTCTATATGGCTGATGGCTGAATTGTCCTTCGCACAGCATCCCTGTATTAAAGGTAGCTCGCCATCATAAGAAAGACACCAGAACACATCCCAGACAGCAGCCTTGCCAAGAAGTGTGTGAACAAATACACTTGAATAAAAGTTTTTCAATACTATAAAAAGCCCTTATTGCTTATACTATTTTTGTAAAAATTTCCTCAAAAATGGGATATACTTGCCGTCCGACTAATAATATGAAGGATGGAGCAAAACGTTGCTGCCTAAATAATATCAATTCGATAGGAGAGCCAAGATATGGAAAAGCAATAATTCGACGCCTATTTTGTCAGACGAAGGGATGCTCAGAAAGCCACTATGGACCATGGCATTAATCGAAGCCTAATATGCATGCATTCAGACCTACCACGTGGGACATGGAAGGAATACCGCCCATGTTTTTGCCGCGGTTTGCAAGCTTCCTTTCATCAATGGGGAAGGTTGATGTCGAGTTTTAGTTCTCACTCTGACGGATGAAGGAGTGGATATATCACAGCCAGCACTAGCGAACCAATCAAATGATGTCTCCAGTACAGTTCACGTGACACTCTTCCGTCTAATTGGATTCCATTTCGAGACTTCCATTTCGCCAACCTCAGCTCATGCAGCCATCTGAAGTTTATATAAGACAACGTGCAACTTGAGATTATTAAGCTCTTCGAAGAATGTGAAATGCGCAACAGGCGGGGGCATCTGCCTCGTGTTTTGACCAATCATTTTGCGATAAGAGTAACCATCCCGAACCTAATTTCCAACGAGCCTTGGCGGTGGTAATACTTGCATCTGTCAATTATCGTACGAAGTTTTTGCTCTATAATCAATACAAATATTCTGCCTAGCGGTCACAACGGCGATCGAGCGAGAAATTGGGTATTTCATATCCGAGCTGCCATGTAAAATGGAGGAAAGAGACTGTTTGAGACTGATCTCTGACATTTCCATCCTCCTTTACCTATTATTGCCGTATTGCACGGCATCTTGTTGTTATTGAATTATATGATATCGGACGATATGGAGTCAAGTATAATATCGGTGTCGTAGGCAAAATGAACAGTTTCATGCCCTTGGCCAAATACATGTTGTGACTATGCTCTCCTTTTACCTCCTTATAACCACTCGTTTAGATTCTGCCGGCCAGATGGCGAGGACGAAGATACCATTACCCAAATATTTGTTATCAGTATTGTAATTTGATAGTATCTCCTAGGCGCCGGAATCATCGCAACGTCATTCCTAGTATAAATGCCTTAATAATATCGTTTATTTTTGAGGAAGTGTACGTCTTGTACGTACTATTTCTTGAAGTTGATCATCTGACTTTCCCCACAAGCTATTCAATTCATCTATTTTTATTAGTTTTATGCATGTTATTAGCTAGGGCTGATCATATGATGCTCTGGGTCATCTGGTAAATCGTCGTAAGAAGTTTTTGTATTTTGGATTTCTCCTACTTATTTCTGGTCTAAACATCCATAATATATGGAGTTGCCCTTTGAGATTCCCAAAACTCAACAGGATAAAGGTGCAAAAGAGGAAAGCTAAACCTTCGCGTGTCCTTCTCTCACACGCTTTCCACTCTTCTGTCGTCCTTTCGTTTCCGGCCTCTCATCCTCCCTGCTCCTCTTTTCACTTCTGCCCACTTCCTGCCCTATTGCTCTTCTATTCTCCTATTTTTCTCAGTCTTAGTAGTACTCAAGTTCCTTTTACACTAAACATTTCGCCACTTGAATGAAAGAGTGTCAATGAACAGCATTGAAGTCATTTTCCAATTGGAGCAACTCCTGGGTTTCTAGTGACTGTCAAATCCATCGGAGGAGGCTGTGACTTTATCATTGCAATTAGAAGCGAGTGTGTACTCATCACTACTTAACATTATCTTCATACTGCTCCTTACGAGAACATCATTGCTTGCTTCAGTGTAGAAGCACGAACTACAGTTAAAGATTATGGGTTGCTTACACAAGAGGCTTTCCCAGCACATCGGTTAGGGAAAGGTCAAGCCTGGAACAAGATGGATCCATAGATATGACAGTTGACAACCAGACCACTACCCTCAAAAGTAAACTCACATCACCATAACATAACCCCACAAATCAACAATCTCCTTAAACCGCCGTAAAAAATTCTGAAATTGATATTACATTAAAATCGAATCAAAGTCTTCTTATCTAATCTAATCTAATCTAATCTTCAACGAAAACATGCCAATAGTACTTACCTAGGTATGTGTGCCTAATAATTTAATTATATTTTAATAAATTTATCCAATTTTGTCATGAACTTTCACCAGAGAGCTTTTCCCGCAAAGTTAATTCCCCGAGCAAAGAGATAGATTCTAGGATCATCTTTCTGTGTTTAAGCTATTTATATTAATTAGTGGCAAAATAAGAAGAAAAATCGAGTTAAATCGAGGTAGATATTGTTAATAAGGCTTCTTTCTAGCATCTCATTCGCAGTACTTCATAAGAGTCGTGAAGCGACCATAACTCAAATACAAAGGAAAACCCAGATGTATAATATATCTACATAGACTTCTCAATTAATTTTCGCAATGAGTACTCCCTCATTTCACATATTGGTTATAACAAAGTATATAGCAAGTAGCAAGTGAATATCCTATAATTATCAGACGAACAATTTAACCTACGCAATCACGCCTCCATTTTTCCATCGTCGTGTGCGGAAGCGGCACACCAAAAAGCTTCTACTGATTTGTGCAAGGTGAGGGAAAAGAATTCTGCAGTTCGGACGGAGAGGAGAGAGCGTGGTTTAAGTTGGCGGCAGTGAACGAAGAAGCAGCGAGGCTTACAGAAAACATCTCGACATCGAAGACCCAAATTAGTGATGCACTTACAATGGAAGAGTTTTCCTCCTATGAACTACACAAATCAAGACAGGAGACAAAAGCTAGTGAGCTCAGCCTACAGGTAGAGCGAATGCATAATGCACTTTACAACAGCAAATTACGGACATGATAAATGAAAATAGCAGTATTAGACAGCAGAAATCTCAGTCAGGCTCAACTTCTAGACGCCTACAAGAACCGGAGCAAAAGTACGATGGTCTCAAGGATGATTATTACACTCTTGAGGAAAAGTATAATGAGCTCGACGATGATGCTGTTGGATACCGCAGTGAGCTTCAAAAGTATAAACGATATGCGGGAAGCTGCATGAGGAAGTGGAATACCATTAAGATTGAATTGGAGCGTGTTAAGGTAAGACTCATCGATACGACCACAAAGTATGTGAATGTGCTTCATAGCCGAGATTCCATAAGTAAATCAACCAGGAAGTGAAAAAGGTCCACGATCTTAGGGAGCCACTGTTCAAGATAGGAGTAGACATACGCTTGCGATTTCTAGACCAAGCTCGAGAGATAGCCCTCAATATCCCCCGGGATGATGCAAATATGGCGCTGAGAACTAATGGCAACGTTGCAGTACATAGAGGTAATGCCGCTGCTGACGCTGCACTTTTCAAATGTAATCTAGTCCCTGAAAAGTACGAGGACAAGGCCGAGAAGATATTCCAGGAGCTGTAACACCAGAAATCGAGTGAGCACCTGGTCTGGGCTGGAATTGTGGAAAGACAGATAGACTGTGGAGCAACAATAACAGCAACTAAATGGTCTATCATTTCAGAGAATTTGCATGAAGATTGGCATAAGGTATGGGACGAACTCCGCAGTCCTACAACTGTATTGGATGGAGAAGGTGCAACAAGTACTGCGGAATTGATTACAAGAGGAAGATTTGACTGATGAAATTGTGGATGTGGAACTTTCTCGGAGTCGTCAAAGATGATGCAGTCGCTCGAATGTGTCTAGCACAAGCTTTAAGCGTTCAAGTATTCGGTTTACTGTAAGGATAATTTGGGACCCGTGAGTAGGGAAGAAACATGTAGATCCAAAAGCACGCGGGACAGGGTATCAATGGTCTCGTGATAGAAGGTATGATGTAGACATACAAACCAAGCGGTGGTAAATGCGGATTGTCTTGTTTGGAGTATGTCCTAGGTAGTTGTGGATATTTAGTTTTACATTCTGGATGGCAAATGACTTTTGTGTTGGGACGTGGGAGCGCAAAACAGAATTTAAGTACATATGTATGAATAAATGTGATGATAGGTTTTCCTTTGGAGATATGAAAAGATCCTTTTATTGCCTCGCTGTGTCCAACTACAGATATATTAGACCTGTCTACTTTGTTGACCAAGCAGATTAACGACTACTTCAGAATATCTTAATTTGACACTATCTAATTGCGGTTTAGAAAGATTGTATATTATCAAATGTTTTTTTCAGAACAATAATTCGATCATTTTAACGAATGATTAAAGTTGGAACTAGCTGCGACTTAAAAGCAGAGTTTGATCGGATTGACTTGTCGAACAGAATATGATCAGAGAACCTCTTGTAAAGGTTGGAGCATATGTCCACCTCGGATTTTCGGAGCAAGCAAGAAGAGAGAGAATTCAAGGGGGCCGTCATTCGGGCTGAATCAAGCTGCTAGGTAGTGAAAATGTCGCACGCACAATAGTATCCCGAGGGCAGATGTATCCTTATTCCAAAGCAGCCTTGTAAGTAGTAAACTACGAGATGAAAACACCAACAGTCTTCCATCGATTGTATCAAGCCCAGCCAAGCAACTTTGGTCACTCGGATCCCCTTAATGAGAGATTTTTGAACTTCTTCGGGACAAACCCAGCCAATAGAAAGACCGACAGTTCGATAACTCAGCGTAGAGAATACTACGACCCAGTGCGCGAGCTGACGAAATAGCAAAACACCGATGAAACCTCTCTCACTAGGTATTCGGATCTTGAAAACTAACGAGATCCGAGGATTAAATGCAAATAATATTGGAAATGAGAGCTTGCTGAGCAGACTCAAGATGGAAGCACTGGTGAACTTCCTTGAGACTAAATTCTAGAAGACACTTCGCTGCGCAAGTTTGGATAGGCAAGGAATTTTAATACTTTAAACGGTGCTAGAAAATATAATTGGCAGTTATATGCACTAGGGATACAAAGCAATCTGAACATATTTTATGCCAGATGAAATCAAATGCCATTGGAAAACTGCATTATAAATGATGTGATTGCTGTAAATCTTATGTGGTATGTGTGTGGAGAGTGAAACATGCATGGTGGCATCGTCATAGGTATGGACGATGGTTAGTGAAGGAAAGGAAAGAAGCATTGCGAATAATCTAGATGTTTCCTCCTCAATGACCCAACCAACCAATTATATCTCATAATCTTAACACACTCGTACCTACACGACCAAACAGACAAACAGTGACAACATCAATAAATGTTCCTGATTCTCGATTCATTGAAAAGGCGAAACATTCATCCACATATCTTCAAGTCAAAATTCTAAAACCTTCAATTAATTAAGACTTTGGTCAGCGCTACGTACAACTAATTTGAATTTCTACTAAATCTCTACTAAAATCCTTAGCTTCGGGTTCGGCAGCATGGGTGAGCTTCGAGGTCGTTGTTCCTGCGGTCGCAACAAATATACAATTCAAATCCCACAAAATGCAGGTGATGGCGCGCAAGTCTTTTTCGATAGTAGTAATGTCCATCGTATGTCAATTGGAAAATATCCTGAATATCCTCATATTTTACATGGTCACAAAAGGCATGGCTAATAACATCACAAACAGGGAGATCACAAGCAGCCCCTCTCTCCGCATGGATCCGCGTACCCTTAGCATGGTACCACTCGACGACGTACGCTTTTTTCGACGATGAATCGCACAACATAATTCGACGTTCCTATACATCTCCTTCCGAACAGCATGCAAAGCGCCAGTTCTGTGGTTTCTGCGGCACTCCTCTATCATACTGGACGGAAGAACCGCCCGCCCACGCAGATTATATCTCATTAACCTTGGGTTCATTGGCTTCGTCAGATCTGCGAGACCTCGAAGAGTTAGGCTTGCTTCCCAAAGAAGCTTTTGAGGATGTACAGAATGATAAACAAATCATCGAGTCAGTCATACCACATACCGAGAACAATAATGGAGGAGAAGAAGGTATACCATGGTTTGAGACAATGGTTGAGGGAAGTCGATTGGGCAAAATGAAAGCTAGAAGAGGAAGAAGAGCTGCTAATGATGGTCGAATCAAAGTGGAATGGGAGATTGTAGAATGGACCGGCGGAGATGATGATGGGCAGATACTAGCTAACCCTACCACCGGTAAGAGAAAGTTAGATTCTGCAGGTACAGGTGAAGATACCAGCATGGAAGGGCTACAATAAAGAGGATGCAATAGCTACGAAGTCGAAACCTTGGGAGGTAGAGTGATGCATCATGATAGCATAGTTGGGGGGTTTAATAGTTGACTTCCGTCAAGAACACTACTTATGGACATATGGGTTCGGAATCGTCACATAATATGAGAGCTTTGCAAGAGTACAACAAGGTTGCCGAATTTCACAATCTTTTCGCAAAATTCATCTTCTTAATATCAAACAAATACTTATATTTTACGGATCAGGGACTTTGGAGCTAGGTTAACTAATCAGGGAGCGGGGTTTACTAACATCCACCCGTTGTACATGTAAGACCACAATTTGTACCAAGCAATGTAAATACGTTTTCGCATTCAATAAATCGCTACCCACTTAGGACCCAAAGTAATCATTTAGATATATGTACAAGGCTACAAGCCAAACACAACACGAAGACAACACCAAAGAGCTGGATCAACGCGGAAGCTCGTCCCGTTTAACCGCCTCATGATATTCTGTCACCCCGCCATCTTGGGGTTCATGTTGGATGGTGGGGCCAAGTAAGTAGCTTCGGAAGGTGTAAAAGTCGCTCAATGTGGAAATGATTCTATCACGGTTAGAACGGTCCGAGGGGTGGGATATGACATTATCTCAGTTGGGTTGTCATTACATGATATTCACAACAACAATTAGCCGCTTTATTTGTACTTATATGCCAGCAAATCCCAATTCCAAAAGAATCATATCTGTGTCCTGAATATCTCGTTCTAGGACTTTTTGCATTTATCCGGAATCATCCTGAATTCAGAATCGTACAAAGACAACATGAGCAAAGCAGTCCTACCCAAAGATTTCATATGGGGTTTCGCAACCGCGAGGTACGTTTTCTTCCAGTAGAGCCCCAAATCCCACACTAACCACCTACAAGCTACCAAATTGAAGGAGCCCCCGAAGAAGATGGTCGTGGTCCCTCCATCTGGGACACATTTTGCAAAATCCCGGGTAAAATCGCAGACGGGAGTTCAGGAGACGTAGCCTGTGACTCCTACCATCGAGTTGCGGAAGACATTGCACTTCTCAAACTTACGGGAGCAAAAGCCTATCGATTTTCTATCTCCTGGTCTCGTATCATTCCGCTAGGAGGGAGAGAGGATCCGGTTAATGAGAAGGGTATTGCTTATTATGCTAAGTTGGTGGATGGATTGCTAGATGAGGGCATTATTCCGTTTGTTACTTTGTTTCATTGGGATTTACCTGATGCGCTGGATAAGCGGTATGGGGGGTTATTGAATAAGGAGGAGTTTGTTAAGGATTTTGCGCGTTATGCTCGGGTGCTTTTTGAGGCTTTGCCCAAGGTTAAGAATTGGATTACCTTTAATGAACCCTGGTGTTCGTCTATCTTGGGTTATAGTACTGGATTGTTCGCGCCGGGTCATACGAGCAATAAGTTGAGAAGTCAGATTGGAGATAGTAGCACGGAACCTTGGATTGTGGGACATAATATTTTGGTGGCTCATGGTGCAGCTGTCAAGATCTATCGGGAGGAATTCAAAGCTAAAGATGGTGGACAAATCGGAATTACTCTCAATGGTATACACCTCCCCTCCCATATACTCTCACGAGAAGCATCTGAACCCGTACTAACACGACATCAGGTGACGCCATGTACCCATGGGACCCCGAAGACCCACGAGACGTCGAAGCGACAGAACGCAAACTCGAATTCAGCATCTCCTGGTTCGCGGACCCAATCTACCACGGCAAATACCCCGATTCCATGCACAAGCAACTAGGCGATCGACTACCGACTTTCACCGACGAAGAAGTCACGCTCGTAAAGGGCTCGAATGATTTCTACGGCATGAATCACTACACGGCTAATTATGTCAAACATCGAACTACGCCTCCGGAATTAAATGATTATCTGGGGAATCTGGATACGTCGTTTGAGAATAAGAAGGGAGAGAATATTGGGCCCGTGACGCAGAGTGTTTGGTTACGTCCTAATGCTAAGGGATTCCATGATTTGATTTTGTGGATTTCGAAGCGTTATGGCTTTCCACCTAGTATGTATTTTTTTCCCCTTTTCTCTCTCTCTCTCTCTCTCCTTAACCAATTTATTCTCCCCTTCTCCCTTTCCCCCTCCCCCTCCCTCTCTATCCCTATCCCCACCTCTCCCCCACCCCAACCACCAAACCACCAAAAACTAACACCCCCAGTCTACATAACCGAAAACGGCACCTCCATCCTCGGGGAAAACGACCTTCCCTACCCCCAAATCCTCAAAGACACCTTCCGCGCCGAATATTTCCAAAACTACATTCGAGCCATGGCTTCCGCCGTCGAAGAAGGCGCCAATGTGAAAGGATATTTAGGGTGGAGTTTGATGGATAATTTTGAGTGGGCCGAGGGATACGAGACTAGATTTGGGGTGACGTATGTGGATTATGAGGGGGGACAGAGGAGGGAACCAAAGGAGAGTGCGATGGTTTTGAAGCCGCTTTTTGAGGAGTTGATTAAGAAGGAGTGAGTGAGGGGGATTAGGGAGGGTTGGGATTGGAGGGTCGGCGGTGGTACTGGTTATTTGAAGAATTTAGGCGGTATTTTAAGTTCATTAGAAGCCGGGAAAAATTTGATTGTTTCAAAGTTTAATTGTAAAATTGTGATATTCTAGTGAGCTAGAAGACTTCATTCCTGAATCCTGGATTTTCAAGCGATCGCTTCTACGTATTCCATAGACCCATAAGCGAAATACTTATCCTTCTATAATTTGCATGATATTGCATAATCGGGTATAACAACCAGCCAAACTCCTCAAGACCATTTATCATAAGTATAATAAGCAGACCAACATCTAATCCTCGATGTATTCTCCATAACGCCCATTGCTCCCAGCCAAACCAATTACACCGTGCCAAGAATTTCGATTTCCTCCCCACCACCTTGCATGGAAGCCTTGTTGGACTTCTTAGATTTGGCGGGTTTCCTCTTCCCATTCCCGGTCAAAGCAGAACCCGCATTTTCTTTTTGTGATTCCGGCCCGTCTTCACCATCGCTAGCACCCCCGGCATCACCCTTTCCTCTTCTGATAGCATTGGAAATGGCTTCTTTCTTTTTCCTGTCAGCAGCCGCTTTAGCAGCTTCGGCTTTCTCTTCCTCCGCATTATGTTCATCTTCGAGTCGTTGATGTTCTGCTTGAATGTCTGCGGAGTCTTCAAATTTTTGACCCGTGAGCTGAGTATACTCTTCAAAATCAATCTCATCTGTCTTGCCCTTGAGAGCCCGGTCTACTTTAGCTGGATTTTGACGTTCTTCCCGTACAAATTTCAATTTAATCTGTCTCCTATTGCGGTCCGGAAACATCGCAGCAATCATCTCAAATGCTGTACCGAACTGTCGTAGGCCCTGATAGAATAATTCGTTCGAGTTCGAATCCCACCTTACAGCCGGAGCACGCTTCATATATTGCCCAGAGTTCACTGCCCTTGTAAATTCGTTCTCTTCGATTTCTTCCAGAACTTGACCTTGATTTCGTGCTTGCCTGTGTCGATCCACTTGCAAGGATTGGTCGTCCAGCACAATTTGTCCATCTATGACTCGCATTTGTAATCCATTATTGTTGACGATAGCAGCTGATGCGTCAGTAGGCTCCATGCGAGATTCGGCGTTGCCCTCAGCCGGCGCATTGTTCACCAAACCTGCAAGTTCAGGACGTTCGGCCAGTTGCACATCGATCTTCTTTCGGGCATGCCTAAGCTTGAGTTCGTCATGCTTACTGAACTTCTTGCCGATGCGGATATCTCTGCAAAGATCTGCCATCTTTATAACTGTTGGTTCAATGACTTCATTTTCCGCATCTTCTGGCGTGGCCTCCCGATCCTTTCTTTTTCTCGCTGCCTCACCGTCCTTCTTTCTGCGTTCTCGAGCTTGTCCTTCAGTATCGCGTGGTCTATTAGGTTGATTCTCAACTTCAGTCCTAAGTTCTCCACCATCCTCAACCTGAACCTTCTTCTTCCTTGGTGCTGCTTTTTTCCTCGGCTTTTTGGTGGTTGGCGCCACTTCTACTTCGGCGGGAGTAGATATTTCATCGGAAGTTGTTTTAGCCGTAGAAACTAGATTGGATGCCTGACTATCCTCACCCGCTCTCATGCCAGATAAATCGAAATCCTCTGCGGACTCTGGTGGTGTTTGTATAGCCCCATTAGATGCTTGTCCACCTCCTCGTCTTTGGTCGACTGTCGTGTTGATTCGAGATCTTTCTACAGAGATGGCAGGGGTAGAATCGCTTGAAGGTTGTATTGATTTCGCGAGAGCCGATTCTTCATTCGTAGCATTATCTGTAATCAAATGGCCAATCGAAGGCAATTCTATGCCACTTGCATGATCCTCCTCAATGCGACTAGGTTGAATTGGCCCTTGTGTATTTGAAGAAGCTGGCACTAATTCGTGTGTGCCTGCAGATACGACTGGAACGGTTTGAGAGGGTACGTCAATTTCGGAAGGCTGCACCGCATCCGGAGGAGGTGTTAACTTGCGGGCCTTTGAAGGTGGTTGCTCAAGTTCGGCGTCGGTGCCAGCTTCATCTCCCCTAACCTTTCTTTTGGCCGTACTCTCAATTACCACAGTATCATCATTATTCGGAGTACTAGGTGATGGTTGAGGTCGAGCTTGCGGGGTCGGATGTGATTGAGGGGTTAATTGAGTTGAAGTCGGAATGGCAGTTTCTGACGGTTCCTTTTCAGTAACATCTTCGATTAATGCAGGTATAGGATGGGATGGTTGTGATGCAGATACTGGTGTTTGTGATTGGATCTCGGAACTTGGACGCGTAGCGGGTTGTGATGAAGAAGGCCTGGGGGCATTTGGACGAGGACGAGCACTTGGTTTGAATGACTTTCCACCTTTTCTAAGCATAGAAGACATTTTGACGAAATTTATTGCGCCCGATGGGCGAAATCCAGAGGATGTTGTCTTGTTTTAGGTATTTCTATTACTGCCTTTAGAAATGTCGACCGCGCAGATATTGAAAATAAACCGTAGGCATTAGGGTAAATAGTGCTTATTACTCTCTTTGATTGAACAATGGAATCGTTGAAGTGTAGTGGTTGAAATAATTATTTCCATTGATCTGGAGCCGGTACCCGCTATGACTAAATTAGTGCGCTAGTCCAATTTCGAAATGGCGGCTTGCAACTTCTCACTTCTTTCGCCTTTACCTCTATTTACCTCCTCAACCCTACAAAGCTAGAACAACGACAACAAGCTCGACCAGATAACCCTTCAAGAAGATTGGATTCCAACCATTGCGCTTCATTTCTTGCCGGTCAAATTCGCTATTGTGTTTGATCTTATGAACTGATCACCTCCTTCAATCTGATGACGCCCGTCGCCGCCTCAGCTCCATCTCTCCCTTCCTTCATCAAGATGGAGGATAGGAAGAGGGCAGCTGGCCACAGCAATGATGACCTCGCTCCACCTACCAAGAGGCAAGCTGTTAATGGTTCTGGTAAAGCATCCTCCGATTCCGATAATACTGCGCCATGGTCTGAAGACATAGAGGTATGTAGTCGGTCTCATGATTTATCTCCTTTCGCATGAGTGTCTTCCATCAATATTCTTTCGAATTCTCTCATCTATCAACGTCATATGAAGAGTCCAGGAATTGCTCTTGAAATCTATGTGGCTGTTGCTAATGCGCAGCTTGCTGTGAACAGCATGGATAGCCTGCAAACCTTCACGCCCCTCCTCGTACTCCCACAACATATCGCATCAATGTAGTCACTACACCTTCCCTTTCTCGAACAAATAATAAACTGGTTGGAATGGCAGGCTGATATGTCACGTTATAGAAATACCAAAAAGACGCGATCTATAGACAGATGCTCGAGTACAAACGAGAAAAGGCAACTCTGGAGTCCCAATTGAAAAATATACAAAAGAAATCCACAGATCATGATGACCATTTGAGAATTATCGATGCTTGGTGGACACAGGTATGAAAAGACCCTTATCAGTTAGCAGGAGCACGAGACTGATAATGGGTAACAGTTATTAGAAGAAGTCACTCTCCTCGCGGAAAATGATATTCCAAACACAGAAAAGACTGAACGTAGGTTTTTGGCACGCGGGAGTATGGATTTAAGGCTGACGTATGACAGCATCATTCCCAACTTCCTTACAGTTTCATGGTATCAAAGGTTTCTCAGATCACTTAGCGTCTAAAGGAAGAGAAATAAAATCGAAATTACATACAATATTTACCAATGTTGCTGCTACTCGTGGCAAACCCTCCTCGGACTTGCAAGATCTCCAATCAAAGGTCACTAAAATGCTAGCTTCCCAAAAAGAATACCTCGTCACAGTAGACAGGCTCCGAAACGAAAAAGAAGAATTAAATGAGCGTCTCGAATCGGCCTCACTACGTTACATCAAAGCCGAAAAACGTTTAGATAGGTTGAGGAGTGATACAGTACGAAAGGAAGAGGCGAAAGCATTATTTCATAGTACAGCTAATGGCGTCAAAGCTGAAAATGGCATGGACACGGAAATGACAAATGGCATAGCGGAAGATAAGGAAGCTAATCAAACAGCATACAAAGAGGCACAGGCAGTTGTTGAGAAGCAAAAGGAACAACTTGAAGCAATGGCCGCCGAGAACAAATCACTTACAGAGCAAATTACTTCAGCCAGTATTAAACAGCTCCCTTCAGATGACGACTATGCTCGAACTGAGCTATTCAAACAATTTCGTATTCAACACGAAGACGTCATCAAACGTATTAATCACCTTGAAGCTACTAATATACAATTGCGAGAGGAAGCAGAAAAATTGCAAGCCGAACGGACTGCATACCGGATCCAAATAGAAAACGAAGCGGAAGCGACTACCGGCGAATTAGAAAGTCAGCTTCAGCGTCTTGATGCTGATTTGACAAGGATTCGTTCTGCCCGAGACGAACTGCTGGCTGATCTCAGCGTGCAAAAAGCTACACAGGATCAGGACCATGCAGGTATTGAGCATTTGAAAGAATTGGTTGGAGCTAAGGATGACCGAATCACCTCTCTTGAACTTGAAGTCGAACGCCTGAGACAGATCGCCGAGCAATCGTGCCAACCAACACCAGAGCCAGAAATAGATTCCTTGAGTTTAGAAGAATTGCGAGTCAAGTACGATCTTCTCCAACAAGGCTATGACTCGATCAACAAAGAGCTACCTGCTCTCCAAAGTGCCTATAAGCGGGTTCAGGCCCTGACAAGTAAGAAAGTAATGGACTTCACGGCTCTAGAAGAAAAGGTTTCGGTTCTAGCGGCTGAAAAGAGCAAGGCCGATCAAAAATATTTCGCGGCCCGAAAGGATATGGATATTCGTCTCGCGGAAGTCCGATCCTTAAAAAACCAAAATGCGAAAAGTTCCGAAATAATATCCCAACTCAAGGATGTGGAGACATCCGACCGAACGCTCTTAAGCAATATGGAGAAGCAATTAAGTGATATGAGACAGTCAAATACATCTATCATGGCAGAAAACAAGAAGCTGGAGGCATCAAGTAGAGAGGCTACAAGCAAATGTGAAATGCTGAAAAATCAAGCGGCAGAGTTAACAACCCTTTTGAAATCCAAGGATTCAGCGAACTCAAACACTAAGCAGAAGATTCACGCCGTGGAGCTAGAAAATGAGCAACTTCGAGTCCGGTGTGAGCAAGCGCAAAAGGATAGAGATACGTGGAAGCAAAAGAGCTTAAGCAATCAATCGGGCGAGGAGGAAATGCTTAGAGTGAGTTTTATTATCATTATCTATTCTGAATTGCTACTGACATAAATTAGACTCTCGCACTGTGTACCGTCTGCCGGGCAAATTTCAAGAACACGGTTTTAAAAACATGTGGACACCTCTTCTGCAATCAGTGCGTGGATGATCGAATCGCCAACCGTATGAGAAAGTGTCCCAATTGCGCCAAACCTTTCGACAAATTTGATGTCATGACCGCACATATGTAATATGGAGGTTTTGATGTCAAACTGAGGATTCCATCTATGCCATTGGAAGCTGTATGATTTTGAATTCGGGAAGTGCGGTGGACCGCACTATGTATGACTGACTGCACATTGAGCGTGGACTTGCTTTTGCTCAAGTGAAAGGAATTGGTCCCATGTATACCTTTTTTCTCTCTCTCATATTCACATTCTATTGTGATGAGATCCATCATATTGTTTCTGTCAGGGAATTCCTGAACGAGAAGCAAATAGGTGGACTTTGTATTTTAAAATAACGATCCTACTGGCCAGGGCAAAGAGTATGCTCTTGTCGTTGGTTATTGATGTGGGTGGTCGAGAAGCTGCAGAGCTGGCAGATCAGATAGCTTTAATAGAGATAAATACGATGTTTTAATGAAAGCTTACGAGGGCAGGTTTTTAATGAATGCCGGTCTGAACACACGTATAAAATTATAAAATATCGTTTTTATTCTTTCTTTATGTCTTTGAAATTTAATAGTATATTAATTATTCAGTATAAATTTTACAAATAATTAACAATCTAGAAAACTTAATTTTTATAAATTATAAGATTTAAGAATATAATTTTCTTCAATGTATAATATATTATAATACTAATTTGTATA
The DNA here is from genome assembly GCA_025389075.1 of Sclerotinia minor. Lineage (NCBI taxonomy): Eukaryota > Fungi > Ascomycota > Leotiomycetes > Helotiales > Sclerotiniaceae > Sclerotinia > Sclerotinia minor. Next base: position 639,300 of record QRFH01000013.1, on the reverse strand, counting down.
TAAGAATATTATTTGAGATAAATTGATATTTTCGCTCATTTGAGACCGGCATTCATTAAAAACCCGTCCTCGTACCATCCAAGTCATATCATTTTGTGGTTTGTTTGAGCACAATCAAAATGAACAGATGATGGGGAAGCGTTTGTAGTAAAATTAACCATGAAAGTTTGCATAGATCTGAATAAGTCACCCTAGGAAGACCCTTGGACCCGTTGTTCCATTGGTCATTCTTCCGTTGCCAAGGAGAAATGATTGATATTCTGAGTGCGTCTGGACTACGGAAGTACGTACTGAGCTTCTGGTGCATTTTATCTTCTGGACGTGGACCCAAATCCTGTGTTTGAGCGAGTATTGGTAGAGGGAGAGCTTGAGCTTCCAGACCTCGAGCCTGAACCCCATCCACTTCCACTTCCACTTCCACCGCCCCAACCACCAAGACCTTGATTCTGTTGTCTATTCGCTCTGTTTCCTGCAAGATAACCCCCAGCAGCACCTGCCGCAGCACCAGTCCAGAATCCAGGTCTCCATGCTTGTTCGGTTGCGCCGTAATTTCTCGTAGATCTTTTTCCGGTTCCTGGGTATGGTGGTGGGGGATCATCATCGCCTGGTCCTCCTCCACCGCCTCCCCATCCTCCAAAACCACCTCCTCCACCTCCTCTCCTAGCTTGATAATTAGCCGGTCCTTGTCTCCAATTCTGCACCATCGAGTACAAAATCCATCCCAAAACTCCCATAAATATCAACCAGAACAATAAACTCATTCCCTTCTCAACATCACTATCTCCACTTCCATCATCCCAAAAACTCTTCCCGTACTTCGCTTCGCCCTCTTCAGTCAATAATAACCTGTATTCCACGCCACAACTACCCTTCAACACATATTCATCATCCTTGCTATCATACCCCTCACATATAACATCCGTACTTCCTAATTTGAACTCCTCGGGGAGATTCGCAGTGCAAGACCATTGTATATCTTCAGAGGAATAATCCGAACCTTGATTGGTGCAGCGCATTACATCGACTTTGTAATAACGACATCCAGGACCAGTACAGGTGAGCTGTGGTACAGCGGGGACTCGACGATGAGAGGTTTTGGCATTGTCGCGGAGAGTGAGGGTTTTGACTTTCGATAGCAGAATGGCATTTTTGGGTTTGATAGCTGTGGTGAGAGGGGTAAATGCGAAGAGGGTGAGTAAGGCTGGATAGAGGAATGGAAGGAGGAGCATTTTGAATGTAGTTATTTTGGATATTCTTGCAGAAAGTTTCTCATGATAATATATGACAGATATAATATGCACGCAGTATGGTGTATTAAGAAATAGAGATTAATTAAATATTCGTAAGAAAGGACAGATCATCAATATATTCACACAAGGGAATTGTTGTAGTAAACAAGTTATTCGTTATTCTTTGGTGGCGGAAACTTTCTACGTACTTATCGATCAGATGCGAGGCTTAGCTATAATACCTCACCGCCTAACAAGGGTAGGAAGATACTGCCAACCCACATGAACCACATGAGGCACATGAACCCAGCTAAGCCAACTCAACATCCAGACCCAGACCTCACATCACCATTCAAACAATTATACACAAAAATTCCCGCAACCATGCGACAACGAATTACATTTCTCCAGCAACCCCAAGATGCCATCGATCCTCAAAGTATCCAAGTCACCAGCAATTCTCTAACCGCCAAACGAATGAAAGCAGCTAGAGAAGACCGAGCAACTTTTAGTTTTAGTGAACTTCCTCAGGAAATATATCGAGTGTTGAAAGCTTCTCATGAGCTTCATATTCGATGGGCTAGTCCAAATCAATATGATACCGCTTCGCCTCTGTTTTCGAGACTTTCGCCAGGTCTGCACGTGTTTTATAGTCCGCAGAGAAATGGCAAGGGCTCGTATGTTTTTACTTTGTTCGGCTTGCGCGCAATGAATGCTAATGTGTATAGAGATCTTTTATGTCCGGCTTTGAAAAAGGTGTTTGGGGATCTGGATTGTGTTTCTCTAGAGGTAAGGACTGTTCGGTTGAGACTTTGGAAATATTATCTAAATATATATATATATATATAGGAGTCTTTTACTAAGTTGTCTGTGGAGCGATTTGCTTCAAATACAGCAACGCAATATTATCAACCTCTTGAGGATCTCAGCAATCTCGTTGAGTATATTCAACAAAAGATATGCAAGGCATCAGATAAAGAATGTCTTCGTAGGGCCAATTCCCTTGGCTATGCATCTTCTGTTGATATAGACTTTGACACCATATCACATGCTTTGAACATCATCGCATATTGGGAACCTCAAACATGGGAACCAGAAATCACAAATGCAGCATCATCAAAAGATCGTGTAGAAGTCGGCATCCTTTCCGTCGAAACACCTTTACAACCCGAAGAACTCTCCTTAGCAGGATTCCTCACCGTAGTCGGTGAAGACTCCAAACCATCACCTACACTATTTGCCTTCCCATCTCGACATCACTCCTCCGATACATTTTTCACCTCCTCATTCATGACCCCTTCCGGTCTACATCCTACATTACAACTCCTACTCAGCTCGAGTGAACCTCCCGTCTCAGACAGAGAATGCACACTACACACCTATCTCACCCTCCCCCGCACCATCTTCCCAGACAAATACCAACTATCCGACCCCCTCTTCCTCGCCTCCAAGAATCTCAAAACTCTCCACTACATCTCCTCACCCATCGATCTCGAATCCCCAGACTACACTTTAAAAATCTGGGGTTCATCTCTCCTCCTCGAGCTCTCCCCTCCTGCACCACCTATCTCATCCCAATCCCATTCATCATCCTCATCCTCATCATCATTCACCGCCGAAATCCCCCTCCATCTCCGCTACCTCTCTCCCTCCTCCTCTCCCAACACCACAAACTACAAATCCCTCTCCCTCTCCCTCCCCCACCCCCCTCATCTTCTGGGCCTGCACGGCCGACACAGCCACAAAATTCCCCACCAACCCCTTCGATCGCACACATCTCGGCTATGAAAACTTATTCGGTCCACAAACGCTCTTTTATCATGTTTCGCCTGTGGCGGTGCCGGATGGGAGATTGATGAATAAGGTTGATGTTCCCGTGTTGGATTTAGAAGGGAGTGCTTGGGTGGAAGGAGGGACGCTGGTGGTGGTTTTGGGAGGGCTGGTGTGGGTTGTTTGGTGTTTGTGTGGGGCGTGGGGGTGAGGAGGGGGAACGGGAAGGGGGGAGATGATAAGGGGAAGAAGGGATATAAGGATGGGAGGGGGAAGGGACTTGAGGGTGAAGTGAGGGATAGGAAGAAGATTGAATGAGGTTGGATGTAAGGGTGGTTATTAGGGAGGGGGATATATATATATATCTAGATAATGATATAATTCAAATTGATTATATTTCCATTCTCTTTTTAAAAGTTCTATTTTTTATTATGTATAGGATTTTTTGAATGATAATCTTTGATTTTTTTTGTCTATAAAAAGAAATAGTAAGATTACTTTGTAAATTAGTTTATAGTTTGCAAAAATGATTAATTAATTATTTATTTCAGTAAAAGTTGATAATTAAATAATATAAGACCTTATATATATACAGACAAACAACCAAGCAAATCAACATACAAATGAACAAATAAAAAGGAATTCGCATTCACAAATATAAAATTTCTCTAACCTTAACCTCTCTCTATTCATTCACTCTTCCTATCAAACTCATCATTTCTCCTGTCCCTTCACCTTCCTTCCATCTCACCCCCCATTCACGCACCACAAATCCCATCATCTTCTCCCTCCACTCCCTCAAACCCTTTTCACTCTCCCTCCCCCCCATTCCCACCACCTCCCCCCAATTTCCAACTTCCATCCCCCCCCTTTCACATCCACTCCTACTTCTTCTGCCTGGTAATCTCAAAAACCCTCGTCAACCCCTCCACCACCGTCTCGACATTCATCGTAACCAGGGGCATCTTCTCATAACTCCCCTCCTTCATAATCGCCACGAGAGCCAAATACTTATTAACCTCCCTCAACATAATCGGTCTCTTATCCGCCGTAAGAACAATCACACTCTCTGCATCCTTACAGGCGATTTGATCATCGAGTTTCTTGTCCCAGGGGGGTCCTTCCAATTTCTCAATATATTCTTCCGAGCGGGGGTATCCGTAAATTTCGGATACGTCGACAATGACATCGATGTAATCGCTGCAGATTTCGTAACAGGGCATATCGACTGGGGATGAATCGGTGGCGATGTAGATTTTAGAGAGGACGTCGAAGAGGTATGCTTTTTCGAAGCGACAATTGCGACAGAGATCATTGAGGAGAGCTTCCAGGGTGGCGAGATGAGGGATTAATTTTTGTATGACTTTGCTGAAGGCTTCGAAGATGGAATGATTGTAGATGGATGTGAGATGAAAATTGACGGGTGCATTTTCCATTCCTTGATCCGATAATTCGTCTTGAATTCGTTGCATGATGTCACGTTGAATATCGAGCATATAATCATCGGATAAACCATCAACTTTATGGATGAAAACTTCTATGTTGATATTTGGAAAGGATTGATGAAGGTTGAAGATTGTGCTGTTGAGACGAGCAATGGCTTCTAGATAATCATCTTGAGCATCGATAACCCAAATCAAAGCACCAATTTCACCAAATATAGCTTCAACATCGAATTGAGCATCTTGGAAATCGATTTGACCAGGAAAATCCCAAACCTGGAAATCCATAAAGGAGCTAGGATGTACGTTAGTGACTAATTAATAAAGTAGAAGGAGTATAACCCACTGCATAGAATCTTTTTGAATTCTTGCGGTAGATTCAAGGAATAGAGTTTCATTTGGAGGCATCTTATGAAATACAACGCTAGATATCGAGGATTTTCCAGATCTAAAGTTGATTAATACAATTGAACCAAAACTCCATGCGTGTAACATTGAAGCTCACCTTCTTTGACCCATCAATAATAATCTAGGCTTGCCTTTGGCAGCAACACCAGGAGCTGCATCAACTACCTTGGTAGCATCCTTCTTTTGAAGAGCGACACGATTCTGTTCATGAAGAGATTCAAGGCTTAGTGATGCTGGACTAATATAACGAACAGGACCCATCCTAGGAGGACCATTATAGGCCTGATCCTCCTTGGTGCGTCTACGCCCTGTTTGCAGAACAGAGGTAGGAGAATTAGACATTTAAACTAATACTTTTAAGTAAAACAAATCGAATATCGTACGCGTAACAAGTGCAACTTTGCGATGATTAATACGGAAAAGACAAAATGATAGGATGACAAAAAAGATGTGATGGATGGAAGTTATAATAGAGAATGTGGTAACAGCTGGTCAATTTCCAATATTTGCCGTTGAGATGTGATGGAAGTATTGTTTGCCCCAAAAAGATCAATCTTCCAAGTAAATCACATCACAACGACCCTTCAAAAGCCAACTTCTAAAAAGAATTCCCAAAATTTGTCCAAACACGGGAAAGGCGAAAAGCTATAATCTAGCTTCCACTCTTTGTTTGTACAACATCAAATCCGGCACTCATACAAAAGTCTCGGATAAATACCGAGCTTGTACTCGGTCTCCCAATTTGATCTTGATATGGAGGAACCCTAGAAACGGGTATGCACAGGATCCTAACAGCAGATGACTTCTTCAGATGCTTTTAAGTGACACTAGTCAAAGAAAATATGAATCGTAAACTATATACCCTTCATCATGATGCATGTGAAAAATAAAAAACACGATATAAAAAGCATCAAGTAAAACAACGGCGCAATAATGAAGCATCGGCACCCCCGATCCCATCAAGACTTTTGCTTTGCTTATATATGAATTGGTCAAAATCAGACCATAACAAAGAGGAAAACAAATGCACATGCAGAATGGGACGGTAAAGATATGCGTAGTGGAGCCATTTAACCATGGTCACATTTCCTATACTGGTAGAGAGAGAGACATGGTCGTGGCCTGAATGGAATAATTTGTGCCACACATGATAAGAACCAAGTAATGGGAAATGCAAGAATGCCCAGGGCTGTAATGCTCAAGCAAGAGATGGAAAAAAAAGAAATGAAGAATTGTAGAGGTTGAAGGAGGAGGTGAGATGATGAAGAAGAAGAAGAAGAAGAAGAAGAAGAAGTGGTGGTAGAATGCAAATATAAAAATAAAAAAAAACAAAAGCGTCGAGAGAGAAAGGAAAGAAAATCTTCATACCTCCATGATAGAAGGGAATATAACGGAATCCCCGAAGACTTTTGTTTGGATGGATTTGGCTCTGGTGGTGGAAAAAGCGAAGGATAGTGGGGGGGAGGAAAGCAAAAAGGTAAGTAAGTACAGTATCAGTATGTACAGTAAAACAAACAAACAAACCCCTTGCTGGATCGATCTCGACCTTTGAGCTTTTCGAAGCTAATGGGGGTAATGGGTAAATGTTGTAAATGTTGTAAATGTTGTACAGTACTGTAATTAATTGAAACTAAGAGAAATGTCCAATCAGCAGGAGATCAGCGGGAGATCAGCAGGAGAAGAAAAAATATATCTTTAGATCTCCAGGTTGGATTGATTGCATCATCTGGTGATCTGAGTGAATGAATGAATGAATGAATGAATGAATGATGATTGAATGAAATGGAAAAAAGATGTGCTGTCAATAAATTCCAGAAGCATGTATGTATGTAATAAGCCAGGTAGGTAGGTGGTGGGTGGTGAGTGGTGGCTGGTGGTGGCTGGTGGTGGCTGGTGGTGGCTGGTGTGTTGGTCCGGGCTGATAAGTTCACAATGATACGATACATAAACCAAAGAAATCTTCCAACCACAGAAACTTTAACCTACTATCAATATCATTATCAATATCAATATCAATATCACTATCAAACATCAATTACCGAATACTCATCCATCCCCATACACAACAACAATTTCACAAATATCATGGCGATACTTCAGCATTTAATATTGATGCTATGAATATTCTGCCCTCCGCCCCCAGTCAAACCTATAATACAAACAAGCAGGTGCTCCAGTTTTTTATATCCTAATATTAACATTAATCATTTCATCTCATCTCATCCCGTGAGATGCCTCCCCGTACTTTTATTGCTAGCCAGCTCAAAAGCTCAAAACTAATATATCCATAAACCCCTAACCCCGTATCCAACCAACCGGTAAAATACTGCATCATTCACCCAACCCTATCCATCCCATCCTACCGATCATTCCCATCCATCATGTACTCCGGGTATCCCATATCCCGATAAACTCCGTTGCTATACAGATAGCGAAAATGCCAAGGGCTTTTGTGCTTTTGCAACTTGCTGTAACCACTCATTAACTTAATATCCTCAAGATGTTCCAATCGGACATCTTCCTCCTGTGTGCCGCACCAAACATCTTCAAAACTTTGACTTATTCCCAAACACTGCTGCCATAAAGCTCTTTCTTCTCCCTAACTTCTGCACATTCATCGACTTTTTATCCAATGCACTCACTTCAATTGGCATAGGTGGTAATGGCGGGCTTTCCCTTGAACTGACAGAAGGCGTGTATTCTTCATGCGTTTGCAAGTTCTTGGATTTGACGCTTTTGGTGGACTTGATGCTCATTCTCTTCTTACTCTTTACCATCCCTGGAGAATGCAGGCCGCGGTGCCCTGAGCCATCATTTGCTGTCTCACGTTCTAGTTCTTCTATCTCGCCAGCGACGGTTTTTCCGTTCGTCGCAAAATTCTCCTCTGCCAATGGAACAAACTTAATAATACCGCGCTCTGGTTCGACATATAATTCAGTGCTGGCCATGTAATTCTGTAACAAAGATGCATTTCGCTTGTTCGTAACCGGTTGCATTTGTGATGGAAGTGCAGTTATAGTCATAATATAAGCAGGCTCGAAAGTACCAGCTACGATGAAGCATGCGGAATGTTTAAGGGTAACAAAAATGGACGATTCAGGACGTTGATAGCGCGTTGAGAGAATATTAGAGAGACTTGTGAGCAGAGTGTGTTCTTCACGCATCTATTGCACATGATCTTAGTAACCGACTTTTGGAAGAGGAGTAGGTGAAACGAGAAAAGAAAAGGGAAACCAACAATGACGTTTGTCACTAGTTCACAAAGAACCATACTGTCCCTGCTCACTCTATCTCTAGCACTGCCGGTAGGTTCCCGGTATGCAAATGCATCACCATAATACTGACTTCTCTTCTTCGCCAATTGTTTCTGCTCGGGTGACTTTGACATGCTGGATTTAGTGATATCACCGGGAGTGCCGCGTGAAATATCTCTAGTAATTCGTTGACCTTCAATAATGATCGGAGAGGGAGATGTGGATGGCCGACTAGTATCCATCTTGTCACTATCGGCAGGCGAAGGTGGTAGATGAACGGGTAACTCAACCGTCGACTTTACACACCGTGGATCACCGTTATTTGCCGATACAAAGCTCTTCTGGGAATACACGTCGACTATCCCTTTCGCAGATGGTTCGTATTGGTCTGATATCCTCTCGTAACTCGCTGTTGTTGTTGACATTGCAATGGAAAGCAGATTCGTGTACTTTGGTGTTTAAAAAGATGCCGAACTTGCAAGGCAAAGCAAGAAAAAGCAGTTCAAGCTTTCGCGAGTGAATATCTGAGTCGAATATTGTGTATGTAGGGTATGCGCAGTTCTAAGACAAACACAAGAACCCGGAGACTGGAACCTGAATCAAAAGATGATAGATCTAGAATAACTCCTCAGCTTCTTCCTCGATAGCCAAGATGTATTTAAATAGGTGCGATAAGAAGCGATAAGGCTGAATAACTCGTACTTAGGATGAATGATTCAAAAATGCTATGTGTGTTTAGTTTTGTTTTATGTATGAGTATTTCAGATGAATGTTTTATGTTATTAAAAAAAAAATAGTAGGGAGATCAACAAATGCGTTTTCACAATCATAGGAGGGTGGCAGTGGCAGTCTAATAAAGTAGAGTAGTAAAATAGCTTTTGGCAGGTGCAGCGGCACTGAGCGAGGCAAGGACGATCCAGACTACTTTTTATGGAATATCAGACAATTTTCATAGTACAAGATCTACAATCCCGGTCGTGTCAAAAGTGACAAAATAAGTATAGCTCTGTGAAGAACCATGTCAATTGGGCCATCTAATTTCTTCACATTAGGATTTCATCACTTTGTGATAAATGATTGGTCAAAACGAGGTTAAAAAAGGGAATAATAGCTTAACCTTATAATACATCAATTAGCTTGAGCCGATATGAATTGTTCACGGATCAGAGCAAGGTTTAAGCTTCACTTGAGAACAGACTTCTACTCGTACTGTGAAGATAATCTTGCATACACGGACAAAAAGCATTCCACAATTGACGAAAGTGAGTTCGACTGTACGTGGATCAAAAGCCCCAGATTCTATTCTATTACGAGGAGCATCAACTGTTGTGCTCGAATATTCAAAAACTCGGTATCTACCGACCTAGTCATTGGTTAATCATATTCGGTGTGTGGTCCCGTTTGTAGATCTATCCATCTACCAAAGCAAACAAACAAATATACATACATACACCAATGCTGGCACCCATCCACCAACCCAAATCTTCTCTCCCCAACCTATAACATCCATTCATCAATCTCCCATCAAAACTCAAATCCTTTTTCCATCCCGTCCTGCCGTCCTGCCGTACCAACATACATACATACATGTCCCTTCCCGTGAAACGTCTCCATCTCCAAATCCCACCTACTATACTCAGGCACTATATCTAGTACACCTTATAATATCGGTCCCTTACAGCATCGAATACAGACATATATGAACAAGTACCCAAGTATATAAAATATAAAAAAAATATATATATATATATAAATCCCTCCACTCTAACGCGATCAATTTCTCGCCAATCAAGATTAGATAATTAATTAGATGACAGAAAACCAGAATCCGGATATCCTATCCTATCCACAAACAGATCTAGTGTGACGAGATGTACGTAGTAATCAGATCCATGATTAAAAAGCTAGGCATTCATGCAATCGCACCGCAAATCGCAAAATGCGTCTTGCTTTTCAGGGCCTCACTTGCAGATACTTGTCGATGTGGTGAAATGTTACGGTGCAGCCCATGATGTGTATTTGAATTTTGGGGTGGGGGGGCGGTGGCAGTGAGGAGGTACCAGTGACACCAAGTTTAGAGTGATTTTTTGGTGTTGGGTGCGACACGGACATTTTTTATTATTATCCCTTGGAGCTGTACTGTGCTCTGGGTTGTGCGTGGGGGATTTGCGCCCTGTGTTGTTGTTGTCATTTTGATACCCGGTCGAATATGGTGAATTGATGTATCTGAGTGTCTCGAAATATCTTAGGAGTTGAAACAAGGAAGAAAGTTAAAAAATGAGTGAAGAAAGCAGAGAGTAACATATTGTTATGTATATATTGCATAATGGAACATTTTAATCAACTTTCCACTAACCAACTTGCATTTTGTCATACACGTCGTATTTGGCTTTATCTAGAGACCATCCCACCATATAGCCAAGACCTCAACACTATCAACCTCAAATCAAATACCCTGCTTAATCTTCTGTCGTACGATTTCATCTCTCTCCCATAACAGGACAGTGACCGCTCCAATTGGACCAGCTATCAACATCCACATGCCTATTTTGACCAGCAGTTTTCCACTTAATGCTCCTACTCTATTTCCCTGGATCTGATACGAGGGGAGATCAGTGTTAGGATCTACTATTGATTTTTCTGCAGTAGCATTTCTATATAGCAATATAGCCCATAACAAGAGGGCTGTTGACCCGGTCGCCAAATCCCATTGAAGAAACGTGTGTGCACCGCTCGCAAGATTGGAGACTCGCTGGGAGAGTGGGAAAGGGAAGTAGGGAATGTAAATGTCGAAGAAATTGAGGCTAGCATAAGGAGCAAGTTTGGGCAGAGTATCTGAGATGGCTGAGGCGGGGATGAGAGCTATGAGAAGAACAGGAAGGTGCGTCAGTAAGCAAAATGTAAGTATAAACCGGTAGACATGTTTGGCGTTGCTGAGATAGGAAGCTCCTAGAGGTATGAGTGGCTGTTTTGAATCTTTCGAGAAGACTATCGATCCAATGAATTGAAATATTGAACGAAGAGTCCATTGAGTGATGACTGTCCAGATTGGGAAAGGTTGCCAGAAAGCAATCAGTTGCTGATGAGTGGCTCCTGATACTATAGAGGGAGTGTCGAGGCACATGAGGAAGGAAGGGACAATATAGGTTAGGGTGATTGAGAGTGGTAAAATCTTTAGATCCAGGGGCGAAATGAGAAGAACACTATTCGCATAGGTCCCTGGAAATGGCTTTGCGACGGGTGAAGTTAAAAGGTGGATGAATAGATAGATCGGTACTGTGACCGCATAGGTGATGTTTTGGAAAATAAATCCAACTGTCCCGATACTATTTTTTGTCAGCAATTTCATCCTAATCTGATTGTAGTTTCATCTGACATCACTGGTGTATTCTTCGCGAGTCTAAAAGCTTGCGATAGATAGCTTTAATTTGGGGACCACATACAAACTAACAGCTCTTCCTTTATTCCCACTTCGCAAACTCTCCATTACCAATATCGCCCATGCTGCACCAAGCTGTCCCAATCCATAGACTGAATGTAGCCATACCACAGCATTTCTTCTATCGACAATAGTTGCAAAGAAAGTCACCAGAACAGTCAACTGTCTATCAAAACCCTTAATACCCGTGTAATCTTTCAGTAGCAAGTACTTGGCATCAGGAAAAACAGCGGGCGGGTTTTCTTGTCTGACAAGATTGGTGATGTGCTCAAATGTTCCGTTACTGCCTCCAATGATGTAGGCTCCAAATACACCGATGAATGAAAGAGTGGGAAGAGCAAGAAGCGTGAGTGTACGCAGTTGGAAGTGGTACCACTTGGTGGGTATGTGGCCGGTTAGGTAGGTGGGTGAGTGAGGGGAAGAGACTGATGCGAGTGATGATACGACGGACTATAAATCTTGTAAGCTAAACTTGTCTCTCTATAAATCGAATGCATACCATTATGGCCGCTTCAATTCATCAGATGATCGAACGAACGAACGAACAATCAATCAATCAATCAATCAATCAATCAATCAATCTGGAAAATTACATAGATATCGTGATAGAAATGGGATATTGAAGCCAGATTGATGTGATGGAGTCAAAAGAATTACATGAAAAGAACAGATGGCCAAACACAAAACATGCAAAAGACAAGAAACCTCCTTACCTTCTCATCATTATCATTTTCCTTTTTCGAGTCAGATGAATCCATATTTGCATATTTTATGAGTTTGAGTGCTGGATAGATGGGATGATTTGTGATGTCTTATGTGGTGAATCGATGTGGGGCCGAGGTAAGGTTATCTTTATGCAGGGATTTAAGCAATGTGATCCCGAAGTCAACGACATCAAAATCTCTGGCAGGCTCTTGTCTTCAAGTTCTCGTCCCATGTGTTTGGTTTGAAGACTGTCATTTTGATTTTGGTCGCCGGTAGTTGACCTTCCATTGTTGTAGGTAGACGCAAACTAATGTGCACTAGAACTCCGTGAATGGACACAGTTGGAGCGACATGTGTGATATGAAGTCCTAAACCCATAAGGATCTCACATATACTACCTCTTTCCTTCATTCAAACAGCGACCATTGCTTCTTGTCTGCCTTGGACTCAGGAATTCCTCTCACAATACGTGCTTTGATCACATGACTGGACGAGAATTGATGATTGATGACGGCTAGTGTCCAAGTCCTCATTCAAACCTGGACTTTATCAGTCCGGATTTGCTTGTATGTCTTCTTGGGGTTTGAAGGCTGATTCATTCTTTAAGAGATGTTCTTTACCACACTTAAAACACTCCCCTCCGTGGACAATCCCATCCTCTCTACTCAAAGTACCGGTTTTTGTACTCGAAAATTCTCAGGTCCCTCAAAGAATCTGCAGAAGAGCTATTTGTGACCGGCCATAGGCATGCTATTCCTAACTTCGGAAGATGAATTCGTGGTGAGCATACCGCTGGTAATAAGTTAGATGCATGTGTAAGTTGGGACATTCATACATCATCAAGATTGTGCCAATTCTAAATACCTAGGTAGTTTCAACTAATATTGTGATTGAGGAAGAGGGTGGAATCTCACAAGAACCGCAATCTGTGCCCCTTCACCTCATATTCTCATTCCTCGCACATAAACCACCACTGTCAAGGAAATCTCTACTGTACATTTGCATCCATAGCTATATCATGATGAAAAAGGCAACAAAAACAAAACCGTCATGGAGGCCCAGCTACGACGACTGGATCTTTACGGCCATATGAATCCTACTCCTTTTACAAGCAGCTAATAGGTTACACTCCGATCTCCTAACTATGTTTGATTCTCGTACAATTTCAGGGAAGTAGGTGAAATGTATGTTGATACCTAGTGAACGCATTCAAATCACATCATTGATACTGAATTCTGAGAATATGAAAAATGCTATCCTCTAGTCTACGGTAGAGTCCCTTTCTCACCATCATTTTTGTTTCAATTCAAACGAATTATTTTGTATTACATATTAGGCTCCCAGGATCTATTTTCTTATTATGTCCGCTGCCTATTTCATACCGCCCACGTCGTTGACTACTCCTCGCGAGAAAATTCTTTCAAATCCACTTTCTCAAACCTCAACTTTGTCTCTTTTCTAACTTTCCCCGTTCTATCAACAACTTCAAAACTTCACACGATCCTTTTCAACAGAAACATTTGAAAGTCCGTATAATAGCCTAATTTGCGTTGGATTCCCATCCATGCCTGTTTTCATATGTCTTCTTCTGGATGAAAAGTCCAAAGCTGTGCATATTGATTATCTTTTTTCAAAACGCAATACCCCCCAAAACATGAAATTGACAAACCTCAATCGTTAAATAGAGCGGCTATGATAACGGAAAATTCAGCAATAGGAAGTCACGAGTCTACGATTTGAGAAGTCATACTCCATTAGGTACCGGCAGGCCATATAGCTCCAGGTCTTCCATTCTTCGAGGGAAAATCACCTAAAAACGCGATCAAAATTCACTCCAAGTGCGTGGAAATTGCAATTTGTTGCTTCAAATCTTCAATACCCTCTGAGCTTTGAATCTCTTCTACCTTTCTGTTCTTGATACAAGGTCTCGACATGGAGGTCATTCTTAATCAATATTTGTGTTGAAATGGCGACAATGGAATTACTCTGTGGTCTTTACGAGACATAACACGATACACGGTATGTAGGCTTCTGTTCAATCCCTTTTCATATTTCATTAAGTTCAGTCGCATCCTGTCTTTCAATTATCAAACTTTGGATATCAAACTTTGATCCTACTTTCAATATCCTAAATTTTGAAGCTGACTTTGTGGTAGTTTTCGGGCTCGGTCCCCTAGTATTAGTTTTCACTTCCCCCATTCAAACATCAGAAGATTGAGGCTCTCAATCTCCCCAACCTGTATTAGCTACGGCCGAATTAGGCTAGCTTTCCCTCATTTCTTATTAGTTAGAAGCTCGCAAAGCTCCTAGCCGTCTTAGATAGTCTTAGACTCAGTGTAGACGTTAATTCAATCAATCAATCAATTTGTGGTAGTTTTATGACCTTCCCGATTGGGACTATGAGGCTGCACGAGAAACTTCATCATTTCTCCTTTCAACAGCGATCTCGTGACTACGAGGTCAATAGTCGTCAGCAGATGCATCTTGTATCGCAGCAGGGCGCCTCCACCTGCGACTTTTAAGCCCATCTTATTCTTTTAGTCATAAATAAAGTCTTACACAATGAAATCCACTCCGAGAACCTACTTTCCCGCATCTTGGACTGCCAGTCACGACTTTCCTACATTCTCCATCTTTCAATCTTAGTTTCGGCCTAAGTCTGCTTCAGTGTTTTACACGTCACCATCAAGTATTAGTGTAAGTGCTTGCTGCCCTTTTACCCATCTATTTACTGACCAAATATCAGATTATTTCACCAGGCTGCGTCAGTTCGAATCAATCATGCTATTTATGCCATTCCATGCCCGAGTGGATGCTACACCTGATCTGCTTCTTCTCCGGATCTTTGCATCAACTTCGGGCCCACTTCTTGTATGGTATCGGACACCAACTGGAATATAACACACTAGCTAAAGGTCAACAAGTAGTCTCGCAATTTCCCCACGAGATATTTCATCAGGCACGCACTCGTCCTTCCTTACATCCAGAGAAACTTGAAACTCAATTGCTTAATCTGCCGCTGCTTCCTCACATCGTTGCCCTAACCCGCTCGGCTTGAGCTGTGTAGAAATACTCTCTAGTCTTGAGAAGGCTATGGGTCTCCGTCCGGAATGACATAAACTACCACGGACAAGGCTCGGTGCTGAGTAGGCTTGGCAGACTCGGACGTCCTTGATTGTGCTGCTGCCTTCACGAACCCACCCCAGGCTACAATCCTGCGCGTTAACAAATAAGCCTTCTTCTAAAATCCAAAGAGACCATGTCCAGTTTCGTGGTTATCAGCATAGCGAACCTCGATCAGCCGCTTCCTGTATCATCCAAACGTGTACTTTCGCAGCCCACAGGTTCTACGGACACATATCTTTGATGCTATAATCTCTTAAAGTCAAAGACAATTCTTTCTGAGAAGGCAAATTCATTGAACTGTCAAGATTTCTGCTACGACAGTGACTCATCTTTGTATAACCCCGTCTGGTAGGACGTTCTCCAACGATAAGTTTTGCATGCTGTGATCACGCAACACGGTACCCGCAGGACATATTTCGACAAGCTTCACTGGCAACCAATTTGCTCCTGGTATTGTATCAACATTACCTGAGAAAAACCTCCGCGAGTAGAGTCGCTTGAATTTCATTTACAAACCCAACGGCTAGGGTAATTGAATTGTCTAAGAGGTTATGGGGTTAAAATCGACCATTAAAGCAATCCTCGTGCCAAGGTCTTCATGTTCCTGAAACCTTGGTACATCGATTGCACCTTAACAAAAAATTGCGTAAATTATCAGCAGGGGAGCTCGACCTAGCTGCAATTTATCACTTCTTTCCAGCTTATGGTCTTTCGGATGCAACATCAGAGCCTCCACGTCGAAGCTCGAAGATCGACCGTTGTACATTCCAAAACATCATTGAAGGAACTTCATCTGAAGCACATTAGTCTACCTAATATTAATGCCAGCTTATTTCTTATCAGATTTTATCAGTTCTAGACTCACGGTATGAGCGGATTGACAAAATGAAGATATGTTCAGTCTCCTAGCCGCCAGCTTCTTTTCCATAGCAGCCTAAGCACGATGATCCAAAAGGCTTGATTTCTAGATTTTGACCTACTAGCCGCTCACGATTACCTCGGAGTCAGTAGCAAGTGAGTATGCCCATTTAGTTGAATTCAAGCGGGACCTTAACACTAACATTTTATAGGATCGAGGTGCACTGCTTCGGATAATGTAGGAGAATACATCCGCACTGCTATTTTTGTTAGATTAGCTTTCTCCAGAGTCTCGGTATGACTTGAACTACCACCAGAATTTGGGGGAGAAGCCGCAGCTTCTTTCAGTAATTTTGAAACGGTACCACGATGATATAATGTAGGGATCTTTCCAGCATAATGGGCCAAAATGTAGAGGTTCAGTGGTTCAGCATGGAAATAAGTTTGTGGAGGGTCTTCTTTCCCGAAATGGGCCATTAGATATCACCCCAGTAGTCAAATATGATAACTTGACCCATGATTTTCTGGTGCATATATGATCATATATGCAATTCTCTTTCCTCCTTTCATGTTTGTTCCTGCAGAGGTTTCCTCTGGTCATTGTTGTATCAACATATCACTTTGCATCGATCCAATTTTAATCAGAAGTAATGTTGATCTATCATTGAGGCTCGAAAGTTCGAACTGGTGAACCACAGGAATAGCGAATTCCAAAAAACCAAGTAATATAGACACATAAACACGAGAAACCAAAAATCATTTCACCCGCGCCTTTCCGTTAATTTAGTCCAATCTTTATACCAAAATGAAATTATCCATATCTGCATTAATACCCAGTGGTAAGTAGATTTACATAGGTACACCCCAATGACCCATACGCTTAGCATGAGTGGCGTCTCTTGGCGTAATAACATCATCACTCAAGAGCGAAGTAAGATTAGACAGAGCGCCTGTCACATACAAGATATCACTCAGAGTAACCTCCTCCTTTGGTTTCCTCCACCCGAGCTCCGTTGGCAATCTTTCACTTTCTGCAAAATCATATTAGCTATAGCTCACATTGTGAAAAAGTTTGCATCGGGAATAATTAATAGACATACCAATCCACTTCACAACTAATGTCCTGTTGGCAATTAAAGCATTTTTATCACCAAAAGCTATGATAGGCGCAGCCATTTCTCCGACACTAAATGATTGAGTCTTGGAGGTGAAAGTATAGGTTGGGTTTGTGGCGCGGGAGACAACTTGGCGGAAAAGTTTGCCGTTGATGAGATGTTCTCCTGTGAGTGTCTCTGAGGGCCAGTACGCTTTCGTTGTGTCGAAGATAGTTTGGTTGAAGACGTGATTGTTGCCAAAGTAGGCATCGGAGCGACTTATGCTTGCGTCATGCTCTAAAACGTTGTGTCGGTTGAGATCATCACTGAAGTGGGAATTAGTAATTGTTGCAAATGAAATGGGATAAGTAGCAAGGATGTCGAGAAAGTTCTTACAGGGTGAAGAAAGTAGTATTGGGGTAGGCGGGACTCGAGAATAAACCTTGCTCAAACATGATGGATGCAAGGGAATTGTTGAAGTTGAGTCCATCCTTCAGTCCCTTGACTAAATTGTATTCTGTGAGATTTCTACCGTCACGGGGAAGAAATCCATGGTTTGCTAATGTGTTCAGCATAGGGCATGGGCCCCGATCTGTCATCCGTTAGTATCTTGCTGAAAATGTAAAGTGGTGAAGCTCCTCAAACATACAGTCAGTTGCTGTAGGTGCTACCCATTCGCCTTCTCGCTCGTTGACCATGATTTCTTGTTGATAGTGAGCTGAGGCAGAGACCAAGCCAAAGGCTAGAGTAGTGGAAAGGAAGTTGAGCTTCATATTGACTTATGATAGTAATTGTGATATGGAATATATGGAATTGAAGTACGAAAAAGAGAATGAACTTTGGATTTTTTGAATTTCTAGCAGCAAGTCTGGTTATTTATGATTGAACTTCTAGAGCTACTTTGCAAGCATTCAAAGATTCCTGCATCTCCTTTGCGCGTCATATTGGAGAAACACACAGATTATAGTACCATTCAAAGTGAGCAATTTCGCACAAGACGGACAAAACAATTCTTCTTTGCACTGCTTGTGGTTCATTACCGCATTACTGTGGGACAGAAATCCCTGGATACCGGGTACCTACTACGTCAACTGTGAAGTAGAGTTAGTTTAAAGGGTCTTCGGATGTCGGATTCGGATCTCGCATTCGTATTGACCCTGTCGCTTCGCACAACTTCGCTTAAGGCTCGTACTCGTACCGACACAGCCAATGATGGACGAGGTATTAGTATGATAATTGGAGGCACCAAGCGAAGCTTAGATGCCCAAAGTTTTGGTTAGATTGAGCCGGACCATCTTTGCACCGCCTTCGTACTCGGATGCTATGCCAGGCTCGTATCGAGCATAAATATAAGGGTTGATATGTAATTTTCAATTATGACCGTCAGTCTTGACAAGTCACACCTTTTGTCATTTTTTCCTCCAAGAATTTTCTTCATATCAACGACAAGACCTTCATTGCATTCCTCAGGGAACACTTCTCTTTGCTGCCCAGAACGAAGTGCGTTGTCGACCAAGAGCAAGGCAACATCTAAAGCAATGAACTTCAGGATATTACTATTACTATCAAGCATGTCAGCTGCAGAAATTGGACTTCTATATGTTATTTTCCATACATGTAGGCCAATATCTTCGACTTGAGTCAGTCATGTCAGTGATATGATCACGTGGTTCTGGACATTTAGTCACAGGCGGTGTCGATGTCAAAATTTCACATGCGCCAGTTGGAAACGTGTTTTAAGAGTAGGTAGTGATGGGTATATGAACCTAGGGCGAGGTCAGTACAGTACGAGTACTTACTACAAACGATATGGAGAAAATCGCCATGGTTGTTGAGTATGGCTCTTTATTTCCCTTATCGCGACAGTCGATACTCTTTTACCCATCTACTCATAAAACATTCCGACAACAGTGGCTCTTCCCACTGAGGCTCCCTATTATGTCACCATTTTCGTCACACTGGTGCACGAAGCCCTACAGAGTACAGAATACGATTTCAAAAACGATCATATAGCAAAACTCGTCCTTGACTGATCTTTCCCAACATCAACAACCGTTCAACCGAAACCCAGGCTCACACACAAAACAAGAAGTAATGGATGCTTGCACTCAATTCCCCAAATTCGTCACCCATTAATCCCAAAATACTTACCTCCAATTCTCACATTGGTCTATTCTGAGTTCCACAGCCGCCCACCCCTGCATGCAAGCGCCCGTGCCCTGTGCGCGCCCCAAAATAACCTTGAAGATCATGTACCGAGAAGTATTCTGTACCAATCATTGGCGAATCTCACAGGAAGTCTAGATTTTTGATATATGATTGGGAAATGGATCCGGGGATCTTTCCGTTTGATTGGAAGATGTGTACAAGCGGCACGACCTATCTTATCTGAATTACTGCGTTTGTTTCTCGAGCGTCTTCCTCATCGTTCTTGTTGGTTGGAGATATATTCAACTATTGAATGGTAGGTGATATCAATATTTGATAGAAAAGATTGGGAAGTATATGTACTTGTCGAAGTCCCCAATTCTTTCATTTTGTAAGATCGGCATTTTTGAGTTTTTTCTTGTTTGCATTGTTCAGCTTTCTGTGCTTACCTATCGTGGGGTATCTTACCTAGTATTCCTCATCTCATCTTATATTCACTCCTTGTCTCTATATCACATAAACGCATTCCTTTTTCTCCACTCTACAATCCTTTACAGCCGCAAAAATGGCGGGCCCATCCCCATCTCCAGAACCAAAACAATCGCTCACTGTCATCACTTCCTCCTTCCAAGAACTCACACCGGAATCCTCCCGCTCTCCCCCTCGTCCAACTATTGCTCAGCATGCCAACACAGCTTTCGTAGCCATCAGCGCAGTTCTTGGCCTCGCTATCATGGCTACTTCAGCGGATGCACTCCACGTCTTCCATTCCACTCATCTAGGGGCTGACTTCCAGCTGCCGGTCTGGCCTAGGATGCTTGATATAAAACCTACGATTACCGGGGTTGTTTGTGGAGTTATCGTCTTCGCCATGAATTGTGTGGCACTTGTGGGGCAATTTGTTCCTGCTGTATGTTCCTACCGATTTTTTCCGTTTTCTGGTTCAACAGCTAATCGTCTATTTAACAGTTGAAGCGAAACCCTCTATCTCTCCCCACTCTCATTCCACTAGCCATCGCCCTCATCGCTGCAGTTGTCGGTGCAGCAATACCCTTTAATTCGCTGACTTCTTCAACGAGCTGGTCTGTTCAATCGTGGAGTTGTCAATGGTCAAACATCAGTACATCAACGGCTCCACACTGGGGAACATTATGTTCAGAAAGTAGAGCTGCGGGAATCATGAGTGTGTGTGTGATTCCATTTGATGCATTGGTAATAGGTTTGATACTCGTTTCGATGATGAAAGGGAAGAGCAATGCAGCTCAGCCTGAGGGACAGTGGGAAAGAAAAGGTAGTGCGGGAGATATGTCGTAAAGCGACTCGAACATGGGAGAGATAAATGGATCATGCGAAAGGCGGGTTGGGAATTTGAGCGACGACATAGGCGCATTGTTAGTGTTGAATGAATGATGGAACGGATCTGCTTTTTTTTCGGGCACGGCTTTATGGATGTCTTTATTGGAATGACTTGATTTATTGAAATGACATCAACACATTATCTTTGGATAGAGATATAAGACTACGAGTCAGCTTGCAGGTAAAATTGGGCTTGGTAATGATAAACTTGTTTTGATTTGCTTAATCACCTGTATCTTGATGGAATTTGGGTGATCATCAAAGCTCTTAGGTAGGTGCAAGTGAGCGATGGAAAGTTCAAGCTCGACTGGATAACACTGTCTGGTTTAGTACTCCGAGTATACGTACTTTACAATCTCATCATCAATATTTTCATGCACTCTAAGTAGAGTGAAGATTTTGGGTCTTGGTTGGCCAAAATAGGTTCACAGATCGATAGTAGGTGATATTCACTTAGAACACATTGGATGCAGCGGATGTACGAAAAGGTTCCCGGGTAGTTAATATACTCAATTCTTGTCTATTCTGATAGTAGTAGCTATTTTAGTCTATTTATTCTTTCAATCTAGAATCTGTAGGCTAAAGAATTCAAACATTTGAGAATGAGCCCGGTTCTCGTAGTTCATCGCAATAATTTGTGCCCTCGCTTTCATTTTGCTCTTGTTCTTCTTCTTCTTCCCCCGCCCTCTCTCTCGCCCTCTCTTGCTCCCACTCCTTCACCACTGCATCATTCTCCAACAAGCACTCCTGACTTGTCGTCGCCGCCTCGCCCCTCTTCCCTTCAAAATTTTTTCCCATATTGGGAAACTCGGGTCCCGTGAATTTACCCGCTTTATCATCAATCCAAGCATCCTCCCAGTCCCTAAAATCTCTATATTTCTCCAAACATACTTCAGGCTTATCAATCGCACGTTTGAAAGCATCTTTAATTCTTTCCTGGTATTTAGCAATTTGCTTGTCTTCCCACATCTTAAAATCCTCATGTTTCTCGAAACCTTTCTTGAACTTCTGGTGCAAGGAATTGGCTTTGGCTGCACGACGGAGTTTTTTGTTTTCACCTGATGTGGAGGTCTCGGAGTTGACATGTTCTTCGGGAATAAGCTCGCTTTCGGAGTCAGTTTCTTTTCCGGTGCAGGAAATCGGTGTGTCAAAACGTTTGACTTGACGACGTCTTGGAAGGGTTTCTGCCGTGGTATGTTCTAGCGCTGGAAGATCACGTTCTTCTGAGCGGACGATCTCATCAATAGAATTGCATCTAGGACGGGAGAACCTCGCGTTGGTAAAAGGCCCTGGAACTTCGAAAGGATAGGAGTCTTCGACTGCCGCTTTTGCCATTGGATGAACGTGTTTGTATGAGTGGCTACTTTCGTCAGTCCCGCGATTGGAAGAACTAGGTTCGTGAAACTGCTCCTGATGTTGATCAGACAGAGAAGAGTCTTGTTCATCCTCTTCTGGGATGGGAGAAGGGCACTGCACTGTTCGTTGAAGCCCAGCTACCCTTTCATGGGCCATCTCCAGACTTCTTGATTTTCTCGGGTAATTTTCTATGATTGGTCTAAGGGATCTGACCGAATTTGATCTATTGACATAGCAAGTGTGCAGATATGAAACATTGCTTGTCATTCGGTAGACTTGCGTCTCAAGGTCTTTCGTTCCCCTTTCCATACTGTTTTGTAGGATCGGCTCGACGTCATCTCTAGGGCTACCCCCGATCAATTCTTTCAACGCTTTCTGTCTATGCCACAAAATCAACTCATCGCCAGTCAATTCTAATGGCGATGTCTCGTCCCTCCTTTCTTTGGCTTTTTCGAAACTCTTGGCTTTGTCAAATTCCATGTCTCTTTCGAATCCCTTGGCGTTTTCGGCCTTCTTGGGCTCAGCATGATTCATCCTTTGACTCCATCCTCCCTTAAACATGGACGGTAATGCACCAGTCCTTCGATGTCTAGACGCCAACGCCTTCAATCTGGATTCTTCGGGAGGCGCCTTGTAAATCTTTTTTATGACAGAGATCTTATCAGTCGCGGGTTCAGATTCTATGATCTCTCCACCTCTCTCCGACGAATACACAATTTTGGTTTGAAAGGGTGGATCGGAATCAGCGACGACTACTACTTTGCGGGAGGTGTTTTTTGACATTTGGAGATCCTCGCCGTGCATACCTCTTCCGTCTCGCATGCCTGTATTAGGATCTTTACTTCTAGAAATGAATCCCCCCATATTTCTAAATCCTCCCCGTTATTCTCTGAACCCATTTACCCCGCCACTGTTCAGATCACTCCCGAGAGGGGACTTTGAGTTTCCCCTAACTTCGCTTACTTTCTCTGCCGCAACATTTCCCGAAGCAGTTGGATCAAAGAATGGAAACACCTCAGGCTCATCGACCTTTTTGGTTCTCCCACCCCGGAAGAGGCTGAAATCCGACAGCTTGTACCAAGGTGGATCCTTTTCATCCTTTTCATCATCCGTTTCGATATTATCTTCATCAATTTCCTTGTAAGAATTCTCGGAGCCACGCAAATAATTTGGAGAGACTTTGCTTTTCTCCCCCTTGTCTTCATCCTTCTCGTTCTCCTTTCCCTTGATACCACAACTCTCCTTCAACTTTTTCAACGTTCTTTGGCTTATCTTCGAATCTTTACGTTGCCTGATCTCGTGCTTATCAGTGACTTTCGTATTGTCAACCAAGCTTTGAGAATTGGGAAGAATTGTGTGGCGAGCCCCTTCGTCTATTTCTTCCTTCTCTCCATTTCCCTCTCTTTTTCTAACCAAGTGTCTCCTGGCATGCCTTCGGTACTCATAGACTTCACCGTCAGTGTCGACATGATGTTGATTATTAAAGCCCCCAAAATCAGCAACAAGGGTTTGGGAAAGATGATTCTGAACGATATTGTCCTGAACTCTCAATCTATCGGCCTCTCTTTGAGAAAACTGAGGGAAAGAATCACTTGTCCCCTGTTGTGTCATTTCGTTACTTTCTTGGACAATGGGATAATCAGTGTCTACCGCATTGAACAAAAAAGGTGATTCAAAAGGCAAGGTATCATCCTTCATCGGGGCGTCGAGGTTTTTGGAGCTTCTGCTCGATGATGACTTTCGAAATTGGACCATTTTGCCAGTTCGATGTTTGGGGACAAGTGGACCTCTGAATATGTGTACTGTTTTGGTTTGATACACTGAGGTTGAAGATGCGATATGAGATACGATATGATATGCAATAGAATAAGTTTGTAAAATGTGGAATACAGCTGATGTGTCGAGGCGGTTGGTAGTGTGAAAACATCTCAATCTTCAATTAGGTGAAAGATTCTAGTCGAGTCGATATTTCCAGCTAGATGCGGTGAGATTCAAAAAAAAGACAAAAAACAAAAAAAAACAAGTAGTACTCCGAAAACGGCCAATGTTCCACCTCGATTAGATTTCCAGATAGATAGATCGAATATCCAAAAAGACCTCGATATATTTCAAAAATTTACAGCTCGACTTGTAGTTCTTACAAGCAGATCTTAGATGACGGGAAGACGAGCAAATTTGAAATTCGGAGCTGGATCAAGATATGTGTGTACATGGCGGAGATTGTTCAGACGTTGTTTTCGTTTATGGTGTATTACATGCAGTTTACAAAACCATAAGTAAAGATGCACCTGTAAACTGAAGAGGAAGATATTTTTTTTGGTTATCTTAAAAAAAAGAAAATTCAAGGAACAGCGGGAGACTGGAAAGTAGCAATGAACTTCATTACTTCGTCATCTATTCAACCGTACTGATCGACCATACTATCAAATGCAGTACCGTAATCCGACACTGGTAGCTCACAGATTTTCCTGCGTCGGCAGTTTAAGGTTCTCATTGATGTTGGTTTAGCATTTTGAGACCCGTACATGAATCGTTTTTATTGGTCGCTTTGAACGTTGTTCCTCCACAATGGGGTAAGCTCCCCTCGGCCCCCTAAATTAACGGTCGCTAAACCATCTAGTTGCACTTTTCTTTCGGCATTACTTGATAGCAATCAGGATATGTCATAATGGTACAGGAGAAAAGTTCATGGTAGTGTTTTCTTGAAGTAATAATTATGCAGAACTTGAATTTGGATTCAAGCAAACAGTATAATATGTCATTAGTCCAAATATCTTCAGTAAATCACCAACTAACTACCTCCCAATACAATGAATGATCATAAAGCCCTATTATTTGCGTTACGATTCCTGAGTATATAGACACACAATTTTACTTGTCATATTGAGCCTAACAACGGTCAATACGGCGTACCATAACTCCAACCCAGATATCAACCAACATTCTCTCACTTAGCACAAGTCAGTTTTCCTACCATAACCAGGTTTTTTCTCTTATAGTAGACGAAGTGGATATCTCTCGATGGACTATTTTGGGACTATAATTAGATACTATGATCTGCGATCTGGATCGTTTTTTTCAGGCGCGCTATGCTGGATATTTCCCGATGGGTTGTGGTTGATATCTTGTTTTTGAGATATTTGCCTATTTCTGTCATTGCTCGATTACCAAGTATGTACAA
Source organism: Sclerotinia minor (assembly GCA_025389075.1). Taxonomy (NCBI): domain Eukaryota; kingdom Fungi; phylum Ascomycota; class Leotiomycetes; order Helotiales; family Sclerotiniaceae; genus Sclerotinia; species Sclerotinia minor. The sequence continues at coordinate 613,934 of QRFH01000013.1, read as the reverse complement.
TTAAAAGCTTATTCATGTTGCTTCTTGAGTTCATCGGAGAAAATTTCTCTGGTGGTGAGACGATGATTGGGGTGTACATTCGCCTCTTTCTATTTCTCTCCCTTTCCCTTCCTATCCCCTTCTCATTTCTTCCCATCACTACCCATTCAAGTAATCCCTATCTTCATCTCAAATCCTACAAATCCCACAACTCTGCAAAATAACTCAAACCCAAACTATCTACTCCCCCCAACCCACAACCCAAATCCACAACCAAAACCCCCTTTCGAAACTCGGACCTGAATCCACACCCCCTAAAATAAACCCCCCCCCCCCCCCCCCCAAAACCACAGCCCAAAACCCCAAACGCAGATCCTCCCCACCACGCACAACTCACTATTCGAAAATCTCTTGGCTGGACATCACTCCTTAGAATACCACCACTAAATTCCCTGAATCAAGGTGTTGGTACGAGAAGGATACGGAAGACGTAGCACCCACGGATTGCGTAGGTCCTGTATGTCTAATTGTATTCTGTCTAAAGAGCTAGCTACATATTGAAAGTAGTAAGTCTTATATAGACTTACTGAAAGAGCTAGTCTCTTTCGCATTCGCTTAGGGCTTTATTACAGTAGCTATATTACAGTGGTAATTGAATTGAAATCATTCACTTCGTTCACACACAAGGAGTTTCCTCTGCGCTGTAACTCTATATGACATGTGAGAAGAAGGACTTCGATTATATCAGGAATTGTAGGATTTAACTTTGGTGATAGGATGATCAACTAAACCATCTTTATATCCACGAGTACAACAATAATATTTTCAGCGATGAGTCATTTTTAGAATGAGATGTATGTAGATTTTCAAGTAACTATAATTATAAAGAGTTTTATATGATATGATATGATGTGGATGTGGTAAGATTATGATTTCAATAATGTATGATAATTAGATGGAAGAGATTGATTCATCAATTTTGCATTATTGTAACCTTAGAATTATTAGTTGAAGGCTTGAATTGGAGATTCTAGTGAGAGAGTAATCTAGTCTAATTCATTTCTATTTAGTTAAAACCTGATTATCATCTCGCATATTTGGTTTAGATATGAGTGGATATTTATGATTTTACTGAGTCAACTTGGTTGTGGGTCAATGATATTGCAATTGAGATTTGTGCTTAGGGAACTTAAGCCTTCCATGTAGGATCTTTGCACGTTTGATAGATTTCTCAGTCATCCGTTGTCTTTTCAGTATGAATTGGAGCTGGAAAGAGAAGATCTAGATGATGATTATCACACGAACTTCAAAAGATAAAGATGATAGCATCCACAAAGTTTTCATTGAGTCAACTTTCTAACTGGGATACATATCCTCACAATCCGTTCCTCCATTTCAAGAACGAAAGTCTGCCATCCATCCTACAAAGGTTCTCTCGGTTCAAAGAGAAAAAGACGAAATTGCCAAGTCAATGTTACGCAAACCCATAACATCAACCCCTGATACCCCCTTTCCCTCCAACCTTCCAATATATGCATTTATGCACCATCACCATTGTAAGCGATGAGGTTTGGGCTTCCACTTCCTGCATTAGTGATGGAACCGCTGGTAGCCAAAGCCTTAATTCTAGCGGCCACAGCAGCTGGTGTGCTCAAACCCTCAAGGGCAATCAAGTAAGCAGCGAGACCGGCAACGTGGGGTGTAGCCATGGAAGTTCCGCTGATGGTGTTGGTGGCACTGGTAGAGCCGATCCATGAGCTGAGGACGTTGACACCTGGAGCAAAGACATCGAGGACGGAGCCATAGTTGGAGAAGGAGGCACGGGCATCAGTTGTGTCGATGGCACCGACTGTGATGGCATCGGGAGTAGAGGCGGGTGAAGTGTTGGCCGCGTTTGCCTGGATGAATTGTCAGTATATCTTTTTTTTTGTGGAAAGTGAAATATATGAAGAGTGGGCCTTACGTTATCATTTCCGGCGGCTACAACTACCGTTACACCGGAGGCAATTGTGCTTGCAACTGCACTGTTCAAACTGCTTGAATAACCACCACCAAGAGACATGCTAAGAACAGATTTGGAAACGTGGTTAGTAGCAACCCACTGAATACCAGAGATAACACCAGCGGTTGTTCCAGATCCAGAGGCATCTAGAACCTTGACACCGACAATCTTTGCTGCCTTGGCAACACCGTAGGTACTACCAGCAATAGTACCAGAACAATGAGTTCCGTGACCGTTCTCATCAGTGTTCTGTCTTTTTGTTAGCATGCTCGGTTTTAGATTTTGAGTTGATATGTACATACAGCAGATCCAGAAACGAAGTTAGCTCCCATACTGGCACGACCACCAAATTGAGAGTGTGCAGCGTAGACACCAGTATCAACAACGTAGACCGTTGTACCACTTCCAGCTGTACTGTCATAGATATAGCTGGTGGTGGATTTTGCACGGTGAGAAATGCGACCAAGACCCCAAGTAGATCCAGACTGGGTTGTCAATGTTGAGGCGTAGACCTTTTGGTCTTTCTCAATGTATGCAACCTATTTTAGTTGTCAGATACGGTTAAATAGTGCTGATCGGGGTATACATACTTCTGGCTTGTTGGCAATCTCAACAATGGTGGCCTCATCCGCTGAAATGTGGTATCCAGCGAAGTCCCTGATTTTGTAGGTTGCGCCAACTGATACAGCGTTGTCACGCTTTGCAACAATGGAGTTGATAAAGTCAACATGGCTAGCGGTTACCTCGGCCGTAATATCAGTGTTGTAAACAACGATATAGCTATCGGCAACAATTTCATTGGCAGCGGTTGGAACCTTGATCTTTGGATGAGGAATTGCTGCTGGTGCGGCAAAGACAGGAGCAAAGACAGCCGCCAAAGCGGTAAAGATTGTGAGATAAGAGGCCATGGTGAATTTGTGGTCAAACAGTTTCTTGAAACGAAGTTAATGAAGAAGATGTTTCCCTGGAGAGAGATTGTTTGAGGGATACCAAGGCAGTATTTAAATAAGAAACTTTGAGGCTCTTCTACATGTGAAATATAATGGTTATTGTCGGCGACTTTCCGAGCCCAGGAGGAGGTAAGATTACACCAAACTAGAGGCAAAGACATAATTGCAGTCAATATCATAAACATAACTCCTTAGTTCATGGTCACCTTCTACAAATGAGTTTTACCCTCAATATCAGGCATTGGTCTATCACATTTGTGGAAGCTGTCAAGCATTGGACAAGAAATAACTCCTTAAGGCCCGACTTAGCCACCCGCACCTGTCAGGGGATGTACGGTTTGTTGAGATGCTATTCGGCAACCCATATATGTATGGGGTGCTTGAAGAATGAAGCAAGCCGGCACTAGTATAACACCATCGAGAATTCCGTCAACTATAACCTACCACGAGCCGAGACAAACGACGTAAAATCGATATGAATCTCAGGCTAAACGCGTATCATAGTTGTGCATGTCATGCCCCCCGCGGATTTATATTTCGAATTGGGCAGTTGTGAGGTTTCCTTATCGATATTTATATATGCGGGTTGCGATTGGCACAGAGCTATGGTTTATGTAGGATTGCCAAGCGTGTAGCCAAGCGCTCGTGGCAACAATCAGAAGCTTGATGACACTTGCAGATATCAAGAGACGCACAAGCGCCAATTGAAGTGTGCATATGATTGTACAATAACTTTAGAGATGGCTTCATCTCATTAGAATCGTAACAACCTCCCTATTTGAGAAAAATCAACTATTGAAGATTGCCGGATTTCACTTCTCGAAAGAATCTCGTGATGATGAAATCGTCTTGGCGATGACTTTGAGTCATTGTTGGTGAAGTCTTGAATGCCGATATATTCGACAGCATGGTTGAAAATGCTTATCTCCTGCCACAAAAAGATCAGCTATAACAGCCCCTTGCTATGGTTCTACAATATTTTTCCCGCACACCATCTTTTTCTTAATCATCTTGGCGAAATCTAGCTTGGCGGAAAACTTATCGAGATAAGCATAGCAGAGGCAAGGTATGGACCCCAGAATTGGGGTCCGGAGTATGGTAGTTGGACACAGCTTGACAGAAGAGATGAGATTAATGTCGTGTCACTGGTGACTGATCGTGGAGACAATGTTATTCGTCTTGGAAAGCTTCAACCAAGAGAAACGACACTAAGCGACATAACTTGGCGCGCCGAGAGGGAAAATGAGGGTGGTACGAAAGAAGTAAGAGGATAGGTCTTTTTCGAGCGTGATTTTGTCATAATACCGAACTATCCATCTGAACATTAGCCGGAATCCAAAATAGGAAGGTATGAACCTCACCCCGGAAGTGAGGCTTTTCACATGAATGATCACGTGGTATTACCACACTTAATATCATATAGCAGAAGTTGAGCGTATATTTCACATGTTGTTCATTTACCTGCGACAGCAAAGGCTTCATTTCATGCCAACATTTGATGCCTGTCTTTCCATGATTGAAGAGTTGTGATAGACACCAACGAAAGCCTAGTAGCGATTTGGGCTGTCAGATTAAGGTTACTGCAGAAGTGAGATTATTTTGATGGGTAGCCGAAAAGATAAACTTTTCCGGCACACCCTCACCGGAACCAAACCAAACCAAACAATTGGTTATCCCGCGCAAGATAACATATTTCCCCTGAGCTATTTCATTCTTCAGGTACCAAGAAAGATAATGCACGCAGCACGAACAGCAACTGTCCCTCATGTTAGCCACTCCGGAGCTAGACCAATGATACCGAGGAAACCAGTCCCATGTATATCGCGGAAAAGAATTAGCACATGCGCGGCTGTCCAATCATTTGGGGTGGTGGTGTGCAGTTTTCTAGTCAAGTACCTATGCCCTGAATTCTATTGTAGATATGTGAATGCCTCAAATCATCTGAGGTGATGGTTATTTACAACATTGCTGATATGAATGTTACCGTAAGTATATAATCCATGTGGCTACACCCCTTACATACTCCGACTGCAAGAAAGTGATTAAGCAGCAGTTTCCGATTGACACTAATGCCTCCACGACAAGTCATAAGCCCAACCCAGTGAAACTTGATTATCGGAAGTTTATTTCGCTCTTGTATGTCATAGGGTGGAAGGCATAGTCGGAGATGGATGGGACGCCGTTAGGGAAGACGTTTGCCATGAAGCTAGTACCAGCATTTCATTTCACATAAGGAAGCCGCAAAATCCGTCAATGTTGCATAATCTTGTTTAGAAATGAAATATAAAAAGGTGGTATGAAAGTTTTCGAACACAGAAAAGCCAAATTGGGATCCGGTGGCACCATTTCCATCACTCAGCATGAAATGATTGGTAACCCATCAAGCCGTTTTTGCATTCTCATTTGATAGAGAAGACTCTAGTAAAGATTGCGCCATCGGTGAACGAGGTTTGAACTCGCAATCAAAGTGAAGAGGGTGACTGTGAGAATGATCAGCTCTAAAGTACACAGGACATTTAGAATGCCATTCAAACCTTGATAGACCTGTTGTAAACCCAACAACTGGTTCGATGTCTTTTCCATCTGAATCAATAGCCTTCGAGATATTGACTGTGGAGATCAAAGTAGCCAAAACAATCCAGACACTTGCCAATGCTAAATGACGACCGACACATATTCGACGACCAAAACCGAAAGGTCCTTTGAGATATGGCTCCCCAGTGCCACCTTCTTCGACTGGAATGTATCGATCTGGATTAAATAGATCAGGATCTTTGTAAATCGCTTCGTCACGACTCATCGCCCATGTGTTGAAATAGACATTTGTACCTCTAGGAATAAACATGTCGTTGTAGACATCGTCGTTAAGTGATCTGTGGGGAACGCCAAGAGGGGACAAAGGCCTCCATCTAATTATTTCTTGAATGATATACTCTAGATACAAGAGTTTTGGATTGTCTCTATCTTTTAATGTAGGAAGTCGATCTGTTCCAATAGTCTCATCAAGCAAATTTCGTGCTTTGTCAAATATGATAGGGTGGAGTAATAAATTCAGTATACCCACCAACGTTGTTGCGAAGGTAGTGTCTGATCCTGCAATAAATATTGCAGCGGCCGAGCCATTGATGTCTCTCAAGGTGAAATCGTTTGGTAGACCCTGAGAATCATTTTTTGAAATTTTTTCAAGCAGAGGGTATACGTATGAAGACTTTTGAGCTACACCGTCATTCTGTGATAGATCAGGACTAAACGACGATGTGAGGGGGCGCATAATGACGTACGAAATCCTTCAGCGCGGCAGAAAATGGCGCGTCGTGAAGACGTTGGATCGCGGGACCCCATCTTTTCGCATGCTTTATGGCTTGTGAGGGAACCAGCCAGTAGGGAACATTGCTTAGAAAGGGAAAATAATCGACAACAGTTGCTCCTGGAGACCCACCATTTCCCGTGGCATTGATTGCGTCCGCTGCAATCTTGATGTATTCATCGTCATCGTCTTCTAACGTAATACCAAATGCTACTCTCAACACAATAGCAGTGGCAAACCTTCACCAAGGTAAGCATGGTTGTATGAGAGGGTAAGAAGAGTCCCATCGAGGCATTTACCTGCTCAGAGCAACTTCCCAGTCTTTAGGTCGTTGAGTAATTGTGTGAAGAGCCTGGCGTGCTTCTTGTTCTTGTATACCACGGTATTGAACCACACTACTCTTCGTAAACGCTGTCTGTAAGTGAGTTCTATGTGCTTTGAAACGGGGTCCCCACGGAAGAAATGTCAATGTCCGACCCCATCCCATACTGTTTACATCAGCTAGGCAAGGCCAGGACGCAGCATCTAACTTACGCCTCAAATAAAACAAACCGAGGTCGATCGCAGTAATTAGCTCCATTCCTGGACAGAAGCTCATCTGCAGCTTTAACGGTATTCAAGACCAAAACCGGAGTGAGGAACTGTTTGAAAAACAATATATCTGAATCTAAGGGCGCATCTAAGCATACCGAAGGGATCTTGAAAGGTCCATTTGTACATACTGTAGTCTTGTGACAGTTTTTGATAATAAAGGTGAGGATCATCCGTGGGCACTAATCGTATATGTCCTAGAATTGGTTCTCCTGGAGGACTTGGTGGGAATGGATATCGTGATGACTTGGAGAAAACCTGCCAAGTCATGAAGGTAACACATACTATGAGAAGGAGACACATCAAGGAGGATCTTCCATAGTCAAACTCCATGTTGAGTATCTTGTAAGTGTTGCCTTCTGACTAAGGATGTACGTAGTAGTATCACACATTCAGTACTTATGATCGATATCCGGGGTCATTCGAATTCATCTTGTTACAGTTGCTTACAGCAGCAACAGATCTTATCTGAATTTCCTTTAGTAGCTGATTCGCACGCAATTCAAGATCCGTATCAGGAAAAGGACTCCTCAAAAAGTGGAATTGTTAAATGGAAATGAATTCTTTTGGCAGTGAGCCAGCTCCACACGAATCAGATTTTCTGAAAGGTGTGTTTGTGTGTTTGTCATGTGGGACTACGGTAAGCGAAGAACGCTCCAAGCGCAGGCACACCGGTGCTCAACCTCACTCCGAACAAACATCATAAATTGCATGTGACTTTCGCGACATAAGATCTCACAACAACCACATCATGAATTCTCACAGACCGCGCGCTTGATTTCAAGTGGCCAGAAGCTGGCATATGCATTTGAATAGCCGCTCAGAAACTGTCTGCTTGTGGGCGGACTCTCAAGTGAAAGTCTCGATACCGGATGGAATTCGAAGTCAGGGTGGAAGAATACGATAAATGCTAGAGAGCAATTTTTAGGTCTAGATAAACTTTTTTAATTGCAAGGATTGTAGATATGCTCCAATGCCTACACAGCCCACATAAGTGCCGTCACAAGGACTGAATGAAAATGGCTCGAGAAATGGGAAAGTTCCAGGGACTAACCAATTCTCGGGTTCTTAATCACGACAAGGTCTGCTATGGCATCCATAGACTTTACGTCTTGTGAAATTGGACAAGTGTCGAAATGTATGACGTAGAACCACATACCGCAATCATACTGGCGAAACTGAAGTAACTGGAGCGTATGTGCATTACTCACGCTCAGATACAAGCAGGCGGTAGCTGCAGCAGCAAATGTTGACCTCCTGGGATCTTGGCAGCATATGCATATATATTGTATGATGCATATAATGTTGACCTCCTGGGATCTTGGCAGCATATGCATATATATTGCATGATGCAAGGAGCAAACAAAACTCAACTTTTAATTCATTCTTTCCTTTTTGGTATACTGTTTGTTTGCTTTCAATATTTTGATTTCAAAGCACTTTAATTCCGAAGGCCGAATACCTAAGCCTATTCCTTCATTTTTTGAATATATACTCGCAGCTTAACTGCTTAGCTAGATAATCAATCAATTCAATCTGATGCTCTTTCTGGTCTCAATAAACCCAATAGTTATGAGCCCGGTGCTGGCTTTCAATTAAACATCCTGCACAATACTTGATTCACATATACCGAAACTCTACGATACCTTCAAGTTTCACTCTTTTAAGAATTACCTTGTTTAGTGTGTTTTCTATAAAACCCAAACCTCGATAATTCTGACTTTATTTCTTCAATATGACTACAGGCGATAATTCAACTAAAATCATCCTTTCCTCACCAGAGGATTGGAATAGTTGGATTCGAAATGTTCAGCGTATTGCAGAATCCGGCGGCATCAAATGCTGGGTATACCTTGATCCCACTACAACAGTTGTACCTATACCAGAGTTGCTAGATGAACCGGAACTACCCACAGTTGATGAAGATGCTTCTGAGGCTGTTATTGATAGGGCTTTAAAGCAATATCAGATGCAACTAGAGAACTATCGTATCAAGAATACCAAGTACGAGAAAATCAACAAGACCATTTCAGAGGTTCTCAAGTACATACTTTCATCAATCAACCGCAATTGCGAAAAGTTTATTAGTACCACCAGTATCACAGCACCTCAAGTGCTCGCTGATTTACGCAAAAAGGCTAGCACCAACTGATCGTGCGAGAGAGCTTACCGTGGTAGCACGATACAATTGTGTAAAACAACCCTACAAATCCAATCAGGATATTTATGAATGGTTGAACGAATGGGAACTCATCTACACTGAGGCTAAGACTCTCAATCTGCCAGATGTCGATCGAAATCGAGCTGCGTTCGACTTTTCTACAGCCCTTATGAACCACAGCTCCTCTTGGGCAACTTCAACTCTGTTGGAGATCACCAAAAAGCTCAAGAATCAGCCTAAAGAAACGATTGATGTGTACGATTTAATCGAAGACTTTCGAAACTACACTCGACTCACACAGACATCAACTACTTCAACCTCTTCTACGTCATTTGCAACCTATAAGGATGGGAATAAAGATAAAAAGGAAGGAGAGAGAACCTGTCTATGTGGCAAGAAACATCTATATGAAAAATGCTACTATCTACATTCGGATAATCGACCAAGGAACTGGAAACCAATCGATGCCGATATTGAATACTTCAAGAAGTTCTGGGGAAGGCAATCAACAAAACGAAGGAACTGGTTTGTTCGTAGACATGAAGGAACTAAGGAACTTCTCAAGCTAGCAAATCTCTCTTGGGATCCAGCATGGAAGGAAACACTGACTAATCCTTCAGAATCTGGAAAAGAGAAAGATAAGGATCTTGGGGCTTTTCTCACTAAACAAAGTCCTACCTACAACAATGCTAGCATCCTTCACAAATGGCTAATTGATAGTGGTTCCGATACCCATGTCACTAACTCTCTACACAACTTTGTTCTTGAAGAGTTTGGAAAGCCATCCGATATGATAAGCGCTGGAAGAGACCGATTCCAAATTGAAGCATTCGGTACTATCACTATGTTGATCAATACACCAACTGGGCCAGGGCAAATAACCTTAAAAAGAGTGGCATACATCCCAGGGTTTCTTACAAACCTAGTCTCTCTAGCTTTACTCTCAAAGAAAGGTGTACATTGGAACACCGAACACCCAGATGTCCTTACAAAAGAAGGCATTGCATTTATTACTCTGAAGCAAACAGGAGACCATTGGACCCTCGATCCTATTATCCCTTCTCAGCATGCTTCGTTTGCCACCAAAAACCACACCAAATCAATATGCCGAAAGGTTACAACAACAGAGTTACATGATCTTCTAGGACATCCTTCTCTCGAAGCCCTTCAGCACCTAGAATCAGCAACTACTGATATCATTATCGACAAAACGATTTCGACACCTTCCTTCTCTACCTGCAAAGTTTGTAATCTCTCGAAGGCTCAACAGATTATATCTCGTAATCCAAGGAAGGAGATGCCAGAGAACGGCCATGTCGGAGATCGATTGGCATGGGATCTGTTCGAGATGGATGAGGCTTATAATAATACCCGATATATCAGCCACTTCTGGTGTACGACACACAAAGTACAATGGGTGTATGTTCTAACTAGGAAAACAGAGATGATCGATATTATGGATACTCAATTCTCTCTGATACAAACACAATTCGGCTCAAAGGTCCGATTCATACGCCTCGACGGTGAAACTACGTTAGGGGGCGACTTCAAGAGGATCACAGACAAACGTGGCATCATTGTCGAGCGCACTCCACCAGATACACCAGCACAGAATGGCGCTGCAGAGAATGCTGGTAAAATGCTCATGGTCAGAGCAAGAGCCCTCCTCCTTTCAGCAAACCTACCACAAAACCTTTGGCCAGAAGCAATTAAAACAGCCGGTTATCTTGAGAACCGTACTCCAAAAAGAGCTCTCCAATGGAAAACACCATTTGAAAGTGCTACTGGCAATAAACCTTCGCTAGCACATCTACATCCATATGGGTGCTTGGCATATGTGCTCAACAAGCAGATTCCAAGACGTGCGAAGATGCAACCTCGTGCAAAACTGGGCTATCTTGTAGGGTATGATTCAACGAATATCTTCAGGATCTGGCTCCCTTCCATAAATCGCGTCATTCGAAGTAGAGATGTCAAATTTGATGAAACCCGGTATTATCGACCAGAAGATATAGATATTGGCTTTCTTATTAAGGATCAACTTCGGGATACTGCAGCTATTCACGAAAAGAGGGCAGAAGAGATAGAAATATCGAATCTGTTGAGTGAAGAATCAGATGAGAGTATTGGTGATATAATTGTAGTTGAAGGGCCATGGAACTTACAACGCAATCGCTTAAACGAGCGACCAACGAATGAAAGCTCTTCAAACCAGACGGATGATGGTATTCCAACCAATGAGGGGGTTCCTCAAACTAACCCTCAATTTCCAACGCCTAGAGCAACCTTATCACCAGAAGCACTTACAAGACAATCTACTGGAGATGTTCCTATACCATCATTACTGGAGTCAGAACTCTCATCTTCCCCATCATCATCGTTAAGTCAACATGATATCATCACTACAACATCATCTCATAATACAGCACCTTTGGCAGAGCAAATACGTGCCGATATCGACGTATCCCATATAATTCAGGGTTCTAGACGTTCACAAAGGAAAGAACATCATGCTGCAGCACTTTCATCACTTCCTCAACTATCCAGCTACTTTACAGCGTTTGCTATCGGAAGGTCTAAATTACGAACTCCTAGATTACACCAAAATGATCTACCACCTCCACCTCGATTTTATCATGAGCTAGTACAGCATCCATATGCTAGAGAATTCCGAAAAGCATGTGAGGATGAGATCAACGCTCTGAAAGAACGTAAAACCTTCGAATACATCGATATATCTACAAGAGGGCAAAAGCCTTTACCACTACTCTGGGTTTTCACTTATAAATTCGATCAAGATGGATATCTCATCAAGTTCAAAGCAAGAATCTGTGCCAGAGGAGATCTTCAATCAACCGAAGAAGAGACATACGCTGCAACGCTAACTTCACAAATCTTTAGAGCTATGATGGCTATCGCTGCAGCTTTCGATCTTGAGATTCGACAATTTGACGTTTCCAATGCTTTTCTACATGCAACATTAAGGCAACCAATTATTTGCAAGTGCCCTGATGGCTTCGAAGTCCCAGGAAAAGTGATTTCCGTAAACCAAGCACTTTATGGCTTCCGAGAGTCTCCAGCATACTGGTATGAGGATCTGACCTACACTTTAACCGACTTTGGTCTGGATCCAGTTCCAGGAGCACCCTGTGTTTTCACCAATAGCTGGCTTACGGTTCTCTTCTATGTCGACGATATTATCGCAATTTGCAAGAAAGCTGATTTGCTACGATTAGCCTTATTCGAGAACACCTTAAAATCAGCATACACCATCAAATCACTTGGAGATATACAGTTCTTCTTGGGGATTAGGGTACTACGAGATCGACAAAATCATCGTTTGTGGCTTTGCCAAGATAACTACATTTCAAAAATATCAACACGCTTCAATATCAAACCTAATCCTCAAGCCTGTTCTCCATTGCCAACAACAGCACTTACAAAGAATCCAGCAATTGCAACGCCGCAACAGATTTTCGGCTACCAGCAGCGAGTTGGCAGCATTAACTACGCTGCTGTTGTGACTCGGGCTGATATTGCAAAAGCATCTTCAATACTATCAGAATTTCTTCGTAATCCATCCGCTACTCATATCAATGCAGCAGTACATACATTGCAATACCTTGAGAATACCAAATTCTATGCTATCATGTTCGATGGGAAGAAAGCAACAACTACCAGGAACTTTCAAATCTGGAGTGACGCCTCCCATGCTGACGATATCGATACAAGAGTTTCTTCAATGGGATATTGCCTCATACTCTTTGGAGGTTTGATCCACTTCAAAAGCACTAAGCTGAAGTCGGTGACTACTTCCAGCACACACTCTGAAATACTGGCTCTTTCCGTTACTGCTCGAGAGCTTATGTGGTGGATACGCTTCTTTAAGAATGTTGGTTTAGATCTCGAAGAAAAGGCTTCAATATTCTGTGATAATCGCCAAACCATTCGACTTCTTCAGCATAGTACTCCTAGACTTGTTACAAAACTCCGGCATGTTGATATACACTCTTGTTGGCTTCGCCAGGAAGTGCAAGCAGGAAGGCTACAAGTCGAATGGGTTCCAACTACTGAAATGGTTGCAGATGGTTTCACTAAACCTCTACCACCACAGAAACACACTCATTTTATCAATCTTTTGGGAATGGTTGACATTCGGTCTCAGGTTCAGGAATAACCTCATTATTAACTAACTCGGTAATCCCTGAGGGGGCGTGTTGACCTCCTGGGATCTTGGCAGCATATGCATATATATTGTATGATGCATATAATGTTGACCTCCTGGGATCTTGGCAGCATATGCATATATATTGCATGATGCAAGGAGCAAACAAAACTCAACTTTTAATTCATTCTTTCCTTTTTGGTATACTGTTTGTTTGCTTTCAATATTTTGATTTCAAAGCACTTTAATTCCGAAGGCCGAATACCTAAGCCTATTCCTTCATTTTTTGAATATATACTCGCAGCTTAACTGCTTAGCTAGATAATCAATCAATTCAATCTGATGCTCTTTCTGGTCTCAATAAACCCAATAGCAAATGATAACCATGTGTAGAAAGTGCTCTTATTCAAAGATTTATTCAAATTCCCAGTTTGAGAGCTTCACACTATAGGAAGGATAGTTCATCATGGTCCATGTTAGATCCCTCGGCAGCTCCATACAAATGGCAAGGAAATGATGGTATTGGCTGTTATTGAATAGATACAGTCGTGAAAGCATTAATATTAAACGGAAATACCTCCCAACTTTAAAAAGGGTAAGCAGGCCACTACTATATCTAAACCCTGGCTGTGTAAGAATGGTAGTGAAGAGGTATCCGAGACCAGATTCGCTACAGGCCAATCACTTCCCATGACCTCACCTCATCTAAATTGATCCACTATCACAATGAGACGATAACATTCATCTCTCTGCATTTTAAGTAATTAGGTATTCAGAGTGCAGAAGAAGGACCTGCAAAAACAGGCCAAAATCACCTCTTGAGATATTTCCTCTCGAATAGAAATGAATCACAGATTACCTAGTACACAAAACATCCGCAACATCCAAAACCACAATCGCACATCTTACATCTCACATCTCACACTCGCGATAAATCTAAACAAACCCACATTCAAAACCCAACAATCACCAAAACCGCAAGAACCAAGCATAACCAGCTGGAAAAACCTCTCCCGCATGAGGTTTCATCGCAGATGTATCCTCGATATAGTGACAACACAATCGCTGGTCACTGATCAAACATCCCACTATTCATTGAGTATTTACAGCATAATAAGCAACCTGCTTGCCTTGCAGCAAGTGATGCGAATGGGATATTTTAACGATGAGGAAGATATCGATGCTGGACATTAGGTTTATATTGTATAGGAAATTAGACTGGTGATTGGAAGGGGAGATGGTGTATGTAGGTAGTCTTTTTGCATTATAATTCAGGTATATATCTCTAGGTAGGTAGATATCATATATAGTACTGTAGTATTTGAGGAGCTAGCTAGGGATTTAGTATTTATACTTCCTCACAAAAAAAGATTGCTAGCGTCTTTGGAATCTTTTGTTTTTCTTCTTCTTATCTTGATATAGCTGAATAAGTTAAATAAATTTCCATACTATCGAGCACAATCTAGTTCCTCATTATCTATTAGAAACTAGGCAGATAATGAAGAACAGCTGAAGTTGAGGATAGGAATTATAGGATATATAATCTCAATCTTATATCAATATATAAAAGGTTCTAGTGGGCTTATCGATCTCTTTTATCATAATATTCCTCCCATACATCCCTTCCATAGAATACAATGACTTCTTCAATAATCCTGCTTCAGTTCATTAGAAGCGTTTTCTATCCGCTGATCTCATCTATCCAAGGCAGACGATGTTTGCAGTACTATTCATCTCCATCACATACAACAAGACCTTGCTACACCATATCAATCCCAAAAACCTCTCCCTCATCAACCATTTTAATCAAGCCATTCTCCCACAAAGCAGGTATAGCCAACGCATCCTTCCACTCGGTACATCTCCAAAATGAGGTACCTCTTCTCCCACTTCATACGGAGATCCATCCACCCTACAAGCCTCCATCTTCATACTCTTGTCATTAAACCATCTCTGTCTTGGAGGCACGGGAACACTTTTCAGTAATTCCACCACACGATGCAAATCCGACGTATTGACCTCATCCAGAAGAGTTCTTCGATAAAAAGACTCGACGAATTCAAGTGGTGGTGAAGGGAATTGGAAATAGGAGATTCCGTTATTCGACAGGATATCTCCATTGACTTCGTAGATTGTACCGGAGCCATATGGAGAAGGTTCCAAAAAAGAGGTTGGTGTGGTAGCGTGCAGTTTGAGGCATGAGAGGATCCTTGAATGCGAGATGCCATTGGATTTTACAGAATTTGTGGGTTCGGGAAGTCATGATTTGGTGCTGATGGATGTTTATTCTTAGAGTTGTTGTCAAGATTGGTGGAAGTGGTACATGCAGGAGGAAGTGGGGAGATCTGAAGATGAATTTATTGGCCAATTTTGATGTATTCATAATGGGACTAATATGAATACCTCGATGAACCGCTCGAATTCAAAAGAAAGCAGTTTATTGGTGTGCGAAAGAGCACCACACTCCCAAGGAGTTTAAATGTTAATTAGTATTTCAATTGACACTGAAGACTCAAACCCTTTGAAACTATTCAAGTAGAGGAAGAACGAAAACAAAAATGAAGGCTGCGATGATCAAGCAACAAATTGCAGCTATAGTGAAGAAACGACGAATCGTATCATGCTCGTATCTCTGGCGCGGTGGACCAACAGTAACCGTCGCAATCAATGGAGTACGTTCGTCGGCTTCCCATCTTCTATTGAGAGGTCCTCAAGGTCTATGAGGACAAAGATTTTTGGACGTTGGTCCTAATGCTTGATTCTAAACTTCATCCAAAAGATTTTGACTTGATATATTAAAGTCTATTTCTTGCATGTGCGACATTGTCTTTGAAATTTCTGAAGGTTTTGGAATTACTTCAGTATTTCGTCTCACTGCCCACAACTTGTTATTCGAAGTGGGGGTGTCCGTAACACGCTAAATCCACTCCCGCGCGGCCGCAGTTCCGAAAACGCGGGGAACTGTGACAGCTTGACAATAAACTGATCAGCCTCGAGACCTCGAATCTCTCGCACTTTTTCAACAATTGTTACTTTTTTTTTTGTAAAGCAATATGCCTCCTAGACTACAGCATCTACCTAGGCGGCCATTCATAAGTGTGCGCAGCCCAGTATTAAAACGTTTCGAGAGCACAGTGGAACGTCAACCAGATAGCAACTCGAATTCCCGATGGCTGAGCACGATTAAAGCTAGGATTGGGAAATGTATTATGTTTGGGATGAGTCGAGAGCAAGCACGAGATGCGGGAAAAATACTAGAGATTTTGGGGCGAGATTGGAGGGAATTGGTAGCTGGGAGACTTGGATACTTGGTGGATAAAAAGAGAGCGGGTTTGACTAGACATAAAGTTGTTTGGGGGGAAATGGATTGTATGGTATTTTCCCCTTCTATGTGGAAGGATGGACGTGTCATTTGTTCGTGAAATATGTTGAAGTAATCATGAAGCTAATCTTGAGTGTACTATAGAAACATGTTAATAATGTCATGTACGTACGATACGCTGAGAGTGCAAGAGTAAATTGGACTCAAAATTATGCCATTCATATCGATCCCCAGAATAAAGAGAAATGGAGACAATTATGTACGCCAGAAGGTTATGGAATGATACTACGAAGCATACATACGACGTACCTTTTTGTGAGTTTCTCAAATTCTGTCTTTTAACAGATTCATATGTATTTAGTTGCACAGTTGCTAACAAGCACCAGCCTATGACATGGCCGGATCACATTTCCGTATATCATAAACTTAGCCATCAACCCAAAAGTGGAAACGAATTTTCCTTTAAATTAGATGTAGTAATCATGTCGGAATTACATCAAAGGCCAGCTGCTCGATGTGTGGAAGATATTGTGACATATGATTATAAAAATGGCAAGAAGGAGGGCTTGCAACCATGGCTTTTGGATGCTTTCGCGAAGACTTGGGAAGAGCAAAATATAGCAATGGCAAATGCACGAAAGAAAATTGAGAATATAGAAGAGAAAGTTAGGAGACTAGAGATAGAGACGTGGGATAGGGCGGATGCGGTAGAGGATATGGGTACTGCTAACAAGACTTGAGAGGAAGATGAAGGAAGTAA
Organism: Sclerotinia minor; assembly: GCA_025389075.1. Taxonomy (NCBI): domain Eukaryota; kingdom Fungi; phylum Ascomycota; class Leotiomycetes; order Helotiales; family Sclerotiniaceae; genus Sclerotinia; species Sclerotinia minor. The sequence goes on along the minus strand of QRFH01000013.1, from coordinate 596,697 downwards.
ATACTAGGTATTTGGGGATGCATCCTTTGGCACGATTAGTCACGAAGCCAAGGATCAACTCTAGGCACGATAAATATCGAGGGCTAGCATAGCTAGTTCGTGACGTGACAAACGGCAACTAGAAGTCATGCGAGTGTAGATTCGAAATAGACACGCGGGCTTGATAGAATTCCCTAGTACTGTACTTTTCAAGCCAACAAAAACACATACCCCTTGTGCAAAGGCGAATCACACTTATTTTTCAAACAAGCAAAATCTTTCCGAAAAAACCAGCAGAAATCCATACATCTCCCACAAGAATCATATACTCCCGGTGAACTTCAATCCGGGGGGGGTGGGGTGGGGGGAACCCCGGTGAGGTGCTATCAACCTTTAAATTTCCCAATAGAAAAGCTCACCAGCCCAGCAACCAAATAGTTATTTCCCCACACTCGCTCGCGGCCGCTAGCTCCAATTCGACCCTCGGTACAACCAGTATCAGAGCTTCCAAATCGTCATCGAGCATTCTTCAGAATATCTATCGTACTCGTATTACTTACATGCAATCAATTACCATTATCTGTACTCGTACAATTACGCACTATTATTCTCGTTCCATCTACATTTAATTACCTACTATTTACTCACCCGTCTATATAGTCTCTTTATTTTCGCTTCGATATCACATTTGTCTCTTCATAGCAAATAACAAATAAGAATCAACAATCAACCCCCCAAAACCATCCACAATGACCACCCCAGCACTCAGAAAAGAAGTAATATCAATCTACAAAGGTATCCCCATATTCTCTTTTCTTTTGCCCCCTTCCTTTTCCATCTCATCCCCCAGAATCCCTCCCTCCCTCCTCCGCAAAAACCCATCAACACTTCATTCCACCTACCAACTCCCTCCCCTCTAACCTCTCCTCGCCACAGAACTCCTCAACCTAGGACGCGAATACCCACTCGGATACACATATTTCCGCACACGCTTACACAAGGCATTTATGGGGAATGCGTCTCTAGAAGGCGAGAGCGAGATACGGAAAGGGATTGAACGGGCGGAATTTGTTAGGAAGGGTATGCTTTTTTACTGTGCTATGCTATTACTTTTGTTGCATTTCTTGCAATGTAGTGAGAAGAAGTTGTTGGCGCGGGGAGGGAGTATTGGGTGTGGTTGGTTGGAATTGTGCTAATTATTTTGTTCGGGTAACTAGAGATTGAAGCATTGTAAGTCTTATGTCATTTTAATATTTCTTGAAATCTGCGAGGTGGATTAGGGGGGGGGGGGATGATTCACGGAATAAGCGTATAATTATCACAGAGAGATAGAAATATGGGCTGATTAAATATGTATTGGGTATATCCAGGTACTATCTTAAAAGGTATCGAGCGCTGCGACAAAGATACAAAGAAGGATGAAGAATGAAGATGATGATGATGAAGCCTCCAAGCATTTTAAATCCAAAGATGAATACTATATGCCAATTCAGAGGCTGATAGATATATAAAGTCCTTATGGACGGAATATTATACGGATGGTGAATCCAGAAAGAAGACTTGCGTCCTGACGTCAAGGTGCTCTAGGATGAGAGAACTATTTCGAACGCGCGGTGTATATGGATGGCAGGTAAATATGTACGGAAGTGGTAAATGTGATTGGTAGAGGCGATTCGAGAAAGAACAATTAAGGTGGTAATATAAACATGAGGAAGGAGGAAAATCGGTGGTGAAGTTGGAGAAAATCGGGCAAACTCGAGGACATCTGAATGACCTCTTCAATTACTCGAATCAGACTTTGGATCTTTTTTCTTCGCCCACCAAGCACCGACTTCTAGACATTCTCCCCAAGATGTCCCATTATTCTTCAATAAATCCGTCATTAAGTTTCCGTGCCAACGATCCCATTCGTCCATATTTTTCCCACTTGCTTCCTTCAATAGTGGTTCCAAACTCTGGACCAGTTGTATAATGCTCATCAATGCGGTTCTGCGAAGAGCAGCTTGTCCTGGGGTAAGATGCTTTCGATCAGCTTCCTTGGCTTTGCCTCTGGATCCGTCAACTCCATTAGTGGAGGTGCCGGATCCGCCGACTCCTTCACGCTCCCAACGTACTTCACCAAGCGGGATTGCTAGCCTTCGACTTTCAATTTGTTCGAGGACCTCGGCTTCTTGAAGCAGCATAGCTCGGATACTGGTACAAGGCATAGGGGGTAAACCTCGAGCTTCGAGGGCTTTGGATATCCATGTATTGTAGTCTACAAGATATTGATTTTGTGGCGTTGCTAAAGGTGTCTGTGGTGTGATGGTATATGCGCCCATGGCATTAGTGTATATTTGTTTGTGAGCTGAATTAGAATTGTCTTCGTCTTTTGTGGCAGGTGGTGCGTGTGATAGCAGCATTCGAATAGTGTGATCGCCGTCCCAAACCTCCAAGACTCCTCCAGGTTTTAATATCCGTAAATATTCGTCCATCAAAGCCTGTGAGCGTTCGTTATCTTTGGTAGATAATATCATGCTCATGTCCTTAACCATGATAAGTGAGAATTCTTCGTCGCGAAAGGGGAGGGGCGTCTTTCGCAAATCGTGCTGCACGAAACGCCAATTCATATCATCATCGCCATCCATGCGAGGAGCCAGCGGTGCAATATCTATACCCGTAAATTGTATCGAGGAGTGACCTTTATGCGCAAAATGTTTGTGGCACATCACACTCCAAAAGCCTGTGCCGCAAGCAACCTCGAGTACTCGTTTCGGGGGTCTGCTGTTGAAAGCTGATGAACATGTCGGGCCATTGAAGACTTGGCATAATAGCATCGTTCGTAAAGTCTGCCGATGGATTTCGGGAAGATCGCATGGTAGGGGATATGCCAACGAGGGATCTCGTAGATATCGGCGACCATGTCGTTTGGTGAATGGTTGCGCCATGGAAGCTTCTGCTGATGACCCTGACGGGTCACGATCAGAATCACGATGTTGCTCTCGACCTCGCGAATTTACTTTCGAGATTTGACTTGAACCTGTTGTGCTAGAAATACTAGCTGCTCTGTCTGCGGAATCTGAATCTCCTCTCTGCTGCTGGTGCGCGGCGGAATTAGTGGAGGCATACCGTTCCACTCCGCTTGCATTTTTGAAGTAGTGAGTCGAATGGCCCGAGGTCGATGATGATTTGCGCTTCGCTTTCGCTTCTGCGGTCCGGGCTTTATTGCTTTGATTTGCGGAGTGTTTGTAATTGACTAAAGGGGTTGAAAGCATACCCACACCCGGAGTCGAGCTAGTGGTGTTTATCAATACCTCGGAAAAGGAAAAAGAATCGTTAGTGGTACTCTTCTCGCTTTTGAAAATCGGACTTCCCACAAGACTGCTTGGGAATGAGAGGATTTGTTGGAGATTATGTGGTGAAACTGGAGGGTCGGGTTCTATATGTTGTAGTTCGTTCCCTTCTGAGCTTGATTTTGATGGTGCTCTTGATCGAGAGGTTTTGCTCTTGGTAAATGGTCTGATGGGTAGGGCTTGCGATAGTATGGATAAGTTTGTATGTGTTGATGGTGCTTTTGAACGATTAGGTTTCTGGAGCGTCGTGCTGTAGAAAAAAGCCGCTTCAGCCATGATAATATGGTGATGGTTGTTCTTCTGATGGTTATATATAACTAGTAAATCATGGGTATGGGTACTTAGTTTCTTGAGTATAGTGTCTGGATATTTCCCGTAGGGTGTTTTGCCTAATTGAACGCCACTGATCTTGTGTCTTCGTGAGTTCTGGGACAATTTGTCTCCTTGGCAGCGTATAGAACTCTAAGTTAAGTTGGAAAGTAGTGATTATGTACCGTTATGTGGCGCTATAAGATATTTGCGATTCGTGATGCTGTGCTGGGCGAAGTGTAAGCAGATAAGGTAAGAGTTGTAATTCTCCGCATTGCAGGTGATCCTTTGACCATGCACAGCACAGCAGTGAGGTTAATTTCTTTAGCTGAAAACTCAAAAAGTTCGTGTATTAGATATAGCATATGTAATTACTCTGTATAGATGACTCCTTTCTCCGCATTGATCCAAAGACAAGCGGAACCAAGAAATGTATCGGGGTGAGCGAAGAGACGGTGGCACTAGGCATCAGGTTTGTCGATCATTTTTCTTCCCGCGCCGTATGCAGGATAAGGGACCTCGATGATCCAATTAGTATTTCGTAACACTGGTATTGTGATGATGATATATTAATACAAACGGTTGTGAGTACCGGCAGACTGATATGTGATTCTCTTAATTTGAAAATCTGGGGAAGGGATGGGGAACACTAGCTTTATAATAGGTATGTATAGAAGCTGGGTCTAGACAAATCATGCATTCATCAGGTCACTTTGAAGATCGAAAGGTATACGGTAGTTAATTCGCTGCGGACTGACCCTACAGATCTACGTTCTATTCCGTGCCATGAACATGTTTCAAAATGGTAGGATTTCCAAAAAGATCATTTCATTCAGATAATTGAAAAGAATTGAGCATGCATAGAATTATAGTATGTGAGGTCCGTACATGGGAAGCGAGGCTCCTCTCCAACTTTCAGCGCTGCTAAGTAATGCTTTCCCCGCCTTCCCTTGCAGATATCCCCTGCTTATGGGAAACTATAATAAACACCGAAAAGCTGTAATGTGATCCGATTGGTGATACAAACCCGCACTTTGGTGAGTCTCGCAGCCTTTCGCCGAGATGCGAACTTTGGTTGACTTTTCAATCAGTTATGTTCCCGCATCGTCGTACCCTAGGTTTCACCCAAAGAATAATAGTAAATTAGTAGCTGACATTGTCCTTTCGGGTTCGTCGGGTTCGTCGGGACACCTCAGATAGTCATAGAAACCTTCCCCAAACTGTCTGAAAACAACTGTTTGATCCGGTTGTGCGTAAATCCTATGGACTTTGCCATCCGCCACTTCATTGTGAGATAATGCTGAAACGGTGTTTCTAATTGTGCCAATCGAAACTCGATATTGAACGAATCCAACTCGGAGCCCTGCAGATGTTGGGACTCGAGCAGCAAGCATAGGACAAAAGGCTTCTTGCATATGTTGTTGCACAAGATTGATGTACTTCACATTGCACCAACTTGGGTGAGGCAGGATGTCACCTCATCAGAATTCAGTCGGACAGACCATGCAGACTTGGATGATTTACCTGTTTCAAGTAACTTCCAAGCAAAATCACTGTGTGGGTTAATGGATAATAGAAACATGAAACAGAGAGGACGGCGAATAACCCAAGAGCAAACTGTATTCATGCAGCTGACAATGCGTAGAAGTACTTGTCCTGCCATACATAGTACTTATTGTTGATACCCGGAACAACACTTCGATGTCTCAGAGGAATGGCAAAGTCATTGTAGGGAATTCCGAGGGAAATTTAGAAAGCCGTATTGTCATATAATTCCGTGAATCGAATTCCTAATCAATTGATGTGGAAGTTTTTAAAGTGTCTAAATTATATCCTTGCACTGATGACTCGCTTATCTACTCACGTGACTTTGGTTTTTTGACGCTAAGCTCTCATCCATGTTGATGTTCCGCTCAGTTCGAGCTTGGTGGGTGAACCACATCTGAGCAGGAAGTTGACGATAACATCAATACAACAAATTCGATCTACGAGATTCTTTTATCGACAGCGTCATAACATATGAGAAACTTTTCTCTCCTGTTTACAAGGTAGTACTTTCTTTTTCTTCCCAAGAGGAACGACGAATTCTTTTTCTTTCAACAGTGTTCACTTCTTGATATAACTAACCACTTACCAGTTCCAAGATAATAGGCCCAACACTTAAAACTCGAACGAATCACTCTTAACATCTGCGAGATCTTTCACGAAGGCCAGAAGGTCGAGTAGATACTCCAATTACGCGCTTCCAGAATCCACTATATCGAAACCTTGAAAACCACCGTATCTACTTGAGCTCCAACATCGATTGCTTCGCGCACAAATAGAGCGCACCACACCACAGGTGACTTTGCGATCGTGGTTTATGCGAGAAAGTATTTCGAAGAGACCTATGTGCCAACGAAGAAGAAACCGATCCCCAGCTTCGAAACCACCAGTTCAACCGATCCTCGGTTTATTCCGTCTCCCTACACGGCCTGCGCTCACAAAGCTGAGTCGACGCCTCCGCTAGATTTCTATCTGCGGTGGTTTTAATGGCAGATGGTTACAGATTTACACAGCAGAGCGCTGGGAACTATTATTACCCTCAAAATACACACCATCCGAGACATTTGATCCGTACTGGGACACCTCCAAATAACATTCGATCTGCCTTTAACACCAATACCCCGTCCCCCACTCGAACCCCTGATCCTCAATCTCCAGCTCACGGTCTTTACAATATGTTCAACCATCAGCAAGGGCAGCATGGACGCGTCAATGGCGCAGGACGGGGTGCCATGGCAAGCATGCTGCAATATCCTCATTTTCCTTCACATCAGTCTCAGCATACTCAACACCACGCCAATATCCAACAAGACCACAATGCACACAATTCTAACGGGGTCAACCACCATGCAAATTTTCCCAACCTTGGTATGCAAAATTCGACGTCCACTTTCACTTCAAACCTACAAAATGGGCATACGCCGGGTACACATGGTGGTCAGGCGACGCCAATCAATGAGCATTGGCAGAAGCAAATGGAATTGTACACAGAAGTAAAGAAAGCAAAGCAACATGGCCCGCATTACTTTGCTAGAACAAAAGCCACTCAGAATACTGTTGACAAGCCAACAACGACATCAGCTGAGGAAGAGTCAGAGAATGCCAGTCGAAACAGACCTTCGAATACGGACAGTTCTATTAAACGACAAGATTGGCATAATTTGGACATGAGTGGGCTTGGACTTCGAGCATTATCGGTCGAAGTATTCCAGTATACTTTCCTTCAAGAGTTATACGTAGCATCCAACGCCCTCACCTCTTTGCCCGCAGCTATCGGTCAATTGCGACACTTGCGCCATTTAGATGCATCGAGCAATGCCTTGCAGACTCTACCACCCGAGCTAGGCATGTGTGTTTATTTGAAGAATTTACTGCTGTTTGACAACCAACTCACTACGCTACCTTGTTCATTTGGTTCACTCTATCAATTGGAGATGTTAGGCATTGAGGGCAATAAACAAATGGATCCCGCTATCAAGAGTGAGATCATGGAGAAGGGAACTAAGGCTCTTATCCATACACTCAAAGAAGAAGCACCAAGTAAGTTTATAAATCTACACTCTGTATCTCGTGACTAACCCATCCAAGTACCCCCTCCTCCTGCTCCTAGAGAGATGATTGATCTACTCAATGGTACCACTGTTGCCCCAGATGTCGAAAGATTCACTGTGTTCTCTTATAATATCTTGTGTGATAACTACGTGGGTCCCGGCCAATACGGTTATGTCCCGTCCAAAGCACTGGACTGGGAGCATCGGCGTCATGAGATTCTACGTGAAATCGAAGAACGGGATTCTGATTTTGTGTGCCTTCAGGAAGTGGATGCTGAAAATTTCCGAGAATTTTTCAGCGTGAAACTTGCATACAAAGACTACAAAGGTGTATGGTGGCCGAAGTCAAGAGCCAAGACTATGTCCGAGTCGGCTGCAAAGGCCGTCGATGGCTGCGCTACATTTTATAAGAACAACAAATACATCCTCCTTGACAAGCAACTTATCGATTTTGCCAATATCGCAATCAATAGACCGGATATGAAAAATCAACATGACATTTTCAATCGTGTCATGCCTAGGGATCATATTGCTGTACTGGGTTTCTTCGAGAACCGCCTAACTGGATCACGCGTTATTGTTGCTAATGCACACATATTCTGGGATCCAGCGTATGCTGATGTTAAATTAATTCAAATCGCAATCTTGATGGAAAGCATAAGCAAATTCGCCGAGAAATATCAACGGTTCCCGCCATGTAAAGACAAAAAAGCATATACCATCACGGATGATTCAAATTCGGATGCCCCCGTGGAAGTTGCCCCGGAGCCCGCACCATCCATGGAATATACAAACAAGACCCAGATACCGCTGATAGTTTGTGGTGATTTGAATTCTACGGCAGACTCCAGTGTATACGAGTTATTGGCCACGGGTCGAGTTGCCCCTGATCATCCAGATCTCGGTAATTATCAATATGGAAATTTCACGAGAGATGGAATTGAGCATCCTTTCTCTCTTCGATCCGCCTACACAAACCTAGCCGATGGTCCACAAGAATTAACATGGACCAATTATACACCCGGCTTTACCGACCACATTGATCACATCTGGTACTCCACCAATGCTCTCGAGAACACGGATCTGTTAGGTCCTGTAGATGAAGAGTACATGAGAACGGTGCCCGGTTTACCACACTACCATTTCCCCAGTGACCACTTAGCACTTCTGGCCCGCTTCAATGTCAAGACTCCAAAAGTCAAGAAACCTCATCAAGATCCACCAGATTTCGGATCGTCGAGCCACCATGATCGACGAAGAGATTAGAAATATACATGGAGCAAAAGCAAAAGGCTTCAACTTCTTAACCTCGGGGACTGGATGGATGGATTTCAATGAACGGAAAGGGGAGGAGTTTATTTTTCTTTCTTGTGTTTATTCCATGGGCTTGGAAATTGGTGGTTTGGCAGGCTACTGGCGGGCGTGGAGCGTTGTATGCATTTTCGAACCGTCTTTTTTCACTCTCCTTTGCGGTCGTATTTTCGGGTTTTTGTTTTCGTGTAATGATTAGGTTTCAGAGTGGTGTGGGAGGGATGAAGTGAATAGGCATGGGATGGGATGTGAGCGAGCAGCGTGGAGAGGGGGTGAATAGTGTTAGTCGGAGGTGAATAGAGGTGAGGTGGGATATATGCACACAAAACAAAAGATATATGTTAGTGTATAGAACTACATGATAAAACTGTTTTGCGCCTTTTTCAAATAAATTCTATGGCCTGAATATTGGTGATTCACGTGTGTGTACCGATCTCGAATTTTTGTTCTTGGTCCGAGTGAAGCTATTAACTACTTACTATACTCGTACGATATTTACCGAAACAATTAATAATCAATTTTTTGTGAATAGTTATTACATGACAAATTGTGATATTTATTGTAGTTGATTTCTTAATTAATTAATTAATTAATTATTTATTTATTTATTTATTTATTTATTTATTTATTTATTTACAGCATATAATTACATGATTCTTGATCCTTCCTAGGTAAGGTTAACTCTTAATTAATACTAAATGACTAAAAGATTTTAATCTTACCACTCGAGTAAGGTTATTGTTACTGATTGATTGATTGATTGTGTTTATCGTCATAGGCCGTAGGCCCACGCGCCTTGGCGCGTGATAACCTTAGCCATCTATTCCAGATTTGGACAAATGACGCTCAGAGGAGTATGCCTTTGAGTAGTGTACTAGCTAGCTAGGGAGGGTATTTGTATACAATTTAAAGGGCTAGGGCAGGGTTTACATGATTGCCTTCGCGACAGGTTGAAGCCAATGGCTTAGAGGTTATTATTGTGGTCATCCTCGTCCACTAGATCACTGGCTCTTGATCTCTCTCCCTTCCCCTCATGCTATTAAAACATTGTACTCGAAAACCCTTCATCCCTGATCCCCTTCCCGATACCACCAATCTAATTGCTCCTTATATACCAGAACGTACTGTAATCGCCCACCGTCAGGATTGCCTCGTCCTCATTCTGATCATCCTGCCAATAGAAAGCTTATGAAGGAGCACCAATCCTCATATGGCGTAACTATAGCATGCACAGGTAGTGGCTCGTACGGGTGTCCCAGTTCCGTAAGTAGCATACCTCCGCTGAATGAGAGCAGAGTAAGTTTCGTCATCAGCTCAGGTCCTTCAACAGTACTCCTCCGGTGTTCCCGTGTGGAAGGTATATAAATTGTTGTCGTTTCGGTCGTGTCGATCATGGGAGGTATACGATATATAACATATACGCGTCAAAGATGTCGAGCTGTACTCTATGTCCCAGAGGAGTCTCACTCTTAAGAAGTGAGATGATTTCGTAGCGTATTGTCGTAGATGATGGTGTTGTCCTCTGTTTCGTAATAAAGGTAGTGTTGTAGAGAGCGCACCGATAATGCGACTGTCAAAAAACCGCAAACGGGTAAAAACGTCGTGATCGGGCGCCTCTTCCTCTTCCAATTACCACGACTCCATCAAATGACTCAAACTTAGCTCTGCAGACTCTCATAAGAGAGCTGGAGGTTCGTAGGATGCACCGCGTACAGGTGTTGAGTCTTCGCATCCCTAAGGTTATTGTTACGATGGTAACAGCTGACTTGTTGTTACGACAGACATCACATGATCATGGCACACTGATATGTCACGTGAAGGAGCCTTAGAGAGCTAAGAGCTCCTGGAGTGTACAGCTCCTAAGGGATCCAGGAAACGAAGGTCTATATAAAGGAATGGATTTCATTACAATGTAGAGCTTCGTGCTCAAGATCAATCATTTAGTATACCATACTATTAGTTACGAATTGCATCATATTATTGTCATTACTTTAAGTCCCTGCTTGACGCCTAGTTATAAACCACCTCGAGAGCCTAGAGCACTTCCACGTGATCTAGACGGCAACCCTCGTAACAGTTATGGTGGTACCAGCAATATCTCTATATCTGGATAATTTATCTACGATATGTATCGTAGGTATAAATCAGAGTGGATTTTTTCCGAGGTTAGTTTGATGTGGTATTGTAGGTTGGTAGGTAGGTAAAGAGAGTAATTAAATGGGGGGATATTATTTTGGATTGTTTACGAGTAGAAGATATTTATTTGTTTTTTGTTTATTTCTTTGTGATCTTTAGATTTAGAGATTAAGACTGGTAGATTGGATGTTTAAAATTTTCTTTATCTAGGTACTTGATACAGAGCACCTGGGTACCTGGGTGCGTACGAGTATTGAAGGATCGGAATATATGGAGAGTATCTCTGTATACCTAGGTATACTCGTAGACTTGTAAAGAAGTGCTGACTAGATGGAATGGAGGGTGTTCACTGCGGGTGGATGATGGATGGATATCTTTGTTATAATTAGCCGCATTGGATAAATTTTCTTTGTTGCTTAGGAGTTCTTTGGGAATTGGAATGGGTTATTGGGGATTTGGGATTTTGTGTTGATTTGATTTGATTTTAAAATCTTGCTGAGTGTTGGTAATTTAGATTATATCGACTCGACCTGGTAGCTTCAATTCGTTGTAATCTCAATTTTACATACAAATACAATTATACAATTACACAAGTATACAAAACCAAATCTAAATCATCCACCCACACATCCACACATCCACACAACCATGCAACAGCAACCCGAAGAAAAGCAAACCGAAGAAGAAGAGGAACAACTACCCGTTCCCCTCCTCCAACCCCCCAGTCGCTCAGATATGCAACGTGTCCGGCAAATGATGCGAATATTGCTGCAACTAATTGTTCACTGGGTAAAATCCGGTTCATATAATCGACAGAGAGACTTTATGCAGAGGTCTCGGGAGTGGAATATTAATCGGGCGATTTGTGTTGGGATTGGGGCCTTGGGGAATAGGAGTTTTAGGCGCGGGAAGAGGAGGAGGTGGGTTTTGGATGGGTATGATGGGAAGGGGTTGAAGGGATTGTGTCAGTTTATTTTATTTCGGTGTTGGGTGTCGATTTTGAGTTAGTTTTCCTTTTTTCTTTTTGTTTCTTTTTTAAAAAGGGGGAAGGGGTATGATTTGGGGTTTTCTTTTAAGGGGTGGGGTGTGAGTTGTGTTTGATGGAGTGTAGTTTGGGTGGTTTGTTAGAGATATCGATTGTGCTGTTGTACGGAAAGAACTAAACTAATGTCTTTTCCAGACGAAAAATACGAAATCAATGAAAACGATATGTACTTTTATTTTCCCGATGGCCTTGAAAAAATCGAAGAACTCTTCATGCAAGGTCTAGGAGTTGGGGATAATATCGTTAGAAACTCTAAACAGCTGTCGAATCTGATGACACCCGAAACATTTCTATTTGGAATGAGTAAGCACATTAAATATTGGCATAAAGACTTGCTGACTTCAGCAATTCCTTATATGTCTATTTTGGCGCCATTGGAGGTAAATGGGTATTGGGAGAATTATTCTCGTCAGTAAGTTTTGTCCTGAAGATTTAGAGTATAGTGGGAGGTTGATGATGTATTTGCGATGCGTGGATATACTTATGTACTGACTCCAAATAGGACTCAACTGATATTCCGGAGGTACTTAAGCGCAGTAACCAGTAGAAAACTCGGTCCTTTCGTAAATATAACCTCGTATCCTCCCGACGAACAAAAACGACTTAGAAGAGATCTCGACACGGGGAAAAGTGTCGAATTACTTATGAGTGAGATATTAATGCATTATACGCTTTACTACCGAAATGAGCTAGATTCGACAGATGAGAGAGTGAGACCTATGCAAGGATGGTATAGACCAATGACATGGCACAAACTTCCTGGACCTGTTAATATCTCTGGGGATATATATAATATGGATAAAATGAGGAGGAAATGGAGAGCGAAGAATATGTCGTGGTGGCGGTGGCTTGTTAAAAATTTACCTCTGTTGATTTATTTTGATATGATATTGCGTTGGATCGGGAGAACTTTTATTGATTCTTTTTGGAAGGGTGAAAAAGGGCTAAATGGGGAACATAAATGGCCGGTGGAAGCAGTCTGGGATTCGTGGGAGGAGGGTGGGAAAGTGTGGTATTTGGTTGAGACGAGAAAGAACGGGAGGACGCGCTGGGAACATTGGCCGAGTGAAGATTTGGGGCCTGGGGTGTACGAAAAGATTCAAGATTTTCATTTTGCGAATTCCGGGAGGAAGATAGGGAATGTGAAGATGGACTGGCAGGATAATGGGAAGCAGTGGTTTAGGAGGCACGTTTGGAGTCTGTATGAAGAAGTCGAGTAATGTTCTCATGGGGTTTCATATGAAAATGTAGTATCTCGTCGGAACAAGGGTTCTTTTGAAGTTAAGGTAGGACTGGGACTAAAATGAAATTTGGAAAAGTTTCTGCTCATGTATGAAGAATGAATTATTGCTTCTTCATCAGATAGAAAAACCACTTGGATGCAAGTAGTAGATGACTCAACCAAATCAACTGAAGAGCATTCTAAACGATAGATGAAGGAACGAGCAGGTTGACAACGCAGGTAGACGGTAGGAAAGAGGTAAGTGAAAGCAGACCAGAATTAAGCAGCAATGCAATACACAAGCATGCCATGATCCATCTTCGTATATACCTTACTTAGGGTATAGGAGAGGATTTAACCTATCGGGATTGAATGCATATGGGTTCCAAAATGATGCTCTTCATGCTCCTCGAAGTCATGATGATCTTCAACGATTACCGCAAATGAATCACAAAGATTTATTTTTCTGGTTTCAGTAAGAACATCCAACAGAGCACAATGATATAAAGATTACTCAGGAATAACTTTATTCTTTGTGTGCAGCTATGATGTCTGGAAGTGGCGACGGTGATGTTAAAAGCGTAGACGGTTAGGGTTACTCGTATAAAAATGATGAAATGCCGGTAAATCTCTGGTCCGTTCCGCCCCGCACCTACCACAAAAGTATGTAGGTACTCAGGTACTCAGCTCAGGTACTTCCCGTAAGCTTGGAACGAATCAATTCAATCATTCACATCATCGCAACATTGTCAGGCTTCACTCTTTCTTTCCCGTTCCCGTTCCCTTCCTCTTTCTCTTTCTCTTTCTCTTTCTCTTCCTTTCTATACATGAGCGACAAGTTACATAACATTTGTACATAACCTTACCTACATCTCGAATCCTCAATTGCGATATCCTAACATGGCTGTTTAAATGGTTCTGTTTAATTCTTAATATAAAACGTTCCTAAGACCTATCATTCCTCTCCATACCACTCACCATGAAATGCTACAACCCCTCGGCGTTTGTTCCCATGGCGGTTACATTGGTAACCGTCGTAATTTACTTGGGCGTTTTCATACCTCTGCTCATTATTCACGAGACTGTCCCTTCTGCTCCTGATGATCCTACTCTTTACAATGGTCTCAATCTTACCGAAGCATGGCTTGACCTCCAAAGCTTGAGCGATGGGTACCACCCTTTCAATAGTCGCAAGAATGACGATGTGCGAAATTGGCTATTGAGGAGGATTGACGAGATACTCGATCATAACCAGATTCAGTATACTACAGAGAATGAGACGGCTGATACCTCCGACGTTCAGCTCGAGTCCGCTTTCGACGAGGACGTTCCCGAGTCGATGTCAAGCTCCAACAACTTTAATGATGATTCTGTTCAAGACCATGAAGATCTGCGAACACGTAAAGTATCGCCTGCTGTTACAGTTTTCAACGATTTACGTTCAAATTATTCCAGCAATGCCCTCACTAGCATTGGTGTCAAAGGCCGGAGGCTTGGAATAAGCACATACTTCGAAGGAAATAATATCATATGTTATGTCCGAGGACACGACGACGAAGAAGGAGAATGGTGGAAAACTGGTTCAGTTAATTCAAAAGGGAAAATGCATGGCAGAGGCGGTGTAATGGTCAATGCCCATTTCGATAGTGTCTCGACGGGCTTTGGAGCTACAGATGACGGAGTGGGAGTTGTTACCGCCCTTCAATTGATCCGTTATTTCACAACACCGGAGAACCGACCACAAAAGGGCTTTGTCGCGCTATTTAATAATGGTGAAGAGGATGGTTTATACGGTGCTAAGGCATTTTTGTCTCATCCAATGGCGAAATTTGTTCACACTTTCCTTAATTTGGAAGGCGCCGGAGCTGGTGGTAGAGCTACTCTGTTCCGAAGTACGGATACGGAGGTCACCCGAGCTTATGCTCATGCCAAACATCCCTTTGGAACCGTTGTCAGTTCGGACGGATTCTCATCAGGGTTTGTTAGAAGTGAGACCGATTATGTCGTATTTCGAGCGGAGGGCTATCGTGGCCTAGACGTTGCTTTTTGGCAACCTAGGTCCCAATATCACACCGAACAAGATGATGCTAAACATACCTCGATAGACTCACTGTGGCACATGTTATCTGCTTCTGTAGCCACTACTCGATCGCTCACTCGAGATACTAGCAATACATTTGTGGGACCACGAAGTGACGATAAAATTGGGAAGGTTAGCAACGGAAAAGGTTCAGATGGTGTTTGGTTTGATATATTTGGCACCGTTTTTGCAGTGTTCAGATTGAGAACTCTCTTCGCTTGGTCACTAACTCTACTCATTGCCTCCCCGTTGATTCTCTTTGCCGTCTCATATCTTCTTAACCGACAAGAAAAGTTTTACTTCTTCGCTGGATCTATCAAGTCTAAAAATCCCGAAGACGAGCCTATTTCTCTTGGCGGATGGCGTGGAGCTTTTCGCTTTCCTATCACTCTTATAATTACTAGTGCCATCACCTTTGCTTGTGCATCGCTAATTAATAAGATCAATCCTATGATTATCTACTCTTCTCCATACGCAGTATGGAGTATGTCGGCAACTCTATTCTTTTCCGTATTTTGGTTCATCATGGCTGGTTGCAATTTCGTCAGGCCTTCCGCACTTCAAAGAGGATATGCATTCATGTGGATGTTCGTATTTGGTTGGATTCTTCTTGTCGTTGCTACAGTATATGAGGATCGTTTTAAGATAAGCGGGGGCTACTTATTTGTGTTTTACGAGGCTGCAATCTTCCTTGCTACCTTGATCGCTATCTGTGAACAATTTGCTTTACCTCGGAAGTCCGTCTATATCGAGAATTCGCAAAATGGCCATAGTGATGATCAAGACCACCATCATCAAGCCGTGATGGGTACGGATGGAGCCAATGGTGCCGATGAACCTAACGCCGATGATGAAGCAGCAGAAGAAGATCAAGAAGAAACCGCGAACGCAACAGCATTTCCTCACGAGACAACTCCACTAATTGGAGGTGGACAGCCAAGTCACCGCCCTTCGGTCAGCACCAGTTTTGCTAATCGATATCGTCAAGTTGTTTCTGAATCATACGATGGAGCAGCTGATCACGATGATAAAAAGGGTCACAAGAAGCATCCATACGGAGGTGAGCAGGAATGGTCCGCTAAGTTACCTATTTGGACTTGGCTAGTTCAGTACCTCCTTGTTGGTCCATTCATACTAGTTGTTGTTGGGCAAGTTGGTCTATTCCTCGTAGCTGCTTTGCATCAAACTGGAACGGATGGTAGTCCACTTTTTCTACCATACCTTATTGTCGCTATATTCTCCATCCTACTTCTTCTACCAGTGACACCATTCATACACCGATTAACACATCATATGCCAACTTTCTTCTTCTTGGTCTTCATTGGAACTCTCATCTACAATCTTGTTGCTTTCCCATTCTCGCCTAATAATCGATACAAAGCATATTTCCAACAAACTGTCGATCTCGACACTGGTGTCAATAGAGTCACCCTCGTAGGAATCGAACAATATATCCGTGATATTATCACAAATATCCCAAGTGCGGCAGGACAAACAATAAATTGCGAGGCAAATCCACGCATTCGCTCTGGTCTCTCTTTCTGCTCTTATGAAGGCATACCTCCTCAGGTTGTAGATAATGTAGTTGAAGGTGTTCCGCCTGAGAAAGGCTATAGTGACTGGCTCAGCTTTAACGTCTCACGCGTCCCCAACGAAAATAGGGCCACATTCCACATTTCAGGTGTCGAAACCCGTGCCTGCATCCTTCGATTCGATGATCCATTTTCGGAATTCAAAGTCCACGGTGGAGCCAAAACCGAAGAAAGATGGGATGATGTACCTGATAGTGGAAGTGATCAAATTAAACTCTGGCATCGAGATTGGAATAAAGAATGGGTGGTTGATGTTGAGTGGGCGGTAGGAGAGGATATGAAACCGGGAGATGAAGGTAGAAGTGGGAGAGTAGTTTGTTTATGGAGTGATGCTAATAAGAGGGGAGTTATCCCGGCGTTGGATGAAGCGAAGAGGTTTAGTCCTCAGTGGACTAGTGTGGTTAAGTTGATGGATGGTTTGGTGGAGGGAAGTAAGAGGTTTGTTGTTTAGTTTTTTGGGGCGAGGAGGAGGAAAATGTGTGTATATGTCTCTTTTTGTTTTTGTCTCTCTCTCTCTTCCCCGCGCCTCTCTATTGATCTGCATTATGATTGGGGAGAATGGTGGGAGTGGCGGATGGGGGAGGGAGGAGAGATGATTTCTCGCCGGCGTTGGGTTTGGCTTGCTTGCTTTCTTGCTTGCTTATGATTGATTGATGGATTGCTGGATTGCTGGATTGAAAGATGGAATTGAATGGATTGGAATGAATGGAGATGAAATGAAACGAAATGAGATGAGACGAGACGAAATGAAATACATTGGTATTATTATCATTATTAATAAATAAGAATGGATGAGAGTAATAAGAATGAATGAATGAGTCTAACAAAAACATGAAGTGACGAGTATAATCAAATAAATCAAATGAGGTTAAATCAAATAAAAAATTTATAACTTAACGTTATTTAAAATTTATATTTTTAGAATTAACCTTAGTTAATTCTTAATTATTTTAATTCCTTACTATTTCCATATCTTAATTATTTTATTTTATTGATTTAAAATCTCAACTCACTAACTCCCTTCCCTCTCTGTGTTCATTTATTCAATTCATCAATTCATCTATTTATCTATTCATCTTTTGATACTTGGCTACTTGGTAGGTAAGTAAGTGGGTTGATGGGGTGAGTACCGGATTTGAACTTTGAATTGAACTTGAATTGATTTTTTGATTAAAGGAAAAAAAAAAAAAGTGAGTGACAGAAAATAAATAAATTTCAAATATCTTATAATTTTTTATAAAAAATTAATCAATTGTTATTTCCTCTTTCTTCTTTCTTACTTCTTTCTTACTTCTTCCCCCTTTCTCCTCTCGCTTCCTCATCTCTCCTTCCATCTCTCCTACAAATACTATACTCGCTATGACAGCAGCATATGCAATCAATCGCGTATACAGCGCCGAGTTTTTTTCGCTAAGATAGACAGATAGAGAGAGAGATAGATTCTTATTTGAATCGATCGAACGATCCATCAATCAATCACCTCCAATCCATGAGCTATCTAGCTGTCTGTACTCCAGAAAAAAGAAGAGAAAAAAAAAGTATACCAAGCCAAATCGAGCCAAGCAAAGCACCAAACCATACAGCCTTCAGCTGGAAACACACATTCCCATCCTATGCCTACCTTCCCTTTCCCTTTCCCTTTCCCTTTCCCTTTCCCTTTCCATTGAAATTCTTCTCCCGCTTCAAAAGCTCTAAACTTCTGCCTTGACCTGCCAACTTGGATATAAAACGTTCCCCATCACCCCCCCCCCCCTCCCCACACTTCCCATTTCCCCAATAGCACCCATGTTTACATGCATCCAGCACCAATCCATCCATAAAATAAAGTAAAAACGCCATCCACACCGTTAGATCTAAAGCAATCGGTCCATCCATCTTCCATCCCCATGCCAGAAGAAGAAGAATAATAACGCCAATTCCGTCTTTGTTTTGAATAACCCATAAACACAGAGGTATTGTTTCTCGTTTTACCCCTTCAGGTATAACAAATGAAATACCTCAAAAACAAATGGCCACATCGTGTACAATGTACAAAAAAAACAATAATCATACAAACAAGAACCTGAGCAAAACATCCCCGATTGCCGTACCGAAATCTTAATTTCATCTCAAAACATTATCGTCAGTGAATTCGTCGAGTTGTGTTTCATTCTCGTATTACCTCTCCCCTATTCTTCCGCATCACCCTTCGGTGCCGTCAGAATCACGCTTGTCAGGTGTCCCAGCTGGCATTGGTGGATTGCCATTTTTCCTTTTCCAGAAATGCAATCCATTCATCCTGAACCGGCTGGGCTTCTTTTTCAAATTTCTCCCCGTCTCCGCCAACACTTTAAGATCAGATCCCGCTTCCGGTGCAGTCGATCCATCATTTGTAGAATGACTTGATCTGTCATAATTCATCGAAGAATGACTCGTACTATTGACTAGCGGAGATGCGTAAGTGGGAGTGACAGCTCTATCATTGTTCGAATCTTCGCTCGCAAAGCTGGTCGCCTGAGTGCTAGGTGCAAGGGGACTTTTGTTATTTGTCGTTGCGCCTGCAGACCAATCTCCAGCAGAACCAGAATTACTACCCTCGGTTGTAGTTTCACTACTTCTCTGATGGTGTGGTAGTGGGTGCTCTTTAGGTGTGGGCGGGCCTATCACTACAACATCTGTGGCGAGGGACGGTTGAACATGTACTCCATTAATTCGTCGATCGCCATTTGCCAGAATTTCCACGTCCTGGTTCGAATGATCGAGAATTCCTGGTGCACTTGAAGTTGCGTAACTCAGTTGAAGTTGACTAGGCTTTGATGGTCTCCGATCATACGAGGTTCCCGACAGAGGAAATTCAATGCCTTGTTTTGTACCTTTGGGTGATTCATCATTGGAACCTTGTCTCATCATGAAGGGATTTCTGTTAAGCCTTGGTTGAACACGGTTGCCCGAAGCCTCACCGTGTCTAGAATTAGCATCCGGGCTAGCAGATCCATCCTGACCAGGTTGTGCGATACTCATTGTGCGGGGAGAGCGCATGCCTGACTGCACGCCATCAGGGGGGCCCAAGAAGCCGTCTTGCCTCATTTTCTCCTGCTCTAAAGCTATCCTGTTCTCCCAAGCAGCTTTATTTCTTTCCAATTCTTCGACGCAAAATCCCATACTAGGCATGACATCGGTTACGCCACCAAACAATGGTATGGCAAACATATTCATGAAGCCTATTTGAGATTTGCCAAGTTCGATGATTTCTCGAACAGGAGGCGCATATAAAGCTGTGGGTATGCCCAAATCTTGTTCCATGGAAGCTTGACGAGCGAATTCATCAGTCAATATTTCGGTCCATCTCGTAGCGGTATCAAATCTTCGTGCCTGTATTGGAGTCAGCATCCGATTTTCCTCTGAAAATTTCATCCAACATACCACGTTGCTTATGTCTGCACATTTAATAAGTAAAGAGCAAGCAAGTGTTCGTTGATCCTCAATCGTTCTACCATTCCAACCATCAGTGACACCACCATTCTCATGTAGCTTCTCTTGCAGGTAGCCAAGCTTCTTCATGTAATCGAAATGTAAACCCATATCTGTTGCCAAGATTGTGCTTATCATTAATTGTCGCATGCCACGCTCCTCGAAAGCGGCTAGCCAATGACGACGTAATATTTGAGAATAAGCAGCGCAATGGAACGATTCGAGAACAGATCGATCATTGTAAAGTTGGGCTAATGGTGCATTTAGATGGACAAGAAATGCATTGTTGACACCAGGATGGCCGACATCGTGACCGATGGCGGTAATCATCAATGTAAGAGCATCAAAGGGTCTAATAAGCTCGGCGATTGGTGATGATCTTTGGCTTGTTGTCCCGTCTGGCCTCGGGGGGTATTCGGGGAGATTTCCCAAGCGTACGAGAAAGTGAAATATAGCTTGAAGAACATCGACGACGTGACGAAAATTATGATACGGTACAAAACTATTGTATGCTTCTCGACTTGTGATGAGAAAAGCTGTAAGGTTTTCTGCAACGGATGTCAGCATGGCCGGGGGCCGTTTATTACCCGAACCATTGGTTTTAACACTTACCTGTGGATATCCGCCACTTCTCCAATTCCGGTAAAGAGAGTGCATGTTGAAACATTAATGATGATGCATACAGAAGCTCATCATCCTCGAAATCATGCGCCGAGAATTGCCACGAGCTAATAGCATGTACTATCGTTTCCCTTCGATCTAATGGAACAGACACTCTCCATTGGCCATACTCTTCTACTTCTTCACTGTTTAGCGTGCAAATTCCTTCCATCAATCTAGATACCATTGCTTCTCTCAAATATGCATAAGGTTTTTGATCCTCGACACCAACCCACGATCGCTTTCTTCCCCTCTTCAACTCCATAAATGCCCTGTGATCCTTGGACGCATCTTTATGCGCTCGATACGCATGTACGGCCAAACTAGGTAATCGTTCGAGGAGGAGCGGATTCGTTATGACATCCACTGCTCCGATATCTAAAAACCTCATGGTCCTTCTCTGATCCAGTGGTATGTAGATGCCGCTCGATTTCCGATTTTGCCTGCCAATTTCATATCCGGGGGGAGCGGGTTCTGATCTCGAACTCATTCGATTTTTCGATGATGAATTCACCGAAAGACCCGGCTCCGACGCCGACGCAACCATGGCCACTGGAACTATGAGTTTTGATAGGCGGTGCTGTTGAAGTTCGGACGCAATCCATTGTAATAACTTTATCCCGTATGCCTCCACAATATCTTCATCGAGGATACCATCAATCTGTGGTTTAGAACTAGGTGAAGGTGTCCGGACTTCTCTCGCAGGTCGCTCAGTTACTTGATCGTCATACGGGATATCTATTAAAACGAGGGTAGGTATTAAATCTGCGGTCGATGCGCGATTTAGTTCAGAGATTTTCGATATGCATGACTTGCCCGAGGTACAAACGTGAACTAATTCCAAGTCAATTTCATCATCAAAGCAAGCCCCATTCAGGAATAAAAATCGAGCCACTTAATTCAATTGAACCTACCTTCCGTGAAAGAGCCCAATAAAATATTCACATTATTGTCGACGGCACTGATAGCTCGTGGTGTTATCGCGCCATCGGTGGCGGTCGCTGAATTCTCCAAGGTCGAAATATTTGTGACCACATCTTCTCTCCGCACCAATTTGTCCTCGAGAGCTGTGCGATCCACGTAGACAATATTGCATGCGGCGTAGTCCATTACTGCCACTATCTTTCGCACACCACAACACCGAATCTATATACCCGCACACCACCAATATCCGCGGGGCCTTGACCAATATTAACTGGTAGTATAGTATAGGAGTAAAAAGAAAAAATAAATAATTGAGAAGCCAATTGATTGAGCTCTCGACACTCAAGTCAAATTACCGCGTCGCACGGGGGTAAGCTGGCTCGAGCGCTGGGCCTATTTTTTTCTCGATCGACCGAGTCCGTTCTTTTAAATCAAGCCCTTTTTCCGTTTTGGCTTCAATGTCTTTGTTTTCGGGGATTCGGTTTTCCGTTGAAAAAAAGACGATGACGATATTGTTCACGACGTCTTAATCGAAAAGGTGCCGAGGGAAAAATGGAAATTGATATGAAAGAAAATGCAACCGAGTCTCGTAAAAAGAATACAGTAGATTGGAAGTGTTTCGCAATGACAGGGCAGCCCTGTACCCGTAATAGAAATTCGAGGTAAGTTCTGGACTCTGTGGTGTAACGGAAGTGGAAATTCGACTAATTGGAGTTCAGATGGTGATGAATGTGGAATATCTGTCGAAGAGTGGAGAGGGTTGGAAAAAGAGGGGCTTGTTGAAATTGATCTTTGATCTGATCTTGCTCTTTTGGCCTCGAGCTTGAGCTTGAGCTTGAGCTTGAGCTTGGTCTTGGGCTTTGGTCTTGGTCTTGATCTTGATCTCTCAAAGACAGCAGAAGCAGCACATCTATTTTGCGGAGATTGGTATTCTGCGGTAGTAGTAGTAGTATTGTAGTGTACAAATTGGGTTATTGGTCGAGAACCATGGAGTTCTCATCCCTCCTTCTCACGAGATTCCTCTTGAAAAAAAGAAAATAAAGTCGCCAGTTGGTGCGAGTACGTACGTACGTACGAGTACTTCGTTTACTGTGATTCTGTGTGGAAGAACAATGTCGCCAAGGGAAAGAGGGAAAATCAGAAAAAGAAAATCAAAAGAAGGTCATTATTTTGATAGGGTATTTCGTTGTCGCGATGAAGATAAGGGATATAGAATATAGAATGTAGAATGGGATGGATATACGCTATAAGATACTAAAAAGGAAAGTGCCCAAGTGATATTGGCAAGTTATAAGAAGTGAATTTGTTGTGGCTTTGGGTCCCAAGGAAAATCCCTGAATTGTTTTCGAGTCGAGTGTGTACCGATGGTGGTAGTGTGGTGGTGGTGGTGGTTTGTTGATGTTGTCGCTGGATGTAGTTTTTGATCTTATTAGTTCGTTCGTCTATGACCGAAAAGACTGAATGAACTTATTGTGTAGTGAATTTGGTGGTGAAGTGTGTAGTGTAGTGAAGTGTGTAGTGAAAAGTGTGCGTGTGTGTGCGTGTGTGTGTGTGTGTGTGTATAATAAGTGTCTTTAGTTTTTGATGAAACTTTTTTTCAGCTGTGTTACCTATAGCTAGGTCGTAGATATATAATACTTTAATCGAGTTGGAAATTGGAAATGGGTTACGTGAGGGCAGAAAGTAGAAAAGTGTACCCTTTTTGGAAGAAAAAGAAATTGAAATGGAGAAAGAGGGAAGGGGGAATGAGAGATTTAGATGTGGAATTGGAGAAGTTGAAAGAGAAGTTGACATGGGCTACTAAATTACCTATCTCTTCCAATATTCAATCATCATTGGTCGAATTTTACATTTCGACAAATAAGGCTAACGTCTAGAAAAGTTATGGAAGGAATGGAGGAATGAAAGAGATGACTTAAATACAAAAGAGGAATAAGCCACGAGGGAAGGGCCTCCCCAAGATTTGAGTGGATAAATTGATTGTTTTAAATGAATTGATTGGATGAAACCGATGAATTAATTAGTCGAATGGATCATTTTCATTCGTTGAAGACCTGAAGACTGAAATGTTAGAATTGCACCAAATTGATTTAAACTTTTAAGATGCCGTAAAAGGTGTGAGTGGTGAGCAGAGTGAGTGAGCGAGTGATGAGTGAGAGCGCAACGGAAGTGTGGCATGGCATGGCATGGAAGCAACGAAGAAACGATACAACGGGGTTTAGAAAGCTTCGATGCAGAGAACAAGCAGAGAATAAAAATGGAACAAAACATCTTCTCCACATCCAAGTCTCAAAATAACCTATCATGAGGCCAAGATAAAAATGGGAATCTACATACCATACCACCCCAAGTCAGCAAAAAACCAGCTGATAAACGAAACGAATCATGAGGAAATGAAACAACAAGTCACTTCACTCAATTCACTCAATTCAGTCACAACACTTCCACTCAAATTCAGTCAGTCACATCACTAACCTTAACATTTGGGAGAAGCATTTTGAAAATGTTCTAGAAGATCATCTTCTATCAAATCAAATCAAATCAAATCGGAACATGGAGAAATAGAAAGGATACCTAATTATATACTCAATTTTCGTCATTCTTTAATTTATCATTGATTAATTCCATATTCAAGATCTACATCTACATCTACATCTACATCAGCATTGAACATTGATAAATGATCGACCATTTCCGCGCATTTTTTAAGATTTATAATGAAAGGAGGAAACCCATGAAGATGGACTTTTTTAAGTTACGGAGGTATATCACTCTCGAAAGATTTCTCAGCCAATGAGAACGAAGCTCTAGCTATTTGATGTACGTCAAGTCACAGGGTGACCTTTGATGCCACAATTGAGACATTTCATTCATTGATGGGTACCTAGTAGAGTAGATAAAGTGTTTCGTGCAGCCAACCATGATCAGAGGAACGTGAGAGCTGGAGATTTGTAAATGCCGAGGGGTATAAGAGGTACATGTACATAATCCATACCTATGTTGGGATAGTTGTATCGATCTTTTGATGTTTTTGATAGGAGATACACTGACTGTACTGATAGTAACTTGAATATCTCATACATCTCATCGGGATCGTTTATCAAATTCCAACTCCTCCCTCCTGAAAGGTACCTAGGTAGTCAAGATAGGGTTTATCTTTACTTTTTTTTTTCCTTGGGCTTTGCTTTTCTCCGAGAATTCAAGCAATAGGTTACCAAGTCTATTAATATGTAGGTACGATTCCCAGGGAAAGGAGATCTTGTATTGCGATATGTTTAAGTCTTGGACTCTTGATAAGGTTAAATCTTAGTACCGTGGTAAATAAATAATGAATAAATAAATAAAAGAAAGACCATATAAGAATAACAAAGTAACTAGCGACATCTCATCCATCACCTGTTCTTTTCCTTATCATGATCATCATCATCTAGGGCTGGCTGGACCTTTTTCCTCCATCGGTTGCCCTTTCCACAAACGGACCTCAAGCCTCAAGGGTTAACTCCACATCTGTGCGTGCACCTGCCTGCCGAGTTACAGTAATAACTACTGTACCTACTGTCTGTACCATTTGTTCAATCAAATAATCAAGCAAGATCTCAAGGTTACCACCACCAGTGAACCCTCCAGTAACTCTACAGCGGGAGTAATAAACAACAAAGAAAGTTCTCTCACCATACCTACCCTATCCCAAATAGTACATCAATAACTAGGTACCTACCAGGAGCTTATTAATCCATATATTGATTGATAGCTAACCTACCTACCTACCTAAAGATACCTATCAATCAAAAATCCCATCTCCTGAATCAAATACTCGTACTAGTTACTCCGTAGTTTAGTTAAAAATCCTCAACATCTTCATTTATAAGCAGCTGTTTCAGCTAATTATTCACATTTATCCTCGATATCCTATGGGTTGGTTATGAAGGGGAAGCTATCTAAAATCAAATTCATTCGGTAGGTAGGTAGGTGGTATCACCTTCCGTAAATGCAAATCTTATCCCTCGCTCAACAAATAGGGTCCTAAGCCAGATATGCATTGGTTTGTTAAGGGTAGCACTAAGCTTTGCTTTTTGTGATGGATGGATGGATGGATGAAGGGAGCTTTAATTAACCTACGAGTATATGGTTTTAGCATTTTTGTACTTTTTTATTACGAGTATAGGATTACAATTCTATTCTTCTTTGTTGAATTTGTAAGGTCAAGTTATCTTTTTCATACCTACCTACTTAAGGACCTTGATCTTAATTCTACCTATTATCCTAAAGTTACCTATAATTAATAAGTCAAATTCCTACAGTGTATAAACATAACATAGTTACCTTATGTCATATCATTTCACCAAATTTATTCATCCTATTCATCTTAATCATCTTTCCCCTTTATCCTAATCTTACAATTCATCCCAAGACTTACAATCTACTAGCTTCAGCTCTAGCTCTAGCTCTAATTCCACCTCGTCCAAAGTTCCACCCCATAACCACAAATCTCCAATCCCATCCCATTCTACTCAATCCATCATCCTCAAAAAACGGCAAAAACACCCAATACCAAACATATCTAAGATCCTACATCCTACAAGCTATTCCTTTATCCATCAAACAACAACCTTAATCCGATATAGGCTGGTGGGCTTTCCGAGTAAAAGATTAAGGTTAGGGTTACAAAGATCTGAGTCCGAGATTCGGGTATACTTTCCTTTTTTTATTACTTTTGATATCTTGGTTTTTATTGTGTTGATATTTGTATTCTTGATATCTATTAGATGGATAGTTTTATTTGAGGTATTGAGATATTATATAAATATAAAATACAAGTGCATCTTTTCTAGTCTAGATTATCTATTTGTAGTCACTGTATTATAATATAAAAATTTCAATTATTCAATATATTATCTCCGAATATGTTAAAAATGAGTCGTTTGGAAGTAGTAGTATTATTAGATGTAGGTTGAACTAAGGATCTAAGTTACAGTAATGGTAGAATTGAAGATATTCCCAATTATGGTCCGTGCACCATAATGGTCATATGACCTTAATTTCAACAGAATAGATTATTTTATAATATAAATCCTGATATAAATATATCGATTTTTTTTTTAAATAAATATAAATTGTACAATTTTTTTAATAATAATTCAAAATCTGTGTTTATTTTTTTATTTTAACTATTACTTTGAAAAGATTTCTAAAATTAAAGATTTTATTTATAATAATTTAATTTAATCTAATTTTAGTTTTGATTCTATATTTATTATAATTTTATTTATTTATTCATTTATCGCATAAATGAAAAGCTGAAATGCTTGCTCTGAATCAAGGTCAAAATAAAATTCAACAAATATTCTAGATGGAAATACCGGCTCTAGCCAACTGTTGGCAACCCAAAGAGCGTGGACTCCATTCGTCATCGCCACCTCTTTTCCTCTTTTCGAGTCTACAAGTGGTCCAATACTAAGTGATATACTATATGCTAACCAGCTCTGTCAGTCCTTAGATAGCATTAGGTCTTTTGAGATCTATCTCTCTTCAACACAACATAGATGCTATATGCACTAGTTTTCTTTCTAGAGAAATATACATGCAGAGTCTATCCTTACCCAGAAAGCCGTAAAGTTGCGCAAGCAGGCCGTTCAGGACTATCACCCGGAATATGTATGTAAAAACTCTTCTCTTTAACAAGCTTTTTGATTTCAGTTGGGGCGCCTGTGTTGTGTTGCATGCTTCTTGTAAAATCTCATATCTAACTCATTTCGTTCTTTCTTGTTTACGATTATGGCATTCTTTACATTATCCAGATAATCTTTCCCCTTTTCTGCTTCGCCTATAGGCAAGCAGGTTAGTGTATCAATATTCCTAATTCCAAGCAGTAAATGCTATCATCATAGCCGTAACTAATTAACAAATGAAAAAGTTTACTAGGTAATAACTTATCCCAGAAAAAACTCTCCGTTTATATAGTTATTAATTCTACGTTATGATAATCCCTTTATCAATCGCGAGTCACGGAAAGAAGTGGATAAATACAGAAATGAATTTTAGATTGTCGAAGTGGATAAATACACCATGCAAGTCTTAGGAAGCATATAAGTCAAAGAGGAAGATCTCTATGTATACCACTTTAATTCGTATTCTGAAAGAATTCATAAATGACTGCCAAAATAGCTTGATATCTGAGAATTGGGATCTACGATTTCCCGCCAGCAGATACTACCCGCCTAGTAACTATTTCAAACCCCCCTTTCTCCCCATTGGAATCCCCTATGTATGTATTTCATCTCCCTCTGTCCCCTCCTCTCCCTCTATCCACCCCAATAATCAAACCACCCACTAATCACACCACCCCTCTAAACCCATCCCCCGGCACCTCACCACCAACGCCCCTCCGCACTCTCAAATCTCCACCCATCCTCTCCAACCCCGAATCCAAACCCAAATTCCAATCCCTATTCCTATTCCGAATCCCAGGCAAAGCAGGAAAATACAACGGCCGAATAAACTCATCGAAAACTCGAAAAGTGAAAATGAAGAAAAAAAGTCCAAGGAACATTCCTATGATAAACATGAAGATTGCTTCGCTTCGCTGTACAGTCCAGTCGCCGATATGCATGGTTCCTGATTGTGTGAGTGTGGTGGATATGGATGAGGACATTTTTTGGTGTTTGAAGGGATTTGGGTATTGCGGGTGGGAAGTTGGTGAAGTGGTGGATTGGTTGTTTGTGCTGGTAATTTCGAATTCAGGACTGCTGGATTTGTCTGTGGAATACCTGTCGCTTGGTTGAGATCGAGGTGATGGGGAGAGATTGGGACTTAGGGAGTGGGAATTGGTAAAGAGAGTGTATTTTTGTAGATAAATGATCTTGTATCCATTGAAAAGTTCCAACGTTGATTATGCACTTCTCTTTCTGCGAGACGGTGACGCGAAACTTGAAAGTCTAGCCGACGACAGTCAGCTAATGCAAGAACAGGAAAAAGGGGCATGTAAATACATACTCTACTGACCTCTGGATGTATAGATAGAAAATATTGGGTCTCGGGGATGTATAGCTATGGAAACTAGATGGAGCTGAATATAGTGACGAGGGAATTTGTGGGTAGATTCACAATAGCTAAATTTCAGCCTTGTAATCTGTCATCCGTACTAATTTGCCGCCGGTAGTGAATAATCTTTATAAACAGAAAGATGATATTGAGATGATGGGGATTGTTGAGGGTATATTGGTGTGTTGTCTTGAAAGCGTGAGGATACTTAGATTGTACAGCCTCGTAACCTGCCATCCGTACTCAATTCTAGTCAAAAGTGAATTGGATGAATATCATGCGAAGTGAATTGAAATCTCTGCGTCTGTGTAAATTTGTAATTTCAGTATATTGGATATTGGTATGGCAATTTTTGACTCTGTATGTCTCATGGTTGCCGTCAGTAACAAAAAACACTTTCTGCGTATTGATAGAATCGATACTTACATCCCTAGAATTATATTCATCCTT
This sequence comes from Sclerotinia minor, assembly GCA_025389075.1. Lineage (NCBI taxonomy): Eukaryota > Fungi > Ascomycota > Leotiomycetes > Helotiales > Sclerotiniaceae > Sclerotinia > Sclerotinia minor. The sequence goes on along the minus strand of QRFH01000013.1, from coordinate 567,570 downwards.
ATTTGTCCCGACACATTCTATACATCTCCCTCCTCTAACCTAGACATCGAAGTTTCCCGGAATCCCGCTATAAGAATTCCTCGTCATCTTAAGCATCCAGACCTAAAAGCACTCTTCCCATCCCTCACATCACCACATCACCACCCTAAACAATCCCCGGCACCTCCAATTCCCTCACCCACTCCACCGCCATCCGAAATGTAACAATAAACGCAATAAAAGCCAACATAACCCCCAGGAATAACCCACACACAACAGTCGCTGCGCTTACATGATGAAGACTGAACATATTCTTACTTCATTTCTTGGCCCACACGAATCATATAATTCCCATCATCCAAGCGTAAAAAGGAAATGAGCAAAGAGCCTCCATCATAGAGTACTTAGGTATTTAAAGTAAGTGTATGTGGTGAATAAAGAAGAAATTTGGCAGATTTGTACCTAGGTAGCAAAAATGACCTAATTGGGAATTTAGGTGGAATTTGCCGCTTTCGGTTATTTCGGGGGGTGGAATGGTGGAATGTGCACGAGATTATTTGAATGGATGTGGAAGATAATTTTGGGATTTTGTATGCTTTTGGGATTGAAAATTATTTGTGAATGAAAACGATCCTTTCGGGAAAAGCACAGAAATGAAATGTTCAATTGATGGTTGCGAAATTAGTTGTTTCTACCTACTTCATTCACGGGGTGCTTTGGATGCTAATCACGAGAATTCACATATGTACGGGTCCGCATTCGTTGCATATAGCCTTTATTAACTGAGTTCTATAGTCTATTAAGTAGGTTAGATTAGCTAAAGGACGTGGCATACTAGAACTTTGAGGATGCCTCGTACCTATCGAGGGAAAACACGTTTTGTACAGCCGCTGAGTCCAAACTCCATCCTCTCCTCCCAGAATCTACCGCAGTATGTCCATGCAGTGCGAATACTGTTCTGCATGGAAACTATCTGTTGAATAGATATTTTGCTATCATGTTGCTCCGGTCCTGGAATTTGAAGTCGTTGAATTCTGAGCATATGCAACCCCATGGTATATAATGATCCCTCACAGCCAGCCCATGCAGCCCGCAGCCTCCCTGAGGTCTCAAACACCAATATTGCTCTAATTGATTCAACAACTTTCACCCATTACATCGCCATCCCAACGCGCTCCCGAACCATACCACCCACACCGAGAAAATCTCCGCTAGGCATATACTCTAAAATTCCCGCGATCTCTCTCGACAAATCTATTTCCCTGCGATCTATCAATCCGCCTGAATACCAAATCAACCATGTAGAAATACGTGAAGTACCAAATGATTAATCCCAATATTCCACCTAAGCAGAAGGCAAACAGTTCCCTTACGACATTAGAGTTGATAAAACCGGTAAGGTCGACGGACTCATTTTTGTTCAAGTTGGCGGCCATTTCCTGTTAATCTTTTGGGTGTGGGAAAGCACAGGAGTACAGGCTATCGATATTCGACGGAGATATCGTGTTTCGAAGTCTGATAGGTAGAATGTATATGGATCGGCACACTATTGATGTCTCGAATTGCTGTGTCTAGATCGAAGTACGTAGATAGATAGTGGATATTGTGAGTGACGAGCAAAGGAATCGGCGTAAATCCTTTCATTACTAGATCGATCTGAAAATGCCCGTGAAATGACGAGAAACAACAAGAAAGAGCTCTTGTTGCTCCTTGGCGTCTTTGGGAGAAGACCAGTATATAATTGATTGGGAAAGCTGGAAAAGACTCACCAGACTGCCGAAAAGATAAACAATTGTTTGGAAAATCTGATTGGCGTTGTGTGCTCAAAAGACACGGACGATAGTCAGACGAATGAGAGTTTTCAGAAGCGATAATAGTGAATAGAGTGAAGGTGTAATCTCAATATATTCAATTACCTACTCTCCTCACTCGAAAAAAAAAGCATCAAATCCTATGTAATCATGATGCCTATAAAACAAACCCATAGAACGTCCGTCATTCCCACCGCTACGCCACTAACCTATGTCGTATAATTCATACATTATTTAACCGTCCATCCTAACATCCTCTTCTACTACCGGGGTTTTGTTCATATTTTTGAGTAGGTAGCTTCGTTTGAAGTACTCGTTGGGATGGACAATTGTTTCTAATTGTGCCGCCCCCCATGTACCATCGTCTTTGACTTTCCTAATCTCCTGTTTATGTGCATATTCAAAGACCCTACATAGATTAGCATTTGCTTGAGGGGGCACTCCGAACTACATACCGATTACAAGCAAGATGAAATTTCTGCTTCTCTTTATCCTCTTTTACCCCTCGCAAGACCTCCTGATCATTGACACCCACTGCACGCAATAATGATGTCAGGTTATCCACACTAAAATGTCTGTAAGGACAACCATGTGATTCTCCTGGACCCGGAGGATGTTCAGTTAAAATCTTCTGACAACTAAACGGAGAGTATCCGTTTCCTCTACGATTGGAATCTCCTCCTACATCGCCATATGCGTGACGAACATTATATCTGTATTCTTTATTAAAGACGTCGTCTGTAATTTTGCTGAAAGAGGATCGCCAGAATACTAGACATTCTTCTAGGTTCAGCCCAATACCCTTGAGGAAAAGAGTATATTGCAGACGACCGTAATGTTTGAGATGGGCATCGCGGCGAAGAAATTTGTGGAGGTTTTGCATGCAAAGAGGGAATGAAGATGACAATGCATCGATATTGCGGGCGGATATGTCGGCTCCATCCACTGCAGTAGCTGAGCCGGAATAATTTGCATCGGGTGTGGTAAAGTTTTGGGAGAGATGTGTAAGAATCGGCGTTAATCGATCATCTTCGTCAAGCCGAGGAAGTGCGCGAGAAGTAATCTGAGACAATTATTAGGACATATCATAATGAGGGTTCGTGTAGGAACAAACAAACCTCTAAAGCTTTGTCCAACCTATTGGTAAACTCCGCCACAATCATAGATAGTTGTTCCCTGGAATGTACGTATGCTTTTCCACCTCTCAAGAATACCCTCCGACTCTCTACTAATTCAGGTACTCTCTCCCAGTCTACTTTGAACCAACTCTCTTCTTCTATTCGCATTTTATCCCAGCCAGCCGCACCTTTTAATTGTTCCCAATTTTCCCTTTTTTCTTCCTCACTCACTGTTTCCCAATCTAGATTTAGTCCTTCAACAAATGCTTGTCGCTCCCTTAGATCATCTACCTGAAACCGTAGGCGGAATAACATCGACTCAACCCGAGAAAACCGTCTTCGCAAGTCTTCCGTGGAAGCAAATGCAAGCCGCAGTATAAAATGGCTATAATGATCCTTCTGCCTTTCAGCCTGCAGTGCACTGGAGCCCGAGGAAGAGGCAGAAAGTGGTAGGTATTTATCGAGGAGAGGTTTCATATGGGCTGCTGTTTCAGCGGGTGATCTGTTTCTGAAAGAACATGCTTCGAGCTCCGCGAGAACTATTTCTCATGTTATTTTCCATTCACAAGATTAAAAAAATTTCGTATATACCTCGCAGCCTATCGATAGCCCATTGCTCAAATTGTTCTAGAGTTATATCGGCGGTTGGGGGAATCGAGTAGAAATTCAAACGGTGCGGGTAGCTAAGATCTTTATAGGCGGGTTTTTCCGCAAATTGAGTTTTCCTATAGTCTGGTTTTTGTCTCTTGGAGAATCTGTTTGGGTCTTGACGTATCATTTTGTCGTACTTTCAAAAGTGTATTTGAATTCGTTGTTGAATTGAAATATTCTTCTCTGCTTTGGATTTACAGATTGGGGTAACGCGTTCTAAAGTGGAAAAAGTCGCGACGCGCCAAATTTATTACGGCGAGTTTTAGCGACCACGATGGCGGTCAATAGCCAGTCCAGCCACTCAAAACTCCTGTATTTCAAAATCACGCAGATGCTATCTAAATGCTTATATCTATAAATGATGTGATTATTGACATTTATTTGAAGGAGATGTGGACAATAAGGAAAAATTAACCACTAGCCATCACCTTGAACATGCAAACGGCCTCATATTGATCTCAAGCGTATGGCATGCCTCATGCACGCAATAGTAAGCGAAAATGCATAGCTCCCCCTTTCTTGGATTGGAGACTGAAAGACCCGATGTGCAACATTGCTTCAACTTTTCAAAGTCATAAGTGTCCGAGGTGAAAAGCTTCGAGGCGAGATACGGCATGGCGATAACCAGTGTTACATCAGCTTGTGCAAAAGTTATGATCTTGTTCTTAAACGGCTTGCTTTGACAATGAGAATCCATCCCGAAGCCTCTGCATATGCTACGTCTCGTATTATCGTTTTTCTTTCGTTTCTGCCATGCTTGAGACTCAAGGGCAGTTTTGATAGAGCTCTGGAAGTAATCTAAAGGATCGTGTGGCAGCTGCCCCTTTCGTCATGGCTAATTTAATCCTAGCCAGGGTCGCCCTTTCCATTGAAATCGGAACTATCAGTTATGATGAGTACATCTAAACTCATTTCATTTCTTTTGATTTTAAATAATCTGCACATTTGGATACTGATATTTCTCAAGCCTGCGCATCGTTACTGTTATAAATTTATGACCGGACATTGCTTTTTCATGGATTTCGACTATAACAGATACCTAACATAGAGTATACTGACTACGACACGCTTTTATGCATAGCTCTGATCAAATAACCAAAAATACAATGGCTATTGGCAGACTGATACAGGACCCTCTGGTTTTAACTGCAGATTTCGTGAACTTTACTAGCACGGCAAGGCTGGGGCTCCTACAGAATAAACCTTCGGTGACATCAATTTCTACAGGTACGACAAGCAATTTAGTCACCTTGCCAGCTATTATTACAACCAAAAATTCAACCTTTCCACCTATCCAGACATTGGCAACATCTTTTCTGCATAATGTGCCTCCCGATAGTACAGCAGCGACTGCAGTAACGAGACCCGCCAGTTCCATCAGCGAGCCATCTACGAATGTGCATTCACACTTTCCCGAATTCGGAAACCTCGCAGTAACTCCATATCAACTTATGTATATCGTCGCAGCATGTGTATGCTTTGTTATTTTGATGAGTTTCTGTTGTTGCACTGATGATATCGGACGCTACATGAAATCGAATCGCAACAATACTGGCGCAACAGTACAAGCTGCTCCCGTTTGGCCTGGAAATTTGCGGTTCATGGATGGAGCAAACGATAGAACCAGAAGCGATAGAGCCTCAAGAAGTTATTCTGCTGTTAACAATTCACCTCATCGGCTTGCTATGCCTCAACCTGTGGCAGGAAATGATTCTCCTAGTTCTTCTACCAAACCTCCGAATTCTTTTACCAAAATTACTATCAAAACTTGTGAAGAAGGTCATGATTCTATCATTATCAATGAGATTGAATTGCAGCATCTTTCGCTGAAACCTTCGCAATGCGACTTTTCTAACAGCAATCCTGCCTTCACCCACGAATACGTTACAGCGAACCCTGAATCTAACATCAGGAACGGCAAGGTCAGCTTGCGCGGAGGCTCTGGTACAGGTGATGATTTCATGCGTACCGGTGCTATCACTAGTTTTAAGCAAACAGAGGAGAGATGGAAGCCAACTTGGTCTGCCACAAAGTCATTGTTTGGCGCACGACGCAGAGAGTCAGAGGTTCTTGCAGAAGAGACCGTTATACATTCCATGTCAAATCATCCAACGACATCAGATCGTGTTGACCCACCATTTCAAAATAGCAACCGGATTCACCACAAATCATCTACGACAACCTCCAAGCGTGCAACAAGACAGACCAACACGTCTGGGGCGACATTTTCCTTCCCACTTAGTGATGGGAGTGATTCTGAAATTCCACGCTTTCCCACTATCAACCGCATCAAACAGAAACTTAAACCACTTGTTCATTCAGTATCGAAACAATCTTTAAGGAGAAGATTTTCATCTGCGCAAAGCGGAAGCCAGAGTACCGAAGGAGCAGACTCGGATGAGGTTGCATATAGTAACACAGTTAAAAAAGTCCTCCGGAGGGCTCGTAGCTCAGCTTCCATCCCTTTTGGTCTTTTTAAATTACCTGAGCCGGCAGTCGATGATCCAAATCCGTCCGATGCTGGACCTATATCAATAATGTCTAATAATTCCCCGTCCGACGATTCTGATACTGCGTCAGAAAATACCATGAGAGCTAGATCTCCAGTGAGCACTTTGCTTGGCGTCAGGACTGATAGAAGATCGGGTTCATCATCTGGATATAAAAGGAAGAGTAGACGACAGGTGGTATTGCCATTAGGCAGTATGGAGTGCGTGCTTGACGAAGCGGATTTAGCTGATGCGAAAGCTGTTCAAATTTCTAAATGCATATCTTGCGAGAGTGAGAGTGACAGTGGGAGTGAGATTGGGAGTGAGAAGGAGAAGGAGAAGGAGAAGGAGAAGGAGAAGGAGAAGGAGAAGGAGAAGGAGAAGGAGAAGGAGAAGGAGAAGGAGAAGGAGAAGGAGAAGGAGAAGGAGATAAAGTTGATGTGTTTGAAGAAAGCCCTTGCTAGTAATTGTTTTCGGGTGGAAGATAAGGATGAGGATGGGGTTCACATCACGGACCCAAAACACGATGAAACTAAAGACTCAAGCTACGTTACATGTAGATCGAAAAATAGCAGCGAGGAGGAAAATAAGGACGAAATCATCAGGACAGAGCAGAGGCAATCGGACGCGCCACTTCCTTCGTACATAAAATCTACTCGGAGTGGTCATGTAAATAGACCTCGTGAAGAAGGTCAGACAGCATTGATGAATCATTTCCATGCGAGGGGAACAAGGGGCGGCACAGATAGCACAGATGGCTCGGGAAAATTAATAAGTGAGAATAGGAAGAGGCTGAAGGGGAGATTGGCTTTGCTGATGATTAGAGGGATTACGAGTAGTGAAGATGGGTTGGGTGCTACTAGGGGCGGGAAAGTGGAATTACTTCCGATGAATTTGGGGGGTGATAATTAAATAGATGAGAGTAGGTTGGAGATAATAAAGGCTCGAGGAATAAGGCGGGAACTGGAGGGAAAGATTATTATGGAATGGAAAGGTGGGAAAGTAGAGATAGTTAGTGGTATGGGTAGTATATATATGATTAGACCGTGTATAACGGAAGGGAGTAAGTGGAAGTTAATAGAAAAACACTAGATATAGATTATGAATAAGGAAGAAAAGAAATATCATAATTGCTTCTTTCTCAGTCATCAAAACTCAATAATAGCGTAGCGAAAGAAATCTGTTAGTTACAGTAAATACACATATACGAAAAAAAAAATAATACAATCACTCTCACTCAAACATAGCAAGTGGTGTCAATATTGATTACTTTTTAAGAATTCATACTCCCAGAATTGGATTATCTTTATAATCAAATTGCGCCTCTGCCTTCACGTGCTACTTCTATTCCAATGTCTAATTATAGTATTTCCTTAGATGTTAGTTTACTGTGGGTAGTGAAGGTGTTATTGTCCCACATCGAAAGTGGCAATGATATTGAATATTTATTTATTGTCGATGCGAAGTCTAATTTAGTAGACACAGTTCGATGGATTAAGTAATCAAGACCTTCATAATTTCATATATGGTAGAAACGATTGTTGATAGAAGTCATTAGTGTGGAAGTCAATAATAAATAAACTTTGGATCCAACCTCCCAGTTAAGCGAGGGGGTTAAATAAATAAAACCCAAGCCACCCCTTCTTATTAGACGAGCCGAGCAAATGCGGAAAAGGATATTGCTTATCTTATCCATTTTCTCTTGAATTAATTTATACTCGGGTACTGTCTTTCCATTTCCCTTCTCTTTTCTACTAAATTTTTACATAACACTTCAATTTGTACTCCCATTTCTTCATCCAAATTACAAATTACTGTGAATTTTACTGCATCAACGTGCTATCCAAGACCTCGAACTTCAATTCGGGCATCGATATTCTAGGTTATTGACATTATAACACTGCGAGGTTTCTTTCATCACTTTCGAGGTCATGGTTGAGGGAGAGATCCTAAAGCATACGTAAGTTTATCCTCATTTTAGATGTCACTCTTAGTTACATCCAACTTGTCGTCTCTGCAAGATATATTTTCCAAATAATTTCCTTCATAATTTAATAAAATCTCTCATTTTCACCTTCAAGCCCGTTTGAATATGCATAAATCCTTCTCAAAATCTTCCGTATAGCACTGAAAACAGCCTAGCTATGAAAATAATACCTGGAAGTGATCGCAAAAGCAAAACCTTCAGTTACATGAGTCATGATATTTTCACCAAGCAAGCAGAATCCAAACCTCACTCCGTAACAACCGAAACTTCATGCTGATAAGATTGTGTTCCACGATTCTCGACCGTCTTGACCTCAAAAATCAATATACGATTACTTACTCTCCACCACCTTATCATGAGTAAACACCACACAGGCTGTTCAGACATCTATCATCGTTCCATCGTCGTAATTTTCGGACTAACTTTAAACAAGGTATCGAGGTTGATGCGTGATGTAGTGGTAATGTCACTACAGCTTAATCACACATTTGCTGGTGTTGCTATGCGTATGGCGGGATCAATCTCCCCTCATCGGCCATATCCATGCTGATGCGTCGCCCCATTTTACCAATTTAACATACTTATTTTTTCTTGAGGTTATCTGTTTATACTTCTTACTTTCATCTCTTCGCAATAACATCCCTGCTATGAATAGCATTATACTTATAGCAAGACGTCTGTCTTGAAAGACTACTTACTAAATAGTTTCAGCCATTAGATGCTCTCATGATTTGCAACTTGGGTTCAATATTACCCAATTCTAGTAAGATTGAATTTTATCAATATTTTCGGCCGAGAATTCTTCGAGACAGAAGTGGCCATGCGAAATTCATGATTCATGAAATCGAATATGGCGAAATACCTTTGAAAGGCTCAACTTCTTTTTGGCTGGTGAGGCTAGAAGCTATGCTATCATCGGCCCCTAGAAGTCGCACTTAACATAATTATTCATTTTTAGTTTCCCTCCAGTCCCCTGAACTCCTTCGGCGTACAGCCAAATATATACGTTGTGGTTGGTCGGGTTCCGTCCTTTTCGTCAATCTTACATGGAAACTTGGGCTTATAATGCAAGTCTGGCTTCGTATCACAAAAAATTGGAATTATGCTTGTATTCCAACATGCGGCTAACAATTTTGTAAAATCGTTGTCCCTCCGTTCCAATTTCATGGGGAATGTGGCACCTTGAGCTACCAGTGACTTTCAAATGAATTCTCCGTCTTTTCCCATTCGACAGTTTCCGTTTTCTCCGAGTAGCGAGAATCTGGACTTTTGGTTTCAAGTGGCGCGATTGTAGCCGCGACGCCTCACATTACTGGTGTTGTCTTCATTTTGCTATCATCGCAGATGATGAGGCTCTTTTGGTCTCACAAGACTCGTATCCTGACACGCTCTGTACACCACTGATCTCGATGGCTGGCACGCAAGCCGTTAGCCTCGGATGACTGAACATTCGATTTGGATCCAACGATAATGGATGCCAAGTTTCACTTGAGAAATCCGCGGCTATCTGGCGGGTATATCCAGCCAATAGGCGTCGTGTACCAGATAATTTCTATGCCAAATAGCATGTCGTGGACGGATTTAACGAGCAAAATGTACAACACAGGAGTGCGTATGCCCAAACGTAATTCTTGTTGTAAGAGATTGACTTAGTAGAACCTGATAGCATTCCACCCAAGATTGGACGAAGAAACTTCACACACCTAACAATAGAATTACGATTCGAGGCGGGTTCATGCTGCAAACATGGATTCCGGGTAGAAATCCACATTGAGCGACTGGAGATACTATGGGTTGCGCATGTAGTGGCAGACCTTGAGCTTGTAAGATTTGTTGTACAGGCTGATTTAGTCTTTGGCCTTGAGCAACAGCGTTACCTGATTTACCACCTGTAATTGCCAACGGTTGTGATTGTCCTTGAGGGCAAGGCACAACAACTTGAGCAGGATATTTCCCAGCTATTAGGCCTACAGTTGAGAAATTGAATTCCTGTTGGGTAGTTGCAACTGCTGATGCCGAAGCGGAAGTTACAAGGTTATTCATTGCAATGAAATGCCAATTAATCTGCTTACTAAGCGCCATCATCATTCCCCACCTCAATCCATCTCATCATGCCTGCTCTCATGGACATTCAACGAATATCAAGAACCAACCAACACTAGGAAACCACCTGAAAAGATCCTAACAGCTTTTGGATAGATGAACCCTTTGCTGCCTCGTTATCAATGCGTTCAACCATTGACACGGCGGATATTTTGGGACTTTAGAGCACGGGTTGTAAGATTACAATCAAAGGGTAGAATAAGTTTGTGCCGGACGATGGCGACTAGGTCTGAAATTGTGAAGGAGGAGAAGAAAGGAAGGGAGAATGAAAGCGGGGGCACTGAAGTGGAAAAGGATGGAAAGGGATATCTAAGTCATATCGAACGAACAGCGACGGAACCTAGGGATGAGGTATATATATGCTCATTTATTTATTTCCCTTCCATAATCTCGCTCCTTCTTCTTTTCCCACTTACTTTTCTACCACCCTCAAAAACAACTTTTACCTACATTCATGAACACTTCCATTCCTCCAACCCACAAAATACAAAAATAAACTAACAACTAACAACTCGCCAGTCACTACATACCCTCTTCCTCACCTCAATAACACCTATAAACTCTACGACCCGGCTCTTTTATCTTTCTCCCAGGCCTTCATCATCTCCAGCATCCACATCATCCAAATCAACATCCACATCCTCCACCCCATCCATCCAATCCCCAGTAAAACTCACCTGGAAACCCGGCCAATGGGTAGATCTCTATCTTCCCGGCATTGAAAAGCCCGGAGGATTCAGTATAACTAATATCCCTCCTCAATCTTCATCCTCTTCCTCACCACCTCCTTTCCATTCAAGAAATAAAAACAAAGTCTCAGAAGCAGGAATAGAACTAGCGATTCAAAAACCCACCGAACAAGAAAAAATCAGCAAACAAGTATCTTGGCTATTCCAATCTCCATCTCTAATCCTCAATCAAGAAGTAAAAGTCCGAATTGGAGGATCTTTCACCCTACCCCCTTCATTCCCATTTTCCTCCCCTTCACCATCTTCATCTTCATCCTCCAGCTCCAGCTCCAGCTCCAGTAACCTCATCCCCAATCCTCCACTCCAAGAATCCCTCTCCAATCATCAATCCACCCCCACAAATCCAAATCCAAATCCCGAAAGAGAAAAACAAAAACAAACCGAACTCGAAATCAAAAAAATCATCTTCATAGCAGGAGGAATGGGTATAAACCCCCTCCTAAGCATGCTCACCCAAATCCACACCGAAATTGCCAGAATCTCAGAACCAGATACTAAAAACAGTACTCTTATTAACACAAACACCACACAAGAAGAAAACGAAATACTCCGATCCCTCAAAGAAAACCCAAACAAACAAAAACGAAAAAACAACCTAGAGAATCTAGAAGTAAAACTCCTCTATAGTACAAAAGCACCACCCTCACCTCCCAGAGAAGAAGAAAATCAAGAAATCCTCTTCCTTCCCCGCCTATACACACTATTCACATCTCCCCAAAACAAAAATTGGGATTTCCAACTCTTTATCACTAATCCTAACATCACCTCCTCCCCCTCATCCTCCCCCATCCCCACCCTCACCCCACCCCCCAACTCCCCAAAAAACATCACGATCCATCACCACAGAATTTCTCATACAGATATCGAAGTTGCTCTTTCTTCTCCTACAGCAATAACAATAACAACAACAATACCAAGAGAAAAAGAAAAAGAAGAAGAAGAAGAAGAAGAAGAAGAAGAAGAAGAGAAGGATCAAAAAGAAGAAAAAGAAAAGGATCAAACAATAACATATATATGCGGACCACCCGCTCTAACCGATGAATTTACATCGTATATACAAGGGCTAGGATTAAAACTCAACGGGAAGAATACGGGGAAAGTAGTTTGTGAGAGGTGGTGGTAGTGGGGTACCTGGGGAGAGAGAGGGGGGTCAGATTAGTTAGCTACTTTATTTCCTGATTACTTTATGGGAATGGGAAAGTGGAGACGAAGCAAAGCAATTCAGTCTCAAAATCACATACAAAATCAAAAATCAAAATCAAGAAAATAAAAAAGCAACTTGGAGCTTTCATTTTTTTACTACGCTATGCCAATAATCACTTTCCGCTGCATTCCTTCTGTGACATGAAATGATGATCAGCTAGTCAGTTTCAAACCAGTCCAGTCCAGTCCAGTCCAGCCATTCTCACAACAATCCATCACATCAACATCCAACATCAACATTTTCCACACATCGCTTGAAATTTCCTCATCAACAACCATCAATCAATCTAGTTCATTGATATAATCTCTGAACAGTTCAATCGACAATTGAATCTTCCCAACTAACAACCTTCACAATCCATCCAGCAAGCACAGTAAATCAAATCATGCCTCCAAATCAATTATCCCAAAAATGTCTCAAACCCCTTAAACTTCCACCTCCTAACCCAGATCCCGCACCAATAGGTAAGGGTAACTGAGCATGTCCTGGAGTGGGACTTTTGGGATCCCCAATACTACCTCTCGAGCTTCCACTTCTGGAACCTAATCCATCACCTGAACCAGAACCCTTGCGTGTTGGAGGCCAGTTTAATGATTCATTTTGATGGAATTGAGATGATCTTGTATTGCGAAAAGAAGTAAAGGGACTTGGTGATTGATTGAGATGATAGGGAGAATATTGAGTTTGAGATTGAATATGTGGTCCATAGGATGGAGTGTGTTCTTCGTCGGAATCGGGTCCCTGGGTAAAACCACTCTCATTACTTAGCATGCTTGAACTTCTACCTCTTGGTCGTGTGGACTGTGGCACTGCCATTGGACCACCCATTTGAGGCATAACCGATGCCATATTTGAAATCGGAGCGTATGCAGAGAATCCAGGCATTGAGTTGTCAGGGCCGGTAGTCCAGGGACTAGGATTGGAATAAATTTGATTTGTTTCTTGTTGATGTTGTTGTTGTAAGGCAAAGCTACATTGGTCGATGTGTTGATACACGAGATTAAGGTTTTCAGTATGATAATGGAGTTGAAGTTGTGCCTTTGTGTTGTACTCAGACCAACTCGCCTCGACCATTTTCCTTTCCTCATCTTTATCCTTCCTTTGCTTTTCCTTGCGTTGAACTTCATTTAATCCTTTGGTGTTGGCTTCGCGAAGGTCATCTGCTTGATGAGTAAGTTTGATGGAGCGGGCTTCCAATTTTTCAGATTGACGTTCTCTATTAAGAAGTTCGGCACTCAAAGCTGCGATTGGCTTTTCATTCTCCTTCTTTTTGTTGATGAAATCGGACTTGGCTTTTTCATAAAGATCTTTCTGCATTCGATACGCTTGCTTTGCAGAAATATAATCAGAATCTCTGGATGCGGATGGTAATCGGTCGGCAATACCAATCTCAGCTTGGATAGCAGCAATGGCATCATCTGCTTGTTTAATGTGAAGATTGATTTGTTGAATCTTTTGACGTTGACGATCATCATTACCACCTGATGAGGTTATGATATTGGTGAGCTTCTCGATATCTTTACGAAGCGTACTGAGTTTAGTGCGTTGGTCTTTACGTTCGCGTTTCTGGCGAGTGCGTTCCTCGAGAAGTTTGGTCTCGGATGCGATGATTGATTGTTTGATAGTGGTACTAGGTGATCCTGGTCGTCCTGATATTTGAGGAGGAAGAGATGAGAGGGAAGCGATGGCTGTAGTATCCGAAGGAGTAGAAAGAGTTTTAACGCTGGTACAAAAAATCATTCTGCTGCTAACACTGTTGAAAAATTCAATCTGGTAGCTGCTCGAAGGTGCAAGCCCGAAAATCTCGCCATCCCAACACGTGTTTGGTCCAGCAGGTAAGCTAGAATCAATGCTAGGCTCCATCCTCGTAGGTTGCCAATGTGCTTGATTGACCCTAACAAAGATAGGCATCCTTGAATTTACAGCTGACCCATCTCCATGCTCTTGATTCTCTTCCGGAATTATGTACTTGGGAAAATAACTGGTACTGAATAAAACTGTATCGGACCCAACATTGGTGATCCATATTCGTTCTGGCTCGGTACTGAAAGGGGCATTTCCGAGATTACTAGCATCTGTTGCATTGGTGCCTGCCGATTCCGCAGCTGCGTGTGATGTCTCGTACTCTTTGACCATGACAATTTTCGTACTTGCTAAGGCTGCCCATAGAGGCTGTTGTATACGAACTTGTGCGCTTTGTTTTCTCTTTTTTCTGGTTGTAATGACTGTGCTACTGGCATGTAGTAACGTTATAGCTTCGTTATCTGGCGTTTGTGGGTTTGTACTAGAAGAATCATTACCACCATCTGCGGATCCTTTAGCTGCTTCAGGGTCACCCAAAGTAGATGCTGCATGATCGCGTTTTTGGCTCCTAAAATATAAATCTCGAATGTACCGCACAACACCCTGTGCAAGGATATGAACGGCAAGGATATTTCTAACCCAAATCGGTATTAGGTCTTTCCAATTCGCGCTATGTATTGGGATCGATTCGAGAGGGTCCTCAAGGTTGAATGGTCCAAAAAAACTTCGTGGAAACGAGAATATTGATCGAAGCCCAGTAGATTTAAGGTTATTGGTAGAAGCATAATGCGAGAGCCCTATGTAACCAAAACATAGAAACACGTTCTTCATCCCAGCTTCCTTCCCACTAATACCTCCCCCTAAGGTCAATGCGATCACAGATTGTGCAAATTGTAAAATAAACTCCTGCACAGGGCCATATAAGAAAACCCAGGTCAAGAGAAATAGTGCATCAACCACCAAAATCGTTGCTAATGATGGCGTGCCAGTTGTTCCCTCAAACATATCGATGAAGCTTATTCCAGTAGTGGCAGCTGTGGACGGAGGAACGAATGTCAAGGTGGCGAACAGTAACTGAATAATCGTCAAGAAAGCGGGTGGGACCTGGAGAAGGACAATAAGGATGGCCAAGGTATCAGAGATCGGACAGGATTTCAAGACAGTCTTCGCATAATGTAACGGACCGGAATCGCGATGGACAGAAGGATTTTTGGCAGAGTTTACGTTGATATGGCGATGAGTTTCTTGTGGGAAAGAAACCGTGGGGACATTATAAACATCTTGAGATGAATCTGAATGCCCACCCACTGAAGTCCTCCTGACCATCTCCCCTGCCAACTTATTCCCTGATGTATTGTCTGCTTGTCCAGGTAATTTCGCGTGTCCATTTGCAAGTGGTGGGGTCGAAGGTGGTGGTGTTGATGAGATGGATTCGGAGGAGTTCGCATGTCCGCTCATATGTCCATTACTCTTTTGTCGAGGTACCCTCTTCCCTGGACCTACCAGCCCATTATCATGTCTAGTATCGCGCACATTCGCAGCACCTTGCTGTCGCTTCGAGTTGGGTGGAGGACGAGGCATGCGACCACCTGGTGGATTGCTGACCCAGAGGAATAATCCGAGCCAGCTTGAATGGGAGCTTCGGAAACGTCCTAAATGCAATAAATGGGTATAATCTTCCTTCCTTCCTTCCTCCCTCCAAAAGCTTTAAAGCAAATGATAAATTAACCTCGGATCAGGCATAGGTTGATCGAAAAGGTTAATAGTTAAGTGTTGAAACCATTCAAGAAGTTGAAAGAGTGATCAACTTGAATGATTTGGATGATGTGTTGGATGGGTGGATGGATGGGGTTTAATGTATAGAAGTAGTAATAATGAGCTTAAGTGATGGTTGTTTTCCTTTTTCCCTTGTGCCTTGTGCTCAGGCCCTTTTTTTCCTTCTCTCTTTTGCTTTAGACGAGCGAGATTTCAATTCTTTACTTCACTTCACAGACTGCGGAAAGGTATGTGTTAAAGGAAGGTCCCCCCTAGTAGGTAATGGAAAGTACGATCTAGGTGTACCCAGTGAGATAATTTGCGTGTTTCGAGTGACTTTGCCTTTTTCAATTCTTTGTCAGAGGATTCTCGTTCAATCAGCAAAGCACGAATGAGAGAGACTCTGTTTATGCGAAGATGATGACTAAATAAATATCCCAGGTTCAACATAAACAATCGAGATTTTCACCAGTGAAAATTCTTGTGTTTGATTTTAGCCACTTGCAGTAAGTATGAAAAAGGGTTTTTCTAGTTAATTTAGGAAGTGTGCTCGTCGCTCGAGTAGATCGATCTATTTATTAGTAATTTATTAGCCTTATGGTTACCCAGTAGATAGATAGAATCATTGCTTGTTTTGTCTTGTGGGATTATCCCAAATTGTTTATGTGGGAGTATTGAATGCTCAGGTGACTAGCTGTAATGTACGTGAATTCTATATATACGTATTTACCTATATAAGATAGGAAGATCATGATTTTCTTTTGCCTCAATTAATTGTATGAGATGAGACCAACTGTTGCATCTGACATTGACGTTGAAGAAATTAATATTTATCCAACTCCTATAGGCAGGCTAGGCTATAGATATTCTTACTCGGCAATGCAACAACAGTGTAACCCAACCATCAATGCGGACCCCAACGACTCGAGTATCATACAGTTAAAGTACAGTACCGGTAGTTCCCCTTACAAAACTGCAAGAAATCAAACTGCTTTGATTAAATTGGATTATTCATCATGCCATCGAGATGCACACACACACCGTACATAAAATCCATCCATCCATCATTCAATACTAGTACACTACCCTACTTCTCCAAACCAACCCAATGCTACAGCACCTCCTCTCCCTCATAAAATCTTCTCCTGAATAGCTTCGCCCTATTTGCGACCGAGTTTGATCGATCGATGGTAAAGTATCCGGTTATCACGAGCTTCCAACCAACCGTTGTTAACTCAGGTACGCCCCCGGTTTCCCTTCCCGTCTGAGGTCCCTCTTCCTTGGTTTAAGTTCCCCCTAAATTAGTATGATGATCTCCGTATGGATGACATGTGTCCACGATACCAAGGGAGTGATTGATCGTTGAAGAAATATACAGAGTACAGTACATATTCACGGGGGACATCAAAAAGTAAGCTTTTGTACAAACTTTTCATTTTCTCATGTTTAACGATTAATGCGGTACGGTACATGCGTAAGGCTTTTTATTAATTCATGGATGGATTGGATTATTATGCAAAAAGCTGAAGAACGTGGAACAATTTTTAGCGGAACCGTTGTTGATAGAGTTTTTACTACCTGGTCTAATAGTAACAGTCTAGTAAATTATAGTCTACTTAGTTTTACTACTACCGAAGCCGTTGTTTTAGGCTATTTCCGACATTCATCCATTCTAGAAATCCTGACATTGAATAATACCTACTATTTACCTAGGTAATGAAGGGGGGCAAAAAGGGAAACGAGATGCGAATGACAATTCCGAGGTGAAAGATCGTCCCCACCTCAATAATTCCTAAGATTCTTCAATAGGAGATCTTTAGTATTTATATCCTTGGCGGCCTCTACAGAGTATGAGTATTACTCCTTTATTATTCAATAAAGTTGAATGCAAATATCATTGTCGATCATTACATTATCATCAAGTATCTTCCCTGAACATGTCCACCAAATAACTCCCGAATCTACGAGTAAAACACCCGTTTGTATCTTCTTCATGCGCATTACGCATACACCCTCCCCGGAGCATGTCATGTATGACTTATTTCTCCAGAGAGGGGATTCCCTGTCGTGCACCACATGCAAAGAGTAAAAGTCCTATCGCTTCGACGCTTACAAGGCTTATTTTTCATCCATGTTGTTGGACGGAGTATGTGGGCTCGTTCTGTTTGGTTAATGGATGAATTTGAGGGATGTGATGGGGTTCAAGATGGCATGTTTTTCATGATGAATGATTTGGGAATGATATTTAGATGTATATGCCGGAATACTCGGGGGAATCTGTCGAGATTGTTTCTTTTCTTCCCTTTACCACGATGAAACTTCATCGACAATAGTACATGATGTACATCCAGCCCAAAAGCGACGATGAATGAAAACAACCTCGTCTAAACTGTCAGTATGAATGACTCCAAGATTATTCTATCACTCACCGATTTAACCTTAACCACTCATTCGACATCCATAGGCCATGCTGTCAAAAAGGTGATCACTGATAACTGATTAGAGGTGGAGATCCAAACAGAATTTTTGAAGCTAAACTACGAAGATCTTCCTCTATTAGTAAATTTCTGCATACCCTAACCTTTTTTCTTTTCACGACTTTCATTCAATCTGATGACTCTTACAGAGTACATCCTTCCAAGTTCCCGCCATAAACGTCTTGAAATTTAAAACATGTATTTCGAGCGACACAAACAAGCTCAAGTTAGGTTCATCCACTTCATCCATCTCAAGATTTGTATCACATCACGTGATTGTGTGACCACCACCACACTCGAGTGAGAAAAGTCCGGCTTTCACTGCATATTGTTGCTTATCTCTGTGTATCCATTCTATTCTCCTTCTTTACTATTTCCGGAGAATATTCTCTGAGAACTCATGTGCAAATAGATCCATGACGAAGATAGACATACATACATACATACATACATACATACACTCATGATACCAGTTAACCTTTACCTACCCTATCAGCTACCTAAGGAAGGGAGGGAATGGCAATATCAGAAGTAATCTATCTCCCTCCTCCTCATGCAATGCAATGCAACTTAACTCACAAATGCCGAGTTGATATTCGGGAATTCTGGAATCTTTACTTCTATCAAGTGATCATTGTGAGATCTTGGCATCAGGGCATTTCATACATTTCATACATAAATTCCATAAGATTACATTTCAAACCGACATCACATCTGAGAAGCATAATCCGCACAGCATTTTGGTACCAGTAATACTCTATATGATCTTCGACGATTCCCCATTCTCGTGGCTGGTACCGTTCTAGGCCTGGAACTCACTCACAGTGCTAGACCACCAGTAGACGCTATTTTCAATGCCGTGTGTGAGGCGGGGTGACTACTCATGTCCCGTGCTGACGACATGTCATGGCTTGTTTAGTATGATTATTAATATTGCTTGTGCGCCTTACTTTCATGCGAAGGTCACCTTTATATCTTTATACCTAGTCATACTGAGTTCTCTTATCTGTTCTTGGATGGGATCCGGGCTTGATATTTGTGCTACGGTAAGAACTCTACGTTTCATGTAGA
The DNA here is from genome assembly GCA_025389075.1 of Sclerotinia minor. Classification (NCBI taxonomy): domain Eukaryota; kingdom Fungi; phylum Ascomycota; class Leotiomycetes; order Helotiales; family Sclerotiniaceae; genus Sclerotinia; species Sclerotinia minor. The sequence goes on along the minus strand of QRFH01000013.1, from coordinate 548,373 downwards.
AGTATCATGTTATCTTTCGAGTTTCCCGAAAATTAAGTACGTTTGTTGGGTTAGTTAATCCCACTTTCGACTTTTGACTTTTGATTTTGATTTTGCTTTGGTAATTCGTTGGCTTCTTGAGAAGATAGATATAGTATATCAATTGCTGATCGCGAGTATCACCATAGTTGATGGAAGATGCTATAGTCTGCGGTGGCGGCCGCTGGTGGCCAAATACGACAAAAGCACTCCACCAGCTGGATCCAGCCCAATTGTTCATTCCTGAGGTCTTGTCTATTGACACTAATCGTCTGTTACTACAATAGTAAATGATATTTTTCCTAGACTATTCAGAAACATAACTCAAGATACTCATTTCTCCATAAGCTCCTAGAGTCACGATGCCAGTGGTTTCTCTATAGCTACTTAGTGATACATAATTATTATAGTTAAAACAGCCAATATATATCCAGACTATCCATAAAAGCTATATAATCAGAATAAAAACTATTCACTAAAGATCTAAAGATTATTTATAATAGCATCTTCTTCTTCATCATCATGAGCTAACAAAGTTACTAAGGCTTACATTGCTCATGTGATTAGGATAACATGACGACAATAATTTCAAATTCCGCTTCTAGTATATATGTAGATATATTCAAAGATTGGGTGGAAGTGGCCTCTATATTGACTATATTACTACGCGTGTAGATCATCTTGATCCTCTCTTACTGCTCTCGGAGGGGGACCAATATGCCTGTCTATGGTTCGTCTAATCTAGCCTGTTTAGGTAACCGTATTACTAACCACGACACGTGATTAGTACCGGTAACTTCTATTCCTTTTAACAAGATATATAGATAATATAATAAACAATCAAGTAAATCTCTCATCTCATCTAATCATCCTAGAATGTCCACCCGAATCTGATGTTTGTATACCTATATATCTAGGGCATTGATGAGGTTTGGGATGAGCTTTTAATTGATCTTAGATGTTTTTGAAAATATAGCTTTAGCTTCAGAATCATTCCACAGTTATCAAATTCATGTGTTTATGTGTTTTCTTTCTTTCATTTCGGTTTGTTGATAATTATGGTATAATTAGTAAATAGCATTGAAATTATTGGAAGTGTCTATCATATCATATACACAGCATTTCTAGATCGTGAGAAGCTGAAAATAAGAGTGCTGTATGGTTTCGGGTATTTTCAGACCTTTCTTCTAGAGCTGGGCATGATTTTCACGTAGTATACTAGTAGTAGCTTTCATGAACAATGAGCTTTTTGATGGATACAGGAATGGATGTACGGGATTTAGTATATCTCAAGGAGGAGGTGAATTCCTCTACTTTATTATCACCTTGTTGGATGTGCTCTGATGAATCTTTGGTATTTGTGTTCGGCATAATGCCGAGTTCAACTTCAAGCTTCCATCCAAGATTGAGATTCGGAGAAACTGCATCCTCGCCAAGGAAGTGCGGTATTTTGTACTTGCGTCTGGAAATGGATGGATTACTGCTGTGTAATTTGATGGAGATGTGCTGCTGTAAAGAGAAGCTGGAGAGCATAATGAGATAATAAAAAACTGAGATCGATCGAGATGGAGATAACGAGGGAGAAGGCTGTGGAGGTTCTAAAGGTTAGAATCTTCAAATGCATAGTGTTTTCCCATTGAGGATTGCTCCTGTTCTTGAATCTCGAATCATAGTATCGGACATGAGCAAGCAATTTCCTTCAATTGTTTTCTAGACTTTGTTCTTATCACTTGGCACCTGCAGAGCCACGGTGGAATTCACAAGATCTTACATCCCTTGATTCGAGGCATGGTTTTTGAAGTTTACACACTGCTTGATGAAAGTAGAGAGTGACATCGACGGCTGAATTTGCCATATACCGGGGCTCTTATATTCACCCTGCTACCTCTGAGCTCGGTAATAAGATCGATTGCGGTTTCGGCTCTTGCACCCGGTCGCAATGGGAGAATTAGGTGCTTGACTCTTTTATTCATCATTCATCGATCGATTGCACGTTCGATGCTACTCAAGCCCCCTGCTATCAGGTGCAAGTATTTCCCTGAAACCACTTGGTTGTGAGATTTCCTACCGGTAGTCTTTTTAGATGGGTTATTATCTCTTTAATCACGACTTGGGCTATCTTTCTTCCGCCTGAAAATATCTGAGATGTCTCCTGAATCTTCTCAACGGAAATCGTGTATAAGAATAGGTGCTCGAATAAAATCCCTCTTGGCTGATATAGAGCTCATCGCATTATGCAAAAATGGCGTGTGATCTCTTTACGGTGATGGAGATCGAGTATCACAAAGGACACGTTCTTTACAAAACTCGACGTAGGCGGCCCTGAATGGGTTTGATGTTACTTTGTACTAATCTTACTAAAATATCCACAAGGAGCTACACACTCTCATAAGCGCGCAAGGCGTCCCCCGAAAGAGAATTAAGTACCGCGTCAACATCGTTCCCATTGCTCACGCTCACAATGCCCTGTACAAAGTTGGGTTTTCGGATAAACAAGTTATGATCCACAGCTATTACAAAAGTATCCATGAGTAGCTTCTTTCCTAATTTAAGCTCGACGGTTGAAAATATTTCAGTTACAATCAATCATCTGAGTAATTTATATGGATAGTTATCTAGTTGTTCCAGATGATTGGATGAGTATCTTCTCTCTCGTTTGAAGGCGCGCAGTGTCGAGCAAACAGTAACAAACCGTGAATCCTGGGCCAGTGAGAGTCACTGCGTCTTCGAAGGATAGATAGATAGCTGGGGTGTTTATTCCTCCATCAGTGTTATCATTAGTGAGATTTGGATAATTGCCTCAAGCAGTTACCAGTAGCTATATAGACACTATCATCAGGTAGTATATTGATGTACAGTTAGATCTGAAATTTCTAACTCGGCTGATGCATCGAATCCAAAGTGTTCTATTCAAAAGATTAGAATTTTAGACCAACATTTCAGAAATATAGAACGTCATCGGAGAATTTATAACCTACTTTCTTTCATCTATGCGAACTAAAGTAATGAAAATATCCCGAAACTCGAGTCCCAACGCTAGGGTTTTGATCTCGATGTTACTAATCCCTAATTTCTGCCGGGACATGGGATCCTCTACAATTTTCAGAGTGTCAAGTGTTCCTTGGTTGAACATGGGAGGACGCCCCTGTCCCCATAGTCCCAACTCAAGCCGTGGATGTAAGGCTGATATGACGATACGATTTCACTCAAATCTTACTATTCAACAAGCCGTCCTGCCATGATCTTATCATCTCAGATGATATACTCATTTCCTGAGAAAGAAGGAACTTTTTTCAAACAGCCAGCTATATTTGAACACAGCCATGATTATCTCTACACAAAAGGTCATGCTATTAGCCGCAGATATTCCTTCGAGCACATGTATAATAAGACTATTATTCGTTGCTTTAGACCTGAATACACGGGAAAATCTCTGCGCCATGCGAAAATAAGTAAGCTTGTATTTTCAACGTCCTATAAAGTCACCATTGAGATTCTTTTCACGTCTAGTATGATAATTTGGAGACTTGGGGAATTTAATCAGAAAGCTTATTAAATAACGGTAGTTCAAACTTGAAGAGGAAGATTACTCATTTAATATATCTTCTATTTTGAGCGCTGGAGATTCGAACTGGCTAGCTAAGATTCGAAATCTTGGTATCACACCCATTCGCATCTTGTGAAACATTGCAATTTCGAATAAACTTCACTAGTCATGCTTGCTGTTCAAATGTGTGTCCTATTTTCGCAATGACTATAATGCGAGGGTGAAGTGAAGGTTTGCGGCAACGTGGCTCAGCAGTGGAGTAAATGATATTGAAGTTATGGCAATATCATTCCGGATGTCCCGGACACCAGGTCATTTCCGAAGTAGCCAGATATTCCACCCCGCCCACCCCAAAAAGAAAACCAAATCAATGTTGGTATTTACACTATCCATAATAATCCTATCTACTTTCCCGTCCCTGTCGCCTCAAAACCGAGCACCAGCTCCTTACTCCCCTGAATCCTCAGAAGCGTGAAAAGTCACCCTCGAGCCTTTCATGCTCTTTTGTCTTCGTTCGCGCGGGTGCACAGGAAAGGCGTTCGTATTATAATTCGGTATACGAGACGTTTTGATTTGTGATTTCGACCTGATATTTCGACTTGATATTTCGACTTCATATTTCGACTTTTTTTCGACTTGATATTTCGACTTGATATTTCGACTTGATATTCAGTTCTTGGTACTTGACTTCAGCACAACTACTGAAATATCTCAAGTCCAAAAAAGTGACCAGACAGCAACAGCCATCCTATCTCCGCCATAGGGACACAATCCTCCTTCAACTTCGACGCTACTCATCACTGCCTTAAGAAAGTGTTGATACGGTCATTCACCTTGAATGGAACCGTACCGAAAGGGAGCCGTAGGACTAGCTCATTCTAGTCTCTCCCTCTGGAAAATAAATAGGGACTCTTCTACCTAGATAGCTTTAACCAATTAAAAATCAACAGAACAACTATTATAGTACTGTGTGAATAGTATCACCCGAAGTGATACCAACAGAAAGATCTGATCTCTTTTTCCTTCAAATAACTTCGGTCCGCGTAGTTGTGCAGATCCTACGTTTTCCTTCCTTGATCGGATAAATATTTGCCGCCTCAAATCTTCACGCTTCATCAAGGTTACCTTGGACATCGAAATTGATGAGGTGTATGTGATCACAAACCCCAGAAAGTGAGCATTCCACCGTGGATTTTCCACAACAGACCATAGTTTTCGGCATAGATGTACAAGTGCCATAGCGTGTCTAGAGAGTTCTCACCGAGTAGCTTTCCATGATAGGCGAATTGCAATATGCCAATGAAAACCTCAGGTTGCGGTTGTTGATATACGTCAAAGTAACCCTTGAGCGGTTCATCTCCAAGTTAAGAGGAGGTTGTCATAAGTGGAAACCTTTCCCTCTGATTCCTTTCCGCTACTGATATTCTCATTCTCTTCCTTTTCGTCCTTGTTATTCTTGCATTCGTTTCTGCTTTTAAACTGACCTATATCCCACACGAGCCAGATAAAGCAATGCATGGCGCCTTGCAGTCACGCCTTTGTCGATCGATGGAAATTAGTCACTCGTTCCTTGTGAATCATCTGCAATCCGCAACTCTCAAATTTCAAGATGTTTTGGGAACGAGCTGACATGCATCACGCCAAGTTTGATATCTTGATAATCATATCCCAGACCAGAAGAAAATGATGATGCAGTACGCTCGTAAGATGAGCAAACATTAAACTATAGCCACACATCTCCTTCTATGAAACCCATTCGCTATTTTACGGAACTATAACGGGATAATAGATATCAGACAAGTGATCAAGGGTCGCTTATTACGTAGCGAAAATGCTCGCTTGTTTGGGCGCTTTTTATGCTACATAGGCTATCCAACATTAGCAACGTCTCCAAGTATCTGGACGGTGTGCTTTTGTTGGACAGACTAAGTCGATGGATTCCTATCACACTTCAAACCGATGAGATGCAGATGAAAACGGCTTCCGAGTTCCCATCTTCTGATACTTTGTTTAGGTGTTGGTCGCTGGAGGTTAAAGGGTGTTTAGTACGATAGCTTTGAGGACTCGCTGCCTATGTGAAAGTTGAATGGTTTTGCTAATGAGAAATTCGTGGATCCGAGCCTGCCTTGGAGGAGATTGGCAGTAATGAAGAGGCTGTGCCTGCAGCCATGAAGTGCGTCATTTGTAACACCAACAAGATCACAGACAATGCAAGCATCGAACGCATTATTTCTCTCTTTAAAGCGATGTTGTCTCGGCAAAAATGCCGTGAAAAATTGGCAGTCTTCCTGGTGGGCCAATCCGGTGTAGCACCTTTCAAATGCGGCAATGACACAAGCAGCAAAGAGGTATCCATGAGTATAGTGTAGAGCGTTAGCTATATCGAGAAGAGATTTGCAAGTAACATCCCAACACCAATTCCCATACATTCTACTCTGCGATTCGAATCGAATGTCTCTGTCCACATTTCTCAAATCTACTTTGTGTGGAATCGTATACCGTGGGTGTATACTACCAAAGTAATTCGCATCGTGAGACGTGCATAAATCTATGCTAGCGTCACCGGAAGAATGGCTGCGCAACGATTGTGCAAAGCGGTCCCGTATGTCATCAAAAGAAGTGAAGACTCTAGGATGTTCTGTATCTGGATGAACGGCTTTTGAATCATGCGAAAGACCCCCCTCCATTATAGTACCGTCACATAGACTGCTGTACAACCACTTGTCCCGCATCCTCGTCATCCGTTGGCATATGCTCCTTCGTAACAAATCCTTTTTCTCGAAGTATCAAGTAAACCATGTTATTCATTTCATCGGGATAATTGCAATATGATAATCCTTTCCTGATAGTTGCGAAAATACTATTGCTCTTCCGTGGAAACCCTGGAGATTTTCCAATGAGTTGATAGTTTGTAGTTGCAACAGCTGAATTTAACCTTGAAAAGTCAAAATACATACTTGAACTTGGGCCTGGTTAACATTCTTTGGAAGACAGTATACAGATGCTAGTCCGGCTCCAGAAATCGGAAAGATACTGCCCTGGTCAGCGTGGGTTATAAAGCAAATGACGGGCTGATTGTGACGAGATGACAAGCCCTTCTATTGCACAGCCTTATCCTTCATTCCGTGGAGTTTTACTAGGAGAATATATTAAGGTGCGTGTTCACCCGAGCAGCGTTTTCGTCCCAATCCCGGAGTATTGAATGACTTATCCATTAGCATCTTTGAAATCAGAGCTTATCTCAATTCTCGACAAGAACATTTCTTCATGAGCGAAAAGCGTCAGAGAGCTTTTACAGCTTGTATGGAGGCTCGGACAGTGCAAATGATACATGTCACATGCTGCTCTCTACCTCATATCGACAAAGAAGTTTGGGTTCTGTAGTAGGCGATAGAAGCTTCCTTGATATCCTCGAAGTCTTTCCGTAGCTTGTGATGCCCTATGGTAGGTAACCTTAGATGCCAATGCAAACGTTTTCGATCCTGGCTAAGCTCGAATTGTCTCTGCTTCATCTTGAGCTGTAGAGAGATATTGTTGATCCTATATCAATACCCCATCTGTTGCCTTTGTTGAAGTTGGTATTATTATACTTTTATATGATGCGCTTCCTATTAAAGGGTTGGCTCGACCACGAATAATTTGATGTTTTTTGTATCGGTTGCGTGAAAATCTAGAAGTTTACGTCGTAGATTTGATGCCAGCAATGAAGTCATACCTATCCTTGTAATGCGTGTGGATAATGTCCTCCTGGCCTGCAAAGGCAGTATGCTATCTAGTAATTCTCCATGCGGCGTGATTCAGCTTGAAAATTGTCAACACAACCAATTGGAAGACCTGGAATTTGGCTGATGGTGCTGTGGAGAGTTCGACTATCTTTGATACTTTGATGCTTTGATGTTTTCATGCTTTGATACTTTGATACTTCGATATTTTGGTACTTTAGCCTGATATTTCGACGGACTTGTTTGCACAGAGATCCGTTTGCCCAGTTAAATTCTATAACCTCTTTCTCCCACTTCGAATATTGATCTCGGTGCGAGAACTTAAGAACTTTGCTGAGGAGTAATTGGTATATTGCAACATGGGCGTAGTGTACTACTTTTCAGCAGCTGATGATACCAACATACTGACGAACTTTTCTTGATCGACCTGTTAAGAGATCATGGGAATGGCTACTAGTAGGCACGAAAGTTTGACGTGTTGAGCCTTAAACCAAGTAAAGAGTCAATTCTACCGGCGAACGATATTTTCGTGGCTGAAAGAATAACAATCGTTAATTGGCGAAAAGATTTGAAATCAATGGCAGGCTCTGTTTAGTCTCGCTGTACTGCACAATGATCCGGCGCCCGTATCATATCATCGTGAGTAACTGGTAACATATGAATATTTTGCTATTAATGATATGTTGAAGCTCATCAGTACCAAGTATTCTCTTTCTCTCTTCCGGGACAAAATTCTTAACGCTGCTTCAGGAATACACCAATGGTAAGCAACTTTGAGCGCAAGTAATCATGCATTCTCCGTCGAGAATTTACCTTGTTTAGTGGCATCTCAAACGAATGGATGATTCTGCCATTCGGCACTGATGATTCGGGTTCATGTGGTAGACTTTGATGCCTATTTCTAATCTATGCCACGCTCAGTCTTGGTTGCATCTTAATTGAAAATTTCCGCAAACCTGAGCCCAAAACTTGATTAAATCAGTAGCTTGTTGAGAGGTAATCGTATTACTTTAGCTGATTCTAATGAACTTGTTCTCATCCTCCGATATGACCTTCAAGCCACGTGGAAAAGCGTGAGATGCATTCCGTCCTCAGTTATTCTAGCAAGAAGCTGCTTTCGGCGTTGTTGTAAGGCAAAATCATAGTATTGAAGACGAGATATAGGAACATTTAAGCCATCGATGTTCATTATCAACCCCAACTCTTTTCCCGTTGTAGCTGAATATCTGCGTTCTACCAATTTCGGCTCTTTGTTTTGGTACTTCTCTGCCACAATTCCAGCATTTCGGCTCTTTGTTTTGGTACGTCTCTTCCGCAGTTCCAGCATTTTTGGCTGTTTTGGTACTTTTTTGCCGCAGTTCCAGCATTTCGATGAAGGACATGTTCTTGGTGGAGGTTTCATCAATGCTCAGAAGCTGGGGGCACAAATCACCGTCGACGGCTTTTAGCTGTCCATGTCATTGGAATCAAAATCACCAAGAACTTCGTTCTGGTTGACTAGCTTCAAGGTAGGTGATATCAGTGCCTTTTAAACTCTTCGAAGCTAACATTTTTTGGAAAGAACTAAGGCATGTATCTAAATAGGCTTCGTTGATAATGAAGCGGAAGGCTTCACATAAGAGTGCTTTGCAAAGATCACCAAGTGACGATAGCTTCGCTGGCAGTCCAAGGACATAGTGATGAGCCTGCATGCATTTGCAAAGTCTTGGGAAAGTTGAAGCTGCAAAGTCAAAAGGCCTAGATCGGAGAAGGTAAATTGAAATACCAGAATCAAAAGCCTGGTCCCATCCACGCAAAACCATTGGCACATATCGCATGATGTTACGGACAATAAGCTTTAACCCCCACACCACATCAACAACCGTTGTTCTTTACAGATGCTACTGAGACTTTCACGGGTTCGTTGAAAAGCAGGCTACTTGCATGCCTTCTTTTCCTGTGGCTGGTTCATCAACAACGAAGACCTTTGACAAGCTCAAATCTTGTCCCACGATCCCTCAAAAATCTCCTCAGTGGTCCACTACGTCATGGCATTGACGTCGTCCTCCTATCGTGGTTTGTAAGAGGCGAAGGATTACCACAGCTGCTCCCGATAAAACCCTAGACTTGTCGGCCAGGTGTTTTCCTATGGCAGCCTCGGCCTGTTTTCTGATCGCAACCTCGCCCTTCTTCTTTGCTCCTTGATGGTACATTGAGCGCTTCAACGCAGTTGAGGGCGCACGAGGATGAATTTGGCAATGGTTCTACTGAAGCAGGTGTGACAAAATCCTCTGAATCTTTTCTTTCACTTGCAAGCCGTCAGTTACTTGATCCATGATCTAGCCACTTAGTTGCGTGAAATACCAAGTTTGTAGGCAGAGAAAATCTTGTCGAATTTGATATGTAGTCCTTTCAAGTATTTTGCTGATCTAACATTTCCGCTTCTGCGTGAGTTATAGATGCATTCAAATTTACACGAACACCTCTGGTCCTGCTAGATAGGCCTTGTCTAATCTTTACCCATAAGTAAATAAGAGACCAGCATCTCTCAAACTTCATCCAGTCCTCTCTATCTTTCAGCCATGTGAAGCTGGCTTAAATAGTTCGTGAGATCGCCACCACTTGCTTCCCCGAAGTGGAGCTCCGTTCCAAATGTGTAGTTGTTCCAATGCTGATTTCATTAAATTCTGATTTCATTGGTATTTTCCAAATTGTGTCCAGCGTCAGCTCCTCCTGCAAGTGTTCTAGTTCTATAGGTTCATCAAAAGTGAGTATAGTATTTTGCCGAACATCGTATCAGAACTGAACTTTGCAGTCGTCTCCACAGTTCTAAGAGGAAGACTTTCAAGAAAAGTATTCCAACTAAGGGCATCCACAATCCATATTCGCTTCGAGTTGAGGAGAGTCAAGTTCAAGTCAATATCAACGATGTTTTTTTCGCCTTTGATGTTTGGCTGAGTTGAACCCAACAAAGGTTTCCTGCCATAAGTACCATTTTCTTTGGAGTTTAGTGTTGGTATCACTTCGGTGATACTACTCGCATAGTACTATTATAGTATGTGTGAGTTTTCTGTGATGATTTTCTTATCTTGAATCGCTCTTGCAAAATTCCGAATCAACAAATAGCACTTAAAACCTCGGTGTCGGGAGACGGAAGTCTGTCACTATACGTAAATACACGTAACCCCGCTCAAGATATTCATCGTTTTGCCTGGATGCTGAAAGCATGGTTCTTGTTTTCCTTACTACTGCAACCACAACCCAGGTCTCTGGAATCAAATTAAACCAAAATGGCGTACCCTTGCGTAGCTAGCCACAGTGATGAACTGATTTTTTCAAAAAATGAACTATATTGAATATTATCAGAGGCTTTCACGCGGCCACGAGCATGTTATTTCCATTGCAGATGGAACCCAACAACATTGACATGAGTATGCCGACGGGAAGTTCAACTTCGCAGCCATAGCATAATCGCATTTCCATAACAGCGTCCTAAGGCTTGAGTGTATGCTAGACGAGCCTGTTTTGCGGATCGATACGAAGAGCATCAAATGTTTGAAGTATTTCAGTGAGAATAAACATTGTCGAAGCCAAGTTTAAGTAACGTGAGACCGACTATTTTATCGGGAAGCAAAATAAATTCATGGGCTAAGACCACTCTTGCGCGAGCACAGCAACCGTAAATAGAAATTTTTGTTGGGATGGAAAGCCTAGGTCACGGTGTGCCGCGTATCTGACGTTCTGGGGCGATTTCCAAAACCAGTATGCGCCTGTGGGACTGAATTTCGAGTATCTTCAGCTTTTTGATTCAAACATTTATCCTCTTCGGAAATGTGTCCCGTAGGATTCTCGGATCCCCGTAATGAATGACGTTGTAGCTCTGTGGGCTTTTGTATCGTCACCGAGTTCAATGGTTTCATAGCATTTGACTCTTTCTTGGAATGCACTTAATGGCCCTGAATGGCCGCCTGGTATCCTCCTTCCTAGAGATGCAAGGCTTCAATTCTTCATCCCAACGTCTACTAGACCTAGAGGTGATAAGGGGCGTCGTTTTGATGTTGTGCGGCGCTAGGGTTCTTCCGAAATGAAGACATCAAGCGTCAACTAGACATGACTTGTCGTATTTCGCTGTGAAGTAAGCGCATTGCGTCGACTATCTGGTCGAGATTATTTTTGTGTAGTTAGATCCAATTCAAAAACTTTTCTCTCCTTTGTATGTAGTAGTATGTATCTCGAAGTCTTTCCATTTCTTGATTGTAATATTTTCACCTGAAATGTGTACCGCTATGACTGTACCGTCGCATTCAAAAGATCCACCAGGATCAATTGATGATTTCCGCTGCTACTGATTTCTTCAAACAGCAGAGCTCTGTGTTGAAGCTCCGCGCGGTGCATAATAGGTCCCCCTGATGAAATCGAGATTATATGCAATCTCTTGCAACCTCTTTACCTTAATGGACCATAACTGCATTCCACGAGATTCAAATGCCTCCGTAGGCCCAATTCCAAGCTCTAAGCTCTACCACAAAGTTCGACTTGTGTGTGTCCGACAAAGTGCCGAATTCGTATTTTTGCTTTTCGAAGCAGTGAAATACTCGCCAACAACCACCATCAACACTAACTTGAGATGATAAACAATATTAGCTGCAGCTTCAGAGAACAGAAGGTGCTTTGTTGCATGCAGTTGGTATTGGCTGGAAGCAAAGGTTCAAGAACGAGGTTCTAGGGGTCTACTGCCTAGAGACATTACTAGTTAGTCAAGGACGGCCAGGTGTGGTCTTAGAAGACAATGTCTAAATTACTTACGGACACATATTACTGGTGAAGAGATTTCCGTTTTTTTCAGGGTAGTAGTGAAATGAGCAGGTTGTACTTGACTTCGACTTGCATAGCCTAATCGCTCAATTCATCTATTGGGCTCGTGCCTCTAGTTTTGGGCGGAGACACTCCTCCGGCTATCCTTTCCATAGGGCGGCAGAGCCACAACTGCATTCAGCATCTGATCCTTCTCTTCCAGTTATTCCTGTGGAAGTTCGATATGGAAGTTTGAGAATAGAAGCATTCACACGCCTTGCTCCACAGGAGCTACATATCCAGTTGAACCGTCTTCAACTCTGTTTTCTCTTCTTCCTTCCCCAATGCTTAATTGTCATCGGACTAATAATGACTCTCTCATCATATAGCCATGTCATGACTGCCTGAACAGGTCAAAGGGTAGTGCTATTCGCCTTTAGCTATGCATTACCACGCCAACTAGTGCTGCGCCAGCTACTGAAAACTTTTCATGGCGCATGGCAGAATCCATGAAATTATGCATCATTGAATGCCACTTTTCTCAACAAGAGTTCACTTTCGCAATTGTCTCGTCATCGAAGCTAGGTGAACTATCCTTCATGGTGGCGTGTTATTGTTGTCTTAGCTGTCTGTTTATACCCTTCCAAGCTTCTTCTCTTCTTCTCTAATTGCAACTTTCGATGAGTTTGCCACAGCTTAACCAGATGTTATGCACGAGGCTGACCAGCATCATTCCTTGGGATTTTTTCGCTGTATTGCGTCTAGCAGGTGCAGGAACACATGGATCGGAGAGCATGGTCGGTGAAACCAGATATGAGGTAATATGCGGGTAGGTCCATCATCAGCTAAATTTTTTTGTCTGTCCACCTTTCGTACGAAATTAGCTCCTATTCCAACACTTGTTAGCACCAGCACGCTGTAGTTCAAGATGCTCCTTCCTTACCACTGTTTCCACAACCATGACTCGCCACTATTGACTAATGAATGATTTCTGACAGTACACTATAAGTGACAAATTTGGGATATGTTTGTTTTCCTTGTCTGAGTTGGTTGTTTGTCAGGAATACAAGACTGGTCCTTCCATTGATCGATGTTGAGCCCGCAGCTCATCGCATGTCTAATTAAATCTCCTAAAGGTCCTTATTTGCGGCTGAGCTCCGGAAGGATAAGGCAAGGAGCAGCCGAGGAAAAGAAAAGAGCTAGTCGTAGTAAGAATGAATGGAATCTTATCATAATCGCACATTATCTCGCCAAAGTTGACTTTGGTTGGAATCGTGGTTGGATGCAACTCGCCGATAGTACAAGGTAACCTCTTGAGTTCATAGCACGACGTGATTTAGAAAAGCCAAAAAATCGGGAAACACGAACTGCACCACAAGAACACTTCTCGAGCCAGTGTAGCCAACAACTGACGCATTCCAGAAGGTAGTTTCTCCATGGCAAAAGGCCTGAACACGCTAGCTTCTCATGTTAGTATTAATAGTCAAAGAATTAGAGCGCGTTGCTATCATAGCAGACGAGTGAAGAACGAAGGTTACGAAACCAAATGATGTCAAGCAAGGCTAAAACTTACCACTAATTACACTTGTCAACCACTATTGAGTTCTCATGGAATCCTATGATTGTGGTGCCAATTCGTAAGTGGAGGAGAAAACCATTGCCATCATGACAGCCGAAGCAAAGAAAATAGTTCATTGGAAGGAAGTTTGTCATGATGCCAAAAATTGAAAAAATTTGGCGATATATAGCGAAACTACCCTACGACAGAAGAGGAATGAGTGAGACTGAGAGAAGAGAAAGGGTTCTCGAGACAGAAGACTTGTATATGTTTCCCATAGTCCAAAGTGCTGTCAAAAAAATAAGAGAAAAAGGCTTTACACTTTGTGGACGCGGGTCTCTGCTGCAAGCCTCATCAATTTGCATACAGGTGGAGATAACAGAATTTGACACCCAAAAGATCTTAAGAGGATTAAACGCACTCCGCTGTCCTGCTTCGCCATTTTTTTCGCCGACATCAAGGACTTACATCTAACGGGACATTACAGCATTTGGCACAAAACAAACATACCACACAGCAGTCAACTGCTCCATAGTTCCTGACATGTATTGATGACAACACGGCAAAATCATGCACATATCGGATTGGCGGAAAGGTACGTTTCCGAAAGTAGCGTGCATTAAAGGAGTTTCAAAACATAAACGACATTTCCGTCACCTCCGCATACACAACCAGAATATGAACAAACGAAATAAATCCCCTCGTGGTATCATCAATCTATTCCCCATCTAGCTAGGTAAAGTACACATGCGTATGTCTTACAGAATCAACCTCCCTGGCTCCTTCTCCAAGATAAGCTTGAATCTCTGCATGAAAACTGATGCAGTCTCCATATCAGTTTCTGGGATATTTACCCAAAACTCGTTTTCCTCAACAGGCTCCGGTTTTGGTACCGAGCGTTTAAGCGGTGCCTTTTTCGTGACGCCGGATAAGAGATCGTAAATATCGACATCGTTGTTCTGTTTGGGTGATTGTGAAGCCTGGACAATTTGGCGAAATGCGACGCCGCTCTCAGGTATGAAGCTCCCTCTAACACCATTCACTGGACTAACTTTGTCAAGTCCGAGGATGGAATCGAAGAGTTCATCTGGTGTTGGCTTGTAGTTCTTTGGGCGGGGGAGGTCATCATTAGCGATATCTGTAGCGCGCTCGATGAATGTTGAGAGAGGGATATGTACACCAAGTGTAGACTGTATTCTTTGTTGGACCTCCAAGGCTGCCTTCATGGAGATTGTATGGGCTACACGATGGAATGTGATTGGTTTTGGTGCTGGCGCATCCTTCTTGGCAGATTTAACTGCTTTGGGAGGGGCAATCTTGATATTGCTTAGGTCGAGGTGGGAGAGTTTTGCAATCTTTTGCGAAAGTTCGGTGGGATATGAGGATGATATTGAGCCCAAATATGCTAGAACATCTCCTTTCAATAGGCGATTATTAGGTCCACTAGGAATCATCTTTTCAATATCAGATGCATTTAATCCACGTTCATGAATCAAATGTTCGACTGAAGGAAGGAGAGGATATGTTTGTTTCTTTACTTTTCCAGAAGACTTCTTGGCAGGAGCAGCAGTCTCTGCGGAAGGCTTGGAGGTAGGAGGAGCTTCGGCTTGCGATTCCGAGGACTTTGCTGGGGTTGGCTTTGAAGCCTCTTCTTTTGGCGATGGAGGGGCAGCACTATCTTCAGCTGGTATTTCCAACGAACTCAGATCATCTCCAGATTCGGCAAGAACACCAATCCTTGTGCCGACTTTAATTCCCTTACTACCATCTCCCATTGTAATCTTTGCCATGATACCATCATCCTGAGCTTCCACATCCATTGAAGCCTTGTCCGTTTCGATCTCGAGTAAGACATCACCGGCCGAAAATGAATCCCCTTCCTTAACATTCCACTTTGCGATATTTCCTTCTGTCATTGTAGGAGAAAGCGCCGGCATGGTAAAGTTCTGAGCAGCTAAGCATGCCGCAGAAGTTCTGAGTCCTATCCTCATCAAATATTAATGTCCCATCCTCAACCTAAAATTTATCGGAAGTAAATACTGACCTCTGGCAGTCGCATCTTGTCGCAATCCCCTAGCAGTAAGTCTAGCTGATACACGACAAGCTGTCGCAAAAGATGCCATATCGACCTTCGCAAATACGAAACTCAATTGGAAGTTTTATGAATAAATAGGTGAAGACGAAGATATTCTCGAGATGTTGAGATCAACAAATGGGATATTTCGGGAGGGCATCACGCTAGGTCAATTGACAGGGATGAATAATTTCACCGAACCTCCGATCATTAATTTTTCCCGTCCCGAACTTGAAGGTTTTGGGTCCCGATTCCATTTGATGAGCTTCGTTCTCAAGGTATGGTATGTTTTACTTTGAGTTGTATATTTGCGAAATTCATGGGTAATTGCTAATACTTTTCAGATGTCCGCATTTTCAAGGGGGTGTATTAAGTTACATTCCATGAGCTTAAACTCATCCCGAACCTTCCTCTTCACAGCCCAAAAGCCATGTCCAAATCCTCGATTCTTTACCTCGACATCATTATGTCGCTCCACAGCGAGGAAGCCAATGGCACTGCCAACATCCAAGGCAAAATCAAAACAAAAGCCTCAGCAAAAACTTCCGCTTAATGCCAAATCAAAGGTCGCAACACAAATCCAACCTCCTACATTAGTTGCCGCAGAACCATTGCGCTCTCCAAAACCCCTCAATTATCACAGTTATGCCGATATCTTGGCTGCAAAACCACATACCACAATCCTCTACCAAGCTCCATCACATACTGGATATATAGTAACCTCTTACTTAGCTGGAACCTTTCTGCTTGGGTTCGCCGGACTCACTTGTACGTTTTCCTAGTCCATTGGGACCCGACATGTACCCCTCCAGAAAGCCCCCACTAACCTCTCTCCTGACCATACAGTCTGGAATAACTACGTTCATATCCCTGCCGACATTGCCGTATGGGTTCCTTATGCTTTCGCTGGCATATCCTTTCTTCTAGCTGCTTGTGGAGGTTATGTCATACTGTCTCCTGCTGGTCTTATAAAATCTATAACTGCCGTCCCTGCCAAATTATGTGCTCATCCTCCAAAAGTTGATGCACCACTATATGTAGAAGTTGCTCTTAAAAAGGTCATTCCTATCCCATTTATGCCTCCGCGCATCCTAACTCTACCACCCTCTTCCCTCCATCTTACAAGTCATCTCTATCACGCCAGAACTCCCGCCGAAGAAAGAGCATGGCATAAGCTAGTCGAAGAAAAGAAGAGGGAGTTAGCGGAATATGATAGAACGCATATTATTGGAAGAGGAACACGGAAGATTTCAGTGGGTATATTTGAGTTAGTTAGGGCATTTGGGAGATGCTGGACTAGGGATGGATTTATACCAGTACGGATTACCGAAAGAGGAATGGGAAGAGTGTTGAAGTTAGATGGAGAGGCAGGGTGGGCACAGGATGGAGGA
This sequence comes from Sclerotinia minor, assembly GCA_025389075.1. NCBI lineage: Eukaryota > Fungi > Ascomycota > Leotiomycetes > Helotiales > Sclerotiniaceae > Sclerotinia > Sclerotinia minor. The sequence continues at coordinate 531,290 of QRFH01000013.1, read as the reverse complement.
AGGGCCTTGGAGAAGATTATAAAAGTTCAAGACTCTAAGAGAGTGGGGTTTTAGATCCATGTGGTATTAGGGGAGAATAGCCGAGAAGTCGCTTCGCTTAGGGGATCAGGCAATATAGCTATGAAGGGTATTTGTACAATACAAAAGTATCACCAGCATACCAACATTTTAGCAAAAGATTGTAATTTACTATACAACTACCATCTACTAGTCAAAGATTCAGGCTTCTGTCAACCTTCAAAAACAGTCATATGAAAACTTAAGAGATACCATTATAAGTATATGATATTCAGTATCTGCAAGAAGCAAATCAGAAGTAAGAAGCGCGACAACTCCATAAGAAAATTCCAAGCCAGCTCCCTAGAGTATCAATAAAACTGATAGCACATACGAAAACAATCCATGGGAAGGAGAACGGATAATAAATATTGATATCTTCTACTCTGGAACTCAAAGTTCTTCAATACTCATCCAAAAGGAGGTATTTATATATCCCAATCTCCATACTCAACATTCCCTGATTACCATTCAATAGAACTCATGTTGAGAGCTTCGAATCAAATAAGATCAGGAAATGGACAATTGTACTATTCTCTTGAAGGATTTCAATGACATTTTTAAAATTCGAGTAATTTCGTTGTGAATGTGTAAAAAGAGGATTTCGGGAAGGGCCAAATATTTCATTTCTCGAAATGAAATGATATAGTTTAAGTTTTATCGACCGGGTTAGATGTTATCTGGATCAGCTCGAAAGTTCTGGAGGGTAGTGTGACAATGTGAGAAAGAAGTAATTAGTTGTGTCTTTTTAGTATTGTCACGCTAATTCCGTCTATTCATCTTTTCACACCTCATCTTATTCCAGCCTTTCTAATCTCTACCCACTAACTAGTCTCATTAATTGCCACTAAAATTATGAATGATATCATAACGAATCCGTGTGCACATCTCTCATCTCTAATCCCTCCTTATTGCCTAGTTTCTCGCTAATATTCTTGATATCATATTCAAGTAAGTTCTAAAACATCAACAAATACACCACTCCAGTCTTATTGACTGCCATCTTATTTCCCCATTTTACTCGTCCATGTAGCTCGCCCTATGTTTAATCTAATCTAACTTAACGTGACACACAAGCTAAACTCCCCGCCTTCGACCCTATATGTTTCAAAGTATTAATAAGATGATGTCACGATGTATTTCTTAAACCTCGCGTACAGAACAGATTCTGGACGTGATACTAAATGCTTCATTAATAATACTAAGACCGCAGATGTTTATTCTCACTTGCAATCCTTATCATCCTGCTATACGCTGCGATGCTGAATATAAATTTTCTCCAGGCGCAGAAATCTGTTGCTGATTGCTCGCCCATACTTGAAAGTCTACGGTAAGTATGCACTTTGTAGATATGCAACAAAACTTACAAATGTTAAACTAGTCTACTAGCCATCAATTGTTGTATAGGGATAATAGATATAGCTGTAGCGTATATAGATTTGTATGAGTTTTGTAGGTACACAAGCACACATTCAAATCTACATCTTGGGTTTTTCCTGTGGTAATCATGCACACTGCAAGTTTGCAGCAAAAGTTATGCTCCTGAAGTGTATACTCCCGTACTACGGCACGTATGGAATTTGTAGATATGCAACAAAACTTCCATTCAAGCCTAGAAATGAGGTATCATCTAAAACTCCAAAACGAGCCTTTAGCTAACCATCTTCATGCATTGGGAATTCTAACCTTATATTGAAGCTCTCGGTGGGTATGTATTTCAAGATCTGCTACAGAATCTAGTTGACTATTAGATCATTGAATACTACTAACTCCATCCTATTGCAAGTACGCTAAGATATTCAACAAAGATAGGATATTCGTCAATTTAGGTCATGAAAGGTCCTGTTATAGGTGAGAATAGTATGCGTACTGTGGTGGGTATGAATTAAAGATATGCAACAAAAAGTTACAATACCGGCTTCAAGTGCAGGATTTGGGGAGTGAGCCCTAGGATATATGCATACAACTATCGTAAATAGTATGATCACACAGCACATAAATGGATTTGAGAATAGGTGGTATGATATCATGTAGAGAATAGTAATTAGATGAATAGATTTGTTTTTGATCAATATAATCAAGGATTATATAATTATATATAGGAAATATAGAGATTATTTAATCGATAATCGTTTAAATTGAGATAGTTAATTAATATAATAAAAGAACAATATGATCAATAGATAATGTATTATCGATCAAATAAAAAAGAGTTCATTGAGTGGTAGTTCTATACGATCACCTCATATGGAATTCATGTGAGTATGTTTGATTTCCGTGACAGCAACCAAAGCCCAGCGTTATCTATCACCGTAGTAAGATCTTACCACGTTATATATGTATTCCAGATATGCAATATGAGTTATTTAAGAATACCTAGGTACTTTAAGCTACGAGCCTAAATATAGAATAATGTTTAAAAATAAAGACTTTAAATTTAACAGTGTCAACATCTGAGGAATAGATATTACTGAGACGATTCCTGAAATTAATCAGCGTTACTATTTATAGAATTTGTTATAATGATTCATTTTAATCTGTAAGATTATTAAACAAATAATGAAATTCAATATATTTATATTAATAAAAGAATTTTTATTTCTAAATATATTATATATATTTTATTTTTTCAGTCTATTTTCAATTATACATTTAATAGTTTTGTTTTAAAAATATAAATATTGATGTATTTTTTTAAAAGTGTTTTTATATTTTATAATAAAATACTTTATCTATATCTATCAAAAACTATTTATAATCTTAAAATAAAAAACTATAATTATTTAATATTTATCTTTTAAAATATTTTACATATAATAAAAATATCAAAATATTGAAATATATTTCTATTATTATAACAAAAATAAATATAAATAAAATCAAATAAATAAATAAATAAATTAAAAACAATTAGAAATAAATCAATAGGAATAATAAAGCCACGAGAAGTTTTTTATATATATAAATAAATTATTTATTATAATTTACTTTATTAAAACATTTTAAACTCGATACAAAAATACAAGATCTTAAAATGCAACAAAACAAAACAAGAAAAGAAAAAAACCCCCCCCCGGAATAAAACAAAATAGAATAAAATGAAACAAAATGAAAAAGAATAGAATAAAAGAAAATAAAAAAATCCAAAAACTCTAACCATAAAAAGAAACTCTGAACTCCTTTCTCTCTAGATATCATATCTTTACTAATATCAAAACCGTAAAAATGCACTTGTCAAAATATCATACTTTCAAAACAACCCTCGTTTTCATTACCCCTCATCATCTTGTAATAAGATTATATATAAACAGAGACAGAAATAAAAAACAAAAGAAAATTATATCAACTAATTTGGAAACTCCTCCTCTCCAAAAAGAAACAGCAAATCAAAATAAGATATCTTTACCCCTCCACACATCTACCTATCTACCTACCACCATAAATACCTACCTACCTACCTATCCATTCAATCCCCCCGATCTGTCATCTCTCATCTCTCATTTCCCCTTCCTACTACAATGTAATCGCGCGCTTGACTTACGACCCGCAGATTCGCATACACATACATACATATGCATACATAGAAAGCAAGCACCAGCACCAGCATAAGAACAACAACACATAACCAACTAACCAACTAACCCCTCCTAACCCCTCCAAACCAAAGCAAATCGAAATCGAATCATCCACCCAAATCTCGCTACTTTTCACCAAATTCTCCTCTTCCCACATACACATACATACACATAAAACATCCACAACCCCAACACCAACACCAATACCAACCAACCAACACATCAGCACCAGTATCATCTCCTGCACGGGGGATTTTCCGGTTGGTCTGGAGAAGTAACATATAAAGTACGTGCAGAAAGTGGCTTGCATAGCTATTGGATACATTTGATATGCAGACCTTTGTCAGCTTTAGACCCTAGACGTTGCGAACGTTGCGGACGTTGTGGACGTTTGCGCTCACCCCACCTTGAGCGCTTGCACTAGGTGATGTATGGATGGATGGATGGATGGATGGATGAATGGTGGCATGGATGGGGATGGGATGACATAGATAATGCAATGTGTTTATGTTTGTGTTTATGCAAATGTATGTATGGATATGGATATGGGTATACTAATACGGATATAGTCAGCAAGTAAGCAAGTAGATAGCCAAGCAAAGCAAAGCAGGCAAGCAAGAACGGATGGAGTAAGAACGCAGGCAAGAAAGATCTGGAGGAAGCAAAGTAGGTACCTAGCTACTGTAAGGTTACGGAGATACATTACAAAAGAGTAGACAGACACGTGACACGAATATGACATAACATGGAAAGAAAAGAAAGAAATGATTCTGCTCATCTGGTCATCGACCTATAAGGTTATGTTATCTTGTATCTAGCTGTGAGGAGTAGAGTAAAATAAGGTAAGTTGAGGGAAATATCCAATATCCAACGTATCTACATATGTAGGTAGGGACTGACGTGGTAGCTACATGCTCTGTATCCACCCAGCAGTTCACTCCGTACTCCATGCACCAGTCCATCCGTAACCTACCAAACTCCATAAACGAAACCCATTCATCCATTAACCGTACAAACCTATAAAAAGACGGAGAAATCCAAGTACCGAACTAAAATATATATACAAGGGCGGGGTTTTAATGAATGCCGGTCTGAACGCCTGTTAGAACAATAAAACATCGTTTTTATTTTTTATGTTTTTAAAATTTGATAATAAATTAATTATTTAATATAGATGATTAATAATCTAAAAAGTTTTATTTCTATGAATTATAACATTTATATATATTGTTATATTATTATACTAATTTATATATAAAAGTATTATTTGAAATAAATTGATATTTTTATTTATTTAAGATTAATATTTATTAAAACTCTATCTTTGTATATATAGAAAACTAATTATTCTTTCAAATTAAGTTTTTGTAAAACGTTATTTTTATTTTAAATAATATTTATATATATATATATATATATAATATAATAATATCCAAATCAATATCAAATATAAATAACTAAACAAAATATATTAAAATATATTAAAAAATAATTATATTTAATATATTTATAAAAACTTCAATTCTGTTAGTATTATTTTGGTGATATTATTCTTAATAGTATTATGATAGTAGTTATAATGATTCTTAATTGATTAATTATTATCTAGTAAAAGAGCCCTCTATTTATATTAAAAGAAAAAGAGATTAAAATAAACTAGTTCTATAGCTTTCTTTCTACACGGTTCTATTCGAAGTGAATGACTGTATCAACAAATTTATTATATTATTATATTAAATAAAAATTAAAATAATAAACTACAAATAATCAAAAAATAATCAATTTTCATTTTTCTAATAAAAAGTAACTAAAATCATTTAAAAATCAATAATTTTTTATAAAAGAATATATTTTAATATTATTTTAAAAGTTATTAAAAATTTATCAAAAACTTCAAAATTTATAATTATTAAAAAAAATAAAAATTTAATCTTTATCTAAATTATTTAAAATACTATTAATAAACTAGAAAAATAATAATATATAAAATTTACCCTTTCGATGTTACTCTAGTATTAGATTTGAGGTTTTTGACGCTGGTGTGTTATGATTTATGCTGTTATGCTGGATGTGGATATTCATCATCTTCTAGAAAGGAAAGAAGAATTTCCTTACTAGGTACTAGATACTAGATACTAGATACTAGATACTATTTACTATTTACTATTTACTATTTACTATTTACTATTTACTATTTACTATTTACTATTTACTATTTACTATTTACTATTTACTATTTACTATTTACTATTTACTATTTACTATTTACTAAGTACTAGGTATGTATAGTAAGTAAGTAAAACAGTCGGTGTGAATGGTAAAGAGAAGAAGCGAGATGGAGATGCCCAAGACATATTTGGAATGATATGTAAGAATTGTTTCGTTCAGATGGATGGATGTTCTTGTAGATTGTACCATGAATGAATCAATATCCTTTCTGTACATAATATCAGATGAACAAATTTACATGTGCCACTTTCAAGTTCATGGTATTTATCTATGTCAGTGTCATCACTGCCATATGTATGGTCTGGTATGATATTGTACACAGTATTTTGATGAGCCTATCAACCAACGTCCAAGTGTCCATCCATCCATCCATCCATGCATTTCTGGAGATGGATGTTTTGGTGGCGGGGTTAATTCCGAGGTCTCTCCAAAAGCTGATACCAAATAAACGCTTTGATATTTTATCCATGTAAGTTTAACTAGATATTGTTAGACGGAGAAAGATAAGATCTTATCTGAACAAGTGAATAAGGTTTGGTGCGGCTTGGTTTGGCTTGTTTCTGCTTACTTACCTTTTCCTTTTCTTTCCTTTCTCTTTCTATTCATAAATCCTCATCCATGTCTATTTCTATTGACGCAAGCAAGCTATTTCCTTCCTCCCTTCTCATCACTCTCGTTTCACCGCTGTCCTTGTAAATACTGTACAGTAGCAAATCTACTTGGGGTATCCGAGAAAAGATTTGATGAATTTTTCCGTAAATGATCATCGAAACTAATCAGTTTCATCTTCGCTTCCCTTTCGCAATTTTAAATCATCATGTTTTGCCTATCTGATTCCCTAGACAACAACCGTTACGCTTGACAAACGATAAGTAACATTATCCGTGAATTAGATAAAATATAAAATTGATTCCTTTCTTCCTTTCGGTTGCTCCGTTAAAGATGTTTTCATCTCCGACATGCTCATTTCGTTTGACAATGTCGTAGTTTTCCATCCCGAAGCATCCGAGACTTGGGAAGAAATATCTTGAAAATATGAGATATGATCAGGAGTATCAAATCTTGAGAGTCACCTGCTTCAGTGGCTCATGATTGGAGAAGCTGTAATTCTTTTTAGGCAGATGAGATGCAAATCCCAAATTTGTGCATATCCTACGCAGTACTCCGTGTGGCTTGTGGAATTTAGATATTCGCGAGGCGCGGCCAAGCTTACAATTTTTGACGGCGCATGTAACACACCTTGATGAGGATTTAGTACCGGTAGCCCTTTTTTTTGAATTTATGACCGGCATATGCTGCGGCCAATATGTTAACCCTTTCGTTTCTTTTGCCTTGGAATTTTCGCCCTTTTATTAGATCATTCATCCGTCCATCCAAATGCAAGAAGGATTTAGAAACAATCGAATGGTTGCAATGGAATCGCCATGGTTGCAATGATTGCAGATGGCTCTAGTCACCACTTCACAATGGCGGGGCTCCTCATGCCGAAAGGCGTCATTCCTATTTGGTTTTCCACTGCTTTTCCACTGCTTTTCTTGTGTCTCTTTGCCCATCGATCATTCGATGGCGTGTGCGTTCATCCACTTTCTTCCATTCGTTATCAATTTTATGGATCAAAGATTTTTAGTGAACCCTTAGTAGACCGTTTGTATGGAGTGATGAAGTGATAAAAATGGCATGACAGGCAAATCAGTCTCATAATTTGAGGAGCTAAGCGCGCTTGACTCTTCAGATAAATCGGAATGTGAGAAGATTTAGAATACTTTCACCTGACCTTCTCACAGGTCATTGAGGCTGAATCTATGTTTCGCATCTTCTCGTATCACCAACGCATTTGGGCTGTGAGTAATGAAACTTTGATAAAATGTGACTGCGGTCAGCATATTCTTAGGAAAGAAAGAGTGTGCCAGTGTGCCATCGGTCGGTTCGACGCGTGAGGATTATGAAAGATATGTGGCGAGGGTAGATTGAAAAATGTGTCTTGCGAAGGAGTCACAACATGCAAAATGGTAAGATACTGTAGCGGTGAAGGAAGAAGGATTCGTAGTGTTGAATGATGCAAGCAATTAGTAGATGAAGATATGATATGAAAAGGGTTGAAGGGAGTTTATGTTGCCGTTTCGGTCGGCTCTTAGCTTTTACCCCAGTCCTTCATTCAGCACCTTGTCCTCTGGCAAGGCGACAGTAGATAAATCTGGTAATGGTTGGTTTGGATCAACGATGTACTTTTGGCACTTGGCGTGACGATCCATCATCATCCATGTACTTTGATTGTTTTCAAAGTAACTTTTAAGTTTGAGGGCTTTTTTTTCTTCATGATGGTTTGTTTCCAAAACTGGGACCCATTCCAGAAAAATGCCAATCATAAACGATAACTCGGGTTTGGAAACTCAAATTCGGAATTGAGGGGCAGGAAAGGAGATTTTCGGGCAAGTATCTTTTCTGGAGACTCGAATAATGTATGTTGTAACTTGTAACTTGTGAGTGATTGTGGGGGGGCATTTGAGACAAAAAGTCGGCTGGCTTGTCTAGGATGACTGTTATTTGTCTTTCCACCGTAAGCCCTGCAAATCATTTTTGCCCAAGAGCCCAGCTGTTCATATTCCCCATAACAATCATTAACAACCCATTAACAACCACCAACACCCATAACACTTCATAGCCATCCATTTAAAAAATTTCATCTGATTTTCCAAGTTGTTGCTCAAGACCTGGTGATCATGACTAGAAAATCTTCCGATGTTTATAAGATCTTGAGTCTTGACCCATTTGGTCTTGATATCCCTCCCCTCATGTATGCTTTGTGACGTCGTCACGGATCATGATGGATGCATTCTGTCGGTACTTCCTCGTCCTTCTTCGCCAGAATGGGTTTGGGTCGTAGAACGTGTTCAAAAAAAGTGACAGCAAGTAAATAAAATAAAGAAATAAAAAATAACTCTCTACCCACTCGTTCATAGATGGATGGATGGATTGAAAAACAAAAAACGTTTGATGGAGGCATCAAGGGACCTTGGAGGGGCGATGGTTCGATTTCCGAAGACAAGGCGTTAAATGAAGAAGATGATGTATGATGTACATGTTACGGATATGCAGCTTGGCAATCTTTGGATATTGGATATTGAATATCAAAGCAGTTTTGGGTAGGATACGAGTAATGAAAGTAGATACCCGATGATGACACCGACGGTGTAAATAGGATAGAATAATTGTAGATCCATGTTGGTTGGTAATTGTTGCTATCTCCGCCGAAAAGGGGAGAATAGGTACTGTATGTGTGTATGGGTGCTGGGTAAGTCGACGATGAGGCCATTCCCAAATCCATACACCGATATCGTATACCGGGATGGATCTTTTTACCGTGAACCAATTTGTTTCTCTATCTTCATCTGAGGTAAAAGCATGTAATTACCCTTTAGATCGATCTTTAGATAGCAAGCAGCAGCCATTAATAAAGCGATCATCAGCAATTACCAGTAACTGGTCAAAGTGTTCTTGCCTAGATAAGGTAATTCCCACTACAGGGTTCACACTACAGCACTGCAGCGCTACAACAGTGCTGTTGATACCTACTGAAAATAGCCCGTGTATCTTTTAAGGGTCTTGTCGACCTTTTACCAATGGTTGTAAGTATCAACCTTGAATATCTGAATATCTACCAAACAGCAAACACTTTATACCTTGCAATAATTATATGTATTAATTATACGCACAGACTTGAGCCACTGAAAATGGGAATATGTGACAATCTACTTTGGAGTTAGGTTGGTTATCCTATCAACAACTCGATCACTACAAAGTTGAACACACCACCTGGGACACATACACACAATACACCATACACACACGAATTTCCCACTCCACAACTTGGAAAACTTCATTGTTCTCTCCCACTCTTCAAATGTAAAATACCTTCTCACCTATTATATCGTCCTACCTTGGTCATCCTCATCACCGCCGTGTTATTTGTATGTACTCGATAATAAGTGCATGGGATTATTTACTGGCTAATACGCAGATCAGAACCCAGAGAAGCAATAAGAAGATTCCCACAAAAAATAATAACATATCCCGCTCTCTCTCTTCTGTGCATACCTGCTGAATGCTGAAAAACTCGATAAAATCAAATCTCAACCCAATCAGGACATCAGGACATCAGTACATCAGTACATACTACATATCATACTACATACTTACTCCATACATCGATACATCAATGCTCCTCCTGTGCTGGCCGGTGCTTGATGCTTGATGATTCTCACCTCTCCACTCCTATCCTATCCTATCCTATCTTGTTTATCTCTCCAACCCCATCTGAACGGACCATCTCTCGCAGTAATTTTTTTTCTTCTCTTTTCTTTTTCTTTTTCCTTTTTTTACCCTCTCCCCCTTGCTAGCCTTCCCGAACTTCCAGTCCTTCCTCTTAATCCCATTACTTTTAATTTTAATCTCGACAGTATCGCACACACGCTACGACCTGATATTGCATCTGGCGTCGCAAACTAGGAAGAACCCTTAAAAGTGCCAGGGAATAGATGCTTGTGAGTGGGTATTTGATCTCATACACCCTTGTCTTACAGCAGTGGAGAATTCCTGTACAACAAAAGAAATTCGACGAACCAACGGCCGACCTCGCTTTGCATATCCTAACGCCTGCATACATTACAATCCATACAGAAGGAAGGCCCTCGAGCCTGGTAACCTATTGGTCCCTCGGAACCTTGGTTTAATACTTCGAAAGCGGCAGAACTTCTCTGTTCAGATATCGTCGTCGCAGAACATAGGGAGAGTCTTATCCTTCTCTTCTCTGTTCGATCTTTTCCCTTTCTTCCCAAAGTCTTGTGAGAGTCTCAGACCTGTGCTGCTCTGCGTGTTCCGCACCACGATAAGAGCGTTGAAGAGGTACGTCGAAAAATTCTCCTATCCGTTTCCGATCCTCGTTCCGAAACACATCCTCTATCATTTGCGGGAGACTTTTCTCTCTTGCGCACCCAAGAGGCGGTGTTCGTAGAATTTGATCTTCAGCGCGTGGAAGACACGGCCGAAGAGCTCCATGGCTTTTTAGGAGATGCTCCAGATGGGATCTCTCCTTCCGATCCATTCAGACACGAGATACTATGTGGTCGTCACACTAAATGAATTGAAACCCATCTAACGACGTCGTGTAATCTGCAGACTGCCCAAGCAATTTCTTTTTCAACACCTCGAGTCGTACTCGTGCCATACTACGAACGTCTACTTTCGAATACAAGGCCCGCTGGTAGCCTGGTTCGAAGCCTCTTTTTTTTCCACCCCCCGTGAAAGGGCTTTACTGTCATAAATCGTGGTGATTGAAACACATGCATCCTTAAAGATGGATACTGAGGATGGACAGTTCTTCATAAAGGTACTTGGGGGAAAACATCTTTCTTTGCAACTCGATCTATCATATCATGGCATGTGCTGATGATTCATTTTATTTGCAGAACTTGGCCCACTTTGTGCGTACACATGAAAAGGCTCTCGCGAATGCTTTGCAACTTCGACGCCAACAAGCTCCTAAACATGGCTCCTCAAACAGCATATCTAGTGTTGTTGGAGGGTCTGCTGTTCCGTCCCCAACAGTGACAAACCAGCCATCATCAGCATCTTCTTCTACGACTTCTAGTACTCTCGCAGCTGCCCTCTCTCTCCCATACCTTACCTTCGCCTCCCATAACATCAAGCCTGCCAAGCTCGCTTTAACACCCCATCATCTATTCTATCTCCTTTCTCGATTTGAAGATCTAGGAGTTCCAGTTGGTCCTATGAATGTGCGGTTAGAGAATCTTCATGCAGATACATCAGCGGCAAACTACGTTTCGTTTTTAAGTCAGTCTCAACGTCCAAAAGGTCGTGGTTCTGACAGTGGATCCATCCACTCCGTGTCAAGTGTGAGAAGTGTAATGTCCGGCATGTCTTCCTTGTGGTCAAATTTTGGCCTTGGATCTGGGAGCGCTGCTGCTCGCACGGAGAAGCAGAAAGCTGCTATTGAAGCTGACTTGAAGTACCTATATTCGGCATTTACCAAAATCCCCTGTCTTAGACTTGCTCCGGATCGTCGCGCACGTTTGATTGAAGGTTATGAAGAATTCCCGTTCGATTCCGCTGTTCCACTGATTGCCTTTAAAAATATTAGTGCTTTGGAAATTAGTGATATCGACATTCGACAGTTCTTCGGCTGGGACAAGCTAGCAGAACAATTGAGATCTTTAACCGTGAAGCGCGCAGGTGTTGATGATCTGGCTGATCTATTGATCAATATTGTGCTGGACGATATTGATAAAAGGAGGCGGCGGTCTTCCAAAGCACAAATGTCACCAACTTCTACCTTCATTCCCGGGTCGAGTCCAAGACGTAGTCCAACAATGCCACATGCAGAGCTCGTGAAATCTAGTTCTGCACCCGGATCACCGGATGATCGCAGCCACCTTATCGATCCAGAAGCAAGAGGGTTGGTACGTTCAGGTTCAGATGTGGCCGAGTTTGGTAAATCTCCAAGCAAGCATGGGCAAAGACCAAGAAGCAATTCTCCTGTTCGGCCACCAAGTTCCCGCACCGGTTCCTCGCATGGTCATCTGCGTGGCTCCTCCTACAAGGTTAAACGGTCTGGTTCCGGGAGTTCGCATTCAAGCATGTCTGATAGTTGGCACAACCCCCGAAACAGCACCTCAAACATGTTGTCCATGGGTGTTTTGCCATCTTCAAAATGGAGATTCTTGAAGCACCTCAGCATTGCAGACAATGGTCTGACGTCTATTTCTGCATCCAGCCTTGCACCCTTAGCTAATACCCTCCATTCCCTCGATCTCTCCTCAAATCTGTTCGCTCAGATCCCTGATTGCTTAGCATCTCTTACTGCATTGCGAGCACTGAATCTATCTAACAACATGATTGAATCCCTTCATTCTCTTACTCGAAACCCCCTACCTGCTATATCCGCTCTCAATTTAAGGTCGAACCGTCTCGTATCGATAGCCGGGATCGAAAGGTTATATCCTTTAGAGAGACTTGATCTCCGTGATAATAAGGTTACTGATCCGACAGAACTTGCCAGGTTGACAGGAATCCCAGATATTCGAGAGATATGGATTAGTGGCAATCCATTTACCAAAACACATAACAACTACAGGACGACAATCTTCAATCTATTCAGACAAACACCGGGATATACCGAGGACATTATGATTGATGCTTATGGACCAGGGTACACAGAAAGGCGGCATTTGGTAGAACGTGTTGCGGAACGACCAGGCGTGCCGGTTGTCAAACCACCTCCTCCAGATTATGGACTGTCCGCTATCGAGGTCAACAAACCAATTATCGAGTATGCAGCTCCGCGGGAACCTGCAGTACTCCGGAAAGAGCGACCGATGCCTGTTGCTGCAACTAGTGAAATCAACACTGGCTCCACAGGTCGAAGAAGAAGGACTCCTAAACGGCGAATCGTAGACCTATCGACTTCGGAAACATCACCGAGCAAGCAAGGAGTCGTTCACAATGTTATGCCAGAAGAACCATTACCACCTATGCCGAGAACAGTATCGGACGGTAGCTACGGCATAAGTCCTGATTTTTCTCCTCGAACTATTCCGACCTATGTCCCTTCAGAACCTCGGCAGGTCCAGAGGCAACCGGACATTCCACGCATCGACACTTCCATATTACCTCGTTTACCTCCAATGCCACCGGTGGAAACGGTACCTTACGAGACAGCAATTAAGCCACTGGCAGTCAAGACTCCGGATACCCCCGATTGGAACATAAGTGGTGAGCTATATCGAAAGAAGATAGAGGCTCTAAGAAATGATGTTGGACAAGGGTGGTTGAGTGTGTTAAGCGAAGAAGGTTGGGAAGCTCAAAAGAAAAATCAGCCCGCTGGATATCAAACCTCCGAATATGACTCAACGGTTACGATGAGATCAGTTCCTACAATCAGGGGAGCTAGCCAACAGACGATACATAGTGGCCGTACCCTGGGTTGAAGAGCGTACGGGGCAAAAGCAAAAGTTCACATACATACAAAACCAGAATGGCTTGATCTCAGTAAAGGACAGGTCAAGTGTTGGGCAGGTAATGTGATTCCTGCGGATGAATAATCATTATCGATATGGATACTGGTTAGGTGAAGAGGAGATGAAAGAAGAGGCACTTGTTTATTTTGATACCCCCACCCCATTCTTCTTTATATTGTTTTTTTGAGAAAATTGATTTGTATCATCGCATGACGAACGACTCTGCTCTTGATTGAAAGAAAATTCTGCATGGAAGGGGCATTTTTTTTATTTTATTTTTCAGGCTCGCACTTTTTTTTATCATCATGGAATACGTGCATAGCGTTCAGGTTGGAGGTCAAGCTGCTGTTTATGTTTTCTTTTATGAACGAATCAATGATGGATTGGAACAGAAATTTTTTCGGCTTCTTCGAGAATGAAATGAATGAATGGAATATGTTACTAGATCTTGAAAAAGGCAATGAAAGGGAACAGTGACGATGAAGAGAGGAATTTCGAGCGAGCCAGAGAAAGCAATGTCATGTTTGTAACATAAAGCTTTTTTATGGATGGAGTTTTAAGGTTGGGGGAAATACTTTCATTTCATCTACCCATGGTTTGATCTTTGCGATGGATGGATGGATGGATGGGTTAGGGCGTTTTGAATCATGAGTAACTAACTGTTGGTCTTGCCTGAAATGGTTTGATCGGGTACTTACCTACCTGGATGGGGAGGGCATTTACATATAGTGGATGTGCTTGGGATCAATCAGGTGATGGGAGGTAGGAGGTGGGAGGTGGAAGGTGGGAGGTTTACGTCTATGCGATATGTTTTAAAAATGGGAAATTTGGGTTTGGGTTGGGAGGGTGATGGGATATGATGGGTTGGGATGGGATGGGATGGGATGGGATGGGATGGGATAGGAGAGGAGAGAAGAGGAGAGGAGAGGAAATGCGAATTAAAAGATGCAGTAGTTTGAATGAGAGATGGATGAGAGATGGATTAATGAATTGAATTGAATGGTTGTTCTTTTGTGATTGTCATGATGATTATGATGTTGATGATGAGATGATGAGATGATGAGATGATGATCTGTCTACGTGGTTTTACATGCATGGATTTTTGTGATGTGAGCTCCTCTGAGGGATATAAGGTTAACCAACTAATCAAATGATCTTTTGAAATAGGAAAAATCTCGGCAAGTCAGTCAGGCAAAATGTGCAGTATGTGCAGTATGACGTCAGCAAGTGCTGTCTATTGCATATTGCATAAGGTTTAACTAATGAACGGTGAGAATTTGGAAGATTATTTTTATAACGGGAGGAATCGGGGAAGCTGGGGATGGAGGTTAATAGTCGGGAGTCGGGAGTTGGGAGTTGGGAGTGTGTGTGATTTATTTGGTGGGGGGATGGGTGTGTTGTGAGGCGATGAGAATGAGAGGATGAGGGAATGAGGGAATGAGGGAATGAGAATGAGGCGAGTGTGGTTCGTGCTCTTTTTGGGGGGGGAGGGGGGGGGAAGGGGGGAGGGAGGGGCGATAGTGGGGTCGATGGTGGGGGAGGGATGATCTTCAGCCTTGTTTTTGGTTATGCTTCCTGGCGGTGAAGGGAGGGGGTGAGGGGTGAGGGCGTGAGGGGGTGAGGAGAGTTGAGTTGGATAGATGAGATGAGATGAGATGAAAGAGGAGGAGGGGAAGAAGTTTGAGTATGATATTATATGGTATGGTATGTGAGGGATAAAGATGGTTAGGAAAGAGTTAGAAAATGTCTGGTGATTTAATTTGATTTGGTATTTGATTTTTTATGTTCTTTTTTTTTTTTTTTTTTTTTTTTGGAGTTCATTTGTTTAATCTTTCTCTTCTTTGAAAGTTTGGAGATTTTTGAACTATTGTTTTGGGATTTTGGATGGTTTTGATGGATGGGGGGGTGGATGGATGGAGGAATGGATGGAGGGATGTAGGGATGTAGGGATGTATAGATTTGGGGTTAAGGGATTGAGGGATTGAGGGATTGGGGATTTGTAGGGTTTTAAGATGTTGTTATTGATGTTGTTGTTGCTGGCTGATGTTGTTGCTGATGTTGTTGCTGATATTGATACTAATATCATTATACTAACCGAGTTAGAGAATTTATAAATATCTTTTTGTATGAGAGATATTAAGAACCGGAGTCAAGTCGGAGTCGATGTTTGAGTATATGAATGGGTATATGATTTGGTTTTGAGAGATTTGGTTTGAAGACTTAGCGTTTGTGAAAGAGTATAAGGTTTGAGGTTTGGTTTGGGGTTATTTGAGTGCGTGGTGGGTATATATATAATTTAGCTTTGGGGTTTTGTTTAAAAAGGATTTCTAGATAATGTTTCAGTAGTGTAAATTCGAAGGAAAAGGAGATTATATATATTTATATAAATATATAAAATATTAAATAAAATAAAAAATAAGTTTTTTATTTTATATTCCGCCCAATTTTTATTCCGGTTGTTTAATTGATTAAAAGTGACAAAATTTAATAATTATTAAAAAAAAACATAACTTAATGAAAATAAATATTTTATAACGTAACTTGACTAGAAGTGGGTCATGTCATGATATGGGTCAAAATCACCCCCTCATTTCTTTATTTTACGCGTTTATTCAACACACAATGGATCGAAAGTCATTAAATCGTAGTGAATCGGAAGATAATATTCAAAAGGCTATAGAAAGTCTAAAAGATAAACAATTTACTTCAATTCGAAGTGCTGCTATTCATTTTAAGATTCCGAAGTCAACCTTAATAAATCGAATGGCCGGACGACAATCACGCTCTCAATCTCACGAATCCTTTCAAAAACTTTCCAACGCGGAAGAGAAGACTCTAGTACGATGGATCTCACGATTGACAGCTGCTGGATACCCTGCAACTCCTGGGTTGTTGAAAGAAATGGCCCAAGAAATTCTGAATCAACGCGTCATTTTCGCGTCATCATCTACCCCTCCATCCTTTCAATCAGATCATATAGGTCAACGATGGATCTATAGATTCTTAGATCGATATCCTAAACTCAAAGGAACTTATTCTCGCAAATTGGAATCTGCAAGGCATAAAGAAGCCACATTTGAAACAATATCAGCGTGGTTTTCAACATATAAACTCAAGAATATATATAATATGGATGAGACAGGATATGCAGTTGGAGAAACAGAATCAACACGTATAATCGTAGATTCTACTCTCAAATTGAATTGGAAGGTTACAGCAGGAAAGCAAGAATGGATAACTGTATTGGAATGTGTTAATGCAGATGGAGGCTCTTTACCTCCCATGATCATTTTCAAGGCTCAGAATAAAATTGGTATTTCTCAACAAGCAATAGTGGATGGACTTCTAATAGTCATGGCTTGGAATGGATACGTAAGGTTTTTGAGCCAGAATCTCAAAAAATATCAGGTGATCAGCCTCGATTATTGATTATGGATGGTCATTCCAGTCATATTACAGGAAGTTTGATTGCTTTCTGTATTGGAAAGGAGATTGATCTTCTTATTCTACCATCTCATTGCTCGCATCTACTTCGGCCATTGGATGTTGGAGTGTATGGGCCAATGAAGCGATATCATGCCCAAGAGGTTGATCGATACTCTCGAGCAGGAATACAACGAATACAACGAACTGATTGGGTACAGCTTTTTCAGAAGATAAGAGAAAAAGGTCTTACTTATCAAAATATCAAAAGCGGATGGAAAGGGGCAGGTTTGAATCCATTTAGTCCTCGTCAAGTTCTGAATAATCTTCCAGCCCCGCTTTTGCCACTACCTTCCACTCCAAATACACCATCAAATCCAGAAGATCTAGATCTTTCTTTACTTAATAGCTCTCCCCCAAATGATATTGAGCTACGACAAGCAAATCAGATATTCAATTCAGCTTTATCTGCTAATAATCTGCCTACTTCTCCCGTACAGAGATATGCAAAGCGAATTACTCATCGGATTGAAAGCTTAAATGCTGAAAATGCTATTCTTCGAAAGGAACTTCAAGAGCATAAAGAGTTACTTGAGACACGAAAGAAAGGAAAAAATGGAAAGAGAATAAAATTAAAAGGTGAATTTGTATTTAGTACTGAGGAAGTATTGAAAATTATCGAGGAGGCTGAACAGACACCTTTTACTAAAACGACGACGTGGTAGACCATCCAAGCGTCAAATTGATCAGGTAGAAGAGGAGATGGAAGAAGAAGAGGATAGTGATAGTTCAGTTGGATCAGTGATAGTTGTAGATCACCCTGTAGCATATAGGACAAGGTCAAATAGGAAAATATGATTTTTGTGACCCATATCATGACATGACCCACTTCTAGTCAAGTTACGTTATATAATTATTATATTTATATTTATAAATAGATTTAAAGATTTAAGATTTTTTATAATTTATAAATTGAAATATTAAAAATCAAAGTAGAGATTCTCAATTAATATATTATATATAATATATCAAAGTCTTGAATAATTTTTAATAAAACAATGAAAAACTTATTATAAAAAAAAAAACTAATTTTTATATTAATATAATTAATAAATAAAATAATCAATTAATAATAAATAATAATTCTAACCTATTTTTTCTAATAAATTGTTTTTTTTTTATTTGTTATAAGTCAAAATTTGAAAAGGTTGCAATTTATTTTGTATAGTTTCATATCTTTTAAATTTTATATCAATGACGCTTTTTAAACAGATTTAATAGAACTCATAAACCTCAATCGTGTGGCTCCGACCACGTAACCCAAGTTACCACTCTAGTGAACCGAGGGGCGCGAGATCTGGTGCAGCACCATTACCGAGTGCGGGACTCAGATTTATGCCAACTTAACGGGCTAATGGCAAATAGGCTTGCTCATATGAAAGGATTGGATATAAAAACCAAAGAGCAAATCGATCAATGTGTCCATGAGCTCACTGGCGCGTTGGAAGACTCCATTCGGATAGCTGGCAGACTTGACCGCAAGACAGGCAGAGCATCACCTTGGTGGACAGAGAAGTGCGCAGAGGCTCACCGCGAGCACGTACAAGCAAGGAACAGCTTGGAACCGGACCGAAGGATGAGAGCTGCGCACACATTGCGTAACACAGTCCGTAAGGCAAAGAAGGACTACTGGGCAATGCGCTTGGATGGAGTAAAGGACGACAAGGAACTGTACCAGGTCATTGGGTGGCATAAGCTCACCCCGGAGAATACTATGAAGGCTCCTCCGTTGATTATCGATGGACGAGAATACGTTGATACCAAAGAGAAGGCCAGTGCGCTGTTCACTGCGGTGCTCGATCGATTCAAAGCCGATGACGATTTGCCTGACGACCCCTTGGAAGGCAGCACGCAACGGGGCCAACTTCCGTGGAAGAGAAGGATTACCAAAGAGGAGGTCGAGAAACATGTGATCGGTGTTTCAAGCACGTCGCCGGGGGTAGACCGGGCTACGGTCCGACTGCTCAAAGCATGCTGGGATAGTGTCAAAGCACTAATCCACGAGATATATAACTCCTGCTTAGCACTAAGTTACTATCCGGATGCTTGGAAACTTGCTGAGGTGGTCATGCTGCCCAAAGTCGGGAAGAAGGACAAGACATCTCCGCGATCATGGAGGCCCATAGCTCTGATCTCTTGCATAGCCAAGGGGCTCGAGAGATACATAGGCAGTCAAATCTCATGGACCGCGCTACGGCACAACGTGGTCAGCTCACAGCACTGCGGAGCGCTTCCCAAGAGGTCAGGCATAGATCTACTGGCCGCTTTCACACATGAGGCAGAGCTTGCACTTGACGCAGGGAAAATAGTGTCACTAGTGACTATGGACGTACAAGGTGCTTTTGATGCTCTGCTCAAGAGACGGCTGCTCAAACGGATGCTGAAACAAGGATGGCCCGCCTCACTTCTCAGGATGATAGACTCGTTTCTCACAGGAAGACGAGTCAGGATCAGGCTGGAAGGGGTCATAACGAAGGAGTATCCGGTAGCCTGTGGGACTCCTCAGGGCTCTCCACTATCCCCAATTTTGTACATGCTGTACCTGGCTGAGCTTCTCAACCAAGATAAAGACACACAGTTCGGGTATGCAGATGATATCAGTATTTTTCACTGTTCAAAGGACTTTTCTACCAATGTGAAGGTCCTACAACGACGCGTCCGGAAAATCATCAAGTGGGGTGAAGATAACAAAATCTCATTCGCGCCCGAAAAGTTTGAGCTACTCCACATAACTCGGAGGCACACAACCGACAACCCGCCGTTGGTAGTCAACCGGGATTTGGTAATCACCCCTGTCCCAATTGCAACCACTGCGAAAACGACACCAACACTGCGATGGCTAGGGGTGTACTTTGACAGACGACTGTCCTTCTTACAACATGTCAAAGAGCGAACGACCAAAGCTATGAAGGTGTCTGCTCACATCAGGTCGATTGCAAGAACGGTTCATGGGCCGCCAGCGTCATATCTAAGGAAAGCAGTGATCACTTGCGTGCTTCCGGTAGCGCTCTATGGAACCGAGGTTTGGTACGCAGGCATGACCAAGCCCGGTTTAGGTCAACACGGGCCTGATCGCTCCATGGGCATGAAAGCACATTTGAAGCTGATAGACAAGGTCATCAACACTGCCGCACGAGGCACGATACCAGTATACAAGACCACGCCGATAGTCGCGTTGATCAAGGAAGCAGGTCTCCCCTCAGGGTGGGTGGCGTTGGAGAAGGCCAAGCTCAGGTTCGCCCTCCGGCTCCAGACAGTCGACTTTAGAAACCCTTTGGTAAGGCGGCTTGAACCCATCATCAGGAGAGCGGGGAAGAGGGCAGGCACTCCGAAAAGCCCTACAACTAGACTACAGCGACTTGGACGCCTAATCCCTGAGACGGAGAGGCCCCAACTGCTCAGGCCACATTTCTCGCGTGAATGTCGGACCAACCCTACGAAAGGATTTTCCAAAGAGGAGGCCGCGCTGGCGTTCAAAGAATGGTGGCCGCAGTTACCGTCCGAGGATTACACGATCTTCTCGGACGGATCAGAACGATGGGTCGATAGCCAGCACCATGTTGGGTACGGCTACGCGATATACCATGGCAGGCAGAGAGTAGCAGCTGGGAAAGGTCAGATCCACGAGACCTCACATGTGTTCGACGCGGAAGCGATCGGAGCGTGGCGTGGGCTCGAGCACCTGCTCAACCTGACCACGGACCAGCCCTCTGGCAAGATATGGCTCTGCATCGATAGCACCTCCGTCATATGGTGCATGAGAGGTAATGCCCCGACCACGTCACAGTGGGCCTTCCGCAAGTGCCACAGAGCGATGGCAAAACACGACATAGAAGCTAAATGGTCACCTGGACACATGGGGATCGAAGGCAACGAAGAGGCAGACCGCCTGGCGAATGATGGAGCAGTGGGCATGATGGATCGAGGCCTAGCTAACACCCCCTACGGTAAGTGGGGTGCGCTCATTCTACAGAGAACTCTGTACTCAGGCGGAGGACTGCTGGTGGGGGGAAGCTAGGACTACGCTATCTAGCACCTACTCAGCATGGCATCCTTCATACAGCACAAGAGAGCCCAGGGAATTGTCACTGCCAAGGGGCGTGCTGCATCGACTGTTAGCAATGCGAACGGGGCACGGCGACTTCGCAGACTACCACCGCCGGTTCAAGCACGGGGACAACCAGCTGAGATGCACCTGTGGGCAAGAGAAAGAACCCTTCCACTTTTTCAAATGCCCCATCAACAATGAGACACGTGGTCAGTGGCCAACTGCACCACGAAGCGCCATCACCACCACCTGGCAGACGATCATGTATATCCACAAGCTTCTACGTGCTCCAGACACGTTCGCAGAGCTCTTGCGGGTCTCAAAGTTCTATACCCAAGTATGCCCACTGTACTGACCCTGTGCCACCCCTCAAAATCCCTCTCTTCCCCTCGCTCAAAAGCAGAGCACAACACGCCACAATCCACTTGACTTCTCCAACTGGGCTATCCGACAACTTAGCTCTTCCCCTCTCTACATTTCACTAAAAACACACACTGGTGTGCAAACACTGACGCCTAGCTAACCAAATGGCGTCCCCCCTCACTCCCCACCCTCTAGCTACAGAATGGGAATGTATAAAGATAGGCCTTGCGAGCCCTTCCACACGCACTTATAAAATAACAGTCACACACACTCGCCACAACTGAGTGGACAGGGCGTTCACGCAAAGGGACGAACAGTCCCCTTCTCAGATGCTAAATTGTTAATTAAGGAGGTCAACAGCTGTCTGTAGTTAATCCCCTTAGCTTAGCACGTCTAAATACCCCTCGGGAGGTCAGAGTAGACGTTAATCACAATAATAATAATAATAATAATAATAAACCTCAATCGACCAGATACTTTCTCAGCATCTGTAGCTTCAACTAGTACAGTATAAAAAATTATTGGGCGCATATATACACATCTGCAGGACACCTCCTGCATTAGCTAGTTTATCATCACCTTTGTCAAATCAAAACGCCTCCCTGTCTTTAGAGTTACAAAACCTACATATGATGACCGAGTGCACTCGAACTCATTCATCAGCTCATCAACTTCCTCGCCACAAATCTGTTTAATATTCTTTCTATGCTACTAACGATACTTACTAGCATAACTCTCTTCAATGCTCAACAGGTACTGATGACCCACTCCCAAGTTACAGTTATAAACTCACCTACTTTCCTCTTAATCAATAAGTCTAATTCAAATTTTATTAAATTTTATTCATCGGCCGTTGAAATATTAATAGGTAAAAATCACGATTTTTGGTGTAAGAAGGTGGTCCATATTAGTTGTGGTCCAAAAGTAGAGTAAGATCTTACTAGACTTATATGTGATATTATTGAGCGGTTCTGTGTAGATCTAACCAACCATATAATTTCTTAGAACCTGATAATAATGTGCTTATCTAATCTCGTGAAATTATAAACTGACTGTTCAGACGGTTATTTATACAAAGTACAGCAAGATTATTGGATACCATCCCAGAAACCATTCCTCAAACAAACCTAGGCTTCATATACCCGTAGAAGTCCATTCTTCCTAGCTTCTCGTATATTTTGTTCTGTACAGCTGTAGACAAGGTTCAGATAGACAGTCGCTATCATGTTTTCATAATCATATAAGATATGTTCAAGGGCTGATCATGGCTGTGAAATCTTACATAGTAACTAGGCGTATAAAATGCAAGAATAAAAACTTAAAAGACTAATAAGTTTATTAGAAGAGTCCTTGAGTATATTAATATTTCGAACTATAGGATGTAAGTCTTATTAAGTTTTTTATATATAGTTTTAAGACTAAATATACAACCTAAGAATAATTAGATTTTAACTTATGGATTTATATAGAAACTAACCTAGCTCTATTGTCGTCTAATTAATTTGAATCAATAACAATATATTTTTCTTGAAATGGAATAAAAATATAGATTTAAATTCTCAATTCTGTTTAAATAGTTATTAAACTAATTATTAATAACTGAAAATGACGATTTTGATATGAAAAGATAAACGAAAAAAAGGCTGGCCGAAAAAAGAGGTACTAGACTTAATGAATCTCTAATTTAAATTTCAATTGATTTAATTCATTGGTTGTTGAAATTTCAAATAGGTGAAAATCGTCATTTTTGATGTAAAAGGGTGATCCGAAAGGGGGGTGGTCCAAAGGTAGATACTAGACTTATAGTTTAATACAATTATAAACCTACTGTTTAACTCGTGAATTGTTTACAATATTGCAAGACTATTGAACACAGCGGGAGTTTTCGTGCTCGGCGTGGATGATACAGCAGCTAACAGAAATGGAGCTCATGTTTTTGGTGCCGTAGAAATATTTGCTCATTTTGGGATTATTAATACTTTAAAATCACTGAAAGCGCAGTATCTGTCGTTTGGAACCGAAAATTTATGATTGAGGTCGTAAATAGCATGAAAAAGCTCTTGTAATGGCTCTTTGAGAGAGGAAAAAGAGTAATATTGAGATGCTTGAGAGTTTATAGATTTCATAGTGCTGTCAATGAGACGCCTTCGATATTCCGACTCGGGTTATCTACCTACTAGTACGGCCTGATTAGGCGTTGAATATATTTAAAGTAACCAATTTATTTTAACATTGGAAGCTTGCGTCTGGTATACTGGCCCGTACAATTGATATCCTATCTCCACTTGTGGGCTCTGGGTCGTTCTGCTCTAAAGACAGTGCTGTAATGGAGACACTTACCTCTAACCACAATCTTATACAGGTGAAAATACTCAAGAGTGTGCCAGAATGCAAAGAGAGGCAAGTGGGCCTAATAGCAAACGATTACAATAAGTTATTTAAAGGGCCAACAAGTTGGTAGCGCTTGTTCCTCTATTAAACAGGATTACATGACTAACGTGACATTTCGTGACACTTCCTATGACTTTAAAATTCCAAGATTCTGACAGCTCCGAAGAGCCTAGGCTATCCTTCATAGAATTGCACTTGATTGGGAAACTTCATTTGATTATGATTGCCGGAATCAACGTAGATTTCAAACCTAGATGTCTCAGGTCAAGGTCTCTTTCATCTAAAGCTCGAAGGCCTTAGCTACAAATTCCATAGATTCTTGTTCATAATGGCGTTCATACAACAGTCGGTCCTCTGACCGAGATGCATCTGTTCTGACAAATACAATCAATTGTTTTGGGCGCATTGCAACGTTAAACGTGGAGCCTCATCGTAGTAGTAACCTGGGAAGATCAACGTGAAAGTGTAAAGATCGTACGGGTACTTGAACGGCTGTCGGAATTCATGCAATTCCTGAGTTTAGGTTTCCCAATCTAAGTCTTTCCCTTGGCTTACTCTTCCTCTTCCCGGAACCTATTCAAGGGAATAAAGTTATCTAGACTTGACCAATCGCTGGATTCCAGATATTCCTCAAGTCCAGGTCTCTCCCATGCTTTATGTCTCCTTCTTTTCGAAGAAGTCTTATTACTACGGATGCTGGATCATCTTGACTTTGACAATCACTGGCACCAGTATATTATCAGGGCTATGTCTTTTTACCTCATCAATGTTCTTCCCTTGGGAAAGACTCATCACCAACTATCCCTGCACCGGGTATTTAAACTGCTGTTGCTTCAGTACAGGTGCCTGCGAAGCTCTTTCTTTCTCCACAAGACACTTGTCTGTAGATTTCTATCGGATGACAAATTTGAACATTGTAAGCATTAGAACACCTATGATTAATGAACGTTCCGTTGTTAAATTCAAATTGAACATTGAGAGATAGCTGTAGAGTACTTGAATACATGTTCGTCCCAATGAGATTGATATTCAATTTATTTTATATAACGTAACGTATGGGGAGCTCGTGCATATGGGGAGCTCGTGCATTTTGCCCCACCACCCTACCAAAAACTACTTATAATCGACTACAATACAGCTTCCAGTAGAATCTGAATCAGTAGAATCACTTAGTACCTCTTCCTCTTCCTCATCCTCTTCTACCTCTTCAATAGGCCTTTTACGTGGCCGTCCCCGTAGCTTTTTTGCGACCGGTCTCTTTTCAGCCTCCCGAGCGATTTTCAATACTTCAGTAGTACTGAAGACAAATTGGCCCTGCAATCTAACCCTCTTGCCCTTTTTATGAGTCTTTCGTTGATTGAGTATCGCTCTCTGTTCTTCAAGTTCCTTTCGAATCACTATAAGTTCGGCATTCTGCTTTTCGAGTAGCTGGGTTACCCGTCTCGCATATCGACGGGTTGGACTTGCAGCAGGCTCGTTACTTGCTAGAGCTGAATTAAATACTGAGTTTGCTTCCCGGAGTTCTGTTCCATCAGGAGGAGAGCTTTTCAACACTGAGAGGTCTAGCTGAGGGGTTTTTCTTGGTCGCTGGGGGGTAATAGGTTGAGGCTGAAAGGGTACAGGTAGCTGATTAAGCACTCTACCACTACAAAACGGGACTAAACCAGCGCCTCTCCATCCGCTACGTATATTCTCGATAGATAAGGCCTTTTTACGGATAGTTTGGTATAGTATCACCCATTCTGCCCGCTGGAATCGCGTGATGCCAGTGCGGACAAGCCGATCGATCTCAAGCGCGTGGTATTTCTTCATTGGGCCAAACACCCCTACATCTAGCGGTTGGAGCAAGTGGGAGCAGTGGGAAGGTAGAATAAGGAGGTCGATGTTGTTGTCGATACAGAAACTGATCATATTGCCAGTTATATGGCTGGAATGGCCATCTGCAATGAGTAGTCGTGGTTTGTCTCCAGACTTTTGTCGAGATTCAGGCTCAAATACAGTCCGCAACCACTCAAATCCATGACTGTCTGAAGTCCAACCGCTGTTACTTGTTGAGAATCTCCAATACGCTGGCACTTCTTGTGGTATCCAGCTTGAATTGGTGTTTTTGGCTTTGAATATAACCATGGGTGGGAGAGCCCCACCAGCAGCATCGACACACTCAATTGCAGTTATCCATTCTTGCCGTCCAGGTGTAGCCTTCCAGCTAGATTTCTGAGTAGAATCGACTATTATACGCGTAGATTGGGTGGTTCCTACCGCGAATCCCGTCTCGTCCATGTTATAGACGTTCTGGAGTTCGTACTTCTGTTCAGCAAAACGCGACCGGAACGCACTAAACCACTGGGAGATCTTATCGTATGTAGCCCCTTGTTGTCTTGCCGACTCTAATTGTCTAGAATACGTTCCCTTTAGTATAGGGTATCGATTTAAGAACCGGTAGAGCCATTCGTGGCCAATTGGAGGTAGTTGAGTACGCTGAGGATGTAAGGAGGGGCTAAGCTTGACGCGTCCCTGGCGAATTTGTTCAGCTGTTTCTATGACCAACGCAGGAGTTGCTGGATATCCAGTACTGGTAAGACGTGTAATCCATCGTTCTAGGGTCTTTTCTTCCGCGTTTGATAGTATTTGGGCCTCCTCATGGGCTGTTGCGTTAGTTTTCCGTCCAGCCATTCGGTCACGTAGTGTTTGAACTGGAACTTGAAAATGGAGTGCTGTAGCCCGAATCGACTTAAACTCTTTCCTTTTCCAGCTAGTTATTGCCTTCTGCATATCCTCTTCGGTATACACTTTAGCAGTTGCTTTTTTATAGCCCATTGTGGGTGGTTGTAGGGATTAGTAGGTAGGGTGGTAGGGCAAAATGCACGAGCTCCCCATATGCACGAGCTCCCCATACGTTACGTTAATATTTGCATAACCTTACTCGAGTACGAAGAAGAAAAGAAATAAACAGCACAACAGCCTTCAATACCTGGGTATTCGATGACAGATCAAACGATCAGTCCTTCGAGTTGAAAGGTATGTAAAAATCTAGATCCTTTGATTTACTATAGATCAAATATCCCACTGTGATTAAAATATGATTGATTTTATAATGTTGAATGCTACACCAACGTTATTCGTATGCAATTCATCTATCTATTCTGCCGACTTTTACTTTCACCGCCTTGCTCTGAGATACGTTGCGGCCTTAGGGAAAAAAGAGCTCTAACCCTTTCCAGTTTATTTTCCCACACGAACTTGTATGAAATTATCGCTATCGTAATTTTTGTTAAGGAAACCTACACCCACTTCGATTGTCCATCAAAGTCGGAGTACCTACCCAGCCCTGGACAATTTTAGTTGGCAGGAAACGACTTAGTTTGATTTGTTGCAAAGATAAAAAAATTTGTCTTTGAAGATATTGATACAGATTATCGCATCGCATCAACACAAGCACAAGAGCGCTGCCCAGCATGCCGCCGCCTCCACATCAAAAACCTGAGAATGTCCTCAAGCGCGCCCATGAATTAATGGGTGTTGGACAGTCTCAGGCAGCTTTGGTCTTGCTTCACGAACATGTAACTTCTAAAAGATCAAGAAATGCCCCCATTACTTCATTAGAGCCTGTTATGCTCTTATTGGTGGAACAGTCCGTCGAACAAAAGAAAGGAAAACTCGCAAAGGACGCTTTATACCAATACAAGAATATCAGTCAAAACACCAACGTTGGAACAATCGAGGTAAGCAGAGGTGGCACTTTCGCACGTGTGCGAAGCTGATAAATTCCATTTAGCTCGTTCTCAAGAAGTTCATCGAGTTGGCCGAAGAAAAAGTCAAGACTGCACAAGCAAAGGCCGATGAGGTTCAATCATCATTAGATACAACAGCAGCAACCGCAAGTGTCGATGATTTGGAAGCTACCGAAACCCCGGAGTCTATCCTTTTGTCAACAGTATCAGGCGAACAGTCCAGAGATCGTACCGATCGTGCAATCGTGACACCATGGTTGAAGTTTTTGTGGGAGACATACAGAACCGTCCTCGATATTCTCCGAAACAATGCCAGATTGGAGATTATGTACCAGAGCACGGCTATGCAAGCATTCGAATTCTGTCAAAAATACACCAGAAAGACCGAGTTCCGTCGATTGTGCGAATTGCTTAGAAACCATGTTCAAACTGCTGCGAAGTACTCCGCACAGATGCATGCCATCAATCTCAACGACCCAGATACCCTTCAACGCCATCTCGAGACCCGTTTTCAACAATTGAATGTGGCAGTCGGGCTTGAGTTATGGCAAGAGGCTTTCAGAAGTGTTGAGGATATTCACACCTTGCTCAGCCTCAGCAAGCGGCCCCCCAAGAATGTGATGATGGCCAACTATTATGAGAAGTTAACCAGAATCTTTTTGGTTGGTGAGAACTATCTCTTCCATGCTGCTGCATGGTCAAGGTACTATAACCTTCTCCGTCAGTCCGCTCAAATGGTTGCAGCCGGTCAAAGCAAGAAATCAGACAACCCAGCAACCTCTGAGGCCGACCTTTCCAAGGCTGCTTCATTTGTTCTCTTGTCCGCCCTCGCCATCCCTGTGATTAGTACATCTAGATCCCGCGGTGCTTTGATCGATGTTGATGAGCAAAAGAAGAATAAGAACTCCCGTCTTACTCACCTTCTCGGTATGGGTCAAGCTCCTACTCGTGCTGTTCTTTTCAAGGATGCCATGAGCAAGGGTCTTCTCAAGCGTGCTCGCCCTGAAATCCGTGAGCTCTATAACATCCTCGAAGTTGATTTCCATCCTCTTTCAATTTGCCAGAAGATCTCCCCAATTCTGTCTCAAATTGGTGCTGATGCTGAGATGGAGAAATATGTCCTTCCTCTTCAACAAGTCATCTTGACCAGACTTTTCCAACAACTTTCTCAAGTGTACGAAACCGTTGATCTCAACTTCGTCGAGAACCTCGCCAAATTCCCAGAGCCATTCCAAGTAACCAGGGAAACGATCGAGAAGTTCATCATGAACGGTAACAAGAAGGGTGATCTTGCCATCAGAATGGATCACGCTACTGGTGTTCTCAGCTTCGATACTGATGTCTTCTCTTCTACTAAGGCGATCCATGCTGGATCTGCTGCTGGATCTGCTGAGACTGAAACTACGTCTGTTCAAAGACTCCAAAACACTCCTTCCGAAATTGTACGAACGCAACTTACACGTCTTGCCAAGGCTTTGTTCATCACTTGCCAATATGTTGATCCTTCTCTGAACGAAGCCAGAATCAAATCTCGTGATGAAGCATACGCAAGAGCTAAAGCCGGTGCCGATGAAGAACACAAGGAGACGTTGAAACGAAAGGAGACCATCCAGAAGCGAAAGGAGGAAGCATCCGAGATTCAATCTCGCAAAGAGAAGGAAGAAGCCACCCGAAAGCGCATCAAGGCTGCACAACTCCAAGAAGCCGAGGACAAGCGACTTGAAGCTGAACAAAAGAAGCGTGAGGATGATCGTCTCAAGGCCGAATTGGAACGTGTCCGAAAAGCGGAGCTTCAAAAGCAAATTGATGATCTCAAGATTGGCAACAAGGCTCTTGACATCGACCTTGATGATTTGGACAACCTTGATGGCAACAAACTTCGTGCCATGAAATTGGCCCAACTCGAGCGTGAGAAAAATGATACCAACGAAAAGTTGAGAATTACCGGTAAACGTATCGATCATCTCGAGAGAGCTTTCAGAAAGGAGGAAGCAAAGAAGCTACCTGCAGATTACGAGGCACAAAGGCAACGTGATCTGGCTGCCTATGAGAAGACTAAGGCTCAAACCTTGAAGGATGCCGAAGCTAAACACGCTGAAAACGTCGCCTTGAAACACCGATTGGCCAGATTAGTCTCTCATTACGAATCTTTCCGTGACGATATCGCCGAGCGCAGACACGAAGAATTCGATAAGCGTCGTCGCGATGCCGAGAAGGAACTTGAGAAGCAAGTCGCACTACGTAGAAAGGATTTCAAGGAGCGAAAGATTCGCGAGAAGAGAGAACGTGAAGAGCAAGAGAGAAAGCTTCGGGAGGAAGAAGAACGTGCTCAAAAGGAGAAAGCTGAGAAGGATGAAAGGGAGGAGAAGAGAAAGGCCGAGTTCGCACAGCTCAAGGCCATACGTGAGAAGGAGAGGCAGGAGGCATTGGAGATAGCTGCTCTACAAGAGCGTAGAGCTGAGGAGGCGTCAAAGAGAAGAGCTGAGGAGAAGGCAAGAGGCGGTCCTGTTCGTGGCGCTCCTATCGAAAGATCGGACTCCACCGGAGAAAGGCGAGCCCCTCTTGCTCTTGCTGGTGCCAGTGGAAAGATCAACTGGAGAGAAAAGGAGAAACTCCGTGCCGAGGGCAAGGAAGTTCCATCTGACGCTCCCCCTGCGCCTCGCCCGGCACCAAGTGTGGAACGTACCAGTTCCACTGGAGAAAGACGGGCACCTCTTGCTCTTGCTGGCTCTGGTGCTAAGGCAGGCTGGAGAGAAAGAGAAGCAGCCAAGGGAGCAGCTGGTGGCCCAAGTCCATCGAGCAGAAGTGAGGAAAAGAGTAGTGATGCTCCCCCGGCTAAACCTGCTGCTGGTGGCAAATGGGTTCCTCCACATCTTCGTAAAGCTTGAGTCCTTGATTTCGTTTCATGTAATTAGTTCAGACAGAATGAGAAGCGAACAATTGTTATATCTTGATGCTTTTATGACATTTTATATAACGTAACTTGACTAGAAGTGGGTCATGTCATGATATGGGTCAGGTACCTTTACACCAAATTTTGTATGTAAAGGTACTTAGAACGACTTTTATATCTCTAGAAACACTAGAGATATAGTTTCAATATTTTGCAGTATGATATATTCAATATAAATATTTAATATGATAAAGTATTATATAGAGATGAAATTGTTTAATAAAGATATTAAAGTTTCTTTCAAATTTTCAATTTTGCCTAACAAAAATTAGTATGGGAATTTTTAAAATCGTATTAATTCAAGAACAAGATTCTCAACAATTGTTTTATAACTTGAATACTATATTTCTATTAGATATTAAACCAAATTATCAAAGGTTTAAATTTTATCTTTAATATTTGTAGAGTTATAAAAAGTCGCTCTAAGTACCTTTATATACAAAATTTGGTGTAAAGGTACCTGACCCATATCATGACATGACCCA
Source organism: Sclerotinia minor (assembly GCA_025389075.1). Taxonomy (NCBI): domain Eukaryota; kingdom Fungi; phylum Ascomycota; class Leotiomycetes; order Helotiales; family Sclerotiniaceae; genus Sclerotinia; species Sclerotinia minor. Next base: position 499,942 of record QRFH01000013.1, on the reverse strand, counting down.
CTTCTAGTCAAGTTACGTTAGTAGAAAGTTTATTTTATTTATTTTATCAAAGTTTTCGTTTTTCATTGTTTTGTGTACGGTTTGTTACTGTAGGTTGCGATTAGAGTCCTCTATGCTTTGTGTCTTTTGGAGGATGATTAGAATAATTAAGAATTGGAAAGATCGCTAACCATAATTATACCATGTCTGGGGAGATGTGTGCCACTATTCAAGGTCGTGTCTTTGAAGTAGCACATTTAGTTTCAAAAGCCGAGACCGTTGTCCTATGTCATATAAGTGTTTGATGGAGACTCATATCATGAATGATACTCGGTGTACTATATTTACCTACAATTTAGATTACTTGAATGTTATCGTATATACACTGGTATTCGAGCACATTCTGCTTTGAACCATAGAACGGAGTCGTCTATGTTTACACAAGAATGGTCTACGCAATATATTGCGTATCATTATACTTGCATACTGTGTTTCCTGCGGCTCCTACCTGTTGGAAATGAAAAGATCGAAGATATTAGTAGCATGACGCGTGTGGGAGCTTTTGAGGGCAACAGTACTGAACTTCAATTTTCCTCGCCTTCCTTTAAACCTGGCTACAGATGAACATTGCGACGATGATTTACCTTCTCCATGACATATAGAGTGTCAATTACATTATTCTCTGGCTTTAAGTGTTCTAAATGTTTTAGTTGCCATTCTTAGAGCTACACGTCACTACTCGACTTCTACATCGAACGGTCTATAGCTTAAAACATGATACAAATGGAGGGATATACGTTGAAGAGATTTCTTCATACAAATTCAAATTCAGATGGATTTGGGCGCCTGTTATTGGCATTGCTGTTGTCACCGTAGCTTCTTTAATGTTCCGGCGAATAAAAGCGACTGTATCAAAATTATAGTAGTTCAAAAATCGAATATAACTTTTCAGTAACATTGATTGAAACTAATTGTAAAAGAAAATATTATTGTTATATTGGACATTTATAAGTCTGTCAAATTTGAAACGAAAAATATTGAACAATCAAATTTACATTTGAATTTCGAGATGATTTAGTTTTGATGCCTAGGCTTCGATGTGGAAATGCAGTCAAGTTTTGAGGCTCATTGAATAATTACCCGGTTGAGTGCTTGGAGTGTCATCTTATTTTCTCCTTCCTCATTGGATTTCAGCCGTCGGAAATTTTTGACTCTAGGTAATTGTAGTATCCGAACCAATAAAAATAGTTGAGATTCTTCTTAGTAAGCCGCCGTTGCTACATTTGGATGCGCTGACGACGTGGGACTCACAGACGTCGAGCCATTTTTTATCACTTCTTCGTGATATCATGCACTTCCCCGTTTGGGTAACTCGGAGAAGATGCTCTGCCAGGCCTGTCAGAAGATATTTTCTTATAGTCAAATTTTGGGCCAAGATTATTCGAGGATTATGCCCTATAGAGAGCCACATCATTCCTCTTTGCAACTATACATCGACGCTTCAAACTCTGGCTGTTGGATCTGCTATAAAATACTGGCATTTTTGAATGAGAATGAATCATTTAAGAGACGCGTTTTGCAGCCCAGTTCGGAGCTTTTTACACGTTGGTCCTTATATATCAGTCGAGGCCTTCGCGACTGGGAGCTTAGTTTTTCGTTTTCGGATGCCTATGGAACCTCTTGCGAAATATTAATAATGCCACACAACAGTATGTGGCTTACAGACAAAAATGAACTCTGCTTATGACTAAATTATATATCTAGGGTTCTTAGATCTCCCTTTCTGCCGTTATGCTTCGATCGCAGGTGTTAGCACGGTGTCAGACGCTGCACTGGCGCAAGCTACCGCGTGGTATCAACATTATTTATCAGAACACGAGGCTTGTAGAGATAGGTTGACGTCTACACAGTGCATGCCAACTAGACTTCTTCGAATCAGTGAAGATCAGACGTATATCAGGCTTATCATATCCAAAGAAGAGATGGCCAAAGAAGAATTAGCTAAAGACTCGCACTATTCGACTTTAAGCTATTGCTAGGGAAATTCAGATATTTTAAAGCTCACAGCTTCGAACCTTGACAACTTCAAGGCCGGTATCCCTCTCAGACTGCTCCCCAAGACGTTTACCGAGGCCATATCTGTCACTAGAAAAATGTCTATTCCTTACCTATGGATAGACTCACTATGTATCATACAAGACTCTGTTGCCGATTGGCAGGCCGAATCTGCTTTGATGGCAGATGTCTATGGAAACAGTAGTCTGAACATTATGGCTACAGCCTCCAAAGACAGCCATGAGGGCCTTTCTCGGGTTCGAAACCCGGTGTTGGATCCGTGTCTAGCATTGCAAACTGAATGGCTAGATGCTACAAACAATCTAATCTACTTGCCCGACACCCCGTTCTGGAACCGAACAATGAGCACTGCACCAATATTAAAGCGAGGGTGGGTTCTACAAGAACATATCTTGTCACCTCGTTCGCTACATTTTTGTGAAAATCAGCTATTATGGGAATGTAGGGAGATGGATGCTTGCGAAATGTTTCCGGAAGGGCTACCACGAAAACTTCATTCTCACCTTTCAAAAGTCAAGTTGAAAAGATTTTCTTTCGACGAAATATATAGAGACCGAGTGAGGAGCGAGGACGTAGGGATGTGGAGAAAAGTCTAGCTTATGATAGATGGAAAGACTGGCTTTCTCTTTACAGTCAAACACATCTAACCAAAGATTCGGACAAACTAGTTGCTTGCAGTGCCCTCGCCAAGCACACAAGGGCAGTTGTGAATGATATGTACGTTGCAGGCCTTTGGAGAGCTAATTTTGTCGAGGAACTTCTTTGGGAGGTCCGGGAAGGTTCACGTCCAAGACAATATCGAGCACCGAGCTGGTCCTGGGCCTCGGTCGATGGTCACCTTTCCAATTTGCGTTCCCACAAAGAGTGGCTGGTCATGTACCAAATTGAAATTGATTCGGTGCAAGTTACACCGGCCTCTGATATAGATGACACGGGATCCATATTAGATGGATATTTTCGAGCAAGAGGACTACTCATTCAAGATACGATTGTCAAATCTAGTAGGGGAGCCTACAAGCTACTCATAAATGGTCTTGTTTGGATAAATTGGTGTGTAGATGTACACACGCTACTAAAAAAAGAAGAAATTTCAGTAATAATCCTTCCTATCTTGTCAAATGGCGGTCCGAAAGATTCTTACCTTCCCTCGCGCTATAGAGCTTCACTCCTTGAGGAGAGATCGGGGTCCCCAAATGGCTTTTATACACGTATAGGGATCATGGATTTTGTTGATTTATACGGAATGTTTCAAAGCCGGGCGAGTGTCAAAAAGTCTGTACGCCACAAGTTATGGTCCCTGTGGAAGCACGGCAGTTCAGCTTCTACGTTATACAAGCCGCTGTACAATTGGAAAGACACGAAGTTATGGTGGGGATGGGATAAGAGTTTGTATCTAGCAGATTCACCTGGATCTTTTGTGGTTTATTGAAGGGACCGGTCGAATGTAAAATTCTGCGGAATGGGGAATATAATAGCCAAGGGGGAAAAGTATACTGGACAAGCTCCTTTACACTTTGAGGCTGGTGATGTAAGGTTGGCATTGGAAATATACTGCGTGTGGGCTTGACACTTTTCATTTTGGTTTTGGTCGATATTCATTAATTTCCTAACGAAGATGATCACTTATATATAACGATATAAATACCATTGGCATGTCGCATGGTCGGCGTAGTCTTTGGCTATAGCTAGTTAGACTAAATTGATTATGGATTTACTACTATTAATATATAACAATGTGTATATATATAGATAACTATATTACTATTGTTCATCTATAAAGTCTTATATTGAAAAGTATTAAAAAATAATTGAGTTAATAATTATAAAATAAAATAATATTATTATTATTATTAATCATATTTAAAAACTTTTAAGAATATTAAAATATATAAATAAATTATTAAAAGATTGGGTGGAAGAGGCCTCTATATTGACTATATTACTACGCGTGTAGGCATCTTTTTCTCCTCTTGGTATCCTCGGAGGGGACCAATATGCCTGCTTATGGTTCGTCTAATCTAGCCTGTTTTAGGTAACCGTATTACTAATCACGACACGTGATTAGTACCGGTAACTTCTATTCCTTTTAACATAAATCTTATATAAAATATTTTTAAATATTTTTAAATATTCAATTATATTTTTTTTTATAAATATAATTTTGAAAACTTTAATAATAAAACTTATATAACTTTTAACAACAATTAATTATATATAACTTTCATTAACTTTATAGATTTTATATACTATATATTTTTAACTGGCATTATATATAGAGGAGAGTTTGACTTTTGCCGGCCATATTAAAGCGTTGTAAGGAGTGAGGTATATATAGACTAGTGGCGGAGAAGAGCGGACTTTTCTACGGAATTTAACCACGTGATACAGTAAAGTAGATTGGTACTTACTAAGTGAGAGAGGAGTACCGTAATTGTAATTGATCGTACGAAGGTAAAATTCTCTGAAGAATACAAGACAATAATAAACAAACCTTCCTGTCGATACCTACTTACCTACCTACCACACCAATTTATTACTATTTCACCATTCGCTTCTTATTAATATTTTATATTATCTATTATCCTTATTTAAACCATACCTGTTTGCCTGACTCCTCTCCTTCTTCTCTTACACCTTTGAAAGCTTAAACGGGAAATAGCGAACCGACATACCGATTCTTTTCAGAATTCCAAATTAAACTTCCGTCCATACCTGAGTTCTCGACCTCTAAGCCATCCATCACCAGAAGGTTCAAACCACAAGCAAACAATACCACTCCTTACCCCATACACGACAAACAACATCTATCAAAAGACAAGACGACCAGTTCAGTTCAATTCAATTCAATCCGATACTGTACCAATCAATTTCTAATTGTAATCAACGACCAGAGGCTTGTTGGTGTGTATGCTTTTGATCTATTTACTCTCGACTCTTCTGCTTCTCCTTATCGTGTCGCAAGACAAGTTGAACTAATTTCCCACTCCAGCTCTCTCTCAACCACCACATCGACCACCATCAACCACATCTACGCCCATAAACATGCCTCAAGGTTACTCATCTCGCGACGTGGGCGACCCATCGCAAATCAAAAAGAATAAACAATCCATGGCAGATCTCAAATTAAGACGCCTTACTGAATTGAACAATCGTCTACGAGAAGATTTGGAACGCGAAAGGATCCCGGTTTCTCAAGCTGCCAAGAGGTAATCCACTCCTCTCCTCTTTGAATTCCTCGACATTCAAATGAATATCAATCACTAATGCGCGATGCTCATTTAGTATCATCCAATACACCAGTCAGACAAAAGATTTTATGGTTCCGTCAATTTGGGGCACGGTTGATAAGAAGGATGATCCATATGCGCCGCAGCAAAGTGGTGGATGTTGTTTGGTGATGTAGGAAAAGGACAGAAGCATCAAGATAAATCGAAATGGAAAGCATACGAACGACCGACAACGACCACTCATAATTTCATCAATCACTCAATTCATAAATCCATCCACTTACACCAATTTCGATACCGATCCTTACAAAATCACGTACATCACCACAGAGGACAGAGGGAGGTAGCAGACCAGAATAAAGGGCGTTATCACGGGGCGTATTGGGAAACATTCACTTTCAGCCTTCTTCGACATTATTTCCATAAAGCCAAATGTCTCTTCTTGGACCTTCCCCTTACAGGCCTGTTTTACCGGAAGCAAAGAGACGCATTAGCATATTTCACCAATTGGGGGTATATTTTCACTATCAACGGGGCACGGCAGCGAGCGGGTTTCTTTCGATTCGATTGTATCTGCAATCGTGTATCTGCGTGTGCGATGTTCGAGACTTTCTTGATGAAATGAAAGGCAGGATAAAGTCAAAAAGGAAGATGAGAGAGGAGAACGGGAAAAGGGAAAAGGAAGCATGTAATAATTTTTTTTTCGTTTCTGTTCGTAGTAGTTACACCTTTTTCCCTCAACCCTTCGCACATAGGTGTGCCCTTTACATGAACTTCTTTGTGCATAGGATTATTCAATGGAGATCATTGGGAGGGTATATTTTTTTTTACGAGGACAGCTTCTCTTTTTAATGCATTTGTGATATTGTATCTACCTATCTATCTAATGAATTATGAGTGAGGTTTACCGGGTGCGATATTTGAATAGAAAGACATATATATATATGCTTATCTATCTACTAGGTACTGAGTGAGTGACAACTAGGTACCTATGTGTTGTTGTGTTTGAACAAAATGTACATCAGAATTGGATTAGGATTTGGCATAGGATTAGGATAAAGCAAAGAAATTTAAATACAGTAGGATTATAAGTGGATGGTGTAATTTTATATCAATTTATTTGGAGGGAGTGGGGTGGTGGTGGTGGTGGTTTTACTATGCTATGCTATGTCTGGTAAGGTAGGTAGGTATTGTACTGTGAATATGAGGTGAGGGGTGAGTGAGTGAGTATTGGATTAGTGTGTGTATGTGTTGTGTAGGAGGGTATTGAGAAGGGAAGGAGGAAGGCGCGAGGAAGAAGGGAGGAGGAAAAGGTATACATTCTATTATGTCTATTGTATTTGTTGATATATATATATATATATGTTAGTATATTTATTTACCAGTATATACTTAGTAATATAGGTAAGTCTTTTCGATTTAAAAGATCTTTGGGATTGTTTAAGTGTGTTTATCTTTTTTCATTTTTTCTTTTCTTCAGTGAGGTTAGGGGGTATATCTTCTTTTCTTTTTTCTTTTCTTATTAATCGAGAGGGGAGCGAGGAAGAGGGAGGAGGGAGGAGAAGGAGAGGGGGAGCCCGAGGCTTCTTTTTCAGTAGGTATATATACCGAGTATATATTCCGTATACATAGTAATTAATATCCATCTCTCTTTAATAAAAATATACACAAAAATCATAGCATAGATCTTATCAATCTCAATCCCAATCCATATCCCCATCTGGCGTCCACATCCACATCCTAATTTTAATCTTATTTTATTCCCAATCTCCGTATAATTCCCATTTTTATTCAAATCTCCCTAATCCCGAATTTTATTATCCATCCCACTTCTCCCTTCTTACTCCCTCCCACTTTCTTACTTTCTCACGTCCTCCTCGCTTTCTGACTTCCGAGCCAAGTCACCGTACGGAAGTATCCAGTGACCCGTCACGCCAATCGCCGTCACGCTAATCTTTTGACCCGAGCCACTCACTGTCCAAGTCCAGTCCAATCTAGTCCACTCCACTCCAATACAATTCAAGTCCGGTCCATCTATCTCACAAAGTGAGTACAACTTTGACGCAACCACTTTGACGCAAGTACCAGGAATCCATCAATCCATCCCTTCAAACTCCATCCATCCAGTTCGCCAATTACTCAAACGCACAATTATTACTCATCCAATACATACTCCGTATTATCGTAGATTAGATTATACATAAATTTCAAATCACGGAAATTTCCGCACAGATCATTTACTGCTCTCTCTCTGTAAGGGTAATAATTGCTTTCTGGTTTTATCTAATTGGAACGGATTGGATTGGTCACTGGTCGGTCGGTGATGAACTATCCATATCTTCGCCGAACTAGACGAGAATACCAGGACTAAACGAGACGGGGAAGTAACGGCGAGAAGGAGAAAGAGAAAGGGAAAGAGGAAGTGCATGTGGGAAAAGTCCATCTGCCGTAATCGAATCGAATCGATTCAAGACAACGACGGATAGGAAGGTCACGATACGATACGATTATTGGAGCATAAATGGATGAAGTGAATAAAATGCATGAATTGGATGAAATGGATAAAATATCAATGCCATCTCAAAGTAGTGTGGATGCGCAGGAAATTAAATTTCCTCGTGTGACTATTACTTTTTGTACGCAGTGTCGGTGGTTGCTTAGGGCTGCTTATGTATGTATATTTTTCTCTCATGTTCGTTCTTTCTTACACTTTTTTATTCTGTTTGAGGTTTTTGTTTTGTCATTTTTTGATTCGTGGGTGTTTTTGATGTTTGCTTTTGATGGTTTGTTTGCTCTTTTCTGGTTTATGCTATGGAGAGGTGTATATGGATGAGGTGGTGTAGGTTCGGTGTGGGTGGTATGATTGGATTTATGCAAGTGCTGTTTATGGCTACTAGGTTGTTTGATGTTTGCGACCTAGAAAGGGGAGGTATGGATGATGAGTGTGGATGGTGGGACTTGGAAATGGAGAATAGAAGGATTATGCGGAATTTTGAGGAGGTATGGTTTTGTGTAGGAGTTTTGCTTGTAGGAAAGAGGCGGATGTATTTGGAAAATGTGAATATGAGGTTAAATGGGTTGTTGAGTAAAGCAGTGACGGGGGAGGAAGAGAAAACTTGCAAGTTGCTTGATTCCGAGCATTCATATGAATGTTTGATATAACGGATGGATGGGATATCGAATAGATGGTATGAGATGAATTGAGTTGACTGGAATGTGGTGTGTAGTTTCCATCCTCTGTAGTTTCAGAGTTCCACTGCCCATCGATACTATGTCCGCCAAACCTGTTCAGTTCGACGATATATTCCGCTCATGGATAGCCATCATAATACGATTAATCTGCATCGTCTAGGAGAAAGAATAGCCGACCAGAATACCCCAGTTTTCCTGTCTGTTAATCGGCGATTATCTCTTCCCCATTACAACATCGGAATACAGATATGAATGACCTTCATTTGTGTAGGTGAAATACCTAGAGTTTAGTGAAATGGCAAGGTCATTGTATTTTCAAGTCACGTGATATGTGGTAGTCCATGGAAGATTGAAGTCATCATCCTGTCGCTTCTATCGTTATGTGTTGACTCAATGCAGAGTGTTGGGCTTTAACTTAATTTAAGTTGGTTCTTAAAAGTCCCAGCATTTGAGTTTGTCTGTTTCTCTGTCTACATCTATATTCTACTATCTTTCTTCCTAAATCCTTCTTATACATCCCACCTCCTTAGTTCTTATTGCCTATCCTCCATCTTGTTACAACCACAACCTCAACCCAGAAGACCACTGATCCAAGAAACCGCCCTACTAACATACCTAAACAGTTTGCTCAAGAACTTCTCTCAACCTTCGGAAATGACATAGGAGAAGTAGCTCTTCAACCTAGTACTGGTGGTACATTTATTGTTGAATTATTTACAAATGCGAATGCTACTGGTGGTACGGGAGGAGCTGCTGAAAAGAGTGTAGTGGAGGGAGACAAAGAGTTGAAGATATTGAAACATACACTGTGGAATCGGAAGAGTGAGGGTGGATTTCCTGGTATGTGTCTCATCCTTTTATCTTCTCTTTCTCTTGTTGGAATATCTCAAATAGAGCGAAGGAATTTTAGTAGAAGAATAGGTGGGCTTTAAAAGGGATTATGAGTCGATTATGTTGAAAGGCGATATGTGACGGAATGAATGAATTGCTAATCATGATCAAAAAATCAGAAACCAAAGAATTGAAAAAGAGACTTAGAAATATAATTGATCCATCCAGGGATTTAGGCCATGTTGATGGAAAGAAATGTAAGTCTTCTTCTATCTTAACCTCATTTCTTTTCTCTTCCTCACCCTCGCTTCCTTTTTCGTAGGTGCTTAATCGAAACTAACACTCCTAGCAGCAACTACAGCGATAACTCCCAGCTCATCCATCACTGCTCATGGTAGTAACTCGACTTCCACCGCAAAGGCAGCTGAGGGGGAGGGGGTAAAAGAAAAGGCAAAGGAAACAGAGACAGAAACAAAGATAGAGACGAAGAAAAAAGCTAATACAGGAGAAGAGAAAGTAGATGGGAAAATACAAGACGGAGAGAAATTAGGCGAGGAGGAAGTAAATGAAAGGGGTAAAATTGTCATAACTGGTTTGGAAGGAGAAGGTGGATTTGGTGTATGTGTACCCGGCGAGGATTGTGGAGGTTTTTAGGTTTTGAGATGAAAGAAGAAGAGGAAGGGAAGAGGAAGAGGAAGAGAGATAAAGGATGAGATAGAGATGGGGTGGGTGGGATTTTGAGGGTTATTTGTATTTATAATTATTTTTATATATTTAAGTCAAGTGCCCTACTTTCGGACCGGCCTGTTACGATAGTAACAATTGACTAATTAGGAGAGCTTAGGCCTTGTGCAAAAGCGATCAGATTTCATCGAATTAATATGTGATCTGGGTCACCTTAAGATCGTATGTGCACGCACTGTCAGAAAGCACGTGACTTGGAGCTTTTGGAGCTTGAGGATCCAAAAGGATCCAAGGGAGCCTTTAGAGCTTAGGATCCAGAAGGATCCAAGGGAGCATGAATATCTATATAACCAAGATGGATTCCCTTTGTATAGAGCTTCGTGCTCAAGATCAATCATTTAGTATACCATACTATTAGTTACGAATTGCATCACACTATTGTCATTACTTTAAGTCCCTGCTTGACGCCTAGTTATAAACCTACCTCGAGAGCCTAGAGCACTTCCACGTGATCTAGACGGCAAACCTCGTAACACGGCCCCCTTTTGGACCACTTTTTTACACCAAAAATAACGATTTTTATCTATTAATATTTCAACAATCAATGAATTAAATCGATTCAAATTTAAATCATAAATTTTTAGTATAGTTATAACTCGATTCTGAAAATTTCAGATTTTTCATGATTTTATTAATTGAAATTTGAATAATTAAAATTACGATTTTTTATTTGTATAGGATTTATATACAAATTTAAAAATCTTGAAAATCTTTAATAAGTTTCGAACAAAAATAGCTAAAAATAAACTATGAGGGTTTTAAGAATCCTAATATTTAGATTCATCGAATAAATTAATTTGTTTCAAAAAATAATTACTAATTATTGTTTTATTATTAATTGAAGATTTTCTTATACAAAATTTTATATAAAGAAATATTCAATCAATAATAAAACTATATTTACTAATTATTTTTTAGTAAAATTCATACAAATAATTAATTAAGATTCAAATAATCGAAAATAATTTGTAATATATTTTTAATTATTTTTGTTGAAAAGTTATTCAAGGTTTTCAAGATTTTCAAATTTGTATATAAATCTTATACAAATAGAAAATTGTTATTTCAATGATTCAAATTTCAATTAATAAAATTGCGAAAAATCTGAAATTTTCAGAATTGTATTATAATTATATAATGGATTCAAATTTCAAATTTTAATTGATTTAATTTATTATTTGTTGAAATATTAATAAATGAAAATTGTTATTTTTAATATAAAAAAATGATTTGAAATAAGACTGGTCCCAAATTAGAGTATTAGATTTATATTAAAAAATATTAAATATTATTATAACTTATTTAAAAAAATTATTAAAAAAATCATTATAGAATATATATAAATTAATAATAATATTAATATATATTCTATATACTTGCTAAATAACTATTATAAATTTCTAATAAAATAATGGTTTCTGTTAATACAGTTATATGATTCACCTTGAAAGCAGACTGTACTTAAAAGGAGCCGTATGACTAGCTCATTCTAATTTCTTCCTTTTGAATATAAATAGAGCCTTTTCATTGTAGATAGCTTGAATCAATTAAGAATAAACATATAGTATAATAATATTATACAAATAATATCATCGAAGTGATATCAATAATTTCGTTTCATCAAACCCTGACTGATCCCATTCATTACTTTCTTTTAAAAATCTAAATACAAATACAAACAATATCAAAAACCTCATTCAACTCTTTCTTTCTCTTTCCAACCCCTTAGAAATTGCATACTTACCTACCATTCCCATCATACCATTCATCATATCATCCATTCTCACCATCCACTATCCACCATGCACCATCTAAATTCCAAGCTTCCTTCTACTTAAATATATACACACAGCATATATACACACACCCTCAAATAACCATTTATATATCCCCACCATAACACTATTTCACTTTCACATCCCACCCATCAACCCAATCTCTCTCTACACTCTACACTCTATATATAAAACGACTTCTCGCTATCCCCATTCCATCCTCATCCTCATTCTCATTCTCATAAATCATACCCTTACCATACATTAACCTTACTATCTTACCACATCAATGAAACCAGTTATACAAACCATGATGATCCATAGTTCCAAATAACATAAGCCAATCCAATCAAAAAAAAAATCTACGAATTTCCCGCATTCATCCATCCATTCATCAAATACAATCAACTAACATCCATCCCACCCCATCTAAGACATCTCCGCATCCAGATCTCCGCATCTAGATCTATAAAGTTAATATCTAGGATCTCATATATTCACTGGTGAACCTACCATCTAAGATCTTACATTCCTTGCTTAAAATCTCCATTGCCGTCACCATTGCCACTTATTTACCTCTCTACTCACTTATCTACTTACTTACCTACCCACCTAGAAACATACACACCACTACTACATACCTACCTACCGAAGTAAATAAATTTCAAATCTCAGATCCCAAATCTCACACCCATTTTTTTCTTAAAAAGAAAAAAAAAACCCCCCCCAATTAAAAAATAAAAGATTCCCCCCTCTTAATCATAATTCCTATCCTTCTCCCTTCCCTTCCCTTCCCTTCCCTTCCCTTCCCTTCCCTTCCCTTCCCTTCCTTCCCTTCATAAACTCTTAAAACCAACCATCCACAACCTTCCTCCCTTCCAAAATCAACAAATCAAAAAAATCAAAAAGGCCAGAACAATCCAATCCATCACTTCCACAAACCTCCTTCCACATATACATACATACATACATACATACCATACTTCCACATACCAACATCATCTCCCAAACGCGGAGAATTTTTCTTAAAAAACATACATATATAAAAAGAATGAAAAAAAAAAAAGAATTCTCCGTCTATATCTGTTTCTGTTTTCAGCTGCTTCCCTCCATTCATTCCTCCTTCATTCCTCATTCCTCATTCCTCATTCCTCACTCCTCACTTCCTCACTTTTCTTTATTGAAGAATTGAAGAATGGAAGGATAAAAGAATAAAAGAACCAAAAAATCAGGGAATAAAAAAATCAACAAAGATATTTTCATTATTTTCAGTAATTTAAGAGGTTATTTTACGGTTTAATTTCATAGTAATAACAATGGCTGGTTATGGATAGCTATGGATAGAGATGCTTATAACTATATCTATCTATGGATATGTATGGTTCCATCTGGTTGGATGTGGATGTTAACGGTAATAATAGGTAAATAGATACATATGTATGTATGTATGAGATATGAGATTAAAAGGTAGGAACGAATGAACGAACGGACGAACAAATGATTTAGATATGATATGATATGAGATTACATCGAGGAATTCTTCCATTTTCCATTTTCCAGTTTCCGGTGTCCAGTTTCCTTCCCGTCTTGATTGAATTGAATTGAATCGAATTCGAATTGCTTTCAGAAAAAAAGAAGATGCATATCAACAAATAAAACAAAACAATTAAAACTTTACATCTCATTTTCCTCTTTCTTCTTCTCCTTCTCCTTCTCCTTCCCATTTTCTCCTACTTCTTCTACCTACTAATAATGACATTCCCAAAGAAACTAATCCCAATTACTTCAATTCTCACTGCAACATTTCTATTCCTACTTTTCCAACCCTTATATCTCAAAACCCAATTAATAAGAACCACCAATTTCGCCACCGGACAATGGAAAAATGATATAAAAGTACCAAGTAACAAATGGAGAAATCAGTTTGAAAGCCAAAAACCGGTATCCTTTCAACCCGGAATCGTCAAGCCATATCCTGCAAACTATACCAAAAAGCTCATTATCGCTAGTACAACCAAGGAAGAAGTGGGATGGGTATTAGAAAATTTCGAAAACGACGATGCTATTCAATCCATCATATATATAGCCGATGATGCACAAGCCGAATATCATCCACCGAAGAATAAAGGACATGAGGCGATGATATATCTTTCGTATATCATTGAGAATTATGAGAATCTTTCGGATGCGAGCATATTTATGCATTCGCATCGGACGACATGGCATAATAATGAACTACTCGATCTCGATTCCGCTCAGATGATCTCGAGATTATCTTCCGAACGTGTTATACGGGAAGGATATATGAATTTACGATGTCATTGGCATCCTGGATGTCCCGATTGGATGCATCCGGGAATAGTGGAAGAGGATGATAATAAACAAGAGCAAACTATAATGGCAAGAGCATGGATGGAACTTTTTCCACTCGAACCGGTTCCAAGTGTACTTGCGCAACCTTGTTGCGCACAATTTGCCGTTTCGAAAGAACGAATTCAAACTTTGCCATTGGCGAGATATATTTTTTATCGAGATTGGTTGTTGAGAACAGAGTTATCGGATTACATAAGTGGTAGAGTGTGGGAATATATTTGGCAATTTGTTTTCTCTGGACAAACGGTATTATGTCCCAAGGAGCACATTTGCTATTGTGATGGATATGGTATTTGTTTTGGAGGAGAAATGGAATATCAGGCTTATTTGGATAAGCAAACTGAGAAGGATAATCTGAAGATTGAGATAGAGGAATGGGATACTCGAAATGAAGAGATGCAGAATTTGATAGGTGAAGGAAGGGAAGCAGAAATTGAGACTTTGGAGAAACCTGATCTGACGGTCAAGGAAAGGTTAGAAAAGGAGATGAATGATATTCGACGTTGGCTCGAAATAAGCAAAGAAGAAGCAATGCAACGTGGCGATGTTGCTCCTAATCGAGCTAAAGAAGCTGGCAGAGAATGGAAAGATGGAGATGGATTTTAATGACAGATGTGGATTCATCAGTGTGATTGTCTTAAAGAGTCTTACCTTTTCAAGGTTTATCTCCGTCACATCGAGTGACACTGACATGTTAAGCTTGATGACCTCGCTTTGATCTCACGACATTTGGGCATGAAATTCCTCGAGGCAGAGTCACTTCAAATCAAAGCCATACCATCTCATATGAGGTTAACATTGAACCTTAATTTAAGTGGGACGGATCGACGACCTAAACTTTGACATTGTCAAATCGATCATAGGAAGGTTGCTGCCGTAACCTTACACGAATTGTTAGTGTTCCGGATCTTTCCCTCCAGAATCTCTTTGCCGTCTCTCATTCAGGTTACTCCAAATTAATCCTCATGTTCCAGAATGATCGGCACACTTGTCACCGGAGCGAAGACCACATGTCCATCACGTGTAGGGCTCAGGGTCTTTGATAGCCGCTGTCAGACTCATACTTCCTGATGCCCTTGTACAGAAAAAGCATTTCAAGTGTGGATGAATGACACTGGATGTGGAGTGTAGACTGTGGAGAATCGAGATATCTTTATTGAAATAATGGCGAAGAATTGGAGCTGCAGGTTGAGTTGATTTGGAATTTGAGGGAGCCGAAAGTTGAATGAATGTACTCGTAGATGATGAGAGATAGCGGATGAAAATCCTTTGATATGGGTTAATGCCGGTTAATGTAGTATGGAAGAATTTTCTCAATCCATCAATAATCTATCGATAATGGATATTGATACTGGTAATTTCGGTATTGATGATGCGTCTTTAATGAAAGAGACTCGATTGCTACAGTCGTCGGACAGTTTGAAGCGATCATCTGTGAATACCTAGGTACACCAGTATTGGCCATGGGTAGGACTGAGAGTCTGAGATGAGGTTGTTTGTATCCGTGAATATCGATGTTCAAATACCGGTAACCAATATTCCCATCGAATAGGTAGTGTGGGGTGTTAAGAGTCAAAACTACAAAGATGGTTATCCTCGGAGATGAGATGAAATTCAAACTCTAATAGATGATGCCGACATATCATTGAAGTTATTCCAAATTTCCATATTCAAGGGTCGCAACTTGCAAGGAGCAGATTCCCATGATCCAATAGGATAAAAACTGAGTAAGATTACGATACAAACATCCCACAAATTACGAGTACAATGGTCAACTTATAATAACCATTTACGGCTTACCAATACCCATAAATAACTCTTTGAGCCTTCGGGACTTTGACTTTTTATTTTTATTTTTTTTTTTCTCCGCTCGCCTCAACTCTTCTTATTAGATAGACACTCTTTTCATTTCGATATTCGATTCCAATACCGATTGTTCATATATTTTCACGATTGCTGTGTTATATTTATGAGGGATTGAGATCGAGCAACTCCTTTTTTCGCCTTGTACCTACCGATGCCGAAGCCCGAGGACAAAAATGCTATGAATAGGGTCAGTGGTTAGTGGGTCAATCGTTAGTCGTCAGTCAATCACTTCGGTTAAGATATTGATATCTGATAGATCATAGATCCAGGTACCCGTGCTTCAGAACAAGCAAGACAAGACCGTTGTATCGGTTTCTTGTCTTAGTATCTGTGTACTTTTAGTCCCTAGTGCATACTACCCTCTCTACCGGTCCTCGTACATACATATGTTACCATCATTGAAACGTTTACTAGTAAGCAGTAACGGTGTATCGCTTCAGCTGTGATGGATATATGAGAGGGCTTGGAGGGCAAAAAGTGAGAAAGGGGTGCAATTGGTTGGATTGGTTGGAGTATTACTTGTGAGAGCGGACAAGGCCATTCCATTTATTTTTCGATTGCTATGTAGGGTAGGTCATAAGTGGTAGGTAGGTCATAGGTGGGTGATGGTAGGTGATAAGGTGATGGTAGGTACATGAGATGGTCTGGTTATGTAGGATCAACGATCAACTGGTGTCGATGAGAGAGTTATGAGGTCTTTCTTTTGTGCGAGATACCTTTACTACACCTTTCCTATTCATTATAGTTTCCAGTGTTCTCTCGTTAAGATACTAGCCAAGTACTCGATTATACTCGTTTTCTTTCAAAAAATTGGATGAACGTTGCATCATTATCCAAACCCAGTTGTCCACTATCCAAACTCTGGTTGTCCTTGTAAAATATCGTCTTTCTTTTCTTGTTCTTTCTTTTTCTTTTATAAAAATAAATAGGAGTGGATGAATAGGGAATCTGTTTCTTATGTTTAAACTTTTCAACCCGTCATTGATTCCATTGAGATGCGCCTCTGACATACTTCAATAGTCCACTCAGCAAATTATAAGTCTGAGCACCGTCTACTTCCTACTTAGTTTGGCCCGCCGGAATCACGTTTTTCCTCTCGGATCCTAAAAGTATATTCGAGTACCGAAGACCTAGTAGGCTAGTCTCTACTATCTCCATCATAGGTTCATAACTGGTAATCAAATTGATCGAATGAGGAAATAGATGTACCAATTCTGTTCTTGGCAGCTTCTCTCTTTTTTCTCTCTCCGACTCTCGTCTCGTGGGTCCCTGACTCCTGAGTCCACTCAGTCCCGAGGTCTCAAATTCTCCACCCAGGTTCAAACCTAAAAATTTCAAAATTGACCAACTGGGATTAAACCTCTTTTGCTTTTTCCCCTTTCCCACTTTTTAAACTACATCGCCACATGGATCATGTCAAATTCCTTCTTCTGATTCGTCCAAGATCCTAGACCTTCACGTTTTCCCTTCAATTTCTCAAGGATTCGTCATGTCGAAGAGATCAACAAGCATTGGAGATCAATCACAACCCCTCCAAAGACAAGGACGTGCATATCCTTCTGGTGTTCGTGTTCGCGCCGGTCCCAGTGCTGCTGTTGGTACTATTATTGGTGGAACTGGAAGTGGAAATGGAATTGGCAATGGAATGGGAATTGGCATCGGAAGTGCTCCTCAAATAAAGTCTCCTCCTATCTTCTCTTTGGTATGTCATAACTCAGCATTTACCACTCTTCTTTTTGGTGACCTTTCCATCTTGGATATCTTTTTCATCCTGCCATTGATACAATATATCCTTATAATACTTAACATTGGAGAGCATCTTCTTTGCTAGTTGCAGAGATGTGGAAACATTTGAAGCAAAAGAGGAGGAATAGCCTTCAAGATACATCTAATGTATGTCGATAATCATGGTTTTGTTTTCTCCACCCTTCACAAGCTT
This sequence comes from Sclerotinia minor, assembly GCA_025389075.1. Classification (NCBI taxonomy): domain Eukaryota; kingdom Fungi; phylum Ascomycota; class Leotiomycetes; order Helotiales; family Sclerotiniaceae; genus Sclerotinia; species Sclerotinia minor. The sequence goes on along the minus strand of QRFH01000013.1, from coordinate 481,940 downwards.
TGATTGCTCTCTTTCGACCTTGTCCTTTTTCTCACTATTGATTTTCATCGGGGAATTAACCCGGTAAGAATGCTTGACATTGCGGAGAAGAGAACTGCTTTAAGCATCAATGAATATACCCGATATTATCTAGGTTCTAACGCGCATGATATTCAATCATGGATGTTTGTCGAAAATTGAATGGGATAGAATGAGATATCTTTCTACAACTAAACTGACACTCCTCTTCCGACATTTAGTTTCCTCACCCTAATCAGTCGACATCTCCTCCATCTACAGAGATGAATATTCAGAATCTGCCAGATCGTCGTGCGGGAATACATGCTTTTGGAAAAGCTCCTACCTTTACACCCCCAATTAGAATCGAGGAAGCAAGTCCAAGAGAGGAAGACGGTGGCGCAGAAGTAAACGATATACCATTCTACAAGCCACATAGACAAGCTGGAGGACAGCATCTTACAGGAACATCTCAAGGAAATCGACCAAGAAGGCTTTCATTGGACAGAGCATTCGACCCTAACAGTCAAAGAAAGGGGACTGCGTCACCCACATCCGACAAATCAGCAAAAGTTTTACAAGCTCAAGTTGATATTCCTGAGCGGACAAGGTAAGCCTTAAACATAATTACTTACATCAGAAAAATCAGTTAACGCATTTTAATAGTAGTGTTTACAACGAAGAACATCGCGAGAGTGGAGATCATTCCCAAGATCAATTTGAAATGCCGGAAAGAGAGGAGCGTGTGGAAATCAGAGATTCAAAGCCGAGTATACTATCTTCACAACTATCAATGTCTTCACCCTCGACGGCGCGCTCGCGTTCTCGAGCTGGTTCTGTTTCTTCCTATCAAACAAATGCCACATCTCTACCACCGTTACAGAAAAACGCGGTGCTGGAGGATGGAGAAACCTTGGAGCCATTAAATGAGGAAGATGTTGATCCTGGATCTTTTGATCTCGTGTCAGGGACCGAGATTGGAGGCAAACGATTCTCTCTAGAAAAAAGATCAGAACAACTCTTTTCGATGGAGCATTTACGAGTAATTTTTAGTGATCCTTCATTACTTTTAAGATTCACTTCTTTCCTAGGCGCGCAGAGACCTTCTTCCATTCCTATACTTATTTACTATCTAGATGCTGTTAAAGCTCTCAAAGCTATCTCATATTCCAATGCTATTGCGGAAGCTCTGGAACCAATTCCAGGTTTTGATTTTACTGCTACCCCAGCCTCGAAGACAATGAGTGCTGCATTAGAAGAGAAAGCCTCAAAGGCGTTTGACGTTTTAGTTCGAGAAGATCTCCCTGCTTACATTACATGGGCATATATTCAGACTGTCAGTATATCGATTCAGAGACGAATTACTGGAACTTTACCGGCACATTTGAGAGAGGCTTCTGAAGGTTTGGCAGAGGTCTTTTGTTTAACCGATCCTTCTCGTCCGGATAATCCTATTGTTTTTGCTTCTGAGGGTATGTTGTGATGGACTAAATAAAAGATTTGTTCTAATGATATTTTAGAATTTCACCGAACAACACAGTATGGTATGAGTTATGTCCTTGGTAGAAATTGTAGATTTTTACAAGGACCAAAAACAAATCCATTCAGTGTGAGGAGGATCCGAGAGAAGGTTGAGGCTGGTCAAGAACATTACGAGACTTTTCTTAATTAGTAAGTCTTACCTTGATCTAATTGGAAATGATGGCTAACAAAACAAAAAAAGTCGACGCGATGGATCTCCTTTTATGAATCTTCTAATGTGTGCTCCATTATGTGATAGCAGAGGAACAATACGATATTTCATTGGTGCCCAAGTCGATATTTCTGGTTTGGTTAAAGAATGCGCCGAATTAGAATCCCTTCAACGTCTTGTTGCAGCAGAAGAACTTGCCGAGGAACGCGAAGCGGAGCGAGCCGCAAATCCTAATGCAGAACGACAGGATCTTCCATTACCTCCAAAGGATGAATTCCAAGAATTGAGCGAAATGTTAAACATGCAAGAGCTGGACACCGTACGAAAATGGGGAGGAAGAATGCACAAAGAAACTGAAGAGGATCATCCTGACAGCAATTTCCAGAGAGGAAATTGGCATAAACCGAGATTACATATTACTAGTATAAGCCCTGATGGTATGAAGCCAAATCCACAACAAGGACGCATCAGTGGAAAACTTGGTGGTATATATGAGAATTATCTTCTCGTTCGTCCATATCCAAACTTGAGGATTCTATTCGCAAGTCCAAGCCTCAGGGTTCCTGGCATTTTACAATCACCTTTTATGGCGAAAATAGGAGGCAGCACTCGTGTCCGTGACGAATTAACCCAAGCTTTTGCTGATGGTCGAGGTGTTACTGCTAAAGTCCGTTGGGTCACAAAAGATGATTTGGAAGGTCGACCACGTTGGATTCACTGCACGCCACTTATTGGGTCTAATGGAGCAATCGGTGTATGGATGATTGTTATTGTTGATGACGAGGCTTCGCAGCATACCAGCAAGAGATATAGATTAGCACCAGCTATTGATCCCAGATATGGAAGATCCATACCGTTCGCTGGAAAGGCGGATAGTAGTTCGGGAAGCATTAGGGATTTCTCGCCTATTAATCATCATGGACAAAGCGATGGTAGAGCAGGAGGACAACCGCCACGCACACCTAGATCACCGAGGAGTGTTGATAATGCTGAAGGTGGTAGTGTGAGAAGTGGAAGTCCGTATACTTTGAGGATTGATTAAGTGATTTATCCAGGAGGACAGACAGATAGTCTTTGGCATTCTTTGTTCATGTTTTATTTTATTTTTTTGGTCATGGATGGTTTCAAATGTTTGCTATGCTAATACCACATGGGCAGCTCATGGTAACGGATAGAATGGGAGGTGGTTTTCTGACCTTGAATCAGTTGCGTTTTAGCGTTGACTTTTCTATTCGTTTGGTTTTCTGCATGGGAATTTTGTTCTTCATGCATATTGTATTGATATACTATTGTTCTTTTTTATGTGGTATAAAAACGAGGGGATTGTTGTCATGAGGTTAATAATGGAAGACGAGGATGGAGACGAACGGGTGATGCAAGTAGGATCAAGACAAAAAGAAAATCAAAGAAGGTAGATAAAATATTTCAAGCGAGGGGAGCTAGCAATTGGCTCACAAAAAGAAGGATGATATCATTTGGGAATTGGGAATTTGGGAATTTGGCATAGGGATGGTGATGTTGCTTTCTTTGCTTTGGCTATGGCTAGAAAATGAAATGGTCGTTATTATATTTGCTTGGCTTGGCTTGACTTGGCTTGACTTGGCTAGATTAAACTGCTGGATCTTGGGCTAGGGTTTAATATATTTTATTTTAATTAGGTGGTTAATTAGTGGTAGAATGGTATAATGATAGGTTTTTGGTATTTGTTTATTTATTTATTTATTTATTTATTTATTGTAAGTGTGTGTGTGTGTGTGTATGTATGTATATATACATATATAAATCTATAAAAGAATATAATTATATTATTAAATATATCATCTTATATCATCTATATCACCTTATACCATCTATATCATCTTATATAATCCATACAATACCAAATTATTCCTATTCCCAAAAAACTTTCCTCAGATCTCCTTCCTTCTTTAATCCAATGATTCATCCATTTATCCAATATAAAATAACACATCACTATTCTCTACTTACTACTCCCTATTCCCCTCAAAAAAAAAAATAATAATAAAATTATTGATATATTTATATAATCCTACCTTAAAAAAGAACCATATATAATGTAAAAGTTAAGAGGTCGAGATACGTGCGTCCCGATAGCACGCTGTGAGGGGGGAAATGGGAGAGGAACACTGAGTAGATTACATTGTAGCTGTCACTTTAGAGGTAAAATAGATTTCACAATGGGATGGGGTTTTATACAATAAGGCAAAAAAGTAATAATAAGATAAGTTGATTTTTGCAAGAAGAAGCAAAAGCTCCTTATATAGCTAACTACTGAAGATCCCATGATTGGTGTAACTGTGGACCTCTATGTATATGGCCCAAAATACCAACTTTCTCACAATAAAAGGAGCTGTAATTATAACTAATTCATTCTAATCTCTCCCTCTTGAAATAAATAGGGTTTTTTCATTATAGATAACTTGAATTAATTAAGGAATCAATGATATAAAATTAAGATTAATAAGATTATAATAGTACTATACGAATAGTATTACTGAAATGATATTAATAGAAAGGGAAGGAAAGGAGGGGGGTATTTTACTCGTTTACTTATTTATTTGTTTATTTATTCATCGAATCAAATAAAAAAAAAATAATAAAAAATCAATAAAATCACCCGGTAACCAAACCCTCACTCACTCACTCACTCCTTATCCAACGAAGGAAGAAACAGGTATTTGTTCATCATGAAATTTTTTTTTTAATTCCTGCTACTTCGATCATCTAGTCCTTTTCATCCAGCCGCTCCTCATCTAGGCCTCCCATGCTGTGCTATGCTGTACCATGACATGCAATGACAAATCGATATCAATATCGATATCAATATCGAAATCATGTAATACAAATACTCTTCACGGAAGAGTTTTCTCTTCACAGAAGAGATGTCGAAGTTCAATCAAAAGTCAGACGATGCGTCTAAGCCCATCCATGCCATGCCATACCATCCCATTCCATCCCATCCCATTCCACAATTCCACCAAAACCCTCATCATCTAAACCGCTGCTCACCCATCCCTCTCCATTCCTCTCCCGTCCCGCGAGCATCAACTCCTCCAACATCATCAAAAATTCCATCCAAATTCATCCCCGTATTATACACCAAATTCTGAGGATTAAACCCTGTATTTCTCGATGCCACTCCAACTCCCGTTCCAGTTCCGGTTCCAGTTCCAGCTGTACCTGTCGTATTTGCATTCCCGCCCTGCACTAAGTCACCCATGCGATTTCCCACATTTCCCTGTCCCCCGCCAGATAGCTCAAATCCCTGTTGATTGTGTATCATATAAGCGGGTATTGGACCGAAAATTTGTCCCTCTAAATCATCGTACATTACACTTCCTGTCCCCGCTCCATTTCCCCCCATGTAAATTTGCTGTGCTCTAGGATCATCTAAATCATTTTCCTGCTTTAGGTTTTGCGCGTCGAATTCCATCATTGGTTGGTTTGGATATGCAAAAGGATCTGGGGATGGAAACATCAATCCGGTGAGATATGGTATACTATTGTTAGCATTAAATTGATTTTGCATACCATAGTGTGGGATGCTATGACTAGTCGACGATACGCTTTCGGGAGTACCAGCATTGGATAAATCACTTGGTGAAACGAGATCTTGAAAACCTTGTCGAAGGTTAGGATTGGAAGATGTGTTCAGTTGAAAACGGTTGTTCAGGTTTTGCATAGGAAGACCACTGCTTTGCAGAGGAGTGGTAGTTTGCGGAAATGTTGTGGCGCGAGGTATTGGAGTTATGTGGCTTGAACTTGGCCTTGAAACCTCAGGGCTACTTCGATGCGTTTGATGTGCAGATGCAGGCGCTGATCTTTTTTTCTTTGATGGAACCGAAGTGGGTCGATTTTTCAACTTTTCGGGTAGTTGTTCAAAAAGTGGCTAATTTGCGTTAGAAAAATGATACATGATAAGATGTCGCACTAACCTTGAGAGTTTCCGAACATCTATCAGCAGCCATACTTCTTTGAGCGAGGCCAACCAAAGCATCCTTTCCATCATTTGCATCTGCCAGAATCTCTGCGGCCCCACTCTTATCGGGATTCTCAAGGACGTAGTATACTAGGGATATGACGGAGAAGAAGGTTGTGTACATGGTAAACCAATATGCTCCTCTTAAGAGAGATTGCTTCTTCATCTCTGCGGTAATATGAATGATATTACGGGCTACACTGACACCAGCAGCTGCACATGCGTATGATCTTTCATCAATAGTCTTCCCAGCGCAACTCTTTCCAGAAACATAATGAAGAAAGGGTCGATATAACATCATTTGAACATGTGCGTAGGCTAATCGTAGAAGTTGCTGAACACTATTTTATGGTTAGCGAACATTCATCGCAAGCTCCACCACTCGAGTAGGCCTTCCGCGCTATGTCGAAGTATAGAATACTTGAATTGGAAGCTTACCGAATCAATTCGGGTGGACCTTCACCTCCAGGACGTAACCCCATGGGTAACATATCCAACCAGTCTGCTAAATCCTTTTCAATCTCCCTAATTTTTGAGTGACTGATAGTGTAAGATGCATTATTTTTTCCTGAAATAGATTGCTCCAATCCTTTTATCGGATAAATATGTTTGATAACCTTCGGGGTGATGGCCATGAGTCGTGTATGTGCATTCGAAGCCGCAATCAATGACATTTTGCCAGGGGGCATGGGAAGTATCGCATCCTTGGTTATGTACTCATCGTCTACCTCAATTGGCAACTCTTGGTCGATATCGTCGCCACTTAACATGATAGGAAATCCTAGAAGAGCAGAAACGTAGGTATCCAGCTTTCGTATTAGCCAGAACACTCGCTTTCTGGTTTCCCGCTCGATAACATTAAAATTGCCACTCAGGCTACGATGTAAACCTAGGCGTAGCGCAGATCTCAGAGCAAGACCTAGGTAAGAATAACATACGCTCAAGTTTGATGTTGCTTGTAGGAACAGGACCATGAATATGACTGTTTGCAGAGCCGTCATGTCGCGACAATCAGTCAAATCCATCATTTGCCGGGCGGCTTTGTAGAACTTGAATCTAATGAAAGGTTAGTCTCGTGATATCATGAAGCACAAGGTAGCACAGAAAGACATATGCCTCTCGGCAGCGTTCGAGTGAGACAATGCTATGGGGATGCGCGTAGCATGATCGCTAGAGACAACACTCACCCTTGATCCATACTACTTTTATACTTCTTCCCATCCGGGTCTGTGGAACTGGATGGCTCTGACGAGAACATGCAACCTAAGGCTAAAGTCATGTACAGCAATGGCAGAAATCTATGCTCTTGGTCACCAAAACTTTCAACTGGCAAATCGTATATCCTATTTAACATTTCATAAAAACTCGGTTCGTGAACAAAACGTAAGAGACAACAACCGCAATGCAACGAATCTTCACACAAAGCCATGGCGATTTCTCGAGGAGGAAGATCAAATGTATTGGGAAGACCGGAATCATAAGGGGACTCTGTAAATGATTTTGGAGAATCGAAGGAAGGAGGCATCTGCGCACGTGGTAGTTTAGGGAGTAAGTTGGGAGATCCGAGTAAATTGCCAAACTGTTCACGTAGGCGCTTGATAAAAACAGCTCCGGAAGAGCCGCCATGAAAGTCCCAATGTCCGCGTTCGTCCAGATCAAGTTGCCCAGTAGACTCTATCATTGACCGCAACTGCGCATCTTGTTCTGATAGATGTGGTTGTAGTGGAGGCGCACTTGGCATTGCGCTCGTGGTTAATGGCGTCATTGGCGCAACTTGTCGTTGCTGCAATAATGCTACAGCATCCATGTTTGGGTCGTCCAGATTTATGTTTGGCAGGTAAGTTTTTATAATGCTCTCTGCTCGTTGTAAGCGGAGCTCCAAAGATTCGAGATACTGCGGCGCGGGGTTCCTCCTCCTGTTTGAGGGCTGGTCATATGTACAATCTGTTGCAAGCACATCGGTCAACGAGAGAAGTGAAGATACAAGATTACATGCAATATCGTACCATAACTATATACAGTGCAGTGAGTGCAAGGTTGCTTTCCATCACATTTTATCTTCTTCCTCCTACATTCATCGCAAGCTCTTGTAACTCGTCGCCTCTTTTGTATGGGCGCAGGGCGTGGTTGTGATGGAGCCGCATGCCAATCTTCAGCTGTTTCGAGGTCGGGGGATGATTGACTCGGACTGATTGGAGTTTCTTGACTTTGTTGACTTTGAATTGGTTGTGACTGTGGTTGCGATTGTGGTGCCGGCGATTGTTGATCGGGTGATGTTCCTGACATGTTTGAAAATTAAAAGGACGAAATCTGGAGTGATTTCTTGAATTGTTCTCTTCTCAAACTGAATAAGGGAAAGATGATTCAATGGAGAGTTCTCGTGTTTTACTATGGTTAATAGAATTCCACCAATCTAGTATTTACTACCTAAGTAAGGTATTGGTAAGGGTGATGCTCGGGCATTTAACCCCTCTTATTATTCTTTATTGAGTAGTAATCTTTGAACGTTTTGAATCCCCCCTCGGATATAAGGAATGGAAAAAAATAAAGAATAAAAGAATGGGCTGAACCAGTAGAGTCAGTAAGAAAAGAGCAAGACGGCGTAGTTAGAAATCGACAAGAGGTTTCCTCTTGGCAGCGGAAAAGAGTGCAGATATTGAGGTCTTGGAAAGGGAATAAGTGCGTATGTATGGATGTATGAATGGATTGTATGAATGGATGTATGTATGAATGTACGAAAGGAATACAAGTGCGAGTTACGATCTTGGATGGTCTTGACTCTTGAGTGACTCGAGCCGAACTCTACTATGCATAAATTGATGATGTATGCAAAATGCTGGATACCTAATGATAGTACAGTAATAATAATGATGATGATAATAAATATTAATATGTACTACTACACCATACCTAGGAAAAGTGCTTTGCATTGCACGGAGGGAGGGAAAATACCGGTACTGGATGAAGAGAATATTCACGGATAATGTAAATATGAGATAACAATGAAAACAATGAATGGATTTTTTTCAATATGTAATGCGGATCTTGCGGATATAAAAAGGATTGATTGATTTTTGATTGAGTTTGATTAATTGGGTATCCCGAGGTTTCCCTTTTGGGCAGTCTTTAGCTTTAAGAAACTAGGATGGATTTGAAATAGGAAATAACTAGGTCCATTGAGAGCTTAGAAGGAAGAAGTTTAGAAGTTTTAGTCGACTACTTCTACTTCTGTCCTCTCTCCGTATGTACGGTGCTGTGCTTTCCCCTTGGTTGGGGTTGGGGGTTGGGGTTGGGGTTTGCGTTCCTCTCCCAATAATCCAATGGCAGCTCATGCCTTCATTGATGTGATAAATTAAATAATGTAGCAAGTAATGATCGACATTGATTCTTTCTCCAAGAGTAAAAGCTTGACCTCTAAAAGAAGTGGGACGAGATACATAGAAATTATTTACAGAGAGAGAAAAAGCACCCAACATCGTTCATTCACTGCCAAGCGACCTTAAATCATTCGATAACAGTCCGCCGCCGAGCGGATCATCAAGTAGCTGATACAGGGATGAAGTTCCGTATTCGCTCGTGTGGCCGGGTTGAGCGAACGCCGTCACGGATTTATACCGGAATCTTGAGACAGGCCATTTTTTCAATGATAGGGAGGGACTGGGCCACTTTCCAAGGTTCACGTCGTTTGAATACTGTACAGCATTCTGGAAGAAAGGAAAGAACGTTGCATTTTCTGGGGTATTATGTAGATATTTATATTTTCAAGAAAAGTGTACTGGGTCCATATCCACTGCTACATTTTTCCTGTTGCTTGTCAATTACTTGTCAGTAGTAGGCAGTACGCAGTAGGTACTGGGCACTAGGTAGGTAGTTCTATTAACACCCCTGAACTCACAAGGCTGTAAGGATCCGAGGAGATATGATATCAGTGGCCTTTTCTCGAGCCTTGGCACAGCGGACGCTAGACTTAGTTAAATCGAGTGAATGACTCAAATTATTCATTAGTGTAACTCGTGCTTATTCATACAAAGGTACGGTTATACACACCTTATTACACACACGGAGTTGATGATTCATAATTCACCAATTTAAAATATGTATATGAAGTGAAAGGCTTACCATACATAATATGAGTACATACTACACTACATACCTTGTGAGGTTCATCATACAATACAGTATTATTATTCCTCGTATTTATTATCAAGCCTTAAGGATATTGTCACCAACCATTTGGCATTTTGTATTACATATATGCCGTTTATCGCATCCGTACAGACTCGGAGGCTGGATGCTGTTGTGTGCTACCTAGTATGTAGGGAGTACTATGATTTATGGTAAGCTGGCTTATCCATGCTATGTACTGTACTTTCAGATGACTTATGATCATTTCATTCTTTGCACAAATTAATGCACCCTCCACTCATTCAGCGAATAATACCTTCTGGGTAACCTTAGGTACATCACATAAATTATCCATCAATTCAATTGCCATCGACCGACTCCCGACACTTGAACTTAAACTTATCAAGTAATTTAAACTCTTATCCCCCACGAAAACAAGCCACAAATTACCAATTTATCGTGAGCCTTGACAACCTGACGTCTCACGAATTTTAGCGCACGTACGTATCGTCCTCCGTACACCAAAAATTGAATGGAGGGGCAAAAAAATGGCAGAGAAAAAAAACATTTTTAAAATATTTATAGTTGGAAGGAGGGGCATTTTTGACTTACCTTATAGCGTCATAACCTTCCTTGCTTGACCTGACGTAGGCGCATCTTTTTCCCATCATTTTCAATTTATTTTTACCAACTTTACATTTTCGAACCACACAAATATCATCGATCATTGGCTTCGAAATTTATATCCATGATAATACGAGTATATACATAACATTCATGGATTTTTTTCATCAGAGTAAGAAGAGGCGCAAGTGTTAATATTTCATATTCATATATTATTCGCTGGTTCGAAAGCATGCTCATCATCATTCACATTAATTGGTCTTTAGCATTTTCCTAACATCCTACTACTACCCACGCTTTACGTATTAGGACGGGTAGCAAGTAATATAGTTATTTCTACTCCTTTTTATTCCTTTTTACTACCTTTTACCACTTTTCACTTCAAAACCTTCAAAGGATCTTCTCTGCAGTCCTCTTTTCATCCGACATTTTATTTCTTTTTAATCCAATCCAATCGAATTGCAAAATTCGTAAAATCTTAAACCGTACTTGACGTACCTGCCTTTGATTGTTCTGAAAACGAATAACAAAGAAAATCCTCGACAACTTTGTAAAGCTCTACCTGAAATATAGATTGCTTCTTACTTTGTCTGCTGGGTGTTTGAATACTTTTAAAATCATTTACCACTTTCAATTCATAGATTCGATAAAAGATATAATCATCAAGATGGCTTCAATGAAACCAATCTTTTGTGCTACCCACCCAAGAGCATGCTCGACCGCATTCGAAAGAGTAAGCACCATTACGTTCTGTAGCTCTTCCCCGTGAAATAACTAACCTATTTATAGGTCTTCATGACTCGCGATGATGCTCTCGCCTGTGTTCATGAACCGTTCGGAGATGCATTCTATTTCGGTCCCGAGAGACTTAGCCCGAGATATGAAAATGACGAAGCTGCTCGTCAGGAGAGTGGTTTCGCAGATACTACATATAAGGAAGTCTTTGAGAGAATTGAGAAAGAAGGGAAAGAGGTTAGGATTAGATTCATTTTCACTGTCTCTCCCTTTAGATAAATTGAGACCTGCTGTTTTACAGGGACCCTTGAGATTGGATTGGGTCATGAGACGAGTATATATATTCATCCATGTATCATTAACTTATACAAAATAGGGAAAGCGTCTTTTCATCAAAGATATCATTCACTACCTCGTACCTCCTCAAGGCAAACCGGCAACAATTGCGCCATCACTCGTTGGTAAAAGTGTCAAGAAGGGAGTAGGAACCAATGGCGAAACAAATGGGACAAACGGAGTATCAAATGGAAAAACTCATGGAACGAATGGAGTATCAAATGGTGAAACCAACGGTCACCACACCAATGGTCACCACATCAATGGTCACACCAACGGTCAAACTAATGGCCACACAAACGGAGCCAGCAAGAAAGCACCCTATCCCTACGACACTGCTGCCGAACCCGGAAACCCTACCGTCGTCCCCGCCGAAATCCTCAAACAATTCCACTTTACCTTCCTAATCCGTCACCCCCGCTCCAGCATCCCTTCCTACTTCCGCTGCACCATCCCTCCTCTCGACAAAGTAACCGGTTTCTACGATTTCATGCCCCAAGAAGCAGGCTACGACGAACTCCGTCGCGTTTTCGATTTCCTCCGCTCCCAAAATCAAGTGGGTCCCTCGCTAGCCCAAACCCCTGATTCCGCCTCGGAAAATTTAAAGGATGGAGAAGTTAGTATTACAGTTGTTGATGCAGATGATTTATTGGATAATCCAGAGGGAATTATCAAGGCGTATTGTAACGAGGTGGGTATGGAATATGATCCTAATATGTTGATTTGGGATACCGAGGAACATCATCGTAAAGCTAGGGAAGCTTTTGAGAAGTGGAGGGGTTTTCATGATGATGCGATTAATAGTACGAGTTTGAAGGCTAGGAGTCCGGAAAAGGTTAGTTTTTATGTTTCCTTTTTTTTCGTTTTGATCTTATCGCTCTTCCTGGATGCATATATATACCCGCTCCGCTGTGTCTGAACTACATAATTGGAAGGTGTATGATGAAGAAAAAGGGATATTAATACCTGTTATATCACATCATATCCATCATAAAACAACCAAAGCAAAAACCAAAAACTAACACGGCAAAAACAGAAAAAGAAACCCAAAACTCCAGCAGAAGAAAATGAAGAATGGACTCAGAAATATGGTCCCGAAGCCGCGGATCTTATTAGACGTACGGTCGATGCTAATGTAGAGGATTATGAGTATTTGAAAAGTTTTGCTGTTAGGGTTTAGGTTGAGGTTTTGGGGAAGGGGTTAGGGTTGGGGTTTTTGGGAATGGGAACGGGAATGGGGAGGGAGAGGGATGTGGGTTGAGGTTTGGGGGAAAGAGGAAAGGGGAAAGGGGAAGAAAAAGAATGAGAAAGAATGAGAAATGAGAGGGGTTTGGGTATGATAGGATTTTATGAGAAGGCGATGTGATATGAGGTGAGGTGCGCGATGTGATGAGGTTTTTCTCGAGGTTGGCAAATGAGATGGCATCTGATGGAAAGGTATGGGATGGGATAAAATAGGGGTATTTTAATATACCTATTGAAGGATTAAGTGATTTAGGCGGGATGAGAAGGATAATATAGGATGGGATGAGATAGTCAATTCCATAGTATATAATGGGATATTTCTCTGTTTTATTCCATCTCTCTGTCACAAACCACGACCATAGTATACAATAAAAACAAGTACGGGGGTCCTTATCGATAAGGAATCCTAGGACAAGTGTCCTAGGATAAAATGTGCCCCAGGATAATAATTATCCTAGGAGCTATATTGTCCCAGGAGACGAATCGTCCCAGGATTAGTGTCCTGAGGCAAATAGTTGGATCACGTGATGGAGCCCTGGGAGCCTTCAGAGCTCCTAAAGCTCCAGGAGCCTTGAGGAGCCAGGAAGCTCCTAGAGGCTCCCTCTACGGATTAGTATATAGTTAGAATAGTTTCATAGTTTAAGAGCTTCGTGCTCAACTTAGTTATCAATTAGTTTACCTACATTCTACTTGATCTAGTAACGACTTCACTTCCAAGTGAGTACCAGTGATAGAGCCTTAACCCATAACTACCAACCGACGAAACCTCAGGCAGCCGCTGCCTCCAGTACAGCATCGTTACAAGTATATTATTATTATTATTATTGTGATTAACGTCTACTCTGACCTCCCGAGGGGTATTTAGACGTGCTAAGCTAAGGGGATTAACTACAGACAGCTGTTGACCTCCTTAATTAACAATTTAGCATCTGAGAAGGGGACTGTTCGTCCCTTTGCGTGAACGCCCTGTCCACTCAGTTGTGGCGAGTGTGTGTGACTGTTATTTTATAAGTGCGTGTGGAAGGGCTCATAAGGCCTATCTTTATACATTCCCATTCTGTAGCTAGAGGGTGGGGAGTGAGGGGGACGCCATTTGGTTAGCTAGGCGTCAGTGTTTGCACACCAGTGTGTGTTTTTAGTGAAATGTAGAGAGGGGAAGAGCTAAGTTGTCGGATAGCCCAGTTGGAGAAGTCAAGTGGATTGTGGCGTGTTGTGCTCTGCTTTTGAGCGAGGGGAAGAGAGGGATTTTGAGGGGTGGCACAGGGTCAGTACAGTGGGCATACTTGGGTATAGAACTTTGAGACCCGCAAGAGCTCTGCGAACGTGTCTGGAGCACGTAGAAGCTTGTGGATATACATGATCGTCTGCCAGGTGGTGGTGATGGCGCTTCGTGGTGCAGTTGGCCACTGACCACGTGTCTCATTGTTGATGGGGCATTTGAAAAAGTGGAAGGGTTCTTTCTCTTGCCCACAGGTGCATCTCAGCTGGTTGTCCCCGTGCTTGAACCGGCGGTGGTAGTCTGCGAAGTCGCCGTGCCCCGTTCGCATTGCTAACAGTCGATGCAGCACGCCCCTTGGCAGTGACAATTCCCTGGGCTCTCTTGTGCTGTATGAAGGATGCCATGCTGAGTAGGTGCTAGATAGCGTAGTCCTAGCTTCCCCCCACCAGCAGTCCTCCGCCTGAGTACAGAGTTCTCTGTAGAATGAGCGCACCCCACTTACCGTAGGGGGTGTTAGCTAGGCCTCGATCCATCATGCCCACTGCTCCATCATTCGCCAGGCGGTCTGCCTCTTCGTTGCCTTCGATCCCCATGTGTCCAGGTGACCATTTAGCTTCTATGTCGTGTTTTGCCATCGCTCTGTGGCACTTGCGGAAGGCCCACTGTGACGTGGTCGGGGCATTACCTCTCATGCACCATATGACGGAGGTGCTATCGATGCAGAGCCATATCTTGCTAGAGGGCTGGTCCGTGGTTAGGTTGAGCAGGTGCTCGAGCCCACGCCACGCTCCGATCGCTTCCTCGTTACAAGTATATAATGGGATATTTCTCTGTTTTATTCCATCTCTCTTCTTATATCTCCCACCCAAACCTTCTGCCCCTTTATATATACACATATACACATACATATATAGATTATTATAAGAATTTTTATCTTTCTTATTATATTATATTATATTCTCAATCTATTGAATCAAATAAATAAAAAATTAATTTTTCAATCTTTAATTTTAAATCTCTAATCTCTAATCTCTAATCTCTAATCTCTAATCTCTAATCTCAATTTTTTACTTTATTTATACATTCAATTAATTAATTATTATATTATTTTATAATCATTTCATCGATTATAAAATAAAAAAACATTACTTATTAAAAAAAATTTATCAATAAAATATAATTTTATAAATATAAATTCTTTTTAATTTTAAAATTATTCGATATTATAATCATAATATTATGAATCTCCTTTGAAAAGTTTTTATACAAACCTTATATACTTCTAGACTAATAAGAATCGAGTTATAAATAAAAGACGTTTTAAAAAATGTATGTTAGGATGCGTGATGTTTGTGATTTTACAATATATCTACATTTCCGTAGGTGTACATCTACATCCACTCCTCCAAAATCATCTTCTTTTAAATAATTTTAGTAGCGGGAACTTCCTTTAATTCCTCTCCTAAAACCAATGGTTTAGCTCCAGGCTTAGATTCAAGATTTAATTCCTGTGTCTTGATCGCATCTGCTGTCCCAGCTGTCCCGGCTTTCAGTGACTCTTCATATGCGGCTTCTGATCCACCTGTTCGTTCCATCCATGCTAATTTTTCCAGCTGAGCTTGTCTTGCCTGTTCAAAGCTTTCTACTGGAGATTGTCTAATCCTTGTTGGTAGAACTTTTGGACCCTTTCCCCTTGCGCGATGACTTTCCATCAGCGCTATATGTTTTGCCCATCTTTCTTCTCTTAATCTCATACTTTGTTCAAGTATCTCTCTATTCTTCCTCTTCTTTTCTTCGTTTGCTTCTTTTGAAGCTTGTCGCGCAGCTTTCCATTCAGCTTGTTGTTCGGTGCTAAGGGCTTGCTTCTTGCGGATTTCCCGATTGTTGCGATCCCAGGGTAATGTATCGTGAACGACTGCTTCACCCCATACATCGGATCCTTCACCTGCGTAACTTGCATCTGCGAGATCGCTCCATTTTACTTCCACAATACCCTCCTTGCCTATTCCTTCTAAACCTATCCTCTCACTTCCATTTCTGATTTCTTTTAAAACGGCTGCCATATCGGCGACGGTATTAGCTTTTTGATCATTAATCTTGCGAGAACGAAGTTTAGACGTCAAATGGGTTTTGGATTTTTGATGCTCCGTTTCGCTGGGTCCGGGGATGCGTTTGAAGAGCGGGGAAGTAGGATCCCAGGATAATTCGTGACGTTTGCGGTATTCGCGAAGTTTTTGAAAAGCGCTGAGACCGGATGAGGAGGTCCCTGGCGGAAAGGTTATTAAGGCCATGGGGTGCCAGTGGTCTTTGCGGAGGGCGGCGGGGCGGGTTTTTTTGCCATTGTATGGAAGTTGCGCGAGGGATGCATTGTTCTGAGGTTGTTAGTGAGGATTGGACGGTATATGAGAGGGATTGAATATATATGAAGAGGGAAGTATATGCAGAAGGGCAGGACATACGTTCATTCCTTTAGTGAGTGAGTAAACGACCTGATTCGTCTGTAAATGATTGTAAACATATATTTGCTCTCCATGTTCTGGACGATTCGGTGGCTGTCTCGCAGTCACTGATGTCGTTGATGCATATCGTACACTAGCTGTCTTGGTGACAGAACTCCCGATACAGTTCCGAAGTGATAAGACACTCATGGCTGTAAAGAATGCGAATTGAGAGCTTCAAATACAGCGATGGTAATATTTCGATATCTTGAAAACCAAAATTGTCCTAGCGTCTTTTGCTCCATGTGCAGATTGTTGCCTGAAACGGATTATGTAATGTTGGGCATTTAAGTCAGGCTCTCATCTTGGTGCCCAGGGCGGGAATAAACCAAGCGGCTGCAAGCGAGCCAACTTTTTGGTGTGTGGAGTCACAACGTGTGTTGACGTTTCTAGAAGCTACGAGCTGATCCTAGAAGCTCATAGGATACACGAGTAATTTCTAGGCATATCAAGAATTTAGGTCATCATATGGGTCTGAAGTAGGAGGAAATATATAAACTTCGACTTTCTTTGTTCACCGAGTTTTGTTTCCTAATCATCAATACAATCATTTTCAATCACTTATTCACGTACATACACATAACTGAAGCTCGGTGCTATACCCCGCAGCATAATTGTATACAACATTCGAGAACTTTTATTTACTTTTTGAAACCATAAAAACAACAACAACAAAAACACTCACATACGAATTGAAAACAATACCGCAAACATGTCTACCTCTGACATGTCCTTTACAACTAGGGCGACGAAGTCCATAGAAGATGCCATGTTCAACGCAGAACAGCATGGCTCTTCTCAACTTCTACCCCTCCATCTTGCACTTGCCCTCCTCGACCCATTACCCGATCTCTCGAAAGACCAACAGCAGACTATGAACGCATCACATGGATCTGCCTCGCAGTCACTATTCCGTCAAGTAGTAGAGCGAGCCCATGGAGATCCGCAGGCTCTCGATCGTGCACTCAAGCGCGCGGTTGTTCGTCTACCAAGTCAAGATCCTCCGCCTGAAAATGTCGCCGTTTCTCCTTCTTTTAACAAAGTTTTAAGAGCGGCAAAAGAGTTACAGAAGACGCAGAAGGATTCGTTTATTGCAGTGGATCATTTGATTATCGCTGTTACTCAAGATCCGGCTGTTCAAACGTGTCTGAAAGAGTCTAATATACCGAATATCAAGCTTCTCCAAGATGCTGTCTCGCAGATTCGAGGAACGCGGAGAGTGGATTCTAAAACGGCGGATGCGGAAGAAGAGAATGAAAATTTGAAGAAGTTCACCGTGGATATGACGGCGATGGCCAGAGAGGGAAAGATTGATCCCGTCATTGGCAGAGAAGAGGAGATTCGACGAGTCGTCAGAATTCTGTCGAGACGGACGAAGAATAACCCGGTGTTGATTGGTGAACCGGGTGTTGGAAAGACGACCGTAGTGGAGGGATTGGCACAGCGGATTGTTAATGCTGATGTTCCGGATAATCTCGCCGCTTGCAAACTTCTCTCCTTGGATGTCGGATCAATTATCGCCGGAAGTAAATACAGAGGAGAGTTTGAAGAGAGAATGAAGGGTGTTTTGAAGGAGATTGAAGACTCAAAGGAAATGATTGTTCTTTTCGTCGATGAAATGCATCTTCTCATGGGCGCTGGCGCCAGTGGTGAAGGTGGAATGGACGCTGCCAACATGCTTAAACCAATGTTGGCTCGTGGACAACTCCACTGTATTGGTGCTACCACTCTCAACGAATACCGAAAATACATCGAGAAAGATGCTGCATTCGAACGTCGTTTCCAACAAGTCTTGGTTAAGGAACCATCCATTCCAGACACCATCTCTATTCTTCGTGGATTGAAGGAAAAATACGAAGTTCACCACGGAGTTACCATTGCAGATGGAGCTCTAGTCTCTGCGGCTACTTTGGCTGCTAGATATCTTACACAGAGGCGACTTCCGGATTCTGCTGTTGATCTTATTGATGAAGCAGCAGCAGCGGTTCGAGTTGCTCGAGAATCACAACCTGAAATCATCGATTCCCTCGACCGCAGACATCGACAACTCGAGATTGAAATTCATGCCTTGTCTCGAGAAAAGGATGAAGCTTCAAAAGCTCGCTTAGCCCAAGCTAGACAAGATGCTCAGAACGTTGAGGAAGAACTTAGACCTTTACGTGAGAAGTATGAGAGTGAAAGAAAGAGAGGCAAGGACATCCAAGAAGCTAAACTCAAACTTGATCAATTGAAGGTCAAGATGGAGGAGGCTACTCGTTTGGGTGATACTAGCAAGGCTGCTGATCTTCAATATTATGCTATTCCGGAACAGGTTGCATTTATCAGGACCTTGGAGAAAGAGAAGAAAGCTGCTGATGCGGCCCTTAGCTCGAATTCTAACCCTGATTCTGGTGGATCTCTTATCACTGATACTGTTGGTCCAGATCAAATCAACGAGATTGTTGCTCGATGGACAGGTATCCCGGTCACTAGACTCAAGGCTACTGAGAAAGATAAACTTTTGAAGATGGAGAGGGCTTTGGGAAAGATAGTTGTTGGTCAATCCGAAGCTGTTAAGGCTGTCTCGGATGCTATTCGACTTCAAAGAGCAGGACTTTCCAATCCAAACTCGCCACCAAGTTTCCTGTTCTGTGGTCCATCTGGTACTGGTAAGACACTTCTTACCAAAGCTCTTGCCGATTTCCTCTTCGATGACGAAAAGGCTATGATCAGACTGGATATGTCCGAATACCAAGAACGTCATGCACTTAGTCGTATGATTGGTGCACCACCTGGATACGTTGGTCATGATGCCGGTGGACAACTTACTGAAGCCCTTCGTCGTAAACCTTTCTCTATTCTTCTCTTCGATGAAATTGAAAAAGCAGCAAAGGAAATACTTACAGTTCTCCTCCAACTCATGGATGATGGTCGTATTACCGATGGCCAAGGACGTGTTATTGATGCCAGAAATTGTATCGTGGTCATGACATCCAATTTGGGTGCTGAATATCTCGATCGTCCTAATGCCGCCAATGGAAAGATTGATCCCACCACTCGCATGATGGTCGAACAAGCTCTTAAGGATTATTTCTTGCCTGAGTTCCTCAATCGTATCAATGCAACTATTATCTTCAATCGTCTCACCAGAGCTGAAATCCGCAAGATTGTCGACGTACGACTTGGGGAGATTCAAAAGAGATTATCAAACAACGGAAGAAATATTCGTATCGATTGTTCTCCTGCAGTCCTCGATTATCTCGGCTCAGCAGGTTATAGTCCTGTATATGGTGCTAGACCACTTGCCCGATTGATAGAAAAGGAAGTGTTGAATAGAATGGCGGTGCTATTATTGAGGGGTGCGATTAAAGATGGTGAGGTTGCGAGGGTGGTCATGAGAGACGGAAGGATTGTCGTCGAACCTAATCACCAGGGTAGCAGTGAGGAAAATAGTAGTGAGGATGATATGGAGATCGATGAGGTGGATGCAAGGGAGGCGTATGGAAGAAGGGGATATCGGGATGAGGACAGGGATAGTGATGGGGATATGGATTTGTATCAGTAGATGAATTGATCTGATTTGGAGGGGAGAATGGGAGGGAATGCAGATGAAATGTTGAGGTGGTAATTATGATGGATGATACCAATGATTGATTATATGATGGATGTATGGGCGTTGGGTGTTTCTGATTTTATGATATGATATTGAATGAATGATTGGGTCAGGGTTGAATTGGAATCGGATGCAGACCTTTCTTTACCTTTTACATGTAGTGTGGATGTATGGATGATGAAAAGTTGAGAGATCAAATGAGGAGAGGAGGAGAGATAGTCTTTTAGGAGTTAATACGTTCTAGATTTAGGCTAGGATCAAAATTGAATTGAATTGACTATTCATACTCTGGACAGGAAATGATTGTGTATAGGTTTCCAATCTAGTGATGAGAAAAGATGTTGTAGATTCTTATCACTTATATTTGAAAGCCCAGTTAGGAGTTTTTGACTCACTGAATATCTAGTTAGAGAAGTGAACCAACCAATTATTTTGTACTTGAGAAAAGATGTAGGTTTTTGGCTTTCCTGTATCAGTGAGATGAGGAGGTTATTACTCGTATAAGTTATAATATTTGATTATTTCGCACTAGAAAGAATAATTTGAGTCTATAAAGTTTGGGTAGTCAGATAGATAATAGCTCTTCATTGATCGAATTTAAATTATGGATTCAATTTTATATTGATATAATAATTATTAGATTATTATTTTTAATGTTTATGGTACCTATTTCTATGATTTTGATATTGATGTTGATTCACAAAAGTATGCATGCCAGACAGTTCAGGCAAGTATTTTAATATGTGCTCAAACAAGTCTGTGCTTAAGCTGTACAAAGTAGCCCTGCTCACCCCCACCACGGAAATCCTCAATCAGTGACCGATTGGACAAGCACCCGAGTGACCATGATTACTACCATCACCCCTCTTGGCTATGTAATCCTTAGCCTAATCTTGAAATACAGCTCTTTCCTAACCTCGAGAATCTATCAAAAGCCTCCATAATCGAAGCTTCCTAGGAAAAGTGCAGGGTAATCCAAGAACACCGAAAGCCCATCTGAATTTGACGGAGAGGGAAATAAGGATTACTGGAGACAACACATCGAAGAGATTCTTCTACCAGTTGCACAATTGCATCAGATATCTCCCGCGACTACTGCGCGAAGACCTTGGATTAAAATGACTTCAATGTATCCACCGGTTTCTCCTACTATGGGTAGAAAGAAAGCTCTTGTTGTTACTGGTAAGCTATTTGTTGAAAGCTACTTGGATATGTACATGGATAGTTATTAACAAAACTACTTTTTGCAGATCCGCCAAAGTTCGATCTTGAAAGCTATATTTCGAATTATAGAGGTAAGGTCATGTTTCTTCTGCTGTGTAGGATTGTATAGAGTTCTCTCACTGATATTTCCTCTTGTTTAGGCAGAACCAGACTTGAGCGACTTTATCTCATCGGTGTCACCTCTACCTTCCTTGGTGTCGAAGCTCTAAAAATCTTAATCAAGGAAGCAAAGCAGGGGAAGGATGTTACCATTTATATAGATGCTTGTGCTGCTTTTGCAAAGATTGCGCCAAATGAACCAGAAGCCTTTAGAGACGATCAATGGATCGATGCCACCAATAAGTCTAATGCTGCCGAGGCTGCGCGTTTGGAAGCACAGTTGAAGGGCTATAAGAATAACTTGATTAAGGAAAGCACTCGTGTAAGTCATCTTCCTTATCTTCTATGGCAGTTATAACTTGAAGTTCCACTAGCTAATGGTTTCCCAAACAGATGGGAAACGAAGATCTAGGTAAACATTATGAAGCTACAGGTCAACTTGCACTTGCTTTCGACTCTTATTCTCGCATGCGACAAGATATCAGCATTCCAAGACACGTAATTGACGTCTGCAAACACATCATTGAAGTTTCTATTGAAAGAAAGGAATATATCGCAGTTCTTTCCAACGTTCAGAAGATGAGAGGAACATCTATTGGACCAGATGATGACCAGGTCATCAAACCATTTTGTCTTGTAGCTGAAGGTATCGCACAAATGCAAGCTGGACAATATGATATGGCTGCACAAACTTTCTTACAAGTACCTCCAGGAGCGGCTGGAAGCTACTACACAATTGTCAGTGCTAATGATGTTGCTGTCTATGGAGGTCTTTGCGCTTTGGCTACCATCGAGCGTAATGATTTGCAAAAATTAGTTCTCGAAAACTCGGATTTCCGCGCCTATCTCGAATTAGAGCCACATATTCGTCGTGCCATTCAAGCATTTGTTGGTAGCAAGTACTCTACATGCTTGGAGATTCTTGAGTCTTACAAGGCTGATTATCTACTTGACATTCACTTACAAAAGCATGTTGATGAACTTTATACTCGTGTTAGAAGTAAGAGTATAGTTCAATACTTTATTCCATTCAGCTGTGTTACATTTGAGACACTGAACAAAAACTTTGCTCCACCTGGAAAGACTATTGAAAAGGAGTTGGCAGAGATGATCAAATGTGGTGGGCTGGATGCTCGTATTGATCTGGTTGCTAAAGTATGTCAACTTTTATCTCTCCCTATATCTCCCCCCCTCCCCCAACTCTATACTTTCATCTCTTCCCCGGTCCAACAAGCTAATATATACCAACTAGACCCTCATATCAACACCTAAAGCCACCCGTCAAGAAATCCAACAAGAAGCTCTCAAAACAGCAAAGCAAGTCGAACGTGAAGCTAGACAACATTTACTACGTATGAATATCATTGCTTCAGATATGGAGGTCAGAGCATCTAGAGAAAGTGGTAGACGAGGTATAGGTAGCGGAATGGCTGGAGAATTATTTGGTGGTGTTTGAAAATGAAGGATGACGATATAATGATACGAGATGATACGATATGATGACAGAAATGGCGTTTATGATTAAATGAGGCTGATACTGATTTGGTTCGGCGTCTATGGTTCAGACTGTATCGGATTCAGGAAGGGAATTTGATGAATATACAAATGTGGCATGGTATGGTAGTTATGGATCTTTGTATTTCTTTTCTCTCTTTCTTTCTCCCTTCCTTTCTTTCGTTTGAGAGATAGTTAAAGGGTGGATAGATTTATTACTTATCAGGCATAGAGGAATATTATAACCTTGATTATTTACTTCCTTTGACTTGATATGGCGCCGCTCATGTTAAATGGATTGGAGCGGCTTTGGGAGAGAAACTAGTAATACTTATGGTTTTGTATGGAGACGATATATTCATTAAAGTAATGAAGAAGATCAAGACTTGGTCTCAAGAATAAGCGGGTGGAAAGCAGGCATAAACAGGGGGAGAAAGTCGTTGAAAATAGAATATTAATTATCAATAAATATCTGATTATTTAAAGTATATTATATAATTTATTTGATAGATAATAAAATAATAAAATAATAAAATAATAAAATAATAAAATAATAAAATAATAAAATAATAAAATAATAAAATAATAAAATAGCGGGGTCAGGTACCTTACACCAAAATTTTGGTGTAAGGTACCTGACCCGGTTCCCCATATGACCCGGTTCACCATAAGTTACGTTATAAAAATATTTATTATTAATTATCATCAAACTTTTATCAAAATCTTTAATACTACAGAGTTAGAGTAAGTACCTAGGAAGAAGTGAGAAGTTGGGGGAGGAAAGAAGGGAAATATATATTTGTATGGGAGAACTGAGTACTGTAGGCATTAGACAGAGGAGCGGAACGAGAGATGAAAACCGAGAATGTCAAAGTACAATATTACGATATTACATACTATATTACGTAGGTATTCAGAGAGACATATACGATTGACATCAGAAAATTTTTTAGGCAACGGATTTCCTTTTAGTGTTAGATACTAAAGTCTGGGAAGGAGATATTATAATGAAAACATGGACGACAATACTAATTACCATATATAACCATCCGCGCATTATCATTTCCTTGAATCCTTTTGCCAAGTCTATTCCATCTAATTAATGCCTGAGTAGATTCTGATCAGCATTGGGCACAGTAATGTCTCAGCAAAATCAAAATAGCCCGACGGTATAAATATCAGTGCCCAAAACTGGATACTGCAAAGTTGGTATCGGATTTAATTATATAGTAAAATTGAGCCAAGGAAGATATACTTTAAGCCAAACTATGATTCGGAGGAATGCAAATTGAGTGTTCAAGAGAAGAACTGGTGAATTGTTGCAAGCTTGTAGTCATTAACATAGGCAGAAGAATATATGAGAAGATATTAAACCAATAAACCATAAAAGAAAGAACCTAAAATGTACTGATTTTGCATATTCAATGGTTATGCTGGCATGTAATTAGTCGCTGGAGATAGAAGAACATTTGTTGCCTAGCTCAATGTCAGATGCTCATGAAATGGAAAATCTAATAATACGAAGGAGGAAAAGATAAAAAATTTGGGCATATTTGATGCCATTTGCCCTCCCTGATTGTTACCAAAAGGAGATACTCGTTATGGAAGAAACTTTCTTGAAATTTCTGATGAATAGTGTTACTTGCCACCGGTACGTTTGCAAGGAAAAATTGAAATTGAGTACAATTTCACGGAAAGGGGTGTCTAGTATCACATATTGATAACCCATCATATACAGTCTTAGATATCTCCTATCAAACAGAAGTAGAACCAAAAACAAAACTGGCACTTCAATAAGAAACTCCCCCTTGGATCTCTAGTTGTAGGTTGTGTTTTTGGGAGTCCTGCCTTATTTATTGCCACCAAACGAACACCAGAAGTATGGGCGCTTACCTCATACTGGCGACGATGAATGCTGGCTGTCTCCGTAAGTTACAACCTCTAAAATCTTGTCATAAAGCAAGAAAACAGTGGTGTAGTAATTACTACCTAGGAAGAGTAAACTATACATGAAAGTCCCAAGATAGAAGATGCAAAGCCAGTCTACCATACTTAGGGTGATTGACAGATTATCACGGAAAGCATCATATCCCATAAGCTTCATACACTTGTAGGAATAAACTGATGCTCTCCGGTAGTAAACTAAGCTAAGCGGTAGGTCTCTGTGCAACAAAAACGGTGTGCTGTCTGGATACTACACCGCTGATAGCAAAAAGTATCTGTGGCGGTATTGGCCGAGTAAAAGCAGACAATCCCTCTCTTGGATGATCTCACTCAGATGAAAGAAGTCATGAGAGTTGGTCATAATTTTAGAAGCCGGGAAACTATACTGACAATGGGTCGGGAGTCGGCAAAGGCTATGCAGGGTCCGATAAGTCCCCGGAGAAGATTTCTCGGGAAAAGCGAACCAGTTGTTAGCAGACATAGCGGGGTAATGTGAGCTGATGAATGCATGTGATTTGCCAGAGTGTGATCTCTCGGAACAAAGCGAAGGCGAGAGCAGAAAGCGTCTGAAATTGAGGGGATTCCCAAAGTGTGGAGTATCTCAAATTTCAAAGTGGCTTGAAACTAGGGTATATGATTCGTCATAGGAGTTAGGTGGACACCGGATAAAGGGCTTTGCTGCGGCTGGGCTATCGATGAAATGCTATTCGTAGGTGGGTATCAAGTCTGCGTAGGTTTGGTAGAAATGGGCTTGCGAGCAAACTGGCGGACAAAGGAATGAGGAAGACTTACTAGGGCGCATGAGTAGGAAACGATATTCTCTCAGGTACATAAAATGTCATGTAGGTTGTTGTTGGCGATTAGCTGCGTTTAAGATTTGATTCGTCAAACATCAAATAGGAGTAGTGGGATGGGCCAAACTAGTATGGTCGAGGTCTGAAAGAAGGCTAATCATGACTTACTGTTAAGGTACGGGCGGGACCGATATCATGATACCTTCGATGACCTGAGCTAGACCACTGCAAAAGATCTTGAGGTCTTGACCGATAGTGTAGCTTTTAGTATCAGTGCGGTTATCGTTCTTGATATTATATGTAGTCGCCTTCTACGTCAAGGTTGTCGTATTCAAAATGTGGATTTACGGAGGAGATGTGAGTGTGCGTGCCTGTCTCGAATCTTGGATGGGTAAGTGGAGGGAGGATCATTGAACATGTTCCACATATACAATAAAAATATACAATAGCTGCGGTGGCTCGTATATTCGTACCGAGTAGATAGACGTTGAGTAGGTATGCATTCGGATCAGGAGTTCTTGAATAAAAAGGTTGAGAGCAGATCTCCCTGAAAGGTTTATAAAGGCCAGAAACATAAAAGCAGCGTTTGAAAAGAAGCATGAAGCATTGGGGTTTGGAAAAGTGACAGCATAAGCGCTTGAGTGACTCGTTATCATTACTGTTATCATTACTGAGTATTATCCCTAGAGGGCTGGTCGGCGTGGAGGGGTTTTGTGCAACCTCGATGGGCAGTGTTTGACTGGGAAAGGAAAAAAGAATGTAAAAAAATGAAATAAAAAGGATTATCAGTGTGCATGATATGGTGAGACTCTGCATGCAGAAAGAAAGAGTCGGTGTTTAAACTTTGCTCATATCGTTCGTTATATCGCTGTTGATCTTTTGAACCCTTTGTGAGGCCATACATTATGATACATACATAACCTTAAGGTTACATGCAGTCACTTATTATTGGGCCCTTGTCACATCCATCTCCTCTCGAATTGACGATTGATTGATTGATTGATTGATTGTTGATTGTTGATTGATCGACTCTGAATCAATTCTCTTCTTCTGCTATGCTATGCTACGCTATACTGATACTGTGTGTCCTCACTCATAAATGTAAATGCATGATGTTGAATAACAGCATTCTTGTTTACCATGATAAAATGTCCAATGTCTAATCACAATCGCACGCATTCCACACCAATATAATAATAATCCAGCCATTGACCCGTTGTTCCTCGACAGGTGCAATCAAATCATTTCAACATTCAACGTTCAACATTCAACCAGTGCCAGTACTAGGAGCAGTACCAGTACCAAACAAGGCACAGATCTAAAACGATCCTCCAACTCTTTCTCTCTCCTCTCCTCTCTCCAATTTAATCTCACCCACCCCCCCTTTACCTTTCTACCCCTTCACTCTCTTCCCACTTTCTCACCTCAAACAACGATACGCACGCATCATAGCAACCGTCCAGTATTACCAGTGTACCATCTGCGAAGAGAAAGAAAGCATCTGCAAAAGCCGGGTATTTGTATGACTGTGAACAACCTCCAACCTCAAAAAGTTTACTCCGACATAAAAATCAAAGCGATAAGATAAATTTATACCAAAACGAAATTAAAAGAGAGAGAAATACGGATCACGGACATAATACAGAAAACTTAAAATTTCTCTCCTCTCTTTCTGGTTCTCATAATATTTTTTTCCCTGTTCCTGGCTCCACTACTGCTGCTTTGTACGGCTTGTTCTCGAACCTTTGACCTTTTTTTAAGGCGATAAACGAAAGAGGCGCGCTTGTGTTGAAAATACAAGAGAAATCCGACAAGCCCGTAACAACTTCATCCCTCGACTTGACAACCACGAAACTTCTTTGAGTCGACCAAAGACAACTCTGCGATACTTCATCCACAAAGTCCAAGACGATATTATCGCGTTCTGTGCGATACCACCGGCGGTTTAATAAAATAAAAAAGACGGGGTGAATAATCATAACAAATCACTATCTTTTCCCACATACCTGTTTACTCAAGAGTCTGTTCAGCTTAAAGTTGGTGACTTTTTTTGAGCCCAATTTATTGACCACCATAATCACCACCATAACCACCACCACCACAAATCACGACGCCAAGAGAGAAAGACTTCTCCAAGGCCAAGTTGAACAACGTGGTTTTCATCACAGACAGAGATCCATTGAGGCGAAATCCAACTTCATTGTAAGTTATTCAAACTCTGCCGAAAACACCTACCGATTCTTGTTGAGCTTCATAGCTTCAACACAATTAGAAGCCTCTCCTCGAGTATTTTGCATCCACCTTTTTCCCGTTTTAGACTAATTTATTACGCGCGGCAGATTGAGAAGTGAAGTGAATTCAAGCCCTAGCGTTAATACGTCTACGATCTTATAATCTACTGTCTTCTGACATCCACCTGCTGCGGATTACATCACAACACCCCCCCGGTCAAATTCTCCTGAAGGAGGACAAAGCGATGGCAGAACAAGACGTCGATCTCGACTCTATCATTGATAGACTGCTAGAAGTTAGAGGCAGCCGACCAGGCAAACAAGTACAGCTTTTGGAACAAGAGATTCGTTATCTCTGCACCAAGGCTCGCGAAATTTTCATCTCTCAACCCATCCTCTTAGAGCTTGAGGCACCAATCAAGGTACGATATTGAGCATTTGATGTCTCTAGATGCGCCAGGCTAGCATAGCAAATACTGACTAGATGGCGTGTATCTAGATTTGTGGTGATATTCACGGCCAATATTATGATCTCCTCCGTTTGTTTGAATATGGTGGATTCCCTCCCGAGGCAAACTACCTCTTCCTTGGTGATTATGTCGACAGAGGCAAACAATCTCTCGAGACTATCTGCTTGCTCTTAGCATACAAGATCAAATATCCAGAAAACTTCTTCATCCTACGCGGTAACCACGAGTGTGCCTCCATCAACAGAATCTATGGTTTTTACGACGAGTGCAAAAGAAGATATAACATTAAGCTATGGAAAACATTTACTGATTGCTTCAACTGCCTCCCCATTGCAGCGATCATCGATGAAAAGATCTTCACTATGCACGGCGGTTTAAGTCCAGATTTGAACTCCATGGAGCAAATCCGTCGTGTCATGCGACCAACTGATGTAAGTCCACGAGGAAAAGTTTTTTTTTTTTTTTTTCATTTGCCAGCTCTCAGTGTGCCATGGGAGGAAGGCCAGAGCTCTTACTGATATGAAATTAGATTCCTGATTGCGGTCTCCTTTGCGATCTCCTCTGGTCCGATCCGGATAAGGATATCACAGGCTGGAGCGAAAACGATCGTGGTGTATCCTTCACATTCGGTCCCGATGTCGTTTCTAGGTTCTTACAAAAGCATGATATGGATTTGATATGCAGAGCTCATCAGGTCGTCGAAGATGGTTACGAGTTCTTCTCAAAGCGGCAATTGGTTACACTATTCAGTGCACCCAATTATTGCGGAGAGTTTGACAACGCCGGAGCGATGATGAGCGTGGATGAGAGTTTGCTATGTTCATTCCAGGTAGGTTCAATTACAATTTCCTCATCATATGAGTGCCTTACTAATTTTCCTCCTCCAGATTTTAAAACCAGCGGAGAAAAAACAAAAGTACGTCACAGCAGGTGGTCTTGGTGCCTCCAGCAGGCCCGTCACTCCGAGGAAGAAATAAAAAATGATCAATTACGAACTTCCTTTTGTGTAGCAGGTTCGGACGCAGATAAGCTTAATTCGCGATTTTCCACGCAAACGAGTATTGCCCTCGACCAAAAGTGCGCCCTTTCACCGATCGCTTCCCTTTGGGATCCGTCATCTCACCAGACTTTTGCCAGTATCCTCCAGACTTCGATCTCGATCAAACATACCTATTTTGCGCGACACCTTCCGCGCCCTACCTTTCGTTTCCTTACTTTACCTCATTGCCAAATGCGATTCAACTATGTACACAGCAACTTTCTCATGACGCTTTTCGATCACTAACACTAAGGATTCCACTCGATACATACGCTTTCCCCACGACTTTTCGGCCGAACACGAACTTTTGCTTTAGATTGACATGCCAGCATTTTCACGACATGACGATAGATACATGGGACGTTTTTCGGGCGAGTTTCGGTTTTCGGGTATTGGCATTCGGATTTTGGTATCTGATTTTAATAGAAAGGCAGAAGGAGAAATTTTCAGGAGGAGGTTTCATAACAGCCAACTCTTAATATTTTGTGTTCATACATTGGAGAAAGGGGCATTGAATGTGCCAGGCAGACAGATAAAGAAAGGGAATGGGAAGGAGGGGTGTCCATGGGTTGAGCGCAGAAAGCAGAAAAATAACTCAACACGATGCGAATTGTACCTTTGTTCTATGTAACTGACCTCTTTTTTTTACTACACTTCGTTGGCTCTTTTATTAGATGAGCAGATATCTTGATGATTTTGATTTGAAATGTGAATTATGCGTGATTGGTTTTATATTGGACTAGAATGGCAACTGGGAATAGAGATGAGGTTCCCCTGAGTATCTTCCTCTTATATATAAATCTGCAGGCTGAATGAATTTTTAACCCACATCATCTAACTTCCTCCTAAGCTTGTAGTTCCAAGTTCCAAGTTTCTAGATTCTAGATTCTCGATTCTCGATTCTCGAATTTTTTTTCACTTTACTTTACTGCTTCGTGTATCGTACACTGTATGTAGATTGTATATTTTCATCCATTGTGATTATGATTGCCTGCTTTTTTCTTTGTATGTATGTATGTATATATATATATATATATATAAATTTCAATCTATCTATCTATCTATCTATCTAGATTCTAGATCTATCTATATATCTTTCTATTTATATGCTGAGCCTTTTTTTGGGGGCAACTTGTTGAGATTGAGATTGAGATTAAGAATAGGATTAAAGATCATTGTATACTTGTGCTTTACACTTGTCTTTGTACTCGTGCTCGTTGTTTATTTTTGGTTTTATTTATAGTTCTTTGATTCTTTTTATTTTATATTTATTTTTATTTTTATCAGCTAATTAGAGGATTTGACATGCTCTTCTTCTTCTTCTTCTTTCTTTCTTTCATCATTTCTTTCCCGCTAATTATTTGTTATTTCGTTCATTCTTCTAGATTAATCAATCAATCTACTAGTTATTGATTGACAAGTCTCACTAGGTTAGGTATTTCTCCTATTCCCTATTCCCTACCCTAACCCTCTCCCTCTCCTCTCCCTCCCATTCCTCCTCAGCATCCCACACCCCTTCCAAATCAACATGAACTCTTAATTCCTTTTCCCCCATCACCCTCCAAATATTTTTCAACTGTGTGATTATTTCACTGTCCATTTTTGCTTTATTTCCTCTTCCTCTCTCATTTTCTATTCCCTTTACCCTATTCATATTTTCCTCCCCCTCCCCATCCTCATCCTCATCCTCATCCTCATCCTCATCCTCATCCTCATCCTCATCCTCATCCTCATCCTCATCCTCATCCTCATCCTCACATTCATCCCCGCAATAAATCTCACATATCCTCTCAAAACCCAGAGTATAAATTGATTTAAGCCAAGGAAGTCGAGCGATTGCTTGTTTCCATAATTCTAGTATTCCTTTCGCTTTTTGCTTTCGGGCTTCAGCTTTTTTATTATGCGTTTCGTTGCTAGATTGGAGGATTAGGGCTTTTGAAGATGAAGATGGAAGAGGTAGGAATTGTGGATATATATCACAAAATAATAAAAACAATTTCCAAAGCGAGCTTGAGCTTGCCAGTTCAGTATTTAAAGTAGATGAAGGTTTAGAACCAGAACCCTTTAGATTTAATGCAGAGACGAATGTGGAGTTAACTTTGTTGAGATTTGGGGTAGCGGATTGTGCGTGTTGGAGGTGATGGTGGATGATGTGGAGGTAGAGGGGTAGGGGATTATGCATTGAAGAGGAATCTAGAAGTTCGTAGAATAGGTTACTCAGAGTGACTGGACTCATGAGTCTGGTTGTACCGAAAGCTGGTGAAGTGAGGAGAGAGAAGAAGATTGTGTTGCTGGGAAACAAACGTAAGGAGGCTGTGAGTTGTGAATGAAGGGTCTGGGGACGATAAGGTCCGAATTTTGCGTGGTGGTGTAGGAGACGGGCTATGGATTGGTGGAGGAGGGCGAGAGGATAGTTCGATGGTGAGTTTGAGGTTATCCGGGAAGAGATCTGGTCGGAAAAGGTAGTGAGGATTTCGAGGGCGGATGCGATATTTCCTTGTTGAGGTGATTGAGGAGCTGTCGAGGAGGTGGTGGTTAAGTATTTGAGGATAGCAAGAAGTTCAGTGTAGAGAGCCGCGTATGTGGGATGACGCGTGGCGAGGAAATGATCCCGGTTTGACGACAGATGTTGTTGACTTTTGAGGAGGGCTGCAGGAGTTATTTCGACTGGACTCGTTGGGCTTGGAATACCGTGTGGCATTGATAGCAGATGTGATAATGCCGTTTCTTTGGACCCAACTGAGAGATGTGCCCAGACTAGACTTTTCCAGAGGTAAACTAAATCCTTGTTGTCGTTGGACTCGGGCGAGGAGGGCATAGATTTACTCATTCCTAAAGCGGCCGTGTAAATTCCATTTGAGATTTCTTGGTTGCCTTTTGACCATTCGATCATAGCGTATGCATTGTAGAGTTTGAGACTGGAAGGATGTTGTTTGATGAGAGTTTTGGCGATCTTTTTGATAGTGTTAGGCTCATTTATCCATTTAAATGCTAAGTAGTATTCTGCGAAATCTTCTGTTGGATATGATTGTGTTAGTTGTTTCAGAGTGTTGCGAACCCAAATATAAGGAATAGGTCCATTATTCTCGTTGCCGTATACTTCTCGCCATGGCTTGAAGCTGCCAAACCAACTTTTGCTGAACATAGACTCTGGTGACATCGCAAAGTTTGTTGTAGGAGCTGTGAAGATCGATGGCGTTTCGTTTTTTTCATCCTCGATCATGTCGCCACTAGGCTTTTTGAAGTATTTTTCTTTGATCCACTTAGAATCGTAGTCGAGCATTTCATTCTGCAGGAAGAAATCATGGCTCCAATCGACACCCGACTCATGGTCCTGAAAAGGCATGGGTGGTAAGTGACAGAATATCAAGAATGCATTCAAAAGGCTTCTTCGTAAGTACTCAGCAGACTTTGGTAGTAACATGAGAAAATTCTCGATATCAGTGAATAGGATGACTCTAAAAGGATCGTCCTCCACAGTATCATCCATAGTTCTTGCAGGGGTTCTGGAAGCTTTTATACGAGAAGATTCTGCGATAACCCAGCTTTTGAAGAGGTTTTGGCCATCAAGTGACATCTCTGGCTCGTCAGTCTGGGCATTAGGGACTGTTGAGTCATCCCCAGTCTCTGCAAAGCTTTTCCAACCTAGAGGACCTAGTTCCCCAATTCGTGGGACCTCTGCCTCCCAAAACTCCCCCAAAGGTCCAAGTATTTTATTTCCCGCCGGTGCTGATGTCTCATTCTCGGCGTGGATGGATTCAGGTCCTTGGAAATTCAGTTCCAAGGTAGCTTGCCAGATTGCTACTGCTAGTTCTGTAAAACCGGATTCGCGGATAAAAATTGTAGCCCTAAGAACCACATATAACAGTTGCTCGTAGAGTGATTTCACGGAAGTCCACCCAGGTCCGACGCTGATCCTATTTTTCAAAGAACAAATTCTGTTGAGAAATATCCCGCGAACTTCCTCATATCTAAATGTTGAAAAATTGCTCTCCCTGAAATCCAAGTATCTTTTCCACAAGACAAGACTATCAATGTTGTCTTTTGCAATCTGTTCCCACCGCTCCGCCTGAACCTTGATTTCCCATATCTTTGAGCCTTCTGCCATCAAGCCTAGTAATAGCCGTTCACGGGCTGGTAAGTATTGTATATTTTCCAGAGCTTTTTCATACATATGGATTTTGATATCCGCTGTGCTCCTGATCTCTGCATTAGTGATACGACGACGGTCATCTCCTGCTGTCAGAAGTGTGTCTTGATGCGCAATTAAAGCAAGCCACGCTTCTACATCACCTGGAGCTTGTTCTAACCTTCGGGAAAGCTCTATGTTCTTTTGCTTAATTGAGGATTCAAGTCTCATAGTTCGACCAGCGTCTGATCCTGACGAATCACTGTCCGACGCATATTGGAAAGCGTCATCCTGGGGTTGAGTGGATAATTTTGCTTTTCCTTGAATTGAACGGTAATGGGTATCATCATGATCAGAATCAGACTTTGAGCCAGCCTCTCGATCCACTCTCTTTCGTTTTTTGCCTCTTCTAATCTGAAATGGAACGTAATCTTCATCGTGCAAGAAAGACTCCTCTGCCAGAACTTCTGGGCGTATCTTCAAAAGACGAGGTCTGTCTTTCTCAACTTTGGAGAAGATGTACTTCTCTCGATTATTAGATCTGAACTCTGTCAGATTGGCAAGTACAATACCCTTATCATCTGAATATTCTCTTTCGATTTTTGTGTGTCGGGGCGCACCAAGGATGCTGCCTGCTCCAATTCGATGAAATGGCGGAACACTGTAGCGGTGATTGCTTCCATACACTAGGTTCTTTACATCTCCTTTTCTGTCAACAACATAAATGTCAGATGCTACAACGGACTCCGAAATATCTGGCTGGCATTTCGTTGGCTCTTCTTTTGAGTCTCTTTGAACTTGTCCGTCATATATAGGTCGAAGACTAGTCCGGCGATCATCTCTGCTCCGAGATCTACGATGGGAGCCATGTCTTTCACTATTTCCCTTCTCCCTGATCCTGTGCCTCTCTCGACTCCGTGATTTGTGGCGTGAATCACGTGCATTTGTGTTTTCCTTACTCCTAGACCTGTGTTTCTCTCTGCTTCTGGACCTATGGTGCCGACGATGCTGCCTTGGCTGATCTCTTTCCTGGGTATGTTGTTTACCTCTTGTCGCTAGTTTTTGTTCATCCTCCTGCTCGAGATTGGCAGCTGTGCTAGAGGTTTTTGACCGGAAAGATGCGAACTTGGGAATAGGAGGGCTTGCTTCTGTCATTATTACTAGCACAATTTTATTTCACGATGTTATTCCCAAAAACTTCGACAGTGTGTCCATTGATGAAAAGTTGGGTCACTCTATCATAACATATATAGCATGGTTTAATTCATTTACAAGACATCGATTCCAAGCTTCGGCTTTCAACTTTAAAGCAGCAGGGTCATCGGGCCGGAGGTTTATCCGACCAAATTATTTTTTTCGATAACGATACGACTAGAGCTTGAAATTTCTATTGAGAAGTTTGAAGTGAGCATCAAGAAATTTTATTCTTGGACTTCGATATGCCATAGTTCTGTAAAATTGTGGTATTGAGAATTAAATAATGACATCTTCACTTAAAGCACAGTTGGCGCAGATTGCGACCAATTCGACCAATTCTTTAAACCTCAAGGCGCAAAAGGTAGCGCATTCAAAATCTTTGATTTTTGAACCTAGAGTTGCGGCTTCACAAAGTTTCGACACCCTCTATACATTATGCCATGAAGGATTTCAGGAATTATGTCTACTCGATGGCCGATTTCTCGAGTTTCAAAAGACAATTTTCAGCGAGCAAAGTCAAACAATAGATCGAACGCAGTTGCCGGTGGCAGAGATTTCTGAGTTGGATAAACGGCTAGAAGCTTTCTTAGGATTAGTAGGTGGTCGTCTACGTCTGAATCCAGCCATAAAAGCAGTTGAGTGGTTGGTGAGAAGATTCAGGTATGCCTGTCCAACTCCGGCTTTTTGCACAGTCTCGAGACTAATCCATCTAGAATCCACGAGTATAATACATCCTTTCTTTTGACGACTTTCCTACCTTACCATACCCTACCTATATTTACCACATTACTCTCCATATTACCCTCGACGGTCCCCGTAGAATACAAATTTTTAGCGCCTTATATTCGATCCTTGACTCAACCACAAAGGAGGCCAATTGTCGCTGCTGCTACCGATAGCACCGTTTTCGCTTCAACACTCAATTCGTATGTTTTGCATATCTGTAAGGCTCGGCAACATTACCCTGCTATTCTAGCATTTTGGGCCGGTGTCATGACCGAAGCCACGAGTAATATGTTGGACAAAGCGCGTTCGGGAAGAAGAGGAGTCCAGCAACAAAACGAACAAGATGTGATACTGAGATTATTACCAATTCTCAACGAAGGTCTTTCCATGCAAAAGGTCCCAGACTTACGAATTGGGTGTTATATGATTTTGTCAATCTTAGCTTCTAAAGGGGGACTGGACGACAAACTTCTGACAGCGATGATGGAAGCATTAGTTCTTGGCTGGAGTGCTGAAACTGTTCGTCCTGGATTGGTCTGTCTCTCGATTTTAGCACAACACAGAGGCGCAAAGCAGATTACGAGACGGGTAACCAAAGAGTTGCTTAAAGTTCCAGATCTACCGGCCCAGTTGATTGAATTAGGAAAAGAACGACGAATCGACCGACTTTCTAACGGGTTGTGTCTTGCGCTTGTTGACAGAATAAGCAAAAGCGGAGAGGTCCAAGGTCTTTCCACAATAGAAAGAATCGTGGAGCATGGTCTTCTCAGTGATGCGCAGACCTCTGTAGTTGTGAAACATCTACTGCTGGTAGCACATCGTGTGGACGATGCTACAGATTCCGAGAAAAATACTCGAGCACATCTGGCGTCAACTCTTGTTGCGCTGACGCAACTTCCTGGTCATGTAGGGGCTGTTATTCAAGGTGCACTAAGGGAAACCGATGTCGATATGGATGAATTGGAAATGAAGCTCTCTACCACAATTAGACGGATAGAAATGCCAAAGGCGGAAGACGAGGATGTAATAATGGGAGATGAAAGCACGAAAGCAGAAACCCGACCTGATTTCCGACAACTGATTGAAAAACTTCCACAAAGTACTGCTAAGGAGACCTCGTTCTTAGCACATGGTACTTCTCACGTCTACCAAGATCTGTGCCAGGCACTTTTGGTTGCCGCAGTTAACGGCGGTGACTTGGATGTATTCGATGAGCTCTCCATCTTGGACCGTGCTAGTGCCCTAGAAAACGCGATTTATCTCACATTTTATATAAGAACTTGGTGTGGCCCGTATCCGGTCATGGCGCGGGTTTCGGCACTTCACATGGTAGCTCGATACTTGTCAGGAAATGGAAATACGAGCGTCGATATTCAAGGAATCATACCTTATGCGATTTCAGCACTCGCCGACCCTGCGTCGAAGGTTCGTCGTGCAGCAGCAGAGCTTATCCTCGCAATTGAGACATTCTACCCGGTCAGCGCAAGTACCAAGAAAGCCTCGAGCTCTCGCCGACAATGGGCGTTTGATGATATCTATGGTCCGGGTGTGGAGACTCAAGAGACAAAATGGCTTTCAGTTGATATCGCAGTTCGTCTTTTAAAAGAGGTATTGGTTCCGGCTTTGGAAGAATGTGTCCTTGATAAAACTCATATTGAGTCCGTATTGGAACAATCTTTGAATAGTCCTCGTGCATCTGCAGAGCCTAACAAGAAGAACGAAGGTCGGTTAACTCAAACTGCCCGAGCCTCAATTTTGTCATTTTTGTCAAGTCATGTCATTCAGACCCCTGTATACTTGGTCAAGATGAGACTTCTAGCTATTCTTAACCACGTTCGTAGCATCGCCAGCACTACCAGAACCAAAGTTTTACTTCCGGCACTTCAACAGTGGGCATCTTTAAGTCCAGAAGCGGCATTGCAACACTCGGGAGATGAACAATTTGCGATGGCAGACTTCGATAAACAGGCAGCTGCGACCGTTGTAGCCAACGACAAAGATGGCTTGCAGTTCTTCACTCAAATTGTGCATGGCGAAATCGCTTCGGATCGTCCTACTCTACTTGAGGCCATATTTGCAAGACTGCGCGAGATGTGGACATCTTTAAAGGGCGATGTGCAATTGCAGACAGCTCAAATGTTGATGGATGCTTCCCAATCCTCCCCTGTAGAATCTAGCTACAACAGTAAATCAACGGAAGAGGCTTTAGAGCTGTTGCGAAACGCCCCTCTTTCAACTGAAATCCTTCTTTCCTTCCTCGACCAGTTACCTACGACAGCAAAGCTTACCGATGCTCCGCCAGCCAGCAAAAGACGACGGACTAGCCACGGCGAAGTTGCCAGAGCTTCTTTACAGGATCCAAAACAACTCGCCGCTGCTATACGCCAAGTCACATTTGTGTTGCAACTTATCGACAGTTCTGACCCAGGAAGTCATCCAGAACTTCTCAAGGGTCTTTTCAACACTTTGGCCGAGCTTCAACACTTCAAGGCCCAAGTTTCATCCGAGCTTGCATATCTACAAGATTTAGTCTTAAACAGCCTCTTGTCAATTTTGAAGGCATACAGGGCAGATCCAGAGATGAAACTAGACCATTCTGATATTCGTGCCGATTTACTTGTTGATTGCGTCCAGAAAACAGCCAGTCCACAAGTACAAAACGGAGCTTTGTTGATGATTGCTGCACTTGCGGATATCGCTCCAGAAGTTGTTCTTCACAGTGTCATGCCCATCTTTACCTTTATGGGAAGCTCAGTATTAAGACAAAATGATGATTATTCTGCACATGTCATTAGTCAAACTATCCGTGAGGTCATTCCACCTCTTATTAGCTCGCTTCGAAAAGACAAAGGTAACCCCGTTACAGGAGCCGCCGAGTTACTCTTGAGTTTCGTTGCAGCTTATGAACATATTCCTGTCCACCGTCGAAAAGGATTGTTTATCTCTCTAGTTCAGACTTTAGGAGCAGAAGACTTCCTATTTGCATTATTAACAATGTTGGTGGATAAGTATGGAGTCAACGATGATATCAAATCCTTCGCTGCTGAATTAACAAATGCGTTCAGTGTTGAGGTTCAGCTCCAATCCTCGGTCAAATACCTCGAATTGATTGATGATTTGTTGAAACCTAAGCCAACATATTCTTTAATTCTACTTGGGGCCCACGAGAAGCTTGACCCGCAACGCGCAGCTCTCAATGAGCTTACGCTTCTTCCACATATTCTCTCCCAACGACGATTGATTACACAAACTGCAAAACTTCTTGACCGAGACGACATGGATGCTGCTAGAATTCGCGAACTCTATTCCACGTTATTGGAAAACCTATTGGTCTTGACAGAGTCTTTGAAAGATAAGAAGGCAATGCACAATGCTTGCGGAGATATCCTAGAAAGTATTTTGGGTCTCCTTTCCACGAGTGAATTTGTCAAATCAGTTGAAGGACTTTTGGATAGACCTAACGAGGGCTTGCGACGAAAAATTTTGCGCTCTTTACAGCTTCGCATCGACCAAGAAAGTCCATCAGATGCTGTTTCAAGAGCGGCAATGCTTGGATTTCTACCCCAGCTCACTTCAATTATTCGAGAGTCTACTGACATGCCTTATAAACGTACTGCTGTTGCTTGTGTCGAGAAAATCTCCGAGAAGTATGGTAAAAAGGATCTTAAAGCAGTATCTGCTGCTGCAGAGACTATCGCAAGTAATCATTGCTTGGGCCAGGATGATGCTGGCTTGCAAATAATGGCTCTTCTATCTTTAGCTTCTTTAGTAGAGATTTTGAGAGAAGGTATTGTATCGGTCTTACCTGTTGCCCTTCCCAAGGCTTTGGGATACATCGAATCAAGTATCGAAGACACTGTTGAGTCTCAAAAACTTCACAACGCCGGGTACACTTTTATAAGCGCTCTAGTACAGCATCTACCATACATGATCACAGGCGGATACCTTGATACTCTTCTTTCAATATCCAACACTTCAGCAGAGGCCGAGCTCGATGATGAGGCAGATGAAATCAGAGAAAACTGTCTTCACTTGGCCGCGAAACGCGTAGATGCTAAGAGTATGTTTATGGCTTTGGAGCAAAATTGGGCACCAGCAGTAACGGCAGGAACTTGGGTAAGTTCTATATTGCAAAGATACTTTTTAACTATCTTGCTAATGCTTTATAGGCGATTCGTGAACAACTTGAAATGCTTAGCATGGCTGTTAAAGCTCATCCAAAGAGTGTCGTCTCTAAACATTCCACCATACTTGCAAGAATATTCCAAAATGCCTTCGACCTCCGAAGACAGATTTTTAATGTGGATAATTCTAATCAAGACGATGAGACTATCTCGACTATAGAGGGACAAGTTAACGAAATGGCTTTAGAGATGATCTACAAATTCAACGATTCGACATTTAGACCTATATTCTCCAACCTTGTTGAATGGGCGTCGTCATCATTACCTAAGAAAGATAAGTCTGGTAGAAATTTGCGTTTACAAAGTGTTTATCGCTTCATGGCCGTGTTTTTTGACAATCTTAAGTCAATCGTCACAAGCTATGCCACATACCTGCTTGATAATGCCGTACAGATCTTAAAAGAGACAGATATCAAAGATGACGCTTCAAGGGAATTATGGGCGAGAGTTCTTCGAGTTTTGGTACCATGCTTCGAGCATGATCAAGACGACTTTTGGCAATCTCCAGCTCATTTCAAGGCAATTGCACCTGTCTTGTGTGATCAATTTAAGAACGCCCCGGCATTGGCTTTGGTTGAAGAACTTGTCCCAGCTATCGTCGAACTCGCTGCCGCCGCTGATTCTTCAGATCATCATAAAGAGCTAAACGGAATGATTCTTAAACACCTTCGTTCTGAGATATCCAGTGTTAGACTCGCAGCTGTCAAATGTGAGCAAGCACTTACGGACAGATTGGGAGAGGAATGGTTGGCTATGTTGCCAGAAATGTTGCCATTCATCAGTGAACTCCAGGAAGATGACGATGATATAGTAGAGAAGGAGACAAATCGCTGGATTGTAAAGATCGAAGGGGTGCTGGGAGAGAGTTTAGACTCAATGCTTCAATAAATGTAGATATATACCTGAACAAAAATGCAGGCGTTATTTAAGAGCTTAAATAGTTTACTTGGAATTAATGAATGGATGATTACAGTGAAAACGAAACGCCTGCCCTTGCCGTTCTGTACTGTACTATTTTAGCATCAGTCATGGGTTGAGCTGCTTGATTATGAGTGAAACTATCAAATGAAGAAATATCACGTGTGGTCGCGTCCCATGCTTTACGTGATAAACACGAACTTTATCTCCACCGCGTCTTTGCATTTGCACTCGACAACAAATGTGAACAAATAAAATGTTCAAACCATTCCGGCCTCCACTTTTGAAGAGTGTGCCAAAATCTACTAAGCCCGTAGATGATTTCTCCAACGTCCAGGTCATATCAGATTCTGAGGAGGAAATTTTGACCAAGCCAGTGGCAAAGAAGAGGCGACTTCTGATACATGATGTCGAAGAGGCTCCAAAGAGTAAGGCCCCAATTACATCTTCGGCTGCCAATGCGCCTCGGAAACCTTTGGTTGTCGTGAAAAATCCCGTTGAAGTAAATAAAGCCGCTAGTTCGTCTGAAAATACATCTGGGATCGATGGATATTATTTGGTATTATGGTAATTTATTGCTCCCATCTCTGCTTGAAAAATCATACTAATGATGACATAGGCGCAAATTCACGATGAAAAAGCACAAGACATGGGATGGAGATGGAGTACTCGCCGTTACTGGAGGTTACGCACGGCTTCAGAATATCGACGGTAGGGAGATGGGGCGCTGCATGTACAATGAGCCTCTATTACCCGGCAGTACATTGAGCATTGGGGGAAAAGAAGTGGAGATTGATGCTACCATTACAAAGACAGACTTTCTTGCTGGCCGACCATTTCTCAATAACAGCAATAAATGTCCTGTACCAGAGAGTAACAGTCTAGTCGCACAAACCCCGTCTCATGCTATCTTATCAAGTGTCTCGAAAAGTAACACTTTGAGCACAGTTGGGAAGAGGAAGGAAGGTGGCTTAAATTCAACTATCCCTGCTAAAAGCTTCTATGCATCTGCCCCAAAGAGCGATGCAGTCAAGTCTCAATTTAAAATCCCTCTACTGGCAACAACTGTCATGCCACAGAACAAGAACGGTCTTCCGACTCCCCGTCATGATCCTTCTGTACCTGGTGCAATCGTCATGCAACGTCCCAACCCCAAGCACCTTGCTAAAGGAAAGGAAGTTGTAGATGTTGTCGTGGATCCTTTCCTAGGTAGACATTTACGCGACCATCAAAAGGAGGGCGTCAAGTTTTTGTATGAGTGTGTTATGGGTTACCGATCTTTCAATGGACGGGGTGCAATTTTAGCTGATGAGATGGGTCTGGGAAAGACGCTGCAGACAATTGCGCTCTTATGGACACTATTGAAGCAAAATCCGGAGTATCCAAACGAGGAAGGCGTCATAAAGAAGGCTCTGATAGTCTGTCCAGTCACTCTTATTGCCAACTGGAAAGCAGAATTTAACAAGTGGCTCGGGAATGAGAGAATAGGAGTGTTTGTCGCTGATGGCTCAAAAAATATTCGACTCACCGATTTTACTCATGGCAAGAGTTATAGCGTCATGATCATCGGATACGAAAAGCTACGTACAGTACAGGAAGAACTAAAGAAAGGAGGTGGAATAGATATAGTCGTTGCTGATGAAGGGCATCGCCTAAAAACAGCTGCGAACAAATCAGCGCAGGCAATCAGGAATCTGAATACCGAGAGACGAGTAATCCTTTCTGGGACACCAATACAGAATGACTTGTCTGAGTTCTTTACAATGGTGGACTTTGTCAATCCGGGCCTCCTAAATGGTTACAATACTTTTAAGAAATGTTTTGAGGCTCCAATCTTGAAAAGTAGACAGCCAGGTGCTACGGAGAGTGACATGGAAAAGGGAACAGCCCGAGAAGAGGAATTGGCGGAGTTGACGAAGTTGTTCATTTTACGCCGCAATGCGAGTATACTCGCCAAATACTTAAAGCCAAAGACAGAATATGTATTATTCTGCAAGCCCACGCAGGCTCAGGCTGAGGTCTATCAGCATGTTCTTGCCTCCCCGGTCTTCGGCAGAGTCCTTGGCAGCTCAGAAGCATCTTTACAGCTTATAACTATGCTCAAGAAAGTCTGTAACGCCCCGAGCCTATTGGTCAATAAGAGCGACACAGATACTCCTAGCAATTCAAATGTCGCCCAACTTCTTGAGAGTATCCCTCCTGAGATCCTGAAGAAAAACCTTGTTGTGGCAAGCAGTAAATTTAGAGTCCTAAATCGTATGCTGATAAAGCTTTCCACTACAACTACCGAAAAGATAGTTCTTGTCTCCAATTATACGTCTACTCTCGATCTACTAATGTCTCACCTTTCGTCATTGAATTTGCCATTCTTGCGCCTTGATGGTAGCACTCCTCAGGCAAAACGGCAGGATTTGGTGAACACATTCAACAAGACACCTGCATCTAAATATTTCGCATTTCTTCTTTCAGCAAAATCTGGCGGTGCTGGTATTAACCTGATCGGGGCATCGCGCCTCGTATTATTTGACGTTGACTGGAATCCTGCAACTGACCTTCAAGCCATGGCACGTATCCACCGTGATGGCCAGAAACGACCAGTAAAGATATATAGGTTTTTGATGTCAGGAGGCATGGATGAGAAAATTTATCAGCGACAAGTCACCAAGATGGGACTCGCTGACAGTGTCATGGATGGTAAGAAGAGCGAGGCGAGTTTCTCAGCCGATGAGCTACGGGATCTCTTCAGATTAGATGTGAACGCGCGATGCCAAACTCACGAACTTCTCGGTTGCGGCTGTGAAGGCTCTGGTCGCGAGGATTCGATTGCAATGACCTCTGAAATTTCGGTGGTTGACAAGGAACTCAAAGCCGGTGAAGAAGATGAGGACGATGAGGACGAATTTCCTGTAAATCCAGCATGTTCACTTGTAACAGCTACCAGAGCAAACGTAGAAGCTCAGCAAAAGATTGCTTTAGAAGCCGCTCAAAGAAAACGGTCCAAGAAAGGGAAGAAGATGCAGGCTTTGATGGAGTATAGACACATTGATACTTCGATATTCACTATTCCGGCGAATATCACTCCTAGTGAGGTCGACCAGATAAAACAGTCACTAGATGATGAAGTCTTACTTACGGTTCTAGAGGATGAAAGATGTAAAGTTTCCTTCGTTTTTACTAAGAAAGGATAGACACGATATCAAGACAGGGGCTCCTCTTCGGAGATAATGTTAATTTGCATTGCTAGGCGCTATTAAAGGGATTTTATATAGATCATGCTGGAGTTGCTGGGTGTCTGAACGATGATGAGGCGTTTCATGAAGATGATATGATGAATGAAGATAATTGAGAATAAGAATAGCTTAACTAGAGGTAAATCTATACGAATGCTTACACATAATCAATAAACCCAAGCATCTCAAATTGGTTGTTGATTATCTACATTGGGGGCTGCATAGGGAAATAAATAAATCCTTTATAAATCCTTTCTTCTGTTTCCTTCTCTGTCCAGATCTCAGTTGAATTTAAAGTTGGTATTCAGCGGTCCAATTGGTGGGGAGCTTTAGACTATACCCGAAGTAGCTAGCTTTTCTTGGTAGTGATGCTCGAAGTTCGAGCCACATATCAAGAGCCGAAGAGCCAAAAAGTCAAAAGTTATAATAACACATCTTTCATTGAAGAACTTTAATTCCTTTCATGTCCTTCGCTACATACATATTCTCCAACGTCCTTTTGAGGAAAAAGTCGAATTAATCATTTCACTTGCGCGCAAGTAAACTCTAAGGGAAAAAGGTCTTGAAGACCAAAAAACAACTTCAAGATGAGTGGAACGGATTATTCCTACGATGAACAGGTACGTAACATCTGCGCAAATTCCCAAAAAGTTTGCTAACATATTGTAGGGGCAATTTTTCCCAATCTTCGTTGGTACCCTTTCTGGCATTGTTTCTATAGCTTTGACTTGGGATGTTTTAAGACCCCGATCAGACCCAGGTGCCACGGCGCCCCGAATAAAGACAGATTACAAGCCTGAACATGCCGATTTGATAGATAGTCAAAGGAGGGCACAGAGGAGAAAGCAGCGAAAAATAAAGCGTATGATCGCCATGGTTGTGGGGTGGGTGATAGTTGCTGTTATGGCATATCAATTTCAAGTCACAGCCAGAACGATACCAAAGATCTGGAATCCATATGATATCTTGGATATTAAAGAGGTAATTGAGGCTCATAGTACATTGCCGGAATATTGGCTAATTTCGAAACAGTCCGCCACAGAAAAGGAAATCAAATCACACTATAAGCGACTTTCGCTGAAATTCCACCCTGACAAGATTAGACCCGACCCAGCCAAGAACCAAACACTCCAGTCATTGAACGACCATTTCGTGGAGATTACAAAGGCATACAAGGCGCTCACTGATGAGGACGTCAGAAATAATTATATACAATTCGGACATCCAGACGGCAAACAGAGCTTT
Source organism: Sclerotinia minor (assembly GCA_025389075.1). Taxonomy (NCBI): domain Eukaryota; kingdom Fungi; phylum Ascomycota; class Leotiomycetes; order Helotiales; family Sclerotiniaceae; genus Sclerotinia; species Sclerotinia minor. The sequence goes on along the minus strand of QRFH01000013.1, from coordinate 436,952 downwards.
AGCATCGGAATTGCCTTGCCTACCTGGATTGTCTCTGAAGGAAACGGGAAATATGTCGTACTTGTATATGCAATGCTTTTGGGAGTTTTACTTCCTTACCTTGTCGGTTCCTGGTGGTACGGTACCCAGCGCATGTCGAAAGAGAGGGTTTTAATCGAAAGTGCAAACAATTTGTTCCAAGAATACAAAGAAGACATCACTGAGGGCGGAATTGTTGGCGCTTTAAGCAGTGGTGTTGAATACAAGAAAATTTTGAAAGGCCACAAAGCTGATTCAGGACTCGGTAAGCTGGAATCGAGAGTTCTCGCAGAGGGCGACGGAACTACTGCGGCCGCTGGTTTATCAACCAAGGACAAAACAAAGCTGGAGGAATTAGATGGCGGTGCTCGACGAAAGGCTCTCGCATTACTCTGGGCATACTTGGGTCGAACCGAACTTGAAGACCCTGAACTCAATAAAGCAAAATACGAAGTAGCTCCTATTGCCCATGACCTCAACAACGCATTTACAGCTATCACTCTCGCTTTCGCGACCACCGGCCCTATTCTAGCATCGTACGCGACTGCTCAAAATATCGTTCAAGCTCTACCACCAAATGCTTCGCCCCTTCTTCAGTTACCATATATTACCCCGGTTATTGCAAAGGCAATCGAAGGCGACTCAAAGACTCACTTAACCCTTCAACAATATATGGCACTACCAAACGCGTACCGAAAGAAGTTGAGTGTTGGAAATGACTTACTCACAGAAGCCCAATACAAAACGGCCATGTCTACTGCCAAGCAACTACCTCGTTTACAGGTCGAAAAGGCATTCTTCAAGGTCACAGGCGAGAAATTTATCACTCCTAGTTCATTAGTATCATTCGTTGTGAAAGGACGATTTATCCCCCCTGGAAGTGAAAATGTTCCTAAGGTTAACGAACTCGATTTGGAAGACATTGACCCAGATGAGGATGACCTCGACGCCATCCTTGGTCGCGCCAAGAAGACTTCCAAAGGCGAAAAGCCTGAAAATAAGCAGGTCTTCCCTCCTCTTGCATTCGCCCCCTACTACACACGTGACCACTCGCCTAAATGGCATGTTTTCCTCACCGACAGCAAGCAAGGCAAGATCGCTGTACCACCTTTCACATTCTTTGCTTTCGACAAGCCTATATTTGACGAAAGCGGAAAGCCTACATTCAATATGCAAACTCTCAAGGCACAATTCCAGGCTCCTCCACAACCTGGAAGCTATACCTTTGTTATGCACCTTATCTGCGATTCATATGTTGGATTCGATACCAAACTCGAGGCCACTTTAGTTGTAGAGGATGCCAGTAAGGCATTGGAAATAGACGCAGATGACGATATCAGTGAACCAGACGAAGGTATGTGTTATCACACAATTTCATCACTTTTGATAGAACCTATACTAACAAGATCACATTAGATTCCCTAGCAGGTCAAATGCAAGCCATGAAGACTGGCGCCGCACCAAAAAAGAAGAAACAAGCCGTGCGAGACACCAGTGACGAGGATAGCAACACTGAAGAAGAAGTTGATGAACAAAGTGAAACGGACACCGACACCGATACTGACGGGGAATAATGAGTCTAACTCTTCTACATCTAAACCTCAACCGTTTCTTCCGCTATTAGGATTTAATTCTACTGTCAAGTTGCTGACTTACTGGGTGTTTGGGATTCTTGACTCTTTTTTGGGGGGAAATTTTACATGTGTATTTGTACAATAGGCGCGATAAGCATTTGGGATGGCGTCTTATACACAACGCTTTTACACATATTTGTTTTGTGTGCGGTTGTAGCTTTATCTTTTTCTTTTTGGAAGCAAAGACGTTGATCAAAATATCCAGATCATCGTCTTTGATTATAGCGCAGCAGAAATAAAAAATTTCGTTTATGTTATGTTATGCAATGAATGTACTGAACTGCAATGAATGTAAACGTCTACATCTATCCTTTTTCACGCTTGACATGAGCGAGTAGCGAGTAAGCGACCTTGTAGACTTGTGGAAAATGTGAATAATATGGATAGATAATATGAGTGCATAACAAACATGATTAAACTGAATAATAAATAACTAGCTTACGTGCTGAATGCAGTCCCTTCCTTACCTTGCCTTTATAACCCACCCATTCATGCCTCCATTCAATTCGATTCCATTCCAGCCTAGATTCCAAGATTTTGACACTAGACTCCGAACCGCAGACTCTTCGACTGTGATTGACCTCCCACAAGCTACTTACCCATCCAAGCCGGAACTCCCAAGGTTGTTGAAGGTATTGCTTTTTTTCCTCTTTCCTGCTCCCTTACCTTTCCCACCCTATCCTATACTATCGATATCAATATCAATATCAATAACAATATCAATATCAGAAACTAGCAAGGAGAAGTATTAATACCCCGACGCAAAATTCTTCTTTACGGATCTGCGCTCAATCTAGCAGTGCATAAGTATGGACATTCAAGTGTCTGCCCGAATGTAACCTTACTAGACAAACGCGTAACAGTCCGGACAGCTAGCAAATCCTCACTCCACAAATATCCACACCTCTTCCCTCAATCTTGGCTCTCCTCCCAAAATACTCCTTGACAATTTCCTCTACAAACACATAATCGCCCGCGCTCCAAATATCGAGTCCCATGCGTTCCATATCTGTGCTACTGATGTATACACAACCCATCCCGTCATCTTCTTCGTCTTCATTTGTTGCGTCTCCTCCTGCATTACTACTATTACTAAGGCTATTTCCTCTATTGAGTAGTGGGGAGGAGGAGTGGTGAGAATGGTGAAGATCGTCTTCGCGTTCGTCGTCTGAATCGGATGCATCGATTATATCGCTGAGTGTGGTGAGGATTTGTGATGTGAGACGGTGGAAATAAGCAATGATACCCATTTCGGTTTCCGCATTCAGGGTACCAGCTTGATTAATGGGGAGGGGAGTAAAAAACGGATTTGGCGTATGAGGAGATGATAAGAGTGTGGAGTCGGCTTCCCATTCTTCTTGTGAATGTAAACGTTGTTCGCCGGCCGAGGCCCACCAGATAAATCCCGAGTAGGCGAGTGCAGCCCAGGATATGGGTTCGATGATTGAATCCGTGTCAGGAATATCGAGCATAGGATCGTCTCGTGGGGGAAGAGCGGTGGTGGGCGAATTAAGGTCGATTGGGGAGGGGAATTGCTCGAGGTAGGAGGAGGTGGATGCGCGGCGGGAAGAGCTTATGTTTGGGGAGGCGGGGTGAGGGGTTCGGGACAGTCCCCACTTGAGGGCTTTGTAGCGGCGAAGATCACGTTGAGTAGCTTTAAGTTCAACGCTGCCGGGAGAACATTCGACCTTCGGCCATACTTTTGCGGTGGAGGCGGATGCGTGGGGTGGTGGCATGGTTATGAGGATATCGTAAAGCTTGGTTTTCGTGGCGAGGATACTATCAGTCGTACAGGCAATCCAGCCGCAGCCAGGCTCGTCGTACTGATCAGTTGGAACAGTATCTTCAGAGGTGGCTCTTCGTTTTAAGGCTTTGAGGTCATCCTCGAGAAGGGGAATATCGTGGACGCCAATTGAAAAGAGGGGTCGGAGTCTTTGTGGTGGAGCAGTAGGTTCTAAAAGGTCGCTGACTGCAAGAGGAATATTTGAGAGTACGGATATAGCATATACTATTTGACATTAGTTGATAATAGAAACACAATAGAGGGTATCTCACCAAAATCGCATGTCTCATGTACCGGCGCATGAGCACTAATCAAAATCCTCTTCCTCAGAAGTGCAGCCCGATGTATTGGGAAGATCATAGGTCCAAATGTTTCCAATAATTTTGGTAAGCTCCATGCAGGATGATATACCGATAGTGTGTGTCCAGGAGGAAGTAGAGCTGCGCCATCAGAAGCTGAACGGTTTCTATTGTGACTCTTCGATTTCGGTGGTGTATTCCGAAATTTAAATCTTGCGCTTGAAGGAGATTCTAGTAGTGAGTCTGTTTCCTTGTTCTTCCCTAAGTCCTCGCCCTTATGGTTCTCCCAGAATTCCTCGAGCCGTTCAGTTTTGCTCTCGTCGAGTATGAGCACACTGTAAAGGGGATCAGCAAGTATCCCACCAGTTGGTCGCGTAGTCATACCTTGCGATATCCTTCAAGCTCTCCGCATGCTTCCAACTTCTACCCAGTCTCCCGTAGCTCAAAGGTACCATAATACCCACAGCAATCATCCTTGCATTCCTCGAATCTTCATCCGCCGGTGCATTGACGAATGCGCTGAGTCCTGCATAATTCTCGTGGGTGAAGTAAATCAGGTCCTCCTCCACCGTATGTAAACCCGATGGCAGACTTCTATATTCGACCACTCCATCCAATTCAATACCTGATAATGAACGTTTCCATCCAATTGTATAGCCAGCTTTGATATCGAAATATATCATGAATAGCGCAGCAAGGGGTGGGAGATCGGCATTGGTGCCTATATCGATATTTAATGGATCTTCTCCTCGACGTTGGGTCGACATCGCATATCCAAGTGACTGGTAGTAATGTATGCGGAGTTGGATATTGATGTGCCCTCAATTGAGGGTATTCGGATCTTAGGAAATATAAATGTTGCGCATTATTTGAAATGACGATGTTCTAGGTTCGCTTTGGTGATGAATGAACCCGCCGGACCTTGTCCTTGTCATTTTAGCTGCGCTTATCAAATGAAATGGACATCACGGTATTTCGAAAAGTCCTCGAGGGAATTTCCAATGACAATAAAGGAGGACTAGATATTTCCCGTTTTCACATTTTCACATTTCCTCATGTTAGCTATTCATCTTTCAGCACGTTCATCTTTCGTATGTTTGTATGTACTTTTATACTATTATCAACATATGTGGGCGATCTAGCAGCATCATGATGAGGTCTCTCATTGATGGTGATTAGCTAGGACATCTATCCCCTTTTCTTCTGAACCTCATAAAAATTCATTCTCCGATGGCACAGAGAATTCACTTCGACCTTTCCATAAAGGCTTTGCGGTCATGGAGCACAATGTAAACATAAGAATGCTACTTGAAGATCAAGGTAGTCTTTGACTCAGGATTCTACTTATGTTGGCCCTTGATTTTGCATTTTATTGAGAAATGTACAGGTGAAAATCGGGTCATCTAAACAATTGAAGCGTAAATTCTTGATTATTGATCTTTACAGAATCTTGAGGTATCCTTCTTTCGCAAGTCTCTTGTATACTTGTTGTGCACGATGGACTAGTTCTACCAGCCAACTCCTATCGTTTCTTTTTGCATCTCCACCTAATCATATGGCCGGAATTGCATCGAAGACCACAGAAGGATATCCTAGGTTATGATATTTCATCTCAACTTCATCTTTGGCAGATAGCCCATTTGTGTTGACATGTGAAGATGAAGGCTGTGCATGAATGGTATGTTCCATCATGTACTGTTATGCAACAATAGCATTGTTGCTATAGTAATATCTCATATAATAGCATCATGTATGAGACCTATGGAGGCTACAAGACACTCAAGAAAGAGAAACGTGGGTGTTGCACTGCCTTTGGTTTGTTCTTCTGTTGAGGACAATCATCCCAGAGAGTTTCATCCTCATCACATTTGAGCAAGTATCCTTCTCGAGAGATGCCGAACACTTCAGTATACGGAGCAGCAGAAAGAAGAATAGAAGACACAGAACATGATACTTCTCGTCCGAGTTACGAAGACTAAGTTTCCTATCATCAGATTCACTTTTCACATCATGGTTATCTACAGGAATCAAGCTTATATCGGCTACACGATCTGATCCCGACCTGATGTTGACGCGCTGCCTCCAGAGTGAATGAACCTCCAAAAACTTCACATGTTTTTGTTATCTTTTTGGTTGAAGAATCCTTTCCCACTCAATCTTCATTACACATTTTCAACAGCAAGGATTTAGAAAATCAAGACAAAAACGCTACAAACACTGCACTAACTACAGGAACCACAATGACTGGTGAATGTTCCATTCACTTATGAATCCAATTTCAATTGGAAGAGGAATCTTACAAACCCTTCAAAAATTGTCTAGTGTAAGTTCCTTCCATCTCTTTCTTTTCTTTGTACACAAGTCACACTCTCCCTCATGAAAGGCTGCTAAATAGGTTTATGTGCTATGCACTTTTACAACATTTATTCAAGCTCTCGAAATTGTGGTAATGATTGCCAATTAAACCAGAATAATATCAAAATTATTCTGTTATACTCCGAGGGTAGCTAATTACTATTTCTGACAATTACCTTAGCGAAAGCGAGCAGCAGTACCTCCACCCACCAATGATCACTTGAGCTTTGCCATGGGATCAAAATCACCACCGTTCACCAATGATCGCCTAAGCCTGACCATGGGCAAAGAATCAACCTTTGCTTCAACCGCTAATATCATTGACACTCCGTCTTCAACGCCCCCAGACCTGGAAGTACAACAATTGAACTGGCAATTACCAGAAGAACTGTCCAGGATGCTGCTTCAATCGTCCAACCTAACAAGCTTCACCTTATTTTCATTTTTACCAAAGGAGCTCCGTATCAGGATTTGGAAACTAGCAGCAATTCATCCCCGAATTGTCCAAATCACCTACGACCACCCAACAGAGAGTTTGGTCTCGCTTAGTCCAGCACCGGCCCTCCTCGCCACATGCGGAGAAGCTCGTGATGAGCTCCTACCCCTTTTCAAGCAACTATCTATCCCAAACTCTGCCTGTGAAGCTATCATCTATCTCAATCTCGAGATCGATACCTGTTACGTCCGACGAGCCACAACCTCCATGGAAGACGCCTCACCATACACCGCGAATTTCACCACCACCAAAGCCATCTTCGGCAACAACGACAGCAAAGTACTGCATCCCCTTTCCCTCGTCAAACATCTCGCAATCGACAGTTCCCTCATCGATTCACCAGTCGAACTTCGTCTTCTCTGGGGCGACTGGGACCAAAATTCCAAACTCCAAGATCTCAAACTACAAGCACTCGAGACCTTTAAAATCGTCTACGCACCAATCGGACCGCGTCCTTCTCTGCGGAAAATTCGTGGTCATCCCCGTATTAGCTATGATGATCCCGAGTTCGAGGGTTTCACTATTCTAAGCAAGGAAGATCGTTGGGAAAGACGTCGTCGTCATCATCCTATTAATAATGGGGAATGGATGACCGAATCACCTTTTTCTCCTCGTTATTTCTCGTATCGACAAGGTGGGTTCGTAAATCAGGATCCGGTGTTTTATCCCAGTGTTCATGTTTGTGGGAATGCTGGTCAGGCACAGAGTCAAGGGAATAGGAATAGAAATGGGAATGAAAGTGGGAGTGGAGTGGGAGATGCGGAAAAAGATTTCTATTGTCCTGGTTGTCATGTACCCATGAGTTTGGGTGCGTATAGAGCTTATATTAGTATGATGGAGCGCGACGTGAGAGGTTGGAAAGGACCCGTATTTGAGGGCGTCAGGTATGAGAGGGTGGAGGAAAGAGATACGGAGTACCATTTGTGGGCTTAGTTGAATGTATGAGGAATGGGGGCGGATTAATGGACTTGGAAGGTTTGTATGGGATTCACGCTTTGTGTGTATTCTACATGCTACTACAAATGGTGTTGTGGAGCTCTGGGGCTGACTCGATGCTTTCTTTTTCATACAAGTTATTTGGCGTCTGGGCATGGGGAACTTTGACGTCTTTTCTACACGGTAGTCTTTTCATAGACTACAGACGCATTACACATGGAACGGTTTTCTGCATCAAGGAGGCATAATAAAATGTATGGTCACGCGGAAGTATTCCTGCAGAGGGGGATCTAAGTTGTAATTACATGGAGTGGTTCACAGGGTACATATATTGTAATGGATTCATCAACTGGTTTTTAGTGGGAAATTCATATTCGTCATGTAAGATCTTACATAGCATACATAGAATAGCAATACAATAAAAGAAAGTCAACAATTTCACTTCTCTCGTTAATTACCTAGGTATTTGGTAGCGTTTTTCTTTTCACTTCAATCTATTGCTATATTAATCTTATGATATGCTTCTAGTAGCTTAATATGTATAGCATAACTATCTCGGTATTAGTATTAGGGGCAGAATTTCCTTTAAAATTCCTTCTTTAAAATGTAGGATGCACTCTTGTTCAGTCCCATGTGAGCGCACGTCCAGTACTCAGTTTGCTCATACAAATATTGGGAGAAACAGAGGGGATTATGAATTTATTAGGTTCCTTATGCTTTCTGAAACCCATATAGTAATAATATGGTAAGATCTTACAATTCGCAGGCAGGCTTTTTTTATCCTGGTTTGATTGATCTCTAATCCATTAAAAGTACAGAAAACTCTTAATTATAAGATCTTGCTGCTTTCATTATCAATTCTCCTATCCATTGCTCGCCCAAATGAATGAAATGGAAATATATACCAAATTCATGACAGCAAGATCCTTAGATAGCATTCTTAAACATATTCATCAGCAGTAACAAATAGTCACACTCATAAGACCTATATAACGATATATCTCATCTGACATCTCCCAATATGGGATTCAGGCCATGTTATTCACTATATATTATTCATGCCCCGTCAGCTGTTGAGCTTTTATAGGTACGATTGGTACCTCAGTATCGTATTACACCTTAATGTCCCGAGGTGGAAATAATTGATCATGGTAATACAAGAATGCGTATGTACTACGTGGAGAATAGGAGCGGTGATCATGGAAATTAGTAAGACATGAGATTGGGATGGGGTTGGAGAGAAAGCTGTTGACGACTTTCTGTCACACAGATTGGATGGACAATGAATGGTTTTATGTGAATCAGAGGTCGACTCGAATCTCAAATACTTTAGATTCATTTCAAGTTTATTGATTGTTTTCATGTATTTGGTGCCCTTCACATTTCGCTAGACTTCTCTTACATATGTGTACAATTTTATTAGTGGACATTATGTTTCCAAAGTCATCACACATTCGACATATAGAAGCAATATAGGAATTCCGTGCATATGAGAAATGGTAGTGAGGGTAATGTGGACAACGTGGAGAATCAAACAACTTTCATTTATGCTACAGGGTAGATTTAGTTGTTCGTAGATCCATCCTGCTCCGAGTAGTGAACATCATTGAAACCATTACTCTCTTCACCAACATGGCATTCGTCTGCTGTTAATCTTCTGGTAAAAGACGATGGAGCATTTTGTTAATGTCATAGTGGACGATATAGCTCCGAGCACTTAGGGGCACATCCCGCCTGATGACATTGAACGAATTTATTTCATGTTAACACTGTCCGTCTTGAGACCAACAGGCTCAGACCAACCAAGCGATCAGCGGCGGCGGACCTTCACTTGATCAAAGCCACATTTCCTCAAAGATTTGTTGCAAATCGCAGGTTGAGGCTCATTCGTGAGATTGAATGTACCAAGTCTCCTCGACGTTGAATGAGTCGCTGAGCTTCTACTTTGAAGCTCCCATAACACTTGCTCTGGAGATATCGAGTAGCAGAAATCTTATATGCATATAACCGCGCGATGTGGATCCATGCGGGTTCTTTGGAAATTGCCAGCTCCACCACTGGAGCAAGTTTGATATCTGGCTTCAACCCCTACAATTTCTTGCATACAATGTATAGACATGGAAAGTCCTTCTGAGCATATCAAATAGGCACTTTGGCGGAGTGGTTAACGCGATGCCCTGCTACTGTTTACACAGAGTCAGGCATTTCCTTCGGGAGCGAGTGTTCGAATCACTCAGGTGTCGTAGAAGCTGATGATTTCTTTTTGCAATTTTTGAGGTCCGTAATTCGTTTTACCAAATCTTTGCTTTTGCTTTTGCTCCCATACAATCTGATGATCTCATAATCCATAAATTACGCGTGAATGCATAGGTGTAAAAGCCAAACTGTGTCATCGTATTTGCTGTACCGGTAGGTAGATACTGTCCCAAAGTGAGATCGTACTACATAACATCTAGTCCAGGTTCTGCGCCATCCGCCAAGAACTTCATTATGCTTAATTCGTAGGATCTGACTTTGTTAGAAGAGGAGGCAGGTAAGCGGATGAACAATCTCATTCTTTTGACATAAACATCGAGACCAAATATATTCTAATTTCTTACCAAACTGTGGATGAAGGAATGAGGCGGTGAAGCACAGGGTGTTAGCCAAAATATTACATAATCACTGATGATTGGTTCGCTCGTATGTGTCAAGTTATCAGCCTTGTGGGTCGGGCGAGGCTGCTGCCGAATTAAGCAAGCGGCAAGCATACGGAGGAGGATTTACATGCAAGCATGTCTTCAATCTCACAATGTCAAGGAGTTTTCTTAATTCAAAGATTCTCAGGCGGAGACAGGATGTCAATGTATTGGTGGATTCATATATGCACCGTTATTTGCACCCTTCACGCTACATCGCTAAGAATTAAGAAAGGGGAGCCTATGCTATTGCCATATGCATGAAATCGCGGGACCATATATTGCTATTCTACTGTATTTAAAGTTTCGTTTCAAGCTCTTCTTATCTGGTATATTAGAGGTCACATCGTATCACTTGCTTATTCAGTCACGACACCATTGACAAATCCATTGGATTCCTGGGAAGACATAGAGAGTTTTGAAGAGACAATGTTAGCTCAAACTTCAAATCAACTAAGGCCCCGACGTAGGAGATGTGGACCTAAAGTGAAGACGGGTTGCCAAACTTGCAAGTAGGAATTACTGTCCTGTTACTGAATAGTCCCGTTGACATAATTCAGAATACGTCGAGTCAAGTGCGATGAAGCCAAGCCTTCGTGTGAAAGATGTGTCTCCACTGGAAGAAAATGTGATGGTTATGCTATAGACCTCAAGAGGTTGAATCCGGGGGCACAGAGTACATCTGATATCCAGCGACTACCTACATTTCTACTAGGTTCCGTGGACGAGAGACGAAGTTTTCAATACTTTGTTTCTAACACCGCGGCCGAGCTTAGTGGATATTTTGACACCTCCTTTTGGGAACATCTCATATTGCAAGCAAGCACTGCAGATCCATCTCTACGACATGCTATCATAGGGCTTGGAGCCCTTCACGAAGACTTCTCAAACCGAAAACTGGATCTTGCCACAAAACGTGACGCTGCTAGATCATCACTCGGCTTCGCCACCAATCAATACACAAAAGCCATTTCAAACTTAAGACGGTCTCTAGCGGGAGGTAAACAAAAGCCTCTCACAGCTATGATGTCATGTATTCTTTTCGTTTGCTTCGATTCGTTACGAGGCCATTTCTCGAGCGCGATAATGCATCTACAGAGCGGCCTAAGGATTTTGCATAGCTCCCGATCACGAAGCAACTCTCAAGACGAAGATATGATAGAGGAAAACATTGGGCCTATGTTCAAGAGACTTTGCATACAAGCTATTCTGTACATTGACACAAGGGAAGCCTCGGAACGTATGGCTTTCGCAGAAGCAATATCGGCTATCAGTAGTCCAGAGAATACCATTCCAAGTGAATTCAAGAACTTGGATACAGCAAGGAGAACTCTACTTCAAGCATCTGATAACCTTTTCCGAGGAGCCTACATCTGGGATGATGACCTTCCTCCCACATGCCAACCAAAAGAGCTTATGGAGTTCTACCTACAATCCCGTTCACAATTGGATGCTTGGAAAGTCTCATTCGAAAATTTCATGGAAAGTCACAGTCATACTTTCAACAGTAAACAGCTGAGGGGCGCCGCACTGTGCAAGTTGCATTATACCACTGTGCATATCATTGCTAGAGTATCCGCACCAGACCTAGACGATCCTCGTATCCTCAGGAACTCCTGCAATGATCCCAAAAAGGCCGCCATGTTCGAGCCGGAATTTCAGGTTGTTGTTAATCTTGCCCGATCTTTAATTAACGCTGCCGAGGAAGATACCAAGGCTGGAAAACCTTCCTTCACATTCTCAACTGATTTGGGATTGATTGCTCCTTTGTATTGTAAGTATTCTTTCATCGCAACATCATGAGTCTGACACTGACGAAGCTCCCTGAATAGACACCTGCATAAAATCACCCAGTGAAACAACTCGTCGCCAAGCATTAGAACTTTTACTGCGATGTCCAAGAAAGGAAGGAATGTGGGACAGTTCCTCGACAGTTAGCCTCGTACAAAGTTTCTGGAGTCTCGAAGAGCAACTAAATTATCGTCCTACAGAAGTATACCCCGTTTCAGAAAGACTTGTACAAATGAGTGAGGTTGTAAACCTAATTTATCAAGAGGATATGAAATGGGAATGGAAAGTGTCTGGAAAGCCGAGAATAGAACCCTTTCAATGCGTGGATGTGGATGGGGATGATTTTTCAAATCTGGAGAATGTGAGTTGGTCACCAGTAGAAACTACAGACGATGTAGATTTGTTTGGAATAGCTGGTGAAAGTCCCATTTGGGATTTTGACTGGCCGCTGGCATAATTATCCGAGAGATTATAAAGGGTTTATCAAGAGACTTCAATACTTGCACATCACAGCGATAGAGAGTGGCATATTAGATCATCTTTTCATTTAGATATCCAGGTGTACGTTGTAGAATTGTTTGTGCAAGAATTAGTTTGGTATACATCCATCTGCTACAGCTCGTATTTATCCCCCCAATAACTTCCCAGATTATGGCGAGGAAGATAATTACTCGTTTACGATCACCTGGGACTCCTGTTTTTCTCTAAATTTTGAGGATAATACGCCATATTATACTGGGATATAAGATAACCTTACAACTCGAATTTCAAAGAGGCCACGCAGGCTTTTCGGAAACAATCTAATTAATCCAGACATATTATTACTCAAAACCCTATCTGCATCCCACACTCAGAGACACTAAGCCTGTCTAGCCTGTCTACCTCTTCATTATCCAAACCAGCTTCGCATTTCTCTCACAATAAACCTCTAGACGAACAAGAGCTGGGAAACAAAGATAGTACGAGTAGAGACAAAGATGTGAGTCATTAACATGTGAAGCCAACTCCCAATAATCTCAATCTCAAGCAAAACTGAAAGTCTAAAATATATCAAATTCTATTATTACAATATCTGTATGTACAATCTCAATTCTCCCCCTTCCCCCCTTCCCCCCTTCCCCCCTTCCCCCCAAACAACTCAAAAGAATCCATAGACTACTCCGTATCCGAAGAATAACAAATGATACATATCAAATGATGTACAAAGAAATAAAAGCTCGCTAGAATATACTACTTCATCCACCTACCCACCCTCATCGCTCATTCACACCATCCATCCATTTCTACAAGTGTTCGACCATTGTCAAAGTCATGCTAAAGCCAATAAACATACAAGCAACAAGCTAGCAATTCATTTCACGCATACCAACTAACCCATCGTAGCCTCCAACGCAGCCGTCAATGGAACAACCCTCAAACTCCTTACTCTCTTCAAATTAGTCCCACCCTGTTTCTCTCTAGGTTGCATAATAGTTGGTGATCTTTCCTCGCTCCACTTCCTAAACACACTTTTCAAATCCTTTGGTATACCCTCTATCACAACTGTGCTAACTGGTACGAAGGGACGATCTTCCATGCCTGCTGCGAGGATGCCATATTCCTGCACGAACTGCAATGCATTTTGGAAAGGACCGTATTGGGATTGTGCTTTGGCACCGATGACGATGTAGATTTCAAAGAAAGCGTCAAGGATGTAGATAGCGGACGGGGAAAGGTCAGCTTGGGAGAAAGGGTTTATCTCGACTATCTAGATAGGATATTAGTAGGAAGTGAAATAATGTGGGGATGGAGGAAATACTTGTTCTCTGCCTGCCTTGGTAGCACGGAACAAACGTGCGGAGTATTTGTTGTAGGCGGGCTTTAGTTTCCAATGGTCTGCTGATTGTGGGATTTCCTTGCAATTTTCAAATACTCTCAAAAATGATGCAGGTTCATCGCCATCCTCAATTTCTTCGATCTCGCCAGTCATTGAGATTTCCATTCCAAGGAGCCTAGCACAGCCATGCTCTTCTGCAGTACTACCTCGACCCTTCCATAGATATGTTTTACCTGATGGTGAGGAGATGAGATATGGAAAGCCTGAGCATAGAACCGAGGGTGAGTAATCAACCTCGTCAAATACCAACATTCCATATTGTTGTCTTGCGCAGAGGACGTGAGGTGCAAGTGAGTCATATTTTTTAGATGATCCTCTCCTGATAATAATTATACCGCCTAGAGCTTGATAAAACTCTGGAGTTTCTTTTCCTTGTCTTAGTTTTACGAAATTCCCGCCAAAGCTTTGGGCCTCTCTCTCTGCAAACATTTCAGCACCACTGACGACACGTTCAGAAACTTCATCTCCAATCCACCAATATACTTCTGTAACTCTTCGACCTTTTGCGCTGGTAAATGTATGTGGGCATAGGTACATTTCACGTTCGAAAAGGACACGCTCTTGATGTGTCGGAACAGATTGTTTCTTTCCGTCTCCATACAAGTAAAACAAACTAGATTGCAATGTTTGTACAGTTGAAATGGTATCTTGGCGGGCCATTAAAATATTTGCTGTGTCAACGTAGTACCTCGAAGTTGGCTTGGGTTCATCGCCGAAGAAATCAGTGAGTAGCTGCGACGCTTCAGATGCTTGAGGCACTGGGGAGTCGGCCATGCTTGGCGAGCGAATACCAGGACTCATTACTGGTGATGTTCGTGTTTTGGTCGGAGGGATTGGAAGAGCGCGCGGGGTTGACGACCCTAGAGTGGATTTCGTTCCCAATCGTAGTCCTAGGTCAATAGACTTATTTCGCTTTAATGGACTAATAGGCGGTAGACCTACACCTACTAGATTTGCTTTCTCATCTTCAAAAGACTTAATTCGTTTCATTGGACTCGTAGGGCGCAATCCTGCCCCCACTAAAGCTGCCTTCTCATCTTCGTGAGTTGGTAACTTTATTGGGGATGGTATGCGAGCAGCTTGTTCCGGAGGAGGTTGACCCCATAACGCTGCGGTATGCTTGACTGATCTAGATCTAGTGAGTGGCGCTGGCTGATCAGAACGAGACAAAAATTGCGGTGGAGTTTTTGTCGAATTTGCTTTTCTTGGGGATAACGGAGCAGGGCGGAGTTTCGCGGTCTCGGGAGATACTGGATCATTGAATGTACGATCTTCATAGAAATTGGTTGGGGGCGGAGATCTGGGGGGCACTATAGGCTGGTGCTTGGGTGGATCTGGCGAAACTGTTGCCTCGAGCTTGTTGTGGTGTGTCTTTACCATATTCTCGGGGAAATTAGCAATTTTGACTGGAGAAAGTGGTTTGGGGGCTTCCAACGATGGTGTATCCTTATTCTTTGGCGCTTCTTGTAGGAAAAGAGACCGCCTCCTCATATCTAGCTTCCGAGGTGACGAAGACTGGGAAACTGGGGCATTTTCTTGTGGCTGTTCCGTGTTCAGGGCTGAAATCGTCTGTTTTATTGGGCTGGTAGCAGGCGATGAAGGTCTTTCAGAGGTAGCAAAAGACTTGATAGATGTTGTAACTTGAGGCTTCTCCTCCATCGTTTCTTCATTCTTTGGCGCCGATGTAGATTGCGTTGGTGTGACTATAGATGGCGCTTTTCGTTTCGGTCCACGAGCACGCCCTTTGGTCATATGTGTGAGTTGTGGCCCGCCCTCACTTGATTCAGGATTGGTTGTCGAAGTACTCATACTTATCGTGCGCTGCGACAACGACGAGCTTGAAGACCTCGAGGTTTCACTAGCGAGTGACGGCGGACCCCGGGCAAGTAGATCTGCGAGAGCAGGGTTAAGACGTCCAGCAAGCTTACCTCCAATTGCACTCTTTTCCTGCATGCGTGCTGGGGCACTTGTTTCTTTGACTAAATTCGGAGTAGGGCTTGCTGAAGTAGTGCGCTGTGGTGAACTGGACTCAAAAGTAGAGGCAATTATATGAGAAACGGAGCCATTCCTGCCCAAAGTGTTTCTTCTTTGCAATGCTTCAGGCACTGCATTCTCCCGACTTTCACCACTGGCAGATCTTGTAACCCCATTTCCTTCAGCTTGCGCCTTCTTGAAATCTTCCTTCTTTTTCAAAATGGCATCTTTGAATTCGTCCTTGCGTTCAGTCTTCAGAGGCCCACCAGTAAGGTTAAGACCTGCCTTTCCACGTGTAATATTGTCCTTCAATACGTCTGGAGCCATATAACTTTGAGTCTTTGTCCTCCGAAGTTGACCAAAGACATTTTTGAATTCTGGCTCTTCTTTAGACTTTTCCTCGGCAGGTACTTTTTCTTCGGCAGGTACCTGCCGTGATTTCAAAACAGAGCGGAAATCATTCTTTGGGGGAGTCACAGGCCTACTTCTCGCTGAAGTAACAGGTGAGTTCAAATTTGCTTTAGGAGTTGAAGATGAAGTGGATGTAAAGTTTGTGTTTAGTCGTGGTGTAGTATTCAGAATAGGAGTAGAAGTAGAGGGTGTCGATGGTCTTTCGGCCTTTGTATTCTCAGTTGCACTCTTACTATCCTGGTTAATCATGCTCTCAATGTTTCGCTGCGGCGTAACACCAGGAGCAAACGGTGTTTGGAAACCTCGAATACTGGATGGCTTTGTCAACGCGCCTGGAGGAGGAGATCTCATTAGACCACCAATGTTTACCTCATGCTTGATCGTTTGATTTCTACCCAAATCGACACTTCCCTTTTGTTTCGCCCTATTAATTTCTGACATCCACGAGGGTTGCTGAGGTGGTGGCGTGGCTTTAGGTTTTGGTGATTCAGGCTTGTTCAAAGCGCTTTCAAGCCAACTAGATTTGGTAGGGCTCCATCGTCTTGAGTCCGAGGTTTTCGTAGGGCTGACAGGCAAACTATCATCTGCTGGAGGTGATTGACTCCCATTGTCAGCCTCTTTAGCAGTGCTGGTCATGTTGCTTCTCGTGGACCCTGCTGTGCCCGGGCGATGAAGCTCACCGTGACTTGATGTAGGTCTTGATGTGGGCCTTGAAGAAAAAGTAGATTGAACATCCATACTGGTATCGAAAGATGTATTGTTGCGATCTAACGATGGTGATGCAACAGACCAACGCTTATTCATACTCTCCGATCTTTTCATCATTGCACTTTGTACAAACCCACCCATTCCTTTGGTTGGGGAGTTAGGTCGGTCTTGTCTATCAGGAGATATGCGGCCCTGTGAAGGTGACATTGCTAGACCTCGAATCTCCGATAAATTATCAGAAGTAGGTGGATCCAGTCTCTGGGCATCAGTCATTGGTATCGGTGATCCCGTGCCGGCGCCTGGATTACTTTGGTACGACATCCTAAAGCTGCCTCCGTAGGAAATGCTATTTCTTGCTGCCGGTCTAGTCACCGATCTCGCAGACGTCGCAGAAGAATCTTTGACCTCGTTCATTGCCTTTTCAGGTGTGGAATTGTTACGAGCCATCCCTGGCATTTGAATCGACCCGTGTATTGCCCTCTCTTCGTCCTCCACCTGATTTTTTCTGTAAGCTGGTGAGTTGACGCCTCGATCTGCAGTTTGCCTAAACCAAGCTGGATCTTTGGATGCTAGTGATAGTGCAATTTGTTCTCGAGAAGGGGTGCTGTCGTCGGTAGATACGGTATTGTCGGGAGGCGGTGTGGTTGTTCTCGATAGCATTACCCTATCTGTAGCTACCATGGATAAAGGTCGACTTCGAGGTCTATCTGAAGGCTCGGGTCTACGAGCCCATGACAAAGGTGAATTTCGTGAGGGCATAGCATCAGAGGGTGAATCTCTCATCTGCGAACTTCGCCTGAAATCTGGAATCGAATTCATCGCTATTGGATCCACCTCGTTGTCAACAACAGTCCCGGCCCGAGATTCTAAAGATTGATCCTCTGAGTTTGAGAGGATTTCTGATAGAGGTCTGGTAGGTGTATTCATAGGAGAAGACTTCGTTGGTGATATTGATAAGGCCCTTTCTGAAAGTAAACATTAGCAAAAGGTACAGGTACACAACTGACGTATCATATTAAAGTACGGCGGACGGGCGAAACAATGTCTCTTAAAGAAAGTTCAAGTAGAAATCAATTACCAGCCCTGCGAGCTTGTCTCTCCTTTCTGCCCTGCAATATCTCTTCCTCTAACTTTCTTGTGCGGTCTTCATCCTCTTGGTCCCGTTTGTTACCCAATTCCTTGATCCGCTGCAAGAAATCATTCACATCGGGCTCTCCGTCGGCAGTCGACATGTTTATATGAGAGAAGGATTTTGAAAGGACAATCCAAGTTGCACCCAGCGGGGTAAACGCTTTTGCACGAGGGGTCGAGGTTGTTGAGGACCTCGAGGGATTGTTCTAGGTAAGGGAGATTAAAGCTTCGCTTGGTCAAGGTTTCATAAAGTTCATAAATTCAGCTGAGCATTCATTTAAGTACGAGGTATGGATAAGATTGCATATTAGCATTTTCTACAACTGTACAATTCATAAAACGTGGCATCTATTCTGTCGTAATATATATATTAGATACTTACTCGTGTTGTTCAAGAAGTCATGATGCAAACGCAAATGTATTTGCTGTACATTTCATGATAAATTTGGGTACTTAATCTATAGCTTATCGGGTGTGGTAGGTAATCTACAGTATGTAGGTTACACTGGTGATGTTCACTTATTATTTCTGCAATTGCTCAATAGCTGTTTTCCGTCTCGAGCGGCTCTCAATCACCACCTCGCGCTTATAAAACAATAAGCAAGCCTTTCCTGTCTTGTAAGACAAGAAGACCCTGGGCTGACAATCGACTTGTACAAGAACTAGGTAGTTTTAGGGTGAGCACAGAATCAATGGCTACTCCGTAGAGAACTCTACTCGAGTAAAATCAAAATAAATAATAAATAATAAATAAACAAACAAACAAACAAACAAACAAAAAACTTCTTTCTCTCGTAACTATGTCACTAATAGATGAATTGAACGGGATATTCCTAGTATTAATCAATTTCTGACTTTCCTCATGATGAACGACCTCAATATAGAAACAATCGTTCTTTGGAATCTTCAACTACCCAGGTCAATCCTTCATCCAGATTATCGCCTGTTATCGCGCTGCAATTAATGATGTGCCATTTGTGCGTCCGAATTTCATCTAGCACCAACATCTATTTCCGGTTAGTATGTCCGCTTCTCTTGACAACACTTCACCCTTCACACTTCACATCGGCACTTTTCGAGGGCTTCACTCACATCTTTAATCTCTGTCTTTGTCATACAGCCATTTACATCAGTCTTGTTCGCGAAAACAAGGAGACTCGCACCGGAAAGTCTCTAGTAAAGAGTGTCAGTGATTGGCGTTGCTATAATCAATGTTTTACCATAGACGAACCTCCTCCTGAAGCAAAGCATGCAACTCTTCCTTACAATCTTCGATACGTAAACGGTCGGTGGCATCAACCACCCATATTAAGGCATCGGTCTTCTCAAAATAGTTTCTCCAGTATGATCGGAGAGTCTTTTGTCCACCGACATCCCCTATAATTTAAAGATTCAGCGTACAAATCACTGGAAGTACTGTAAGATAAAGAGGTAATACAAATGTTCAGCTTGTAACTTCGAAAGGTCAGCGTGCTGTAACCCTCCACAGGTGCCATAATATGTACCCAGAATGTTCAATAGTCTTGATGATAAATCCCAATGTTGGGCTCACAGTATTGACATCTTCCCCCATGATTCTTTTGACTATAGTAGTCTTGCCAGCATTATCAAGTCCGCTGTACAAAAATGAAAACCAATCAGTAAGGTAAAGGTCTTGGGGGAGTAGCCCATACAGCATCAAAATTCTCATCTCCTTGTCCTTAAGTCTTGCCTTGCGCAATATTGATAACATATTGATCAAATCTTCGGTCTTGTCGTTAAAATTACTTTTCTTCAATGTTCATCGTAAGGCGAAGAAATGAAGCTTTCATTCACATTCGAAAAAGGGACATGCAGAAAACATCACGTGATGTCACCCAAAGTTTTGAAAGTTTCGAAATTATGGCAGATTGATGGTGCTAGAGGTGGAGTCATCAGATTGGAGGTTTTCTTTTATGGTACTAAGTAGAAATTATAAAAGGGGGTGCTGATATGTTTCCGTGCGTTTATCAGTCTGCGCAACCACATGCCAATGACTCGATGCAGCAAGATGTAGCTTCCCAATTCAAACCACGCTTCCTTTCCCAATAACTTCCCCATGAAGGGATTAATCATAATACCCAGTAGGTGTTAGTCTAATCATATGATGTGTAATCGACTAAACTCCCATATTCTTCTAAGCTTTTCCCGAGTTCATTCTTATTCTGAAGTTGTAGCCCTCATAGAACTCCAGTTTTCCCCCAACTCCTTCATCGCACTTCACTCACATCACTCCTCCGCAAGTCGCCTCAACATAAACTTTCAGCAATAGTTTCATCTCTAGATTTATCTCGATCACAAAACAAGTGAATTCTCTAGCCACGACAACAAAAATTCGCTTCTCTAAGGTTGTTATCGCTTTCTGTTGAAGAAATTCTCATAGGGCTGGTTTTGCTTCCTTTTCATTTTCCTCAACCGCCTTTCCACATATAGTTCTCCAGAAATTTTGTATTCTACAAGACCCCTACCAAGAAAGCTTTTCTAGTATAAAGCAAATCATACACACAAACATTTTTCTCCTCACATAGGAGATTCACACTACGGTGTTCCATTTTCTCTTTTGGACACCACTTAACCCTCGGCTGCAAACAACCAAATAAGCAACTGTTTTACATTTGAACACATCTACTTGATCTTAACTTTTTTTCTCACTAGTACATGTGTACTCTAATTGCCATAGACTTATACGCATTTACTTTTGCAATCGTATATTTGCAGCAATGACAAACATCCCTCAATTAATCACTTCTACAGAACGAGATGAGAACTTTGAAAAGGCCCGTGTCGAACGTCTCCGCGCCATGGCTTCCGAAAAGTATCAAGAATTTGAAAATGAAGTATTAGGAATTGTTGGGAAAGTAAATGGTCTTGGATCGTCACGGTTCGCTGTTGGGGAACAAAAGAACTACAAGGTCACTCCGGGTGGACCCAAGAATCTCGATTTGGATGAGAACTCCTTATGTAGGTATACACCTTCATCAGCATCAAAGATAGATGTTTCACCAAACGAAAACGATGCGGCGTCGCATCCTTTTAAACTTGGTGGCCTAAAGAATTCTCGACGTAAGTCTTCATTTATGTCGAGTCTTTCGCTTGCTCATTATGACAGTCTCTCCCGAGGTCTACAGCAATGTTATCAACCGATCCCACTCCCAAAGCAGTTCAGGAAAAAGTATTCTCAGAGCAAGTGCTGTTCTCTTCACACCAACCAAGACGAATAGTGGAACTACTTCCTTCAGTGGATCGTCCCACTCTCTTGCTCCAGAATCTCTCGAGGTATCACCTTCCGATGGTGGTGGGGTTTCCTTGGTATCAGTAAGTATTTTTGTTTTGTTTCTTGATATGGTTGTTGACTATATTATCAAGTCAGCCCCAGCTATTGTCAAGGATAGCGCCGCCAAAAAGCCAAATTATCAGAAGCTGTTCGAGCAGATGCTTCTTGAAGACCACGAAAATCGTATGAGCAAATTCCAAACAGTCACTCCAACTAAAGTCGGCAGCGGTGATGGAGTTATCAGGCTCGCAGTCTCAGTAAGCTCTTCTTTTAATCTCTGATTTCAACTGCTAACTATAAACTCTCAAGTCCCCTGCTGCCGTTGCCAAACATGCCGTTGCCAAAGAGCAAATTTCGGAGGAATTGATGGAACAAAAACTCTGTACATATTGGCAAAAGCGACGGGAAAAGTTTCAACCAGCCATTTCTACCAAAGAAAACACTTCTAGTAGTGAAAACTTCCCAGCCGCAAGCCAGGAACCCTTAGGGACCTCCAGGGCCTTTTGCACTATCGAAGATAAATCAAATGACGTACCCATAGTCACCAAGAGCGGCGGTGCTTCTCTCAGCGAGAAGAGCTCGTCAAACAGAGCCTCCCGAGCTGTATCTATAGCTCCTTCTATCATGAATAAACATAATGAGATAGAAATGATGGTAAAGGCCAAAACAGAAAAACATGGAACACGAGCATCTGTCCTACCTTCTTTTGTTCCAGCTATTTCCGTCTCAGATTCTCTAGTTCAAGCTTGTATCTCCGGTTCATCTTTGCAAATATCTAGAAATGCTGGTGAAGAAGGGAGCAAACCACTCTTAAAAGCTGACCCTACTCAGCAAGTCATCTCTGGCCCCTTCTTGGTGAAGGAAAACGAGTTTATGGAAATGCTAGTGAAGCGAATGCAGGAGAAAGACCTGAAGAAAGAGCCTATCCTTGCTTCCACACCAATAATTAAAAGAGATGATGCCAAATGTACACATGAGTTCTAAAACCGAGCACTTATCAATTCTGAAACTTTCAAAGCTAATCAATTATTCAACAGTGAATATCCGACAAGCGGGGTCTGACTTTTCGGTTCCACAGACTCAAACTCCAAAAAGCGACGAAGTTGTTTCGGGGAGAAAAACTACTGTTGAGCAGCCAGGTATGTCAAATCGTCACTAGCTTCAAATACTTCTTCAACAGCTACTGATAGCTTTCTCCAGAACTTCCCAACATGGATGAACCGACTTTTGCGACTCCAATAACAAGCTCATATACGACAACAATGTCGAACAAGCCTCTCATCCCGGCGCCTGTCAACAAGGTAAGCTACCTTGTGCCCTCTAGATATCTGTTACTTTTGACTTTCACGCAATCGTGAACTCCGATCTTTCATCTTATTTTTCCATCAACCTTGTTTTCATCCCACGCTTAATGCGCATTCCCAAAAAGCCATTCTCTACTAACGAATGATCTGGCAGTGGACCACTTCTAAATTGACTCAGGGCAAGGCTCTAAGCAAGGCAGATGAAGATTTCCAAGCCTTCCTAGCTGCTAAGATGACGACTCCAAATGCAAGAACACAAGCACAACAACAACAACAACAAGCTGCTACGCAACATCTATCACCAAAACCTTCTTCGAGAAAGCCAACGCAAACCGAAGACAAAGCAGAAAAGCTCAAGTTAGCTGCTGGCGAAGCCAATTTCAATGCATTACTTGCTCGCCGCTTCGCGCATAGCCCGACCTCTCCATCCACGAAATTGCCTACCAACAACACCAAACCTCAACCTTCTACGCCAAAGAATGATGGTGAAGCCTTTGGCATGCCAGAACCTACCATGGAAGATGGAAAGGCAATTCTTTCGGAGCTAAAGGCAGCAAGCAAAGACTTTCTTGTCACCAATGTACCAAAAATCGAGGCGGTGAATGTTTTCAGCACAAATCCTTTAGATGATAAAGTTGTTAACACAGCCGGTAATAACCACGCGAACGGGGCTGGTTATTTAGCTACTTTCAAGGGCGAGTCTTCTCAGGACAAGATTTCTCATGTTGCTGTTCACAGTTTTACACCAAATGAAGAGAAAAATGCCTATCACAGCAACACACAAATCAATTACCCGGTAAGTGGAAAGCCTTCTGACAAGAAAAGCCAAGCTGGTAGCGTAGCTTCTTCGCCTCCATTTTGGTCAATATCTAGCTTCTCTGATATCGTAGATAAGATGGGCAGTACCGCTATTGACCCAAATGTCAAGGAAGGTGTACGTGCAACTGCAACACAAGAAGCCAACTTGGCCTTGTGCGATTGGGATGGTAGTTGGTGTGCGCCACCAATTTGGGAGGAACGTGGGGCTTTCGATTCCACTTACATCCCCTCTTACATTCATGAATGGTCTGCAGCGGTCAGCCCTATACAACCAGTAATAAGTACTGTCGATACCTCTGCTGAAGGTTTTATATCGGGCGAAGATCTTGTCAATAACGTCCTCCTTTCAAAGGCGCCCAAACATGAGCCTACAATTCCTGGTAAGTAGATATCTTCGGGGATGTCTGGGAATCTCCAGCACTTCCTTTCCTAAAAAGCTAACCTGCTGGTCAGATACCCTGAATGCCTCCAATGAGGAAAAAAGGCGCAAGCAAACTGCTGGTCAGGAGGCAGCAGCTTTCCTGAAGAAATTTGAGAACGCTCGAGAGGCACGAGAATACGCTATCATGGCAGACAACGCTCGGCATGAGGAAATAATGGCACAAGAGCCAGAGCCAAATCCATACGCTCCTAAGATCGAGACTTATCTACGACCCGCCACAGAAGCTGATGCGAAGCAAGTTTTACAGATCTACAACCATTATATAATCGAGTCTTACACTCCAGAGGATCAAGAGCCTCTGACGGAAAGTGACATCCTGTTCCTCATCCAGGTTACGAAGAACGAAAAGTTACCTTTCATCGTTGCTGTGAAAGGGCGTATTCCAGCACAGTCTGCCAAAAAAAAAGTTAAAACCATGGTTCCGCAGTATGAGAACATCATCGGCTTTGGATATACCGAAATGCGTGGCTGTGGAGTCGCTGGAAAATCCAATGGTCGATCCAGATACACACACAATCTACATTTTTACACCCACCCAGACTACACTCGCAAGGGCGTTGGTAGCTGTGTTCTAGATCGACTCCTTTTAGTCTCAAGTCGTGCTTATTCTAGTCATGATGGGTACGACTGGCTCAACCATGATAATGACCCTGCCTATGGCCATGGCTGTGGCGCCCGGTGCCATCAACTGTTGATCGAAGTTCCTGTTCTTCGAAAGGATGACCCAAACTACAAATGGATAAAAAGTTTCTTGAGGAAGTTCTGGTTCCTGGAGGAGTTTCGACTCAGTTGTGTTGGGCGAAGTTCTGTACTACACCGTGCAGGAGAGTGGCTCGACGTTGTTCACTTCCAGAAGGAGCTTGAACATGAAGCGGAATTCACGCCTTTCGTCTAAGTTTGTTGATCACGCATATTGCTCTTCAACATAGACTGGAACTTCGCAACATCCGCTTGCTTCTTATTTCTTCAAAAAAATTTTAATATGCCACGATCGCAGCTATCACCTCTCCGAAGGAGATTCGTGGT
The DNA here is from genome assembly GCA_025389075.1 of Sclerotinia minor. NCBI lineage: Eukaryota > Fungi > Ascomycota > Leotiomycetes > Helotiales > Sclerotiniaceae > Sclerotinia > Sclerotinia minor. Next base: position 411,979 of record QRFH01000013.1, on the reverse strand, counting down.
CGGCATTATGATGAATTTGGTACTGGTGGATTTTTCTTTTGAAAGGCTATAATCTAGGGGAGGCTCTAGATTGAGCGTAAATAATTTGAGTTGACGAAATGAATAAATGGATGGATGGATGCATTGAATGCTGGAATACGAATTCGCAACGGGCTTCTCATACCTTTTTGGTACTGATGTATTCCTTAAACTTCAGTTTGCAAAATAAATCTAAAGAAAGTCCTAAACGTCCATGGGTAATTTTAAATTGCGAAGCACATAGGTCAAGAATTATTCAGGAAATCAATGAGATACTTATCCTCGTAACCTCGTTGTGATTTAGGTGGTCGTGATGGTGAGAGCACAAGATATACACATGTTTTGTGTCAAGATTGAAGATATTGGCATCTTTGCGCTATCTACTTGTTCGTCCCAAGGCCTAGTCAAATCATTCTACGAATATCGGGAGAAAAAAAAATTATACAAGTTGGATAGAATCAGTGCTATATATATTGAAATAATAATTAACTATAAAATACCTACCTAGTTAGTCTTTAGTTCTTCATCCGTGCACCTACTGGTGGTGGATCGTCCAGGCTAGCCAATCTCATCAGTAAAAAAGATTCTGCCGAGGCGGTAAAACTACTCTTGTAACTTTTTTTCTCCATTATCAAAAATCTTACGACAGCATAAATCAAACATGGCTCCCAAACGTAATCGCGACGATGACTTTGTTCTCACACTGTCGGATAACGAAGGTGAAGATTTAACCAATGTAATCGAAGAAGAATTGCCTTCAGATCCTTCCTCAAACAAAAAACGCAAACGCAACGATGATACTGCTTCTACTAAAAAGTCCAAGAAATCAAAGAAGAAGTCCGATAACGAAGACGTGGAGGAAGAGGGAATATGGGGGATCAAGGATGCAGATGACGGGGCTATGGATTCAGACTTTGAATTTGCATTGGAAGCAGACGGAAAAGGTGGCGCAGATTTAGAGGAATTTGAGGGCTGGGGATTCGATGGAGCGAAGAAGGGACTCAATGGAGGTGACAAAAAGGCAGTGGATATTGATGAAATTATTGCACGGAGGAGAGAAAAGAAGAAGGCGACAGGGAAGAAGGGAGAAGCAGAGGGCGAAGTAATTGCTGAAAAAGAAGATGTTATAGCTTCGGGCGAAGAACAAGATGGGCCTGAGGATATGGATTTCGAGGATGAGGATGATGAATTCATGGCTGAAGATGGATTTGGAATGGGTGCTGGATCTGCGGAAGAGTCTGGTGCAGAAGAGGATTCTGAAGCATCTGATAACGAAGGGGCAGAGGATGATGATTCCGATAACGATTCTGTGGCATCACCAGCACCTCATCCAGATGATGCTGCTTCTGAGGCTTCTGATGACGATGAGGATATGGACGAAGACCCCGAGGAAGCTGCTAAAAGAGAGGCATTCTTTGCCCCTGAAGAAAAACCAGTCAAGGGTGCTAAGCCTGAACTCAATTCAACATTTCAAAGCATGTCTTTGTCTCGACCGATTCTTCGAGGTCTTGCTACAGTGGGTTTCACTCAACCTACACCGATTCAATCGAAAACTATACCTGTTGCATTACTGGGCAAGGATGTCGTTGGTGGAGCTGTCACTGGTTCCGGAAAGACTGCCGCATTTATTGTTCCGGTTCTTGAGCGTCTTCTGTACAGACCAAAGAAAGTACCGACCAGTAGAGTTGCCATTCTTATGCCAACTCGTGAATTAGCAATTCAATGTCACGCCGTTGCTACCAAACTTGCGAGCCATACTGACATCAAATTCTGTTTGGCTGTTGGAGGTCTTAGTTTGAAAGTTCAAGAAGCCGAGTTACGTCTTCGTCCAGATGTCATTATTGCTACTCCCGGTCGTTTCATTGATCATATGCGCAATTCTCCAAGTTTTACTGTGGATAACTTGGAGATTCTCGTCCTCGATGAAGCTGATCGTATGCTTGAAGCTGGTTTTGCTGATGAGTTGAATGAGATCTTGACAACTATTCCTAAGTCTAGACAGACTATGCTCTTTTCTGCAACAATGTCTTCATCAGTTGATAACCTCATTCGTGTTGGTCTTAATAGGCCTGTGCGATTACTCGTCGACTCTCAAAAATCGACTGCTGGTACTTTGACACAAGAATTCATTCGTCTTCGTCCAGGAAGAGAGGGTAAACGCATGGGTTATCTTTTGTATCTCTGCGCAAATGTTTACACTGATCGAGTCATCGTTTTCTTCAGACAGAAGAAGGAAGCTCATAGAGCACGTATTATCTTTGGATTGTCTGGTCTCAAAGCTACTGAGTTGCACGGTAGCATGAGTCAAGAACAGGTATGTCTCTATTTTCGATCCAAAATACTTCATAAACTAACATATTCAGCGTATCAAAAGTGTAGAAGCTTTCCGAGACGGCAAAGCTTCTTTCCTTCTCGCTACCGATCTTGCCTCCCGTGGTCTTGATATCAAGGGTGTTGACACGGTAATTAATTACGAAGCTCCTCAATCCCATGACATCTATCTCCATCGTGTAGGACGTACAGCCCGTGCTGGTCGTTCCGGACGCGCTTGTACCATCGCGGCGGAACCAGATCGTAAAGTAGTCAAAGCAGCTGTGAAAGCTAGTCGGACACAAGGAGCCAAGGTTGTCAGTCGCGTAATCGAAGCTAGCGAGGCAGATGGCTGGAGCGAGAAAGTTGATGACATGGCGGATGAAATTGAAGAAATTTTAAAGGAAGAAAAAGAAGATAAAATTCTTGGTCAAGCAGAGATGGAAGTTAGAAAAGGCCAAAATTTCATGGATCATGAAGCGGAAATTAAGGGAAGACCTAAGAGAACATGGTTCGAAAGCGAAAAGGAAAAATTAGCTGCGAAGAAATTGGGAATGGAAGAACTGAATGGTGTGGTGGGGGGAAAGAAAAAGGGAAAGTTGAGTAATAAGGATAAGAAGAAGTTGGATGATAAGGGAGAGAGATTGGAAGGGAGGGTTTGGAAAAAGGGTAGGCAGGAGAGAGATGGGAAGGGCGTTTTGGCTAAGGAGAAGGGGAAGAAAAAGGTTAAGGGGGGGAAGCCGGCGGGTATGGGGAAGAAGAAGGCGATGAAGCCTATGAGGACGGGGGGTGCGAAGAGGAGATGAAGGAGGGTGGGTGGATAAATGGAGGGAGGAGGGAGGGAGGGAGGGAGGGAGGGAGGAGGAACTAAGGGAAGGGGAGAGTGATTAATTGGATGGTGGTTGGTGGATGGTGAAAGTGGAGAGAAAGAAAATAGTTAGTCAAGGATACTACTAGATAGATACCAATTCCATTGTTGTTATTGCGTTGGTCGTTTATGTATGTATGTATACGTATCAGTCCAATCTAATCTCAACCCAATCCAACCCAATTTGAATCTTGATATTCATAATATTTCTATTCCATTCAATACACTCATCATTTTTAATTTTTAATATTCCAGGAAAAAATCGATCCAGACGTGTTGGATGAATGCACTGTGAGTACCAAATTTGATGGAGATTTTCCTTTTCTTTTTCATTCTCTCTCGCCCCCTGCCTCTCTTGTATAAATAAGCTTACAATATTATAATGTTTTATTCCTTCTCTCTTTCTTTCCATACATACATGCATAGCTTCTCTTCGTATCATTCATTCATTTCTCTTCCAGTCTTCTGCTCTTCCGTGTAAAAATCTATTCCGCTTCCTTTACTTCCCTTTCCTTTTCTTTTCTTTCCAATGCATACGTACATACGTACATACAATCGTATGAGTATGAGTATGATAAAGCCATCCATCAAAGCTCAATTCAGCCACCGCACGACACCATGCACGCGGCCACCCATCCAAAGTAAAAATTCATATCAATAATGTAAACCATCTCATCTTTCTACCCCACAACCACAACCACACTCTCTCACCCCTCTACAAACATCCATCCATCCATCCTACGCTACCTCTTCAAATCCTTAACCTTCACCTCTCCCCCTCCTAACCCCGTCTTCCCCTTCCCATTCCCATTCCCATTCCCATTCCCATAACCCTCCACGCCCATCTCGCGTAGAGTTTTCTCCACCATATTAACAGCCTCTATACAAACATCACCTCCCGTCCTCCAAGCTCTTAGAGTAACATCCTGCGTATCCAGAATATCCTTTGCGCGTCTCCAGCGACGTTTCCAGAGATCCAATTTTTTATTTGCTGTAGCTCCATTTGTAGGTCTGTAATATTCATCTTCGGATGAGTCGGGACTACTGCTATTATTTGTATTTATGTATGTGGGACCGCTACCTGTGGAGGTTGAGGATAGCATGGTTGACTGGCGACGTGGTGGTAGTGGTGGTCCATTTGATGATGGACTGGAGTCGCCCATTCCTGGTATGTAAGATCTCATTTCTGGGAGATTATTGTATGTCTCTGCAACTTTATGGCGGGCACTGGATATATAGCCTTCACTGGATGCTTCAGATAATTCGGCACTGCTTTGTGTTTGCTTTAATGGATGATTATGTACAATTCCATGTATAGCACCTGAACGACGAGGTTTCGGTGGTGGTGGTGGAGTGTTTCGGTTGACAGGTTCAGGTGGTTCAGGTTGAACGACTGTTATTGTACTTGATCCTCGAAGTGATAGAGGTTTAGAAGGTCGAGGTGGAGGGGCTCTACCATCATTGGTGGATCTTCGTTGTAGAACATCCGGTATTTCCATATCTGCCATAGATCGAGGCACCACTTGTCGATGTGATTTATGTATTGGGTCATTCTCAGGTTCATCTCCAAAGTCTATGAGTGTTCCCATGTTTGGACCATTGCTCGTCCGAAGTTGTGTTTCCGAGGGAAGTCTAGTGGGTAAAGCTGGTCGTTTCTCTGATTGCTCTGATTTACTATATGTAGATGACCTCCTACTATCAATGGATTGTGTTCGAGATTGAGGTTCAAATCTTCGTCGTTCTCCACTGAGCGGACCTAAAGCCGAATCAAAGAACCCTATATCAGCTGGTGTTGTGACATCTCTGATAAAAATTCCGAGAATTTTCCCCGGGTTTGCTAGGACGACATCGGTATAAACTTCTAAATCTGCTTCACCACTGTCTCCAATCAAAATGAATTTCCTTTCTGGAAAATCTCGCATAATCTTCTCAAGGGTACCCTTCTTTCTTTCTGCGACTGGTTCAAAGATACCTTGAAGCATTCCGCTGTATTGTTTCAGATGATAAGATCCAGGCGGCAGACCTGCTTTTCTGAAAAAGCTCACCAATACCGGAAATAGTTGCCAAGGTGAATTGGAGACATAATGAACCCCTACACCCATATCATACATAGTATTGTACCATTCCCTGACACCTTCAATTGTGAGATCAGCATATTCACGAACAAAGACGTTTCTGAAAATTTCTCTTGATCCTGCCCCAATTGAAGAATGCTTGATTGTATCATCGACATCACTGATTAAACTCACTCCTTTTGGTTCAGTTATCTTGACTTCTTCAATGGCCGAAAGATTTTCCGAGGCCAGCACTCTGACATGTGTAGGAACAAAATCCAAGGCAGCTCGCATATTGAAATGACCTGCTTCATTTGTTTCTATCGTTCGCGAAGAAGAGTTCTTCTCATCATAAAAAAAGACTGTGATTGCCGTAGCGACCATTGGATTCGTAAGAAATGGTCTTAATCGTGCCATCAAATGCGCATTTGCAGTAAAGATTTCCGCATGGCTCATTTCGGATGGTTGATTCCATGACGAACGCTTTATTAGACTACCTGGAGGAGCGGGGGATGACTCTGGTGACACCCCCGAACTGCCAGTGCGCCGCCTACCACGATCATCATAGATACTATCACCATCCGAATCACGCTTCGGCCTTTCACTATAGTCACCTCGGAGAGCTGCTTCTTCCTCGCCTCTTCCTTTTTTCAATATTTGTTCTGCTTCTCTGGCGATCTTTTCCTCATCACGCCTCTCCTCATGTTCTCTATGTCTCGCTCTTATCGAATTCGCGTCTGGGCTGGTATCTCGACTTCCAGATTTCGGGGCTGGTATACCGCTCAATTGACGTGCAAGTCCAATGAGTAATCTGTTCTTCCTCGTCATAGGTCCTCTATGAGGAGAGTAAAGCCATCCTCTAACATCCACATCAACTATAGCCTTATCATCCTCATATTTCTGCCATTCTCTTGCCCAATATTCTGCATCTCCCGGTTCGTTCAATTTAGGATTCATGTTGGCATTTTCAAAGAATGGCTTCTCTTTCGTATGTCTTCGCGCATAGGAAGGGAATAATATCATTTGCTCATCTCCATGAGAAATAATAGCTACATCCGGAAATGAGCCCGGGATCCCAAGCGGATCATCATCCGCAGCATTGTTCGCTCCCCATTTGTCCGAGTACGATTGTTGATATGATTGACGAAGTTCATTTGCGGCCTTCCAATATCCTGCCAATCTCTCCCTCTTACCACCACGCTTTCTTTCCTCCCCATATCCATCTGCGACATAGCTAGACATCGAACCGGATGATGGGTTCAGCTTGCGAGAAGTCGTCGCATTGTCTTTAGAACCGCCGCCCAGAAGTCTTCTCCCCGCCCTTTCAAGGATTTGAAAGGCAGTTTTCCCGGCCGCTCTCTTCCTTTTCTGCTTTAACTGGGTCCGAACTATATAATTATATATTCGTGACTGTGCGCGAAGTTTCCAAAATGGTAATGTTTCGAATCGGAAATTCGTGAGGCGCTCGCGTGCAATCCGCCGAGGATGTGGAAAGAGGTATCGGAAAAAGGATATCCTGTGGTGAGGATGGCCTGCTCGACGAAGTGAAGGAGGAGCCACGATTAATATGCGAGGCCGTCCGGCTGTATGGGTTTGAGTGTTGTGGAGACGTTCCAATCCTGCTTGGGTTGCTCACTGCAGAAGGCAACAACCTAAATGCACAGGCGGAGTGTGCTTATGTGCTTATATTTGTCATATTCTGTTGATGTTGTATGTTGCTGGGATGAGGATGAGGATGAAAGTGTCTGAATTGAGCTGAAAAGTTGGTGATCAATTGTAATGTTAGAAATAGTAGAATTGATGAATTGTAAGGGACAAGATAGGTTTGTTGACAAGAAAGATAGCTATGTTGCCAAGATGATTCTAGATGGAGATTCGAGAATTCCTTAACCTTGCCTGCCATGCCTAGCTTTTTTAATCCGACGGGCGTTACGTCACTGTCTTAAATAAAAGGCAGTACCACCTTGTACGGCCTTACATTGGGATTGGGAATATAAGCTCCTGTTGATCACTGCTTTTATATCTTTTAGATAGTAACATTTATTACTTATTAATATTTAGATCCAGTTAACGTAATTATAAATACGGGTGAAGCATTTATATAATATCAAGAGAATAATATTAGCCATTTTCGCTCCGTGACATGGCTAAGTGATCAAAAACAGTGTCACACGAGTAGAACAGACCTGTTGGACTAGGAGAATTGACCATCAGTGCACACACACATCAGCACGAGTTGCAATGGTCATAAACACATAGGATCGTCCTTGTTTGAGACTCGTAGTCTCTAAATATAAATTGTATTAGTTTGCTAAATACATAGACGTATAGAATGCCATTGAGGTGGCCCTCTTTTCGCTGGACCTGTCAAGCAATGCTTGATGTCATTTTCGCATAAGAGATACCCCCTTTATCCGTCGACCCCAGAAAGAATGAAGAAATAGCCACTGGAAACGCCAGTGCTAGATTTATTTCGAGACGGTCTACTCTTTAAGTGTGCCTCAACAATTGTACCCAGCAAGCCTGAATGTAAATTTCACTATTACGGGTTTACCCCGAAGGAAGACCAAGGGAGAAGGTAATACTCAGGATTTACTTAACGATGTGAATAAACGTGTCAACGTAAACTGCCCTGAGGTTAGTGGCTGATTAATTAGGTCGTTTTTCCGATTTTTTTAAACTGTGGTCTTAAATTTTGTGGCAATGAGCGAGAGCTGGTGTGGAGCAAGCCTGTCATTAGATCCCATCAATGATAGTAGAGAAAGAGAGCATGGTGGTTTCGCACTGAATCATTATCCAGCAGCAACTGCTTGCTGTCTCTTTGCGGTTGCTTGTTTAGCGTCCTGGGGGAAAGTTAGTGATGCTTGGAGCTGGTTTATCTAGGATAGCCTGATCAAAAACGAGAGTGTCCGCCTTTAACCTTGGGCCAGATCCCGGACCAGGGATTGGCTTTCACATACATCAGTTGCAGGGCGCTTCTTTTTCTTTTGAGAACGAGTTGGCTTGACCTCGCCTTCGGTGAAGACATCATCCGGAAGGTCACAGCTAGAAACTATAAGTCAGCCATTCTCACCATGACAATCGTGAAGGGACACATACTTTCGAGTGTGAATGACTGATAAAGTATTTAGTTCTTCGTTGTATTTCTCCCAGGATCTACATCTTTCCTTGAAATCATCAACACACCATGCAAGATCGAGTGATTTAGCTCCTAATATAGTTAGTAGCTGAACCTGGGAAAATATCATAGAAGTTGTAATTAGAATGCATATCTGAAGGCCATAACCATATAGCGGTAAGTTTGCACATGACAATTAGGATGACGGTGCCGCACTTACCTTCGCGGAGCTCGAGGCCGATGTAAAATGTTGTTGTGTAGACCATCGTTTCTTTCTTCTCAGGTTCGGCCTGTGGTACATCTCCATTCTGATCCTTGACCGCAATTCCTAGATTGGGATCATGGGATGGGTCGGTAGTCACTGTTGGGATTTCATAGATTTGGTATTGATGTCCACCCTCCTTTACCGATTCGATTTCATCTTCTGAACTGCATTTGTGGACTCGTTCGAAGCCCTTGTTGAAAGGATGTGCTAACGCAATTGATTCATGTCCTTCTAGATTAGTAACCAAGAGTCTAACTTTCGATTCGACCAAACCTGCCCATATAAGTTGAGCATCCTTTGTAGTACTAGCGGAAATGACGGAAAGGTAATATTTGTAGTTTTTGGTGAAAAATGTGTGCTTCTGGAATAAGTCTTTCCAAGGTGCCTTGCCCATCATAATCCTATCCACGATATTTCCTCCCCGAGCAAGTTCCCGACAGATGATTTCTTTGGTCGATTTTGTTATATTATGGGTCGCGCACATCGAGGGATATGAAGGAGTGATGATTGGCATGAGATGGAAGCTGTCAGCTTTATATACCTATCAAAGTTAGTTAAATAATGAGCACATTTTGGAAGCAAAACTTACTCTTGGATTCCAGACGCGAACGTTGAGTTTGCCATTTTTGATCTGCTGCAGTAAGACTGGTTGTGGCCACTGCCACTTCTCCATAATGCGGAAGAACTTGAGAATGATTGTAGATGCGGTTGCTTGTGGATATAACTGACATACTCTAGCCACCAGCATGGCCCAAGCAACTCCTCCAGGAAACCCCATAATGTTAGCATAGATAGCCCGTCTCTGCGCCCAAAGTTTTACTCCCCTCAAAGCATTTCTAAATACTGCCTTTTCTGGAACCAGATCCATAATATCATCTGTGACTCGAGTTCCATTGACAGAGCGGAGACCAGCATCATCCAAACCGGTCAATAAGTTGTCGTCCTTCAGGGTTAGAGTCCTTGGAACTTGTGTAAGTGTATCAATTCTTGCGAAGATCAAATCGATGCTAATGCCTGAATATTCAAACTTAATAATTGGAACGAAGGCTTCCGGAACAGGCGTGAGATCTTCGATAGCTCCTTTTGGGGCCATCTCCACCAAGAGATCTGGGAACATTTCAAAATATTCTTCGCGGGAAACATTCTTGGGAACGACAACCAAAGTATCTATATCAGAACCAGGCCCATAAACACCAAGCCGGAAACTGCCATATGTAAATATTCTACCTCCAGCATTATTGATGTAATTCTCTGGTAGGTTTTGCTTTCTGCAAACTCGCTTTACAAATTCTTCGGTGATGTTCTGTAAAGACGCAAGGACCGCAGTTCTGTGCGAACAAAGGTATCAGTAATGAAACAGGAAGGAATAAAGCATTTACGAATATTTATCGCAGGGTATATTGTATCTGTGGATTCTGCGGATGTAGAAGTACTCGCGATCGCATACCTTTTATCAGTATCAGCACGGCTTTCGAAATTATTCTCTCTTGTTAATTCTTCGATGAGCGCATCAGTTGCTTGCTTCTCAGCATCTGTCGGAAGCGCGGTAGATAAAGGCGGAGTGATACCCAATTGTTTGGGGGCAGCTGTTGCCATATTGACGAAAATGACGAGAGTGAAAGCTTGGGAATAGCTCTCAAGATTGTCGGGATGAAACAGCGTAGAATTAATGTTGGTATTAATGCTTGTTTGTTTGTTTAAAGAAGATGGAAAGATAGACAAAACGCCGGCGCAACCATAAATTACAATCTTACATAAGCGAATGTTTATTTTAGGTTCACCAGTGACCAGTGGTAGTTCAATACGTATGCACAGGCCACCACTTGTACATGGTAAGGTTACTAACCTCCGTACGGGTACTTATTTCTCTTTTGGGAAAATCATAGGATTTATTGGTGTGTTTAACATTCTATTTTTCCACAAAGATATACCTTTATAAAGGTAATGTTCATGAAGGGATCGAATATACAGCATGTCCGATCCTAGTAGTTCTAATGCTTGGGAGGGCAACGAGGAAACTCAGAATGATCCTGAGGAGAAGAGAGTTCTTCATCAAGCTCTGGATTCTTTCTAGTAAGATATTTCTATTATTTCATGGCAACTATTGCTCAGAGAATTTGGAGGTCCAGTTGGAATCATGGTATCACATGATTAACGGTAACATCGAGCGAGTGCTGTTGTGTCATGTTAGGGGATCTACCAAGTGTTTTCCGCAGGGGGATGAACACAATATGTGCACTTTTATTAACCTACACATAGTCACTACCAAAAGACAGCTCATTACAACACCACTCATCTAAGAAGACAAGCATTCTACGCCTTACCCAGAGCCCACTGGGAACTCCTCGCATCACCACCCATCAGCTACCTCGACACCTTAATAGCCGTCGATGACGCCATAGATCACAATGCCGAACTATCAGAAGCCATCTTAACAGCCGCACTCTCATCCTTCAACCTTCCTTATCCTTCATCAAACCTCAACCCGGATACTAAATCACCAGATGATTTCCGTGGTACAGCCACTCCAGGTGATCTCGAAAAAGCCCGCAGTACGCTCCGTCAAATGTACCGAGACTGGTCATCCGAAGGAGCTGCCGAACGCAAAGCATCCTACGGGCCCGTGATCCAAGCTCTCCAAGCCGAACGAGCCAAATCTTCGCACCTAAATCGCAATATGCGAGTCCTCGTCCCTGGTGCAGGTCTCGGTCGTCTAGTATTCGATCTTTGTATGCAAGGATTCGACGTCGAAGGCAATGAAATTAGTTACCATCAACTTCTAGCCAGTGCATATATTCTCAATTTCTGCCCCGAGAAAGAAAACCACACTATTTTCCCCTGGATTCATTCCTTCTCCAACCACAAAACTCGAAGTAATCATCTGAAATCCGTCAAAATCCCCGATATACACCCAGGAGACGAATTAAACTCCAACCAAAATGCAGGGGAGATGAGCATGAGTGCATCCGATTTCCTCCTATTATACGGCAACGAAGAGCGCGTCTCATCCTACGACGCAGTAGCTTCAGTCTTCTTCCTCGACACAGCTCCAAACATAATCCGCTATCTAGAAGCGATCCACAATTGTCTCAAACCCGGCGGTCTACTCATAAACATGGGACCACTCCTCTGGCACTTTGAAAACAATCCACCCGGTACCTCAACACCCGCATCTTCTAAACAAGACAACCATCAAACCCAAGATCAAGGAATAGCCGACCCTGGTAGTATCGAACTCACAAACTCGGAAGTTCTTCTTCTGCTCCCGAAATTGGGGTTTTCGGTTCTTACTTCATCTACTGATTTACCTGCACCTTATATTCAAGATCCGGATTCTATGCTTCAAAATACTTATTCGGCTAGTTTTTGGGTGGCGAGGAAATGTGAGATTTAATTATGGGAATCTTGATCATATACATGGAGATGGAAAAGATTAAGAGTGAAGAACTGACCAGTACATATCGTGGTAATATAAAAGGTTAAATGCAGCAGGTCAATATAAGAATGCTGGGTATAGATTATAAAATATCTTATGTATCAATACAGAGATTATATATTATAAATAAAAGAAGAGAAGAGAATCTATTATGATTGATTATAGATATATTAAAGAGAGTTCCGGAGATACTAAATCTTTTGTATAGATCGAAATCCAAACCCTAAAACTCAAAATTCAAAATCCAAAAATAAAAATTCAAACTTCTTTATATTTTATTTTAATTATTACTATCGTTTTATATATCTCTAGTAATATCTGTCTTAACCTTCATCTTAAATATAATAAATTTTCATATTTATATCATTATTCCCTTTTTAATTATATATCCCATTTTTGTTACGACGGGCTACACTACTACCATAACATGACCAAGGCACGTGATTACAGGTGATCACTAAGGATCACTGTATAGGTGATCACAGGTGATCATAAAGGATCACCAGTGATCATAGAAGCATGAAGGTCTATATAATCAAGATGGATTTCCTTTGTATAGAGCTTCGTGCTCAAGATCAATCATTTAGTATACCATACTATTAGTTACGAATTGCATCATATTATTGTCATTACTTTAAGTCCCTGCTTGACGCCTAGTTATAAACCACCTCGAGAGCCTAGAGCACTTCCACGTGATCTAGACGGCAAACCTCGTAACAATTTTATATTTAATTATGTATTTTATTTCTTTCTCTAATAATTATATTTTTCAAATCTCTGTTTTTTAATACATTTCAATATCTCCTCCTCTCCCTTTTATACTCTAGCAAACACTAATATAAATATAAATATAAATATATAAAATTATACAAAATCTTCAACCTTATACTTTTTAAATTTTATATAACGTAACTTATGGTGAACCGGGTCAGGTACCTTTTGTCACAAACCACGACCAATAGTATACAATAAAACAAGTACGGGGGTCCTTATCGATAAGGAATCCTAGGACAAGTGTCCTAGGATAAAATGTGCCCCAGGATAATAATTATCCTAGGAGCTATATTGTCCCAGGAGACGAATCGTCCCAGGATTAGTGTCCTGAGGCAAATAGTTGGATCACGTGATGGAGCCCTGGGAGCCTTCAGAGCTCCTAGAGGCTCCCTCTACGGATTAGTATATAGTTAGAATAGTTTCATAGTTTAAGAGCTTCGTGCTCAACTTAGTTATCAATTAGTTTACCTACATTCTACTTGATCTAGTAACGACTTCACTTCCAAGTGAATACCAGTGATAAAGCCTTAACCCATAACTACCAACCGACGAAACCTCAGGCAGCCGCTGCCTCCAGTACAGTATCGTTACACTGACCCGGTTCCCCATATGACCCGGTTCACCATAAGTTACGTTATTTAATTATTTATTATTTATAATAATAATTAATTATCCTCTCGATATAATACGTTCCATCCACCCATCCATCCATCCATCCATCCAAAAAATTTCATAACTCATTTCATTTCACTTCATTTCATGTTTACCTCAAGATCAAGGTCAAGCTCAAACCTAAAACTCAAGCTTAAACTCGCTCGAACCGAGATCCAAACTCAAATTCATTTCCCCTCTCCAAGAGAAAGGAATATAATATAAATTACACCCCAGAAACAAAAGCATGAACCAAGCACCAATTCCCAAATCGCTAAAATCGAACAAACTCGCAAAATCACAAAAGAGGCGAGGGAAAAAAAAGTAGTAATCATTAATCCAATCTAGTCGTACTATTCCCTATTCCCCTCCTCATTTCTTCATTTCTTTCTTTCTTCATCTCCTTCCTTCCGCAATTAAATATCCAATATCCAATCTCCAATCTCCTATTCCTATCCCTTTCCATAATTCTCCAATTTCCCACTCTCCACAACCCACTCATTATCCCTCACGATCTATCTATTTCCCAAACCCGAGCCACTCCCCCTCTCACTCCACATCTTTCTATCCCTCCTGCTCTCACCCAATCTACTCGGCACAGGACTATGACCCCTTTCCCTCTCTTTATATTCATAACCTCTTCCATGCCATCTTTCTCCATCCCCAGCATATCCTCTCCCACCATAAGCTCTTTCTCTTTCCCTTTCCCCTTCACCCTCATACCCACTATCTCTTTCTCTATCCCTCTCCCTCTCCTTCTCAACATTACTCCTTTCCCTTTCCCTCTCCCTCTCCCTTCCCCCCAATCCACTCCTAACCACCGGCGTCCTCACACCAGGACCACTCAAAACCGTACTAGCCCCAACCTCACTCCTCTCCCACGTATCAATCGTTCTCGTCGTACTCCTCGCCCTCGCACCCCTAACTCTCGACGTATCACTCTTCTCCCTATCCCTCTGCGTCAATACCGTACTTTCACCTGCATCGCTTCTCTCCCAACTATCCACACTCCTCGGCACACTTAATTCCCTCTCCCTTTCCCTCACACCAGGAACCTTCAAATCTTTTTCCCCGCCTCTCTCCCCACCACTTCTTCCCCTCGGCGCCTGCGTCAACACAGTACTCTCGCCCACTTCACTCCTTTCCCACGTATCGATTGTCCTCGCCGAGCTTCTAGCGCGTTCACGATTACCACCTTTTGATCTACGATGTGAGCGTGATCGTTCATCCGGAGCTTCATCTTCTTCGAAAACGATAATTTCATCCTGTTGTTCCGAACGTTGAATTTCGACTCGAGGAAGTGATCCTTGTCCTCTATCTCTTCTTTCCATCTCTTCATCTCCAGCCGGTACAATTCTAATTCTCGAATTCGTCTTATTAACATCCGCTGTCATTCCAGCCCTCACCCGCTCCAACTCTCTCATATCCCTCTCTAAATCAGTATCCCTCGGATCACCTATAACCCTTGTTCGGCTCCTAACTGGCAATTCTCCCAAATCCTGTCCATAAATCCTATGTTGTCTCGACTTCCTTCTCTCCCCATTATAACTAGAGATTCCATGCAACTTTTCCGATTCCTCATCCTCTTCCAATTCCTCCCCAGTAGCCACCGGTCCACTCCCATAACTAACCACCTCATCTCTTCCCATCCGATTTCTTCTTCTTCCATGTTCGCCATTCACAGCCGCATCTCCTAGTAATAAATCATCCGCTGTCATATGGGCTTTTTCCGCCATGGATCTACCGGAAGTTCGATGTGTTCTCCTCTTTTTCTTTTTCCGTCGTCGATGCATAAGTGATTCTTGATATTTAACGCGCTCTATTCCTTATAAAAGTTGAAATGATCAGCAAGAAGATCTACTAAAATTTTGTGTTTAGACACGACATCTCCTAACTACATTATCATTTCATCTAAAGATGGTTTTGATATGTAACGAGAGATGTGATAAAATTATTGGAAATTAGATAATAAAAGACACCCTTCGCAAGAATTCCAGTCATTCAATTTTTTGTACCAATCCGCTCCCCTATTCCCCCATTTTTAAGAAATAAAAAAAGAGTGTAATCGAGGGATTTTTAATATATGGAAAATAAGCATGAAAAGGAAAAGTAACATCAACGCATCCCCTCAAACTTTCAAATTAGATCATCAGACGGAAACTAGCCCCTAATAAATCAAACGCTTATGAAAATTACTTCATGAATCACTGTCACGTCGGGCATCAAATTTCAGCTGTCAATATAGCCCTACGATCATCTGCACTCGCCTCATCAATAACCTTGTGAAACATGCCCTTACCTTTATTCAACAGGAGTAATTTTCTTTCATATGGGCCGAGATTTTCTTCGATAAGAGTTTGAATGACTGGTGCATCCTTTTCCGGTCCATCATATTCCCATACCCATCTAAAATCGCTTGTGCGTTCATCGTCTAGTGCCGCTGGCGCCGTTGGACCCCATGTGGCAGTGGGCGGGATAGGATCGTTAACCTTAATACGAATTTGATCAAGACGCCATGGTCCTTTTTTCAACAGCGCCGGGCATTTATACTTCGTCATGTCGTCATCACCAAGTCCCCCAAGATCAAGTCGAATTCGTACACTTGAGTGAATACGTTCATTAGTATGTGTCATTGGTACCCCAGTTGAGTCACCTGTATCTGAGTCTAAACGTTTGTAAAGACCAGGAGTTCTGGTCTGTTTACCTGCGAGAGTCCACTATTAAATGTCAGTCCCTGTTATTCGACGAGGGTTATGATGAATTTTGGGATACGACCAGAAATAATTATACTTACAATTCCGGTATTTGAGCTATAAATTTTACCTAGAGCCCACGGGCGGACCGGGTGATGTTTTTCGTACACGGCTGGCGTTGCCCATTGATTGATTGGCTTCGAGAACCTGAAGATAGAAGTGGAAGGAGGTGGCAGACTTTCGTAGTAATGAACACTCTTTCGAAATATGACGTCAATAGCATCATCATGAAAAGCAATCCCAATAGAAGCAAGCTGATCCATCATCCAGGCCAAAGTAATGTTTGCGACTTCCTGATCGTCATACCCTCCTCCGACATTTGCATGACTTCCAGGGAACCAGACTTGTCGTAGATCGGTAGGTTCATCATCGAAATCCCTTATCTCCCACACGGCAGGGCTAAAAGGCCTTCGATTTTCATCGAGTGCCAAAGCTTGGAAAGCATGTTTGATGTAACCGGAAAGATTCGTATCGTGAAATTTATATTCCTTGGTTGAATGTGGAAGTCCAAGTTTTGCAAGTAGAGCAATATTTGGAATACCCAGAGAACCTACAGTATCCCACACAGCAACTGCATGAATTCGAATCTTAGATCCATCCGGATCATAGACTCGGGTTAAACCTTCTTTTTCCAATCTCTTCTTGTACTCATCGCCGTTTCTTGGTTTGTCTGAAAATGGAATATCCGGGAAGATATCATGGTAATCGGGATTTCTGAAATTTTCCTGGTCTTTAAACACAGCGTAGAAGTTGGTCATGCCATGACGGGTGAGTAGCCCAATATCAGAGATCATTCCTGCAACACTTCTAGCAGTGAATGCTCCACGAGAGAAACCGACAAGAATAATTTCATCGCCCGGACTATAATTGGCAGCAACGAAACTGTAAACTTCGCGAATGTTCTTGGTGCATGTCAGTACATATCCAAGCACGTGGTAGAGCAAGTATGTATTACCTCAGAAATACCAGTGCCGAGCATACCTCCACTGATGGTATCCATCATAGTACTACCAGTACCGACACCGGAATGATAATAAATGATTTGATGAGTGCCATCTCGACCATATCTCTTCAGAGCTCTTGAGAGACGAGTCACGTTACTTGGAGTCTATGAAGAGGTAAAATTAGTGGATGATTTTCGCTTGATTGGCTAGAGAGTGGGGATGGCGGTGAAGGCGGTTGTGGTACGATAAGGTCTGGATCAAATAACGCCAGTCTGAAATTTGATCAACGGGGAATATGTTTTATACAAGACTAGAGCCGGCGCAACTCACTTGTAATGTACCAGTTGGTCTGTAAGGAATGAGTGTTGGTTTGTTGAAGCCATCATCACTAATGTTGATGAGTCAGTAGGATTGCTCATGTGACCTGAGTGAAAGGCAACTGTAAGATCTTACCTGTCCATCCATGTTCCATCACAACATAGAATTATACGTTTGGGAAGAACATCTTTTTGACCTTCATATTCATCCATCTTTGTTTTGTGTAGCTTGATGTCGGCGAAGAGAATGTAGTGCTCTCGGTAGAAATGAGGGACCACGCCACCAAAATGATGATTCTGTCGTTTTGTACTTAGTAAAATGGAAGCCAGAATACGAATACCAGAGAAGCTTGAATTCGTACCTATAGTTTTCGAAGGGGTATATGCGTGTATATATATGGAATAAAAATATTATCAAGGGTATCAAGGAATGATGATATGAAAGCTCCTTCGGGATTGATTCGTAAATGCGTAAGACGTAAGGCGTAAAGCGTAATTGGGAATAACTTCGTATCAAAACTCTTTGACTTCCTAAAAATTAGATGTGAGGAGTTGAAAGCAAACAATTTATACAAAACCAAAAGGGAGTAAGCCTCTCTCTTTCTCCCTATTCCCTCTTCCCTCTTCTCTCTTCTCTCTTCCCTCTTCCCTCTTCCCGTTTCTCTCTTCCCTCTTCCCTTCCCTCTCTCACTATCCCGAGGCTGGTGATCGGAGAGTATTAATTTTTATCTCAATCAGTATTGGCTTGACAAATGCATCAGAATGTATCACCAGTGATTTTCAGCCATCTCTGAAGAACGTTGCAGTGACACTCATCACAAAATATGCGCTCTTTTCAGCACCGAATTGAAGAACTATTTAAGCCTCCGAGATCATTTTGGTAAAAGAATGTACAGTGTAAGCATGTAATGGAGTATCAAGGAATACGATTCTGCAGTTTTGGAAACTTTTTGGGTGATCAGAGAGAGTTGGTTTGGGTGTTGAAGTGTTGAGCCTAGGTAGGGGTAAGGTTAAGGTTGATTGATGGGTGATGCTTATGTGCTGGTCTTCTTCTCTTTCCGCCTCTTTTTCCATTCTTTCCATTCTTTCCATTCTTTTTCTTCTCTCCATGGCCATTCTTCCCCATTCTTTCTATAGGCAAAACATCATCTACCAATCTCACCGTGCCAGCCAGCCTTACAAATGATTTCACCAAGGATTACCGAACTTTGGACGTTTCTCATTCGTCAAGGCCATCTTTGTGAATTTTGCCATGTCAGAGGATACTTCATTGGATGAATTACATGAACATCTCCATATTTTTTATCCTGTGGACCCGATTGTGGCTTTACATGAACCGAGCGTTGAGACTTTTTTTCTTTCACCGTCATGCAGTACCTTGATCAGTTACATTTCAACCTCTTGGCGTTGATGTGATAAAATATCAATGAGGTTGAAGATTGACGGACGAGAATTGAGGAGTGAGGATTGAGGAATGATTGACTCGACTTACATAACTCTACAATGTTTTGCATAATTATTACTTTTTATGCATGAAAGTTCCCCTCGAGGAGAGCTGAGGTTAGATTATGGTATAGCGTGGTGGGGTGGGGGTTGATCATTTTTATTATTAGTCCCGACTCCTACCAAAGTTCCCGTGTCTACCAGTACCAGGTACTACCTACCTACTTAAGTACGTACATACTGTCAATAATATTAATGTTGTACTCGAGTATCTCCTGCAAATCAATATCAAAAAACGACAGTATCTTAGTACATGCATCAAAGACTACCTAATCAAAGATCACCTAGTAATACTCGAGTAGTAGGTACAGTATTCCCTTCCAGCCCCAGATTTATCAAAATCATCGGAAATGTTTCAGAAGACTCGGCCCAAGGAATCGATCAAATTGCTAAGGGTTATCACTTCACATGATGTGTGTAGGCCTCTCATGTCTTATCTTCCAAGCTTCCTGCAAGTCACCCGATAAAAATGAGATGAATGCGGCGTCATGTGTCTAGCCGTGCCGCTTTCTTGGAATCCGAGACAGCTTGGTGATACTGGTGGACCCTCGTACATGTTTTATCTAAAAGCAATCTGATAAACCAAACAACGATGAATCCATATATGAAATATCATCATGAATATGCAATATGTCTGTCAAGCAGGGGACAGACCTACTAACCCCACTCAATAACTTTTACATCCGCAATGGACTTGATCAAGAAGATAAACTTACATGTCATGTATTTGTCAGAAATGCCTTTCCAGGGAAGAATATCGAGGAGCCAGCATGTCAAGGGTATTGTTCACTGACCTTTTTCGTGGGAGACGATATCATTGTTCAATTCCGTCCTTCTCAATATAAATTGAATCTCCTGATAACTCATACCGCACAACGAATTTATGGCACGTTTTGCCCTCGAACTACCTACATCACCACTCTTACGAAGCCAGGACTGTTGGTATATTCAATGAATCGATTATTGGGTATTTCATACAGAGATTTTCGAGCAAGCAATACAGCTTTGGCCAGCAGTACCACGGCTCGAGCAACGCTGTGTAAAGATTTTGCGTCCTTCTTGGCGGTAGGATGGCACGGGAAAGATTTTATATCTCTTCCCTTTGGTATTGTGGGATCATCATTGACATCCCGTCTTGAATTGCTATGCAGAAATTTGCCCTCGCGATTCCGACCCACGGCAAACAGAATCCTTAAAAATATACAGGATATTAAAAGTCTTCCATGGATCCTCAGTCATGGCGATATACTCCCCAGCAATATGATAATCGATCCCCTGACGCAACACCTGGTTGGGCTTGTCGACTGGGCAGAAGCAGAACCTCTACCATTCGGAACCTGTTTCTATGGGCTTGAAGAAATTCTCGGTGAAGTTACACCTACTGCTTTTATTTACCATCCTGATGCAATGTATCTGCGAGAGGTTTTCTGGACCGAACTAACCATTCAAATTCCGGAATTAAAAAGCGATAGTTTGATGAAAAGAGTGAGACTTGCGAGGGACTTGGGTGTCCTACTCTGGCATGGAATTGCTTGGGACGATGGGGCTATAAATCGGGTTGTTGTGGATGGAAGGAAAGATGATATAGATGAGATACGAAGATTAGATGCCTTTCTGGATGCTGTCGGCGATGCTGATCTTACCATTAAAGCTACAACGGGCCCGGAGAATCTGTCAAAACTTTGAGAGGAACGTCTTCAAGACCAAAATCAGTTTTATCGCTGGCAATGGTCTTTCACATGGGCAACTTGCGACTTTCACATATTCGATCTTTTCGTCCAACCTCGCTGGGCATGAGTTTGTGGTGGATAATTAGCTCTATTCTCGTCTCATCGAGTCTCTCTCTTCTCAAAAGGAATCGGACAATAGCCACTCATCACATTACTCCATAACCCCAAAGCAGCTCCAACACTAACACCAACATCTATCCCATCTCTCATCTTTTACCCCACCCCCACTCCGAGGATAAACCATCGGTATTCAACGTCCCTCTTCGGCCCATCATCTTCTATCTCCCTCTAGTCTTTCAAGTGCATGACATCGACTCATATGATTACAAACAACATTCTTCTATCACTCTACAACCTACCACCACATTATTCCTCCCAACTTTCAACCTTGTCTAGCAGTTTCCCGTATACTAGAATTTTTGCGTTGAGATCCCACTATCTTTTGGAGATAGATGTACATCCTCTGATTTCTTCTTATTTTTACCGTTGACAGATTTTTTTTTCTTATGCTTTTATCCGTTTATCCAGATTTACTGTATCTTGCCAACCACTTCATAAGATGGATACCCAGTGGAATAAGACATGACAAAGAAAGAAGATTTGCAAGATTGTTTTATCGCTATTTATATTTTATTTGTAGTTCCATGTTATCATTCTGCTAATATCAAGACTCTCTCTCCCATTCAAATCTACTCCTCCCCACAGGTCAAGCTCTATTCAACACCTCTCCACCATCCAACACCAAATTAACCCCATTAACATGACTTCCCGCCCTACTAGACAGATAAATCACTGCTCCGGCAATATCCTCCGGTCTCCCCAATCTCCTATGCGGATTCACCTCTGCAAGTTTCTGCACACCCCCGCACCTTTCCATAAGGTCCTCGGCCAGTTTTGAAGGGAAGAAACCTGGGGATATAGAGTTGCAGAGGATGTGGCGGGGTCCCAGTTCTATGGCGAGATTGCGCGTGAGGTGGATGGCGGCGGCTTTGGAGGCGGAGTAGCCGATTTGGGAGCTGATGGATGAAGGGGCAACGGCGAGGCCTGAGATGGACTTGGGGGAGAGGGGGTTAGTTTTGGCTGTGGGGAAGGGACGTAAGGATTGGAATACTTACTGCTGTCACTATCACTCGAGAAGGATCTTCGGGAGTAGCAGCCTTCTGAAGAAGCGGCGCGAATCTATATTTCGACCCATTAATACCCTTCCCAAGTTACTGTCCAAGGCATACATATCACCAAAGACATCATTGCAAGGGGCCAAAAGACATACAATCTCACAGTCCCAAAAACACTCTTAACATTTAAATCCATAACCTTAGCAAATTCCTCATCGGGATGCGTATCGAAGTCTCCCGCATAATAAGCACCTGCATTTGCGAATAATATATCAATACGATCAGTCGTTTTGGATACTTCGGATACGAGATGTGTTATTCCTTCGATGGTGGATGAGTCTGCTGGGATGGAGATGGCTTTTGCGTCTGGTGGGAGGTTGGGGAGGGAATTGAGCATGTTGATTGCGTCGGTGCAGGCGGTGGCATCGCGGGAGGTTATGTAGACGGTTTTGCAGCCGGCTTGGAGGTAGCTGGTGGGGTGAGGGGGTTAGTTGTGGGGTGAGGTGGGGTGGGTTAGGGGTGGGGGCGGAGGAGTGATGAGGGGTGAAGTGATAGGGATGATAGGGATAATGGGTATGACGAAGATGATGGGAATGACCGGAATAATGTAACTCACGCAGAAGCAGCAGATAACCCCAAACCCCTCGAACCACCAGTAACAACTGCAATTCTTCCCTTTAGGGAGAAAAGTGTCCCAAAGTCTTTGAGTTCTGTGTCGTACTTTGACATCTTGGAATTTGATTCGTAACCTTGTTGCTCTGTAATGCAATGAGATCAAATTGGAAATGAGAATGAGAATGAAAATGAAAATGAGAATGAAGATTGATATGATAGATGATACCTACTTATAAGTACTTTCTCGGGAAAGAACAGACGCGGACAACGGAAATCTGGGAGAGAAAAACTCACCGAGGTGGATGGCATACCACCTGTTGATGTTATACCCGTATGTGTGTCATTATTGTATTGGATTAAAATAGGGTTTATCAAATCGTCACTATTTTTGTTTATATGGGGGGATGGATATGGATATAAGGATACTCTTTATAAGGATATCCTTATAATCGTAGGCCTTCAAGCCCCTCCACTCGACCCACCACCCCACCCACTACTCACTACCAACCCTCGAGAGGTAGTAATTAGTCCTCATAACTTTATGCTATGCAACTGTACAATTCGATCATGTGATATCAAAAAGCTCTGATCACATCGATGATATTGAAAGAGATTGTTAGAAAATGAGTGGTGTGGAAGTAGTAGTATTATTAGATGTAGGTTGAACTAAAGATCTAAGTTACAATAATGGTAGAATTGAAGATATTCCCAATTATGGTCCGTGCATAATAATGGTCATGTGACATCAATTCTAGGCCCATAATGACCTTAATTGTTACGAGGGTTGCCGTCTAGATCACGTGGAAGTGCTCTAGGCTCTCGAAGTGGTTTATAACTAGGCGTCAAGCAGGGACTTTAAGTAATGACAATAATGGTATGCAATTCGTAAATAATAGTAGAGTATACTAAATGATTGATCTTGAGCACGAAGCTCTATACAAAGGAAATCCATCTTGATTATATAGACCTTCATGCCTATGGCTAGTCAGGACCGCGCAGCGGTCCATAACGTGACTTAATCACGTTACCTTGGTTTAGTCATGTGACGCGGCATAGAAGATAGCCGTCGTAACATTAATTTCAATAGAGATTGGAGGGATGCGAAGACTCAACACCTGTACGCGGTGCATCCTACGAACCTCCAGCTCTCTTATGAGAGTCTGCAGAGCTAAGTTTGAGTCATTTGATGGAGTCGTGGTAATTGGAAGAGGAAGAGGCGCCGATCACGACGTTTTTACCCGTTTGCGGTTTTTTGACCGTCGCATTATCGGTGCGCTCTCTACAACACTACCTTTATTACGAAACAGAGGACAACACCATCATCTACGACAATACGCTACGAAATCATCTCACTTCTTAAGAGTGAGACTCCTCTGGGACATAGAGTACAGCTCGACATCTTTGACGCGTATATGTTATATATCGTATACCTCCCATGATCGACACGACCGAAACGACAACAATTTATATACCTTCCACACGGGAACACCGGAGGAGTACTGTTGAAGGACCTGAGCTGATGACGAAACTTACTCTGCTCTCATTCAGCGGAGGTATGCTACTTACGGAACTGGGACACCCGTACAAGCCACTACCTGTGCATGCTATAGTTACGCCATATGAGGATTGGTGCTCCTTCATAAGCTTTCTATTGGCAGGATGATCAGAATGAGGACGAGGCAATCCTGACGGTGGGCGATTACAGTACGTTCTGGTATATAAAGAGCAATTAGATTGGTGGTATCGGGAAGGGGATCAGGGATGAAGGGTTTTCGAGTACAATGTTTTAATAGCATGAGGGGAAGGGAGAGAGATCAAGAGCCAGTGATCTAGTGGACGAGGATGACCACAATAATAACCTCTAAGCCATTGGCTTCAACCTGTCGCGAAGGCAATCATGTAAACCCTGCCCTAGCCCCTTAAATTGTATACAAATACCCTCCCTAGCTAGCTAGTACACTACTCAAAGGCATACTCCTCTGAGCGTCATTTGTCCAAATCTGGAATAGATGGCTAAGGTTATCACGCGCCAAGGCGCGTGGGCCTACGGCCTATGACGATAAACACAATCAATCAATCAATCAATTCAATAGAGATTGGGGGATGCGAAGACTCAACACCTGTACGCGGTGCATCCTACGAACCTCCAGCTCTCTTATGAGAGTCTGCAGAGCTAAGTTTGAGTCATTTGATGGAGTCGTGGTAATTGGAAGAGGAAGAGGCGCCGATCACGACGTTTTTACCCGTTTGCGGTTTTTTGACAGTCGCATTATCGGTGCGCTCTCTACAACACTACCTTTATTACGAAACAGAGGACAACACCATCATCTACGACAATACGCTACGAAATCATCTCACTTCTTAAGAGTGAGACTCCTCTGGGACATATAGTACAGCTCGACATCTTTGACGCGTATATGTTATATATCGTATACCTCCCATGATCGACACGACCGAAACGACAACAATTTATATACCTTCCACACGGGAACACCGGAGGAGTACTGTTGAAGGACCTGAGCTGATGACGAAACTTGCTCTGCTCTCATTCAGCGGAGGTATGCTACTTACGGAACTGGGACACCCGTACAAGCCACTACCTGTGCATGCTATAGTTACGCCATATGAGGATTGGTGCTCCTTCATAAGCTTTCTATTGGCAGGATGATCAGAATGAGGACGAGGCAATCCTAACGGTGGGCGATTACAGTACATTCTGGTATATAAGGAGCAATTAGATTGGTGGTATGGGAAGGGGATCAGGGATGAAGGGTTTTCGAGTACAATGTTTTAATAGCATGAGGGGAAGGGAGAGAGATCAAGAGCCAGTGATCTAGTGGACGAGGATGACCACAATAATAACCTCTAAGCCATTGGCTTCAACCTGTCGCGAAGGCAATCATGTAAACCCTGCCCTAGCCCCTTAAATTGTATACAAATACCCTCCCTAGCTAGCTAGTACACTACTCAAAGGCATACTCCTCTGAGCGTCATTTGTCCAAATCTGGAATAGATGGCTAAGGTTATCACGCGCCAAGGCGCGTGGGCCTACGGCCTATGACGATAAACACAATCAATCAATCAATCAATTCAATAGAGATTGATAAATAAAACTCTTTGGATCAATAAAATCATCAATTCAGGGCCGATTTTTATATTTCAAATTCTCAAAGGTAAAGGAAAGTATTCATTTGGATAATATATCTTTTAGATTATGAATTTCTGAAAGGATTTACTAGTATTATATAATATAATATTGAATTTTATATATTTATGTTACGAGGTTTGCCGTCTAGATCACGTGGAAGTGCT
Source organism: Sclerotinia minor (assembly GCA_025389075.1). Lineage (NCBI taxonomy): Eukaryota > Fungi > Ascomycota > Leotiomycetes > Helotiales > Sclerotiniaceae > Sclerotinia > Sclerotinia minor. The sequence continues at coordinate 386,196 of QRFH01000013.1, read as the reverse complement.
CTAGGCTCTCGAGGTAGGTTTATAACTAGGCGTCAAGCAGGGACTTAAAGTAATGACAATAATATGATGCAATTCGTAACTAATAGTATGGTATACTAAATGATTGATCTTGAGCACGAAGCTCTACAAAGGGAATCCATCCTCCTTATATAGACCTTCATGCTTAGAGGCGCGAAGGGAGCGAGAGGATCGAGCTTCGATCTCTTGCTCTCCTCGCGCGAAGGGCTCGAGAAGCCAAGCCTTCGAGCTCTTCGCTCCTTAGCATCACGTGTATGGTGATCCCGTGACCTAATTGTTACCGGTCGTAACACTATCCCCTTCTTAGCCTAGCGCTTGCCCCAAGCGCTATATTAGTACGACCATCTCCACTTGCGATCTTTAAGCCTCTTGTGTTGATTGCTGATCATGTCCGTCGTTAATTACAAGAAACGCAAGACCAACGAGGGTTTATCGAAGCGAGTCGCAAGTAACGGTGTTATTATGCCTCCTTGTACTGAGTGTGAAAAACATGAGAGGGAGTGTGTTGTTATGGCGGCCGATTCCGCTCGTTGTTCTGAATGTATAGCTCGTAGCATAAAATGCGATGTTTATGGGCCTTCTCACGCTGACTGGGTTTCGTTGGAAGCCGAGGAACGGCGGCTTCGCAAGGAGGAGGATCGTCTTCAACAAGAGCGCCAGGAAGTCCTTTCTCGTTTGTTGCGCCTGGAGACCCTTACTAAATCCAACAAGATGAAGATCGATACCTTCCGTGAGCGGGCGTCCCTTATGCTGCGTCGTGGGCTAAAGTCATTGGATGAATTAGATGCCCTGGAGGAAAAGGAAAGATTGGAGAATGAGCGTGTAGAGAAAGAGAGAGAGCAGGCGGGTACAGGTCCATTGGTGCCTGCTACAGCTAGTTCGAATGTGCTGGATAACTTCGATCCTTCTTCTTTCCTGAGTCCTTCAGACCCTTTTTGGGGAGGTTTGGATAGCGTTGATGAAATGCCTCCAACTTCTCAGGGCAGCTGAGATCTTTCTTGAGCTCCCAAGTGTTCTCCGAATGTGGGTAGTCTAACCACTTGATTAGATACTTGATCTTGCCTCTGACGTATTTACAATCTAGTATTGTTTCAACATCGTATATGGCGTCTGGGTTTACTGGTTCGATTTCTGTTACGGGTGCATCGGGCGCTCCTGGTGGTGCTGGTTCGAGCAAGGATATATGGAATACTGGGTGAATATTCATGGTGTGAGGTAGTTTTAGTCTGTAGTTGACTGGTCCTACTACCTTGTCAATTTTGAATGGTCCTAGTTTCTTGTGATCTAGTTTATCGCTTGGTCGTTTTGTCTGTATGTTTCTTCGAATGAGATAAACTTTATCCCCCTCTTTAAGAGTAGGTCCCATACTACGTGATTCGTTGTAGTACGACGCTGTTCTTAAAGCGATGAACTGTAAATCCAGTGAAAGTTGTTCTTGTAGTTCCTTGATTTCCGTGATATCTTTTATGGCTTCATCTGCATTCGCATCTTGTGGCAATGGTGATTTATATGCTAGTGGGTTGAATCCAAAGTTAGCATACGCTGGCGTCACCTTTGTGGTTTCAGTTTCCGATGTATTATATGCGAATTGTGCCAAGGGTAATAGTTTAACCCAATTGTCTTGTTTGTAATTGATGTAGCAGCGAAGATAGGCTTCCATCGTCTGGTTTAATCGTTCTGTTTGGCCATCTGTTTGTGGGTGAAAAGCTGTCGAGAGCTTTCTCTTGATCCCAAGTAGTGCCATAAGGGTAGACCAAAATTTCGATGTAAATAGTTTGTCCCTATCTGAGATGATCTCGTCTGGTACACCGTGAATGCTAACTATATTCCTCATGAATATATAAGCAAGGTCATCTGCTGTCCAAGCTTCACAGAATGGTATCATGTGAGCGAACTTGGTTAATCTATCTGTTACCACCAAAATAGAGTCGTATTCTTTCTGGGTAACTGGGTCTTTGGATATTGGTAGTTTTACTACAAAATCCCAAGCAATGGACTTCCATGGTTGAGTAGGTAGTTCGGGGGTTTTGAGCTGACCATAAGGTGCATGCCGGGCGGCTTTATTCCTTATGCAGGTGTCGCAGTTCCCAACTACGTTCTCAACTATAGTCCTCATCTTTGGAAAGTACACTTCTCTCCTTATTCTGGCAAAGGTTCTTGCAATACCTTGATGCCCGTGAGCTGGAAGCTCATGTTGTTCTGTGACGTAATCCTTAGCTAGATTGGAGGGTATGTAAAGCTTGCCATGAAAATGGATGAATCCATCTTCGATGGTGAATCCTCTTCTGGATTGTCTGGAATAGCTAGGATTCTCTTGGCTGTAGCGTCTGTTGAGTATTCTGTCCTTATGATATCCTTGATAGTATCATAATTTACTCCTGAAGTGGCGGCAAGTTGCGGTTTATTGTGAACTAAAGCGTCGCCGTCCTGTTTTAATATTGCGTGTGATTCGTGTGTTTTGTTTTGTAAATATTCTGGTTTTCGGCTGAGAGCATCCGCTCTAGCATTTTCGTTTCCTTTGACATATGAAATTCTGAAGTTGTAGGCGGCCATGGTTTCCGACCATCGGACCTGCCGTCGATTCAATTCCTTCGTTGTGGTGAAATAAACCAAGTTCTTATGATCCGTATACACCTGCACCGTGTATTTTGATCCTTCCAAGTACACTCTCCATTCCCTAAAAGCATCTACTATCGCTAGTAATTCTTTGTCGTATATTTCGTAGTTTAGTTCGGCTGGCGATAGTTTGCGTGAATGGTAAGCAATTGGTTGCTATTTCTCATTTAAGCCGGGTTGGCTCAATACTGCTCCTATTGCGTAGTCTGAGGAGTCCGTTTCCACAGTTATTGGTAACTCTGGATCAAATGCTTTGAGAACTGGTTCTCCTGCAAATGCTTCCTTGAGGCATTCAAAAGCTGCTTGTGCTGTTTCCGTCCATTTGAATTCCCCTTGACTCTTCTTGGTAATCTCCGTCATTGGAACGGCTATCTTTGAGTAGTTCTTGATGAATCGTCGGTAAAAGTTGGCGAACCCTAAGAAGGACTGTACTTCCTTTACGCTGGTTGGTGGTTCCCATTCTTTGACTGCTTTTACCTTGTTAGGGCTCATTTTGAGTCCTCCGGAGAATATGGTATAGCCTAGGAATTCCGTTTCTGTAACGTGAAATTCACACTTGCTGGGTTTACATTGGAGATCGGCTTCTTCCAAGTGTTGTAGGACCTTGTGGACGTCCTTGATGTGCTGTTCTTCGGTTTCTGAAAACACTAAAATGTCGTCTAGATAGCATATGCAGCATATATCTAGGTATTTTCGTAGAACGTTGTTGACCAAACGCATACATGTTGCTGGTGCGTTTGTCAATCCAAATGGCATAACCTGGTACTCGTATAATCCGTATCGAGTCCTGAATGCTGTTTTCCATTCTTCACCCTCCTTCATTCTGATGAGGTGGAATCCGTTTCGTAGATCAAACTTGGAGAAAATCTTGGCTTTTCCCAATCGATCCCTCAATTCCGTAGCTAATGGAAGTGGGTATCGATCTTTGATCGTTATATCATTGAGCTTGCGATAGTCTACGCACAGTCTCCTCGTACCATCCTTCTTTGGTACAAATAGCACAGGGCTAGCTGCCTGTGAGGTGGATTCTCTAATCCATCCTTTTTCTAATGCGTCGCCAATGTAATCCCTAAGCGTCCCTAGGTCTATGGCTGACATTGGATAGATTGGTCCGAATGGAGGCATCTTGCCTTCCTCCAATACTATCTCGTGGTCCCATGGCTTATGTTCTGGTAAAGCTTCATGGCCCTTTCTCTCTTCAAAAAGCTTCTTGTATTTCTTATACTGTTCCGGAATTGGCAACTCTTCCTGCTTCTCTGCAGGGGTGACTTCAAGCAACCTCTCTTGCTTATTCTTCATTTGTACAGGGGGTTCACCTTCCCTCGCTGTTAATGGAGGACCCTGGACTGGGCGTCCTACGTCGATCGAGTCATTTGCCTTTAACTCGCCATCGCGTGTGTACAGCCTCGCAGGCTCTAGCGTATCTTCTTGATCACTTTCTTCTGGGAAACTAACGGTTTCCGTAAGCCAATCAATCTTAGGGTTATGTGCCTTTAACCATGGCATCCCCAAGATGACCTGTTGATTCCCTAGCGGAACAACATCGAACTGGATAACCTCTTGATGCTGGGTTATACTCATCCGTACTGGGCGAGTCTCCTGCGAAATCTTTCCGTCCAATCCTGCTAATTGTCCATCAACTAACTGCAATTGATATGGTTTCTGTTTCGTTTGAAGCTCTAAACCCAAATACTTCACAGTTCCTGGCGCTATAAAATTTCCGGTGGCTCCTGAGTCTATCATAGCCCGGATTCTTTGTCCATTTATCTTCGCAGCGCAGTATATCTGTCCTGCCTGGCCTGCGATATTCAATTGACCCTGGCCCATCTCGCGGGTTTTGGTTAAATTGGTCAATTGGTCAATTTGGTCGATTTGGTCAATTTGGTCAATTACGTAATTGACCACATTTTTCCTGACCTTCCCTTCTTGCGGGATCTTCTTGCTTTCCTTTGTGGGAACCATCCTGTGGCTTCCTTGTCTGATAAATGAATCCTACATGATTCATCGTAGCAGGCCGTCCAACTCATGGCAGCGTGCTCAGTCGTTAATTCATTCTCTGGCTTTTCTTCAACCGATGATGGGGAGGGGGTTCGCAAATACCCTTGCTCCCATAAATCTATCGCGTTCAAGCCTTCTTCATTTCTGGGTAATTCATCCAGTAGTTTTTTGAACTCTTCGTGGCTTATACAACGGTCTTCCTCAGATCCGATAGAACCTGTTGCACATAGCTGAGGAGTGAAGGTCGCATTAAGTTGACCCTTGCCGAACTTCTTGTGATACCCTCCTCCTGATGATTTTCTTGCCTCGACAATCCCTGGCCCGATGGCCTGGTTTGCCGCATTCGAAGCAGAGTTTGTCCTTGCGTCTTCGTTCTACCTCTTCCTTGGGTAGTTTGTTCTTGAAGGTTGCATCCAATTGCATTGGGTCTCCATAGGATTGTCTGTTTTCTCGAGGTCTTCTTTCATTCTGTTGGTATTTGCCTCGATCTCGGTTTCCATGAAAGTTGGAAGATCGGCTTTCTCTTTGATACTCGTACAGCATCTCGTCGGCTTTAATAGACTCCTCGATTAATTCGTTAAGGTCCTCCCAGGTGCAATTGCGATCCAATTCTAATCTAACTTCCGCCTTGAGTCCTTTTCGGTAGTGACTCATCGTGGCGTTCTCTTCCCATCCAGTGGTACCTATATACCGCCTGAACTCCACAGCGTACTTGACTGCTGACCCTGTTTGCTTAAGGCCGTAAATCTTGGATTCAGCGTAGCGTAGCTCGTTGATGTCCCCAAACACTCGTCGTATCTCTCTCTTAAACCCCTCGAATGTTCCAAAGATTGTCTGGGTTGGATACATTCGCTTCTTAGGCTCACTCAAGTTGGTAAAGTAATCCTTGAGGTAAGGTTGGATCCACTTGGAGGCTTCTCCTCTGAGATAGGAGGCAGCCCAGACGCTTTTGTCGGCGTCATGGTTGAATTTATCCTGGTTGAATTGGAAGTAGATCTCAAGTTGGAGTAGAAAGGTTTCTAGCTCTTGTCGGTTACCTGTAAATCGGTCGGGTAGGGCGACTTTAAGAGTTTCGGTGACGGTAATCTCCTTGGGGTCTTCGATACCTCCCATGGCGATATCTCCGTCCTTGTCGGTACTTTCGGGGGTGACCTGGCTGGTCGTAGCGGGGTTGCTAGGCTGTGGTGTCGTGGAAGACATGGTGTCGTTACTTATCGAGTCGGTACTTGAAGCAGTAATGGTGCTCAAAGTGTTACGAGGTTTGCCGTCTAGATCACGTGGAAGTGCTCTAGGCTCTCGAGGTAGGTTTATAACTAGGCGTCAAGCAGGGACTTAAAGTAATGACAATAATATGATGCAATTCGTAACTAATAGTATGGTATACTAAATGATTGATCTTGAGCACGAAGCTCTACAAAGGGAATCCATCCTCCTTATATAGACCTTCATGCTTAGAGGCGCGAAGGGAGCGAGAGGATCGAGCTTCGATCTCTTCGCTCTCCTCGCGCGAAGGGCTCGAGAAGCCAAGCCTTCGAGCTCTTCGCTCCTTAGCATCACGTGTATGGTGATCCCGTGACCTAATTGTTACCGGTCGTAACAAAAAGCGATCAGATTTCATCGAATTAATATGTGATCTGGGTCACCTTAAGATCGTATGTGCACGCACTGTCAGAAAACACGTGACTTGGAGCTTTTGGAGCTTGAGGATCCAAAAGGATCCAAGGGAGCCTTTGGAGCTTAGGATCCAGAAGGATCCAAGGGAGCATGAATATCTATATAACCAAGATGGATTCCCTTTGTATAGAGCTTCGTGCTCAAGATCAATCATTTAGTATACCATACTATTAGTTACGAATTGCATCATATTATTGTCATTACTTTAAGTCCCTGCTTGACGCCTAGTTATAAACCACCTCGAGAGCCTAGAGCACTTCCACGTGATCTAGACGGCAAACCTCGTAACACTACTGTGGCTAGCGGACTCACTTATTGTAGCGGGAATGGCAGATTTTATACGTAGTGATTGCAGTTTCTTAGTGATGGATATTAGTAGATGAAGGAAGCTCTATTTTTGATTCGCTTTGTACTTTGTAAGGTCATCCTTTCTTTTGTGATCCTAGAATCTGACGAATGAGGTCTTTTATACGGTGAAAGAAAATCTTTATCATAAGAACTCCTCGAGTCTGGAAGGTAAAGAGGAGAATTATAAACTTTTACTGAGAGTCGAGAGAGAAGCTCTACTTATCGAGGATTTCTAATCTTGGTGGATGGTGGTCCTTGCCATGCCAATGCCATGCGGGCCGCGGCATCTATACGTAGTGTCCAAGTGTCCTTGGCACCTTATCCGTTTCTTAGTCTCAACTCGTAGTGCCGGGTATCTTTCGGTATTCAACTGACTCGTGAGTTTCACGTGGTGATCATCCGCATTTTACTTGTGGTTTATGGAGCCATGATTTTCAATGCTCGATTGGCGACCGTGAGGCTTAGCGCCGGTATTGGTTGCCGGGATTCCAGGTAGCGTTGAAGATATTCGTAGATTTGTAGAGAGGAACCTACTCTGAAATTGTGAAGATTATATAACTCTGTCTATCGTAATAATATACCTGATTTTTCTAGGGACTTAGTGAACCATGATTAGCGCTGATGATTGGCGATCATATTGTTAGTTTGGGGAATCTAGACTCAACTGCTTTCTTGGCTCGTAATGTTACGAAGGATATTGATAGGTCTCCTGGATATTCACTGTTAAGCACATATTCTCAATCAAGAAAGTCAGATAACGACACTGCCCTGTGAGTGCATCATTGGAGTAACCCTTGACTATAACGTTCAGGTCATTTAGCATCGCTGCATGAATGATTGGATTTGGTTACTGTGACCCAAAGAGCAAAACTATTGTACATAGTACTTATATAGGTACTTCCTGATCCTCCTTTAATTCACGCCCAAAAAAGGAATAGCAGTGTATTTTCCCTGTATATATTGTTGCCTACCAAGAACATGCGGAAGTCGGGGAACGTCTAATCCATTTGATTGGGCAACCAAGCGAACATCGGCGTTTAACCCCGCGATTTATTCTAGAACAGGAGAATGACCCCGAGCACAGTCCTATCTCTAAAAATTTATTACGGCGTATACGCATCTCTCGGACATCATCGCCGTTGATATCAGGCCGTTCCAACCCCATATTATTTATAACCCCGACGTCGCTGGTCAAAAGTACCTGACTACCTATACTAAATGTCCATTTGGGTTTAATTGATAATCAAGACAAATCCACGCTGTCTTATTGGGGCGTAGAACTGTTAGTAGACACCGAGACAAGCATTCGAAGGGGCTACTGTGTTGCTATTGGTTCACCCTTGCAAGTATTCTAGGATCCTGATAAAGTTCTGAATACTTTTGTGGTCAACTGCATATGGTCACAATGCATATGAGAATATGAATATTACTGGGTACAGTTACTGTTGGGAAGACACCCTACGAGGCGTATTTCCTCCCGCGCCATGAGTCAACCTAGGTCTAAGGATGAATGCATGATATATTTATTATCCTTGCCTACTCCGTATACAGTGCTTCTCATCTTTTGCTATGTAATTGGGACGAAGGAGTTCATCAGACTGGAGAGCTACCGGGACTAATCAACTCTTTCACCGCAAATAACCAACCGCATTGTGCTCTTATACCTACTTGGGTAGTCGACATGATCCAATATGTACTTTTATAGCATGTACAATAACAATAACCTATCGATGGCTCCTCTGAAAGAAGAACGAATAGATTTCATTGAGGAAACAGTGTAAAAGCAGCGTCAGAAGGAGCACGGCCTAGAACTATCCGATAGCTAGCCCCCAGTTTTTGGCCGACTTTCATCTATTACATATTTACTCCGTACATGAAGTTCTACACCTCTAATGGTTCCTACCTTGTCTATCACATCTCGTGAACACTGTGCGACTTATGACCCTGCGCGTATCTTATTCGGATGCATTCAATACCAATTCTCAATTCCTGGAGCAAGCCATAGCTACCTCGCTTTACATAATTCACAAACTCTATAAGCAATCGCGGTTCCATACTCTCTCACACAGCCACAGGTTGATCATATTTTGCGCATCGACGTCATCTCGACCCGGCGAATATCCGAGTGCTAACTTCTCGACTCTGCGATTGAAGGATACTTGAATATATGGTAAACTCACTGACTGCTAGATAGTCGGGGTTCAGAAAGTAATGAGAAGTGGTGGTGATCAAAACGAACTAGGCATTCAACGATCGATGTGCTGTGGCTCTGTGAGACATTGCACAGCAAACGGAAAGATCTCAGAAGAGTTTCACACAGATGATGTCTTCGAATCAACCACACGCGAATTTCCAGGCGCAGCATGCCTCCGACTACCAAAATGCGAATCAATCCCATCAAAGTTTAGCACAAAATACCCCGCCACTTGAGCTATCCGGAACGCTCAACCTCGGTGATCTCGAATTTCCTTATGGATTCGGAGAGAGCACAGTAACACCAGGAGAGGCGAAGTTGAATAATACCTCGGATCCATTTAATGTCGCGACTTCCAACGAACACCGAGATTCCATATCATCTATACATTCGATGCAGCGAAAGGGCTATGGTAGCATATCTGGACCGGCGGCGCGACATGGTAGCCTTAGTGGAGGGTCAGAAGAAGCAAGTCCCACAAGCAATCGAATAACGGGAGGTTCTCGCCAAGGCGATACAACTTATGGTGATGATCTCGTCATGAATACCGGAGGCGCTCAAGATGGTAGTGAAGAGAAAAGAAAGGACAAAAGCGATTCAGCACCTGCATGGACGGAGCTCAAAACAAAGGCAGGAAAGGAGCGAAAGCGATTGCCACTGGCTTGTACCGCATGTCGAAGGAAAAAGATCCGTTGCTCGGGAGAGAAGCCCGCGTGCGTAAATTGCACCAGATCGAAAATCCCTTGTGTGTATAAGGTTACAACAAAAAAGGCAGCACCACGGACAGACTACATGGGAATGCTTGACAAGAGACTAAAACGAATGGAGTCGCGCATTACAAACATTGTGCCAAAGGAAGAGCAAAGCGGAACTCCTGCAGTCGTAAGAGCTAACGTTAAACCTCCAATTCCTGGAACGCAACCGTCCAAAACTATTGCTGGAAAAAAACGCCCGGCGGAGGAAGCATTCGGAGCAGAATTAGATGCATGGTCGAAGTCTGCGACTAAGCCTTTAAAGGAAAATGGAAAATTGGTTTCGAAATCCAAGTCGCTGCTAGCACAGGAGGAAGCAGAAAGCAAACTGCTAAAAGAAGGCGCAGAAAAGTTGCCTTCACGGGAGCTTCAGGAGCACCTGGCTGAGCTTTTTTTCGAGAAGGTTTATGGTCAGACGTATCATTTATTGCACAAGCCAAGCTTCATGATGAAATTAAAGTCAGTATTGGCCCAAACAATCACGATTCTAATACTAACGAAGCTTATAGGTCCGAAACACTTCCTCCTGTCCTGGTATTAGCTGTGTGTGCTTGCGCTGCTCGGTTTTCCGGTCATGTTGAATTGAATAATGGGCAACCTTTCTTGAAAGGGGAAGAATGGGCATCTGAAGCTCGTGATATTGTTTTGAGACGATATGATTGGCCAAATATCACAATTCTGACATGCTTGTTAATTCTTGGCTTCCATGAGTTTGGCACTTGTCACGGCGGTAGGAGTTGGTCCCTAGCAGGGCAAGCAATACGTATGGCATATGCTTTGCAACTACATCACGATCTCGATTACGACCCTCACAAGCCAAAGGTTGATGAGAGCGGCAATCCCGTGAAACTAAGCTTTGTTGACAGGGAAATCCGGCGACGAACCATGTGGGCATGTTTTCTTATGGACCGATTTGAATCTTCAGGAACTGGTAGGCCGACCTTTATCAAAGAAGAAACTCTTGAGATCCAGTTACCTGTGAAAGAGAACATGTTTCTGCTGGACATCCCAGGACCAACGGAAAGTCTTCGTGGGGAGACAGCACGTCCCGACACGCCTAGTGGTCCACAACAATCTGATCCCAAACAAAATATGGGAGTAGCGGCATACGTGATTCGATCAATCTCATTGTATTCTAATGTTATCACGTACTTCAAACAAGGTGCTAGCGACAAAGATCCATATCCCCTGTGGCATCCAGAATCGAAATATTTTAGTCTAATCAAACAATTGAAAGACTTTGAAGAAGCTATGCCAGACGACATGATGTATACTAACGAGAATATTCGTGCACATGAATCTGAAGGGCTAGTAAATCAGTTTATATTTCTCTACGTCGTCATTCAACAAACTACTCTATTCCTCAATAACTTTGCGACACCTTTGGAACCTAATGGACCTCTATCTAGCGCCCCGAAGGAATTTGTTGCCAGAATGCGCACAAACGCAATGGAAGCAGCTGGTCGTATCGCTCAACTTATAAATGATGGAAAGTCTTATCCCATTACTGCCCCTTTTATTGGTTATTGTGCCTTCTCGGCCAGTATCACTCTAGTATTTGGAGCTTTTTCGGGAAATCCTGCCTTGGAAGAGTCTTGTAAGCGAAATCTTACAATTACTCTGAAATATTTAGGAATGATGAAGAAGTATTGGGGCATGTTTCATTGGATGTCGGAAAATCTCAGAAAACACTATCAGATGTGTGCTGATAGACATACTACCGGATCGAATGGGACATCGAGTTCAACAATTCCCCAATATGGCGATTGGTTTGATCAATTTCCACATGGTGTATCACAGTCCGACTTTGAAGACCCTGCTGCCGCTATCAAAAAGGAGAAAGGGGATGATGCTGTTCTTGAACAAAAATCCGACTTGAAGACTGTAGCAAATTACGTCAAAGATCTCCCTTCTCCGGGTCTAAAACAAAATTCAAAACTGACAAGACAAAAGCCCAAAAGGAACCAATCTTCATCACAACCTTCCCAAACCCCACAGTTGGATCCAATACAAGTGATGGCTCCCAACATGCAAGGTGCACATCTGGGAATTCAATTGTCTACTCCTTCATCCTCACACCCACAAATTCCACCTCAGCAAGCAGCTCAAAGTTCTTACAATCAAAATGTCATGTCGCCTACACAGTTCCTGAGTCATCACGAACTGCTCATGCCGTCGCAGCCGTCACATAATATGGTCCAACAGCAACTCGATGGACAACCAGGGTTTGATAATTTCGGCGGCATGGATCATCCGGCTATGAACAACAATGGTATGCACGGCAGTATGAACATCGGCGGCATGAACGACAGCATGAACGTCAGTAGCAAACCAGGCCCAAGTCACAATGGAGATGGATCGATGATGAATTGGCCTGATTTTGGCATTGGCGGAATGGGAAATGTATACGATATGATGAATATGGAAAATGGAGTTTCTAATGCATGGTATTCCCCGTTCAATATGGATCCTTCTGACATGGTCATGGATGTGGGAATGAATGGTGATGATGCGTTTGGAAGTAATGCGTATGGGAGAGATTTCGAAATGAGACCTGATGAACATAGTATGATAGGAATGGGTCTGGGTGGTTTAAATGGGAGTGGAGGTATGGGTGGGCATTGAGAAGATTTATGAAATTATCAGTCGTGCTTGAAGATTGTGGATAGGATAGAAGAACAGTACAGAACCATGCATTGGGAGTTGAGTTGAACTGGATCGGTATAGTGGATTCGGTTTTTGTATAGATGTGTATTGGTATGGGAACAAAAATATGATTGGGCGGTTGATTGATTTTTTCAGGATCGAAGGGTGTTCTCTTCATGGTTAGTTGGGGCAAATCAATGGTTATTATGGTTTTAGTCGAAAAGGGAAAAGGAAATCCTCACAGGTTGCAAGGAAAGGGAGTTAAATGGATGAAACAGACCGGATTTTTTGCCTTCGAAAACCTATTGATATGGTTTGCTTCTAAAGGGAGCAAGGTGTTGGATAAAGTTGTGTTGTGGATATTAATCAGAAGACAGCAGTTCGATGGTCGTTTGGATTAGAACAAGTGAGTTGGAACTCGCATGCGATTTAATGGGATATGGGATATGGGATTTAAAATATACAGAAATTGGGAAATGTGGTGTGTGGTGTGTGGTGTGAGGTATGATAACCCTTGATGTTGCGAAACACATACGGGAATAGCTCTGCAAAAGAAGATCCGGGGTGGGAAATTTGGAAAATATTGGTATGTGTGTATGCAGATTTGCACTAGATATTTAGGTAAAACTTGTGTCTGGGAAGGTAGGAGATGTGGGATGAGTGGGGATGAGGATGAACTGAAGATGAGGATGAGGGTGAGGATGTAAATGTATGTTTTTAGAATATATGAATTTAATGAAATATTTGTTGATGATATAAGATGATTTATTTTGATATTTATTTTATTGTTATAAGATCCTCCTTTGATTTCTGATTAAGATCAAAGAATAAAAAGGACCAAAAAAAGTAAAGAAAGAAAGCGGATCGCTCTACCTAAAATAGACGCCGTTAACGAGAGAGTGGAAAGAGGGGTGGAGAACTTACCAATATAGTATAGTAGTGCTTCTGCTGGTGTTACACGAGTAGAAACATCTATCGGAGAGAGTGGGTAGGGAAGGTGGTGATTGTACCTAGGAAAATCTATTAGTGAGGAAAGAGGGGAGAAAGGGGAAGGAACTTACGTTTATAGTATACTATATATATGTGTATAGATTCTTCTCTATTCCGAGGACTGTGAATACCAGGATACACGGAGCGTGAGGACATGAAATTGAACTTGCCTGTATATCGAGTTAGCTAAAGCACGGAAAAAGAGATGCGGTTATCTGTATGATATAATATATATTTATAGATATAAACCTATACTGATGGTTATTGATATCATAAATAAGATCTTATGTGAGTGCGGAGAAAAGAATATAAAAGTCTTCTATGTTTTGAGTTAGCCAAGAGGGGAATAATGGATAGAGGACTTACCTGCTAATGAAATAACTTGGTACTTTGTTTGATATTTAGAATATCAGAATAGGAGGAAAAGGGGAAGGAAAAGGGTATCTTACCTATAATTAACGAATTAGCAAAAGAGGGGCGAGGAAGAACTTACCTGTATATTTGAGGAGATTCTGATGAGAATTAAACTACTGTATTCTCGAAAGCTAACGGATGTATTTTTATAAGAGTGTATCTCTGGAATTAATTAGCTGAAGGGGGCGCAGGAGGAGAAAGGACGTACCTTTTTCATTCAGACTTTGATAAGTTATATCTCAATGCATGTACTCTTAGAATCGGTCTTCAAGGAGGCAAAATATATGGATGGATCTATATAGCAGTTAATAGAAAAAGGTGATGGGATAACTTACCTGTATATTTAATGTCTATTTTGTAGACTTAAGACGATTACCCGTAGTCGATCTTGCGACTGAAATTGCCGTGAGATAAAATGTGTTGGTGTACGCGCCTTTGGACTTAATTAGCATAATGAAGGGGAGGAGTAATTTGACTTACCTGTTTTGTTTTATTTGGTTTTAAGAATGTACCGGAATTAGATGGTTGGGAGGGTTGATGTAGTGTGAGTGCCTAATATGTTTTAGTAAATAGAGGAAGGGAGTGATATAATTACCTGGGGTTTCATCTCTGATGATAAATATAATATGTAGATAGAATGCTAATAAAATCTGTATGTGTAGTTGGTTAGCTAAGAGGAGGGGGGTTGACTTACCTAGATGTTTTTCCTGACAGCGAATAGATAAAAATGAAAGTGAAAATATATCTATATTGAGTTAACAGAATGGACAGGATGTGACTTACCTAGTCCCTATCTCGCAACAACAAAAGAACTAAAAATGTACCTATACTCAATTAGCGAAAAGGAGAGAGGGAAAAATGACTTCCATTATTCCTATCTCGTAGCAACAAAAAATTCGGAATATATTTAAACAAATCAGTAAAAGAGAGAAAGGAGATGACTTACCTGATTCCTATCTCCTGACCCAAAAAAATAGAAAGTAAAAGCATACCTATACTCAATTAGCAAAAGGAAGAAGGGGGATGACTTACATAATTTTTATCTCCCAACAATAAATTCTTTCGAAATATACCTACCTACACTCAATTAGCGAAAGGAAGAAGGGGGGATGATTTACCTGAATATGTCTCCTGGCAGCAAATACATAAAAGTGAAAAGTACCTATACTTGATCAGCGAAAGGGGAAGAGGGAGAAATGACTTACCTGGTGGTTTCTATCTCCCAACAACAAAATAATTAAAAAAAATCTAGATTCAATTAGCGAAACGAAGGGGAGTTGACTTACCTGAATCTATTCCCTAATAAAATATATAAAAACAAAAATGAAAATATACCTATACACAATTAGCGAAAGGGAAAAGGGGATGGACTTACCTAGACATCCGAAAGATAAAATAAAAATAATAATAACAAAAACTATAAAAAAAATTAACAAAAGCAAAGAACGAAAGGGGAATAGAAAGTTGTAAACTGATAGATATATATATTTATCTTTTTGAGTGGATTTTCTTTCGGGTATGAAAAGATCGAGCGAGCGATTAAAGTTAAACGAGCGACTATAAGGAAAAAAACAAAAGAAAGTAATCTTTATCGAATCATGAAATCATATTATAATCGTAATCGTGAAATAAGAAATAACTCACCAATCTAAAAGGAAAAAGAAGATAAAAACAAAACAAGAGAAGAGAAAAAATTAACACACAAAATGTAGAAAAAGAAAAAACTTACCTCGTTTATATCTCTCTATCTCTCCCAAAAAACACAAAATTTCATCACACCTTAAACCCCCAAAACCAAGCTGCGACTACACCTCCCACAACTACGTACCAGGCCGGCATGCCGCTGTTACGTGGTGGTTTGATGTTGAAGTTTGTGAAGGAGGTGTAGGTATTGGTATTGGGATTTAGGTGTTGTTGTGGTTCTGGTCCTGGTGCTTGTGCTAGTTCCGGTTCTATCTCTGATTCTGATTCAGATTCTGATCCGACCTGGGTACCCCTAGATACTTGAATCGGGTCACATGTCTGCGTGGAGCGGGACACGGTACGAGGTGTTTCGGTCGAGTTCCTGCGGAAGGAAAAAGGGAATGTACGAGTGCGAGTCTTGGATTTCGATTTGGATTTCGATTTCGATTTTGATTTCGAGCTTGAATCCGATTTTGAAGTTGAGCTACGTCTCGGAAGATGAAGCTCCGGCATCCGGAAGGGCATTTTCTTTGATTGGAAGTTTTCGGATCGGGGAGTTGTTTTGATGTTGCTGTGTGGGTGAGGGGATCAGTCGTCAATGATCGTGATTGACATCGAGTGGTGTAGAGACCTGGATGCTAGTTATTATCTTGTATCTGCTGAAGAGAGATGAAGGGAAAGAATAATAGGGACGGGGATGTATAACATTAAATACACATCTTCTTTTTGTGAACAAGGGAATCTCGATCCTTTGATTCATTGTTTGTGATTTCTTTTCTGAAAGGAAATGATACAATGTGATTATTTCATTCAAAGAACGGTGTCCTTGAACAAAGCCTCATTATATTCAACACAAAGAACTTTCACATGTATAAAGAAATATTGAAACAATGCTCACTCCTAGAAGTCTCAGTTGTCAAAGACAAAGCAATTGAACAAAGGAAATTAAGACATGTGTAGAAACAGAGAAAAATTGATCAAAGAAAATATATTTACTTCTAGAATGCATTCAAAACAATGCCATTATGAAGATACAAAGACATTCTCAATTCCAGAAAGTAACAGGAGATTCAAGAGATCGAAATTGTCTAGTTTTTTTTAACATCCAAGTTGAACATCAAAACCCCAAAAAGTACCTACTCAAACCACCAAGAAACCAAGAAACCACAGCATCAAGCAAGCATGCAAAAATTCCTCGAACCCCTCCTCCGCCAACCCCGCACCACCACCGCCGGAAAAATCAACATCCCCTCCCCAAGCGACCAACTCTCCGAGTTCACTAGCACATCTCTCGACCTCCTCACCCAGCTCCTAAGACTCCTACCCGGCACACTCCCCAACGACCCATGGCTACACGATCAAGGAACCCTCCTATCAACCTTTCCCCCCTGCCTCCTACACCCCAAATCCAGCGGACTAATCTCCCGCGTCGCAGCCTCCCTATCCTCCTTACGCTTAGGCGAGACAAAAGCCATTTTATGTCCGGCGCACAAACCACTAAATCCCTATCTAATCCGCAAGATATTTCTAGAAGTAACAGCCGAAAGCACGACGCGACTAAAACGATTAGTATCCCACCCCCTTGACGAATTACCCGTCAATGTGGGGGAATTTGTTATTCGTATGCAAAGATTGAATAGTATTTGGATGCAACCTGACTTTTATCGTCAAGCATATCAAGTGATGCCTTCCGAGGCGCGCTACGAACGCGTGGCGTCCGGCTGTGAGGCTTGTATTCTTGCGACGATTGGCGGGAATCGAGATATTGTGCGTGACTTATTTGCGTCGATTTGGGGACGCAGAAGGAGGAATAGAGAGGTGAAGGGTTGGATTGATGTAGTGCGAGCATGGGGAGGATGGCATGAAAATACTGATGCCTTGGCACTTGAGTCAACGGGTTTAGGAAGAGAAATTTTGAGATGTCGGAAACATCTTCGGACACTTCGAAAAGCTGCTATAAGAGAACAATTACAGGGGATGAAAAATCCTTTAGATAGAGAAAGCGAGGCCCAAACACTTCTCGGACCCCATTTTTCTGAAGGAGATGGAGATGTAGAGAATGAAATTGTAGATTTTTATGCCAATATGATGTCGAGAACATCTTTTGCACATACATCAACTCAAAGTACATACCCGGCAGAAGAGGTTCATGCTGCTTTTCGCGACACGGTGACTTACAACGGTGGATTTTTCCACAACATTTCAATGCCTGTGGAAGAAAAAAATGCATTAGTCTATTCCCACGGCGCATTAAACGGTCCACAAATTTCTCAAGATGGAGCCAGAGGGCGCGCCACCGCGTATCGGTATCTCGTTGGAAGTGAAGAGAGTTTAGCCGCCGAATCAGATCAAGATGATAAACCTCAATTTACGAATCCATTTACAGATCCACCAGAGACTAATCGCCATGCTTACAGTGGATACTATGAAAATCCACGAGCAGCTCCCTCGCCCCCTTCTCCTCGTACAATGAATTATGAGAACAAACCCAAAGAAAAAGCCGCGCCACGTCATCGAAGACCAGACCCTAAAGTAAACCCTTTCTCAAGAAGCTCACATGTTGCTCACCCAGAGGCTGAGCGCACTGATCGGGGAACTCGATGTAGTGATTTCATGAAATAGAATGGATGGCAAGTAGTTTTGGGGATGAGAGAAGAGAGGAGCTGGTCTCCTCAAGAGATAGAATTTTCTTTGTGAGTACTTTACAATATACACTTATTTCCTTGTATGCCCTGTCTAAGACCTTATTTATGTGATAATGCCCCATCCTAAACCATGCCCGTGTCCTCCGTGTCGTTAAATCGCAAAAATGCCAATTCTGAACTATTCTTTCTCTTCATAAAGCTTTAATAACGCCGGTCTAAATGCCGCTATCTTCGAAAAATCAGATATCTTAACTTTCATGTAATCAAATGCGACAATAGCAACTTGATCTGTAACTTCACTATCCATTACTGGTATCTTTTGATACCTTTGGGAGAAATGAGTGAGTAAAATACGTCTTGCTCCCATACCCTTTCCAATGTTCATTGCTTCCGAGGTGGTAGAATGTTTCTTGGCAATAGCGTCACCTTGAAGCTCATCATCGAATGTAGCCTCGTGAATCAGCAATGTTGCACCTTGGCCAATCCTAACAAAGTCTTGTGAAGGTCGACAATCGCCTGAATAAGCAACTTTGAATCCGTTTGGAAAGTTGAATGCAACTGCCAAAGCGCCATGACAATGGCTCACCTGACAAGCTTGAATAGATGAGAGACCGAATGCTTCGGTTTGTGCTGGTGTGAATTCTTCGTAGAGATTGTTGACTGCTGGAGTCATCTCAACAAGCTCTAGTCTTTCAAATCCAAAATGCTCGACTTCTGAGTATTCCGTCAACCAATGAATCATACCGTGATCCGAGGCTATGGCGAGTTTATTTTTTCTCGTTGCTTCATTCTTAAGTGTCTCTTCATGCCATGCTTTGATAACTGACGAAGTACCGAGATGATGATCAGCGTGAAGATGACTGATCCAAATTGCTTTGAGATTGGAAAGTACACCTGGTAAATCTTTGCCAAAGACTCTTTTCATTTGACCAAGTGTATTCTCACCAGCGTCAAATAAGTAATTGCCATATTCAGGAATACGGAGTAGAGTGGCTGAAACATTTCGGTACTTCGAAGGCAAAGCCGAGCCAGTCCCAAGAGTAATAACTTCTGCATCTTTACATGGTATGTCTTTTTGAACTTCATCAAGCTTTGCTTGATACTCTGGGCTCATAATCTCTTTTCGAGCTGCATTTGCCAGAGCCAGGACTTCAGAATCTGCTTCCTTTACCACCTGTTCAGTATCAAGATAAGGAATGCACTTGTCATCTTGAATCTCGAATTTTGGTTCAAGCAGCATTGTTTTCCCTAATTTTGCCCTTAAGTATGGTGCGGGCTGAGACGGTAGCTCAGATGCATTATTGAATGAAGGAATTGGGAAACGTTCTGAATCGAGAAGATGCAAACGAATAGCCTGGGCTGCGGCTGAGCTAAAAGCAAGATAATTTGGAGAATTATCTGGCGAGGAGACGACATATGTGAATTCCTTGTGCTCTTCCATGAACTTTTGTATACTGGGGTCTGCTAAAACACCAGGTCCCAAAATCCAAATCACCAATTCAACACCAGTCATAACTTCTTCTGATTTCCACTCTTCACGAGCGAGTAGTCCTTTAATGTAAGATACGTCAGGTACTTCCAGAATGGCAACACCGTTACCTTCTTTACTTTCTCCCAAGACTTGTTCTGGAGTGACAGTGGTACCATCAGTCGCAATCACACTTTTCCCTGACACCAAAGTTCGATAATCAGCACCTCGCTTGACATTCAATCGCTCGGCTTCTTTGGCATTAAACTTTCCACGCTGAGGATGGTTCTTGATAATGTATGACACTGAACTGGTGGATGGCTTAGTCGGAGGTAAAGATTCCACGAGTGCTCCTGGCCAAGGTTTTCGTGTAAGGACTTCAATATCGGGAAGTTCTTGAGCTCCTCCGGGTTTCGGTCCTTGATATCTCTGTATCTTACCCTCTGAATCCCTAATGAAAATGGCAGCAGGCATCCTAACATCCTTGAGTTTCATAGAATGAAGAGCGTCCAATTTCCAATCTGAATCGAACATAGAAGATACGACAGACTTTCGTATTTGATGTTTATAATCCTCTTCATCTTGAAGTTCTCGAGCTTCCTTAAGTATAAGATCCTGGCTTTTTTCAGCTAGAGAACCGTCCGGAGAATCATCCGAAAATTCATCATGGCTTCTTTTCCCATTACGTTTCGGGGTTTTTTCCGACTTAATTGCCAAAGCCCAAACCTTGATATTATCATCACTCCACGAAGGATTCCAATTCGTTCTCTGCTGTGTATCCGGGCGATACTCATTTGTGTATAACGGCATCCCATTCCTGAACACAAATCTTCTAGCCGTCGCAAGTAGATGTGTAAGATTCTCCCCTCCATGGATGTTTAAAAAAGCTTTCTCTGGTTTTGCGGCAAGCGCTCCCTTTTTCTGCATTTTCGCATTCTCATGTTGGTATTGTGCCTCTCTCGAAGTGGACGTCGCATCTGCTAAGGTGAGAATCATGCCCAAAATTCCTCCAGTCGACGCCCAATCCACTTTTCCAGTCATGAAAACCTCTGCAACCTTCATCAACCCAATTTTGCCCTGCACACATGCTCTTTGAGTTCCCTCCGCAATATTCCCAATCAAGTATCTTTTATTATCGAAGTGTAGAAGCAATGTGGTCCCAGGCGTATCCACCGTGGGCGTTGTAAGGAATTGAATATAACTGCGCATCTTGACTAGTTCTCCAGGTCGGTGTTGCCTCGCCCTTCTGTCGTTCGTTGTTCGTTTGTATTTTACGCTGTGATACACATTCCCCTGGTTTTCTCTGAGAATAAGAAATCGCTTCCTTTCCTCAAATTCTGTAAGCTGGGAAGATGATTTCGGAGAGGCGAGTAGATTATTCTTATTTTCCAAAATATATTGAGTAGGTAAAGGAGCCAATCTTGCTGGATGTGGAGGAAAAGTATACCACCCCTCTTTCCTTGGGAAAGCTTTTATTGCTTTGCGAAGTGTGTATCTAAGATTCTGAAATCTAAACTTGATCTTCAGTCTTGTAATTGATGAGGGTTTCTGCATTAAGCCCGAAGAAAATGTTCAGTTCATTTTTTCTTGTCGCCGTCTTACAAAATGTTGATCAACGATAACTTCGACATGGTTTGGAAAATTCTACGGTAGCCGAAACGACGTCATATGGCATCCAATATCAAAACTCATAGGGTTCAATTACGAGAACACCCCGAGGATCAGGCAATTGTTTAAATGAAAACCATTCTAAACCCAACGAGTCTCTTAAGATTATTATGATAAGTTGATTGTGTTAATTTCGCCGGAATCCTTTTCTGTGTCTATTTCCTCAAAGTAATCAAGACGCCCAGAGTATTTCTGGAAGCAGAATATTTATGTAAAATAATACAAAAGTCATTACCACCGCGATCTGCTGCTAAAACTAAACAAGTAGTGCAGAGTAATAAATTATCCATCCCACGCCCCATGCCATTTACGCCGTCATAGTTTCATGAATCGCTCACTGATGCCTCTGTGGTGCCACATATGTTCCGCTCTGTCTTTGTAACCTGATTTTTGTTGCTTCCGTACCATCGTCTGCCGTTGCAGCTTCCTTAAACCATGGATGTTGAAGGGCCTGCTTGGCTGTGATACGTTCATTTGGATCGTAGACAAATATCTTTTTAAGTAAATCTAGAAAATTTTTGCTAAACCTCGATTGATCTTTGATGATTTCCTTTGGTTTGTTAGTAAAAGTTCACCAGCAGAAACACTAAGAATAACTTACCTGCAAGGGTTTCATTGCCTTTACAAACCGCCGGGACGCCCTTGTGGTATCAGCATTTGGGTACTCAAGTTTTAAGCGCTTGAAATATCTGAGAAATAGCATCAGTATATATTCCAAGGAGGTTCCTAGGGTCCCTTACTTTTGGGCTGGATTCCCTCCATTTCGTTTTGCCATAGAATTGACTTGCTGAATGAGATGGCTATCTAGTCGTTTATCGCATACTGCTTCCATCATGGCCAAATGCTCCAGGTTGTCGTGTGTTTGGAAAAGGGCATCCCCCGTGAAGAACTCGACAAGTATACATCCAATACTCCAGATATCGCAGGGGAAAGACCAACCAAGTCCAAGAATAATCTCCGGAGCTCGATAATGACGTGTAGATACAACAGATGAGTGATATTCATCCTGAAATGTTGCGGAACCAAAATCAATTAGCCGAATTTCTGTATCCAGAAGAACTTTTCGTTGTGCCGCTTGCCGGCTAACCGTGGTTGATGAAGAAGGGATTTTGCGGCTGTAGGTAAAAGCTTGATATGCACTATTGCATAATAAGATGTTCTCCGGTTTGAGATCTGTGTGAATTAAGTTCAAGTCGTGTAGAACTGATTTAACATTAGCTAGTGAGTCGAGCTGGTGGCTCAAGATACTTACAAGCAACACTCGTGAATAACTGACGCGCAAAGCTCTGAATTTGAGAATTGGGGAATGGTACGAAGGAATTGCCCTTTAAGAAATCGAAAACACTCTGTCCCAGTAGATCCATGACTATACATATGTGCCCTCTGTAATCGAAGCAATCCCGCAGATGTATACACCTATTTCGGTTCTCGTGATCATTTGCTTTGAGTGTTGATAGGACTCGTAATTCGATCTTCGAGGCATCTCGGTATTTCTGCACGGATCGAATGATCTTGATGGCAACAAGTTTGTCATTGTGAAGATCTTTAGCTTGTACGACTTTCCCAAAAGTTCCCTGGCCGAGTAGTTTCTGGACCGAGTCTATTTTGCGTGTTAGTTTGTGGCAGGTTAATGCGTCGTCCCACCGAAACTTACATTGTGTGGTCAAGTTCGTTTCTGGAACAACGATATAATGTCCATCTTCATCATCGACTTTGGTATTCTTGGTATAAGAGTTCTTGATCTATGTTAGCTTCCGATGACGACTGTGGAAACCATCGAGACTTACATCTGTAACAGGTCTTACTGGAACATCGCGAGATTTTATGGGTGGTTTAGGGGGTGGTATATAATTGCTAAATGCGTCCCCGTTGACTTCTAGTTCTTTCCGCTTGGCTTCATTGGCAATTTGCAACCTAGTGTTTGTTCTTTTCCTTTTCTGTCCTATGATTTCCGCGGCCTCGTAACCATTTTGCCCATTAGATGAGTGTGAGCCAAGGGACGTAGCTGCGGTCGTATGAATTGCTGATGTTGTGCGATCGGTTGATATGGTGGAACCAGATTCTGATTTGTATTGTGGACTCGGATCGATCGAGGGACCAACTTGGTATACGGAATCAAATGCATCATTGCGTTTCCTCTTCTTCGCCGCATGTCGGCTATTCGCTGCCACTGCGGAATTATTCGTCTGAATATGCGAAGAAATGTCCAAGGGTGGTTCTGGTGATTCAGAACTATCAATTACGATTACCTCTTTAGGTAAACCATTCTCGTAGAACTTATCCCAATCTGGTTGTCTCTCCTTCGATCTATGTCTCTTCTGTGGGGGAGGCACATGCGATGAGGAGGAAACCATGACTGCGGGCTTTCTTGGAGAGTTTGTAGATGTAGATTTCGTTTTTGCCGGATGTGAGGGAAGTTGATGTGTCTTTGGAGGAGCTACACTCGAGGATGTGCTATTACTCGACGAGTGAGTCGGAATGGTGAACGAGGCGCCCAAACGACTACTGCCGCTCAACAGACTATTGTTCGCTCGGTAGGGATTGTTTGACTGATAATTCTGATGATGGGAGTATCCGTAGTTAGGATGGTGAGGAGGTAAAGTCGATGGAGTCGACATGGCACAATTGCAAGGAGTGACCGTTTCGACCCTAAGGTGGGCTTAGGCTTATCACGTCCCGAATTATTGAAGTATTCGAAGTATTAGTGTGAATTCTCGAGATCAAAGACGATGGATCATCGAGTCTCAAGAAGTAGAGTATGGCTTAGATGTTGGAATGGGGAATAATTGCACGATGATGAAGAAGGAGTCGACAGTGGACGTTGGAAGTGGATGAGGATGAGGTCAAAGGTAATTCTTTCTAATCTTTCCGACCGTATCGCGATGAGTTAGAAATGTCAAATACGCGACATTTCTCGATGAAAAGTTGATTATATTGAGTGATTAGGTAGATTCGATGTGCTGGATGTTCAAATACGAGAGGATATCGTTGAATATCTTGTAATAGAGTTGTTGCAGGGAGAGAATGAGGAATAAGAATCTCTTCTGTTTTTTCCAAACTTGATGGTGCTGGACCTGGGGTTTCTTGAGGGTCGTCCAAGGTCGCTTAACCTATGACCGACTAGTAAAATGGAGGTAAGTTTTCTGTAGATTTTGGATGGATTTTAGATGGATTTTAGATGGATTTTGTGGTAGATTTTAGTAAATTAGAGTTGATCATTGTGAATTCTTTGCTTTGTTTCCACTATCGATTTACAACTACTGTAGGACTTGAAGTTTTAGTCTGTTTGACGGATTTTTGGATTTAAAACCTGCCGACCGTATGGTAAGATTATGATTGAACTTGTATCCCAGTTGTTAGTTAGATACCTAGATAGATAATCTTCATTCTCTTCTTTTACCACGCAAAAATATTATTACTATTATCCAATAAAGTTATCAAAGGAAAATGTCTGTTTATGGATATACTCCTACACAGATAGACAAACATGTGATTATTTTATCATTCACTCTTCTTGATATCCAAGAGGTATCTCCACGCTCCAAAGTTGTTTGGTGACAACAACCTTCAATTCAAAGAGTAGTCAGTCTATCCGACTTCCCCTCATGATTCCTCGAGTCGAAACTTCTACTACCAAGGAGATGAGAAGTTCTTATTCGCTATTTCCCCTGTATAATACACATCTGGTATTGTGGTATGTATGGATAGACGGCTGCCATATATCCAAATATGCTAGGTACGTACTTCCTGCAAGCCTTTCTGCATGCCACGACTAATCTTACACATCTT
Source organism: Sclerotinia minor (assembly GCA_025389075.1). Classification (NCBI taxonomy): domain Eukaryota; kingdom Fungi; phylum Ascomycota; class Leotiomycetes; order Helotiales; family Sclerotiniaceae; genus Sclerotinia; species Sclerotinia minor. The sequence goes on along the minus strand of QRFH01000013.1, from coordinate 361,293 downwards.
ACCACCTTACCCCGAGCATACTCATCACATCAAGTCACATCAAGTCACATCACATTTGAATACTGTACTTCAAAAAGAGTCGGTGGCCCTCCTCACATTCATCCAAAAAGTCTTTCCATTCATTCAAGTTGGCCAATCCTTTATCAGTGTAACCAACACTTGTTTTCCTCACATTGATGAGCTGCAATGGATGGATGGATGCATGCTCAATCATCCATCCATGGATGGGATGGGTAAGTCCTGTCATGGATGCTTCACAAAGAAAACAACCCATTGCCCAGGACTTCAACCCAAGAAACCAAACTGTAACAGTTTTAGTATCCCTACAAAATTAAATCAAATCCCCAAGATCAAATAAGTCCGTAAACCTTTAATAGAAGTTGTTTGAAAGTAGTGCTTCTTCCTCTTTGATATTTTTCGAATAACTACTAGGTACTCGAGTATCTAGATATGGTTTTATGTCCTCCTAACTCCATTCTGCAAGTTGCCACTAAAATTCCATCCTCATTGTTCTTCATTCACCCGATTGATAAATAACCCCTCAATAGTCTTTATCTCAAGTGGCGATTTTCCTAGGCGAAGTATGAAGGGATAATCATTGCAACTTTGGTATGGAATTTTTTTTTTTTTTTTTTTTTTCGTGATAGATATATACCTACCACGCAAGGAGAAAATGCTATTGTATTCATATGCGTTTCGTACAAAAGTCTAGATACCTACAGTGTAGTTCCAGGGACAACCACTGCGATACATTTATAGAATCCGTGCCCATCGCGCACGAATGTGATCGCCCAACAAGGGGGTCGTCCCGTCGATTTTAGGTTTATGATCACGTGGTAACGGTCACGTCATGAAGGGGGTGAAGCGAAAAATGAAACAGCCACGGCTGAGATCCTATGTGTATATGGTATTTCTATTCCTTTGTAAAAGTAGCCATGAACGCCATGGTCTATGCTTTAATTAATATTCCGCAAGCAGATCTCTTGGTTGACCCGAAATAGAACTCGAGCCGCATGCTGGACATTTAGGAGATAGTGGTTGACAAAGCTGAATCGTGTCTTCGGAAATATAAACGTCGAGTCCTCTATGTTATGTATGTACCGGGTATCATTTACATAATCCTTTATATTCCTCTGTTGAAAACCACCTTTCCACCCTCTCCACCTTTGCCCCAGAACTCCTCCTCTAACTTTGATGCATCTACGCTTTGGCGTTGAGGGAAGGCTGCTAGAGCTAAAGGTAAAGCGAATAGACTAGTGCCAAGGATGAGACCCAAGTTGATTGGCAATGTAAGTCTGGGGTTTCTCATGAGAAACTGCTTCTTTTGTAACCTCACCAAAATTAAAGCTGGAATAACCATAATTGGAGAACTGTTTAATACTCGACTTATAGCCGTTTCCGAGACTGCAATAGTGGCTGCTTTCTTGCTCTTGCCTAATGAAGCAACTTCAGATTCAGATTTGCCCTCTGCTGCAAGCTTAGCCTTATCAGATTCTGATAGAACGGGATAGACGTCAATGCCCTTTCTGATCTCTTCCCCTCGCATCAGGAAAACATTCAATGCTCCAGCGCTTGCAACGGCGGCGAATGGTACCAATCTTCCAAGAATCATCTTTGTGCCTGGGCTTACTTTCTTTAATCTTGGAACGAGAGCATTGAGGCCAAGTGCAACTGAGCATGAAGCTCCAACTGCGAGAAAGTATGATTGTGCAATTTTTGAGGTAGAAAGAGGAGTAGATTTATTGGCATTGGCATTGTTGACAGCCACATTAAGGGATTGATTCGTGATTTGCCATAACAATGTTCCTGTCGTCTGCCAAATGTCAACAACGAAAAATTATTGTTTGAATTCTTGAGAAGGCTTACCCCCAATCCCGGTGTAAGCATTCCTGCTGTGACTACCAAGTTTGATAAAACAAAGCATGACATTCGAAATGGAAGGAAAACTGGGCTACCCGTATCTAATAATATGAGCTCTCCATTCAGGATTTTCGCAGATTCTCACATACCCGGATGTAATGTTGAATCGACTATCTTTTTCGCATTCCATAATTCTGGAGTCATCTCTTGGATCTTGCCCTGTTTATAACTCGAGATAAGGCTCTTCGCATGCTCCAATCCTGCACTATTAACTAACAATGTCCTATTTCATGGTCAGTATAAAATATTGCATTCTTCGCGCTGGCTTGAGAAAGTGTTTGCGAAGGAAAGTGTGAGCACCTTTTTGGTGAAGGCACACAATAAATTCCTCCTCACCTAGGGTCTGAAATAGCCGCAGAATGCATTACCCGTCCCCAGTATGTGCTGAGATCATACTGAGAAGCAGGTAATTCTCGATTGCCTGGGAGAGAGGCAGACATCGTTTATGTCCTTGAGTAACTGTATTGTCTTGAGGAATCTGGAATTGAGGTTGATATAAGACCCCACGACAAACAATATCGAGGGCAAAATGGATTCGGATCCGAAGTAATCAATAGTAATCCGCTCGCAGATTCATAGCATACATACAGCCATGGAATTGGTGGACTGTGTCTTTTGAGTTGTCTTTGCGGGAACCTCAAATTATTTATTTTTGGTGCTGACTCCGATTTCGCTTCACCCATTTATCGCGATTTCATCTGAAAGAGTCGAAGATAAGAGTCATAAACAAAGAAAGCAAGCACATCACACAAACACTTCATGTCAGAACGATAAAAGTAAGGCTCCTATGAGTATATCTAGTCGAGTACCTTGAATTCGTCTTCTCGTTTCTACTCTATTGCATCCACAATTGAATGGCCAACGGAGCTTTTTTTGTATTATCAAGAAGTCTTGATGCAAGCTCCAATGGCTTCATTGGTAACATTTCTGGGCGAAAATTACCTACGCCTAAGGTCTGACGGCTTGATGATGGCACCCGAAGCATTTTGATCCGAGTTAGCTAATAACTAAACGGCTAGATACGGGAATCTTATCAAGAGTGAGGAGAAATTCAAGGAAATACGAGTACATGAATGGCAATGATGCACAAGTGAAGCTATATATATTACGCTGAAGCGCAGTTGCATGATACAGCGCGTTGTGCTGCGATGCGAATCTCGATATACTGGTACGATAATGCACTGGGCTACCTAAAGGTCTTTGGTCATTATTATAGACCTCCGTACATCAATCACCACGTTCAATATGCATTTTGTGTAGCTACCAAAGGCTGATCAACGCAGATGTCAACAAGCCAGTGAAGTGATGTATCCATCGCCAAACACACGGAATTTGGTGCGACTGTCCTTTCACCTTTTTTCTAGACTCGACACTCTCTGGTAGTGTATTATGTGCAGAGTAGTTCCTAAGATGGATTTTCCGTCCAGTCTTCTTGTCATTATCAAATGTCTAGGGATGTACTTGGGCAAATAAAGCATGATTTTTCAGCAAAATCTATGAGAATCCGACATCTGCATTATTTACCCGTTTTAGCCAATTTCACAACTTCTCATGGTGAAAGCGATATGTCAATGAATGTACTATTCTGTGTACTGCTGTACAACTTGATCTCATGCTGTAGCCACATGGTTAACGGAATAACCACAACGTTCACCATTCTCCGGCGGCCAGCACACAAGTTTCACCAGTGATCTAGAATTACAGAACCTTTTGTTCAACCACAAAATTTATATGAATGTCGTACTTCAACACTGTACCAAGCTCAACTCAGCTATTCACCTCCGTTGCAATAATTCCGGCCAACTTTCAGATATGCAACAAAAGGCAAAATCACCAGCACTTATACAAGCAAACACCGCGGTATGTCAAGAGAGCCTATCAATTTTGAAAACCCGACCATGTGTATCCTTTGAGAATACATAGAAATCATTTGGCAAAAGAATAACGTAACTTATGGTGAACCGGGTCATATGGGGAACCGGGTCAGGTACCTTTACACCAAAATTTTGATGTAAAGGTACTTATAGCGATTTCTTATAACTCTACAAATATTAAAGATAAACTTTAAAGCTTTAATTAATTTAGTTCAATATCCAATAAAAATATAGTATTAGAGTTATAAAACAATCATAAAGAATTTTGTTCTTGAATTAATATGATTTTAAAAATTCCCATAGTAATGTCACAAACCACGACCATAGTATACAATAAAAACAAGTACGGGGGTCCTTATCGATAAGGAATCCTAGGACAAATGTCCTAGGATAAAATGTGCCCCAGGATAATAATTATCCTAGGAGCTATATTGTCCCAGGAGACGAATCGTCCCAGGATTAGTGTCCTGAGGCAAATAGTTGGATCACGTGATGGAGCCCTGGGAGCCTTCAGAGCTCCTAAAGCTCCAGGAGCCTTGAGGAGCCAGGAAGCTCCTAGAGGCTCCCTCTACGGATTAGTATATAGTTAGAATAGTTTCATAGTTTAAGAGCTTCGTGCTCAACTTAGTTATCAATTAGTTTACCTACATTCTACTTGATCTAGTAACGACTTCACTTCCAAGTGAATACCAGTGATAGAGCCTTAACCCATAACTACCAACCGACGAAACCTCAGGCAGCCGCTGCCTCCAGTACAGCATCGTTACAAGTAATTTTTGTTAGGCAAAAATGAAAAATTTAGAGAAACTTTAATATCTTTATTATATATTTGTATATTTATATAATACTTTATCATAATTAATATTTATATTGATTATATTATACTTTAAAATATCTAAGCTATATCTCTAATATTCATAGAGATATAAAAGTTGTTATAAGTACCTTTACACCAAAATTTTGGTGTAAAGGTACCTGACCCGGTTCCCCATATGACCCGGTTCACCATAAGTTTACGTTATATAATTCGTCTTTCTTTTGCCCATCTGCCAGAATCATTCGTGGCACCCAGACCTAGGCTCTTTCCCGGGAAACAAAAGACATCATTTATCCGCGATGTACCTTGACTTTTCCGAGGTATCTGGATTGCCATCGGAGTAAAGCCTATAGGTATATGACGATTTGTTTTAAGTGACTGCTTTATCCGCAACCCTACTGTCAATACTCCGTTCGATACTACTCTCTTAGCAGCATGTATCGTACAGTGTTACATTCTATGCCGATAGCCAAATAAGCTAGAATCTTACTTTGGCATGTCGCGGAACAATATACTTTCATTGCATGTCAATGAAAATTACGCAATTATTGAAAAAGAACCATTTATTCCATTCTTCGAGTGCTTGTGATTCTCAAGCGAGAACAAACCACGCGCACGATTGTTTCGGTATTATGGATCTATCGCATGGATTACTATTGTACTTGAAGAATCACATGGGAAAGCTTTCCAGGCCTACGAGTGTCTCTGACATTCGCTACTGGTGAAAGTATTCTTGCAGCTTGGAATAGACCTCTAATTAGGTAGGAACCAATGTTCCTGATTCAAGCAGAGATTCTTGTTTTGGGACGGCAATCATTCATGATCTAAAAGCAGACAATTGAATCTCTTTTAGCAAACTGCCAAATAGCTTCTTACTCATTCTACTAAGCTGCAATTTCATGCAAACTCATCACTATGATTAAGGCCATATTTGCGTATGTCCATCGAAATCGGCCCATAGATGTCATATCTCGTTGATTATTCTTCAAGATCCCATATTTGTTGTAACGTACCTCATTACTCTTCAAGCTGATCAGATGAGAATTCAACAAAAATTGAAAAGTCTCGTTGCACATCTGAATTTGACAACAAATTTTTTGAGGGGTGAGTTTTTCGCCCGAAATATCTTTGTGTTGAATAGTCAGAGAGCGGCAGGGACAAACCTCTTCCTTCCTGTCTGAATTTGAGTTTCTGGAATGTCTCCCACAAGGAATTATTCCATTTTCAATGCTAAATAGTCAGCATAAACCTGTATATCCGTTGTCACAAGACTTTTGTTGCATATCTGAATGGACAAAAAGTACTTTTAAAGGCGTAAATTTTTGCTCCCGGTTTTTGTAGGCTGGGTAGGTGGATGACCTCACAGACTACTCGAGTATATATATATATATATACATTCTAGCCGAGTGAGAGCTTCTTTTTACGTGGATTTCGAGGATTCAGTCAATGTTCTATCTTGGCCAATCGGATCCAAAAGTTTTGTTGCACATCTAGGGATTGAGGGAAAGTACTTTCCAACTGACCTTGATTTTGGTTGATTCTATCTCCATAAAATATTCGTATAGACAAGCTATATGTACTTTGAAAGGATATGAGCCGATGATATCTTTCCTACTGTGATATATTCGATTTCAGTCGGCTAGATGGATGGATATGAAAGTTTTATTGCATGTCTGATCAAAAAATCGATGGTCTTTGAAAGTACTTTTCAACACTAGCTAATCTCGAACTTGATTGTTTTTATTGTTATTCTAGAATTGTATAATAAATGAGGCTACAAGTCTCGTGGTGAGATACAAGCTTTTTGTATACTCTCGAGTAGAGTACTCGATTTTAAGATGCTTAACTTGCGTGCAGGAAAGTTTTGTTGCATATCTGATCGAAAAAATTCATGCTCTCGAAAAGTACTTTCAAGTTAGCCTTTATTTCGATTAATTTTCCCCTTAATTTTGCACGCAGAAGCAAACTACCACTCTCATGGCAGGATTTGAGCTTCTTACATAGACTTTTCTTGAAGGGTTTTAACTCGGGATATCTAGGAAAGAATATTCAGTAACTTTTGTTGCATATCTATAAAAAACTTTTGGTCTTGAAAAATATTTTTCAATACCTATCTAAGTAAGTTTTGGAAAACCGATGAAATGTGTTTTTGTTGCAGAAATGGTTTTAGAGATCATCTGTATATATCTTGATGAATTATAAGCTTTTTATATAATTATAAGAAACACATATTTCGTCAGAACGTATTTAAATCTTCTCTAAAACTATTTCTGCAACAAAACTTTTCAATCGTTATATAACTAACTTGAAGTCTAATATCTTCTGTTTTATATGATCTCCAACAAAAGATATTTGATTTTAAATTAGTTGGAGAATGGTTGAAAAGTACTTATTGGAGTGCTTAAGAAAGCCGTCCAACCACTTTTTTGCTCACAGCCACAGGAACAAGTATTTCTTCTTCCGGCTTAATATGAGCTCTTCAGCTAAATTCTACACTTGCATCCATTTCTGGCGGGGACTTCCTACATCCTACATCACAACACCATAACACAGTTCAGTAGCTCTTACTTGCGCTGTTCTCATCAATCTTGGAATCGAAGTTCTTATGCTCGTTTCTTGACAGGGTACCGTCAGGAAATCTACTATGAGCTATTACTAGGTATTTTGCTACACTACGGAGAAGTTGTGCTGCACGTCTCAATAAGTACTTTTTACCTGCAATGGATTTGTGACGGATTCTCGTGATCATCCGCCGCGGTTTACTCTATTTCCTCTCTGTTGGTATTTTAATGTGCTTGTGTGCCTCAGAACTTGTATCTGTGATTTATACGGCACAGATTAGTATCTACGTCTCTTTAGCTCTTCTACTTAAACTTCTTGGCAGTATCGACATTCTTGGAAATATACCCATTGCATGTTTATTCGCAGTTCCTTAGTATACATAGGTGGAACGTCACGGGCTTGAATCTTGTAATTTGTTTGGTTGCATATCTGAGGTTACTGCCAAAAGGCAACAAGAAAGACTATGGTGGTAAGAGTATGGGGCGTGTCAAAACTTCCATGTTATATATCACTGACTAGAATCACTATTGCACGTCTAATTTCCAGTCTGGCGGGGAATTACGCAAATAGTTTTTCTAACACTTCGTTGCATATCTAGGGTTAAAGGATTGATGTTTGAAAGTAAAAAAGGAGAGCTTTTAGAGGAGATCTTTAAGATATGAGTGCTAGGAAGTACTTTTAGACTGCAGCATATTTAGTATTAGTACACTCCCCCAATAATTAGAATTCAATTTATTGTATATCTCATCCGGATATCCTGCATAAAGTCTTTTGCTCTTCAAAAGTACTTTTGAGAATACAATATTAGTTTCTAGATATGCAATAAAACTTTTTGAACAATGAATAAATATAGAAAACTCGAAGTTTCGATATCCAGCTCTGCTCCTCGCAGGAGATGCGGATATAATACCACATACTGGAATACCATGAACTATTGCTACAGCTAATGAAATTCAGGTAAATCTAACTAGCTGGTATCTAGATCTAGGATAGATGTAAGACTTATATAAACCTCCCCAGTCTATACAATAGCAAGGAGGATGAAAATATCTCTGTATATATATATAGATATATAGATAGTCTATTTTGGATACTTCAATTAAATCCTTTATCAGCTATACAGCTATACAACCACGCCAACCATATAAATCATAAAATTATAGATCATTCAAACAATACAACCAACAATAAATTCCACTTCGCAGCAAAACCCCCAATATTTTAAGTCAAACCCCTTAATCGCTCGATAGTGCGAGGCCTGCTCATTTATTCACTATTCTTAACTAAACTAAACACACACACTTTATACATTCTTCACAGAGCATTCAATCTCGTAAAGTACATAAAAGTCCCTGTCCTTGTCCTTGTCCATGGGCTAATACTCCCAGCTCAAGCATTCGCATGTTTTGAAGCCATATCGAATAAACCCTCCCAGTGCAATCCCCTTCTCTCTTTCAATTTGAATCTCATGAATGGTTTTGTTGCACATCTAAAGATTCCCAAAGTCGAGTTATGGATTTAGGAAATGGTTTAGAATGGTCCTGAAATTGTTAAATATATAATGTTACTATTATTATATAAAAATACTGTCTGCTAAGTTATAAGTATGTATTCTAAACTGAAATGGCCTTGAAAGGTATTTTATAGCTCTAGTATCTTTTGTTGAAGTATGTGTATATTAATAGATTATATTTTTCAAAAAAAATGAAAAAAAGAATAAAAATAAACTTTATCTACTCAAAAAACTATAAAAAAATTTCTATCATTCAAAAATATATACAATATAGAATAAAAGTATTAATTATCTATTTAACTATTTAACTACCTCCAAAGACCTAATTAATATTGACCACTAACCAAAGGTTTAGGTTTAGTAGCCTTAGGAATAGGCGGCGGAGTAGCATTTCCAGGAATACTCAAATCCGACCTCTTCTTAGGAGGCGGAGGCGCCGGCTTCTTTTTCCCTAATACTGATTGTACATTTAAACCATTTAAGCCATTTCCAATCGGACTAGATGAATGTTCTATCGTTCCATCATTTCTACCAGGTGAAGTATCATTTCCTTGCGCGAGAGCTCCATATGATCCAACTTTATCTGCAATTCCATATCTTGTATTTAATTTATTCGCAGTTGCAAAACCGGATTTTACTTGTTCTCCGTGCCTTTCTCGGAAATTGTTCGCAGTGCTTGCTGCGCTTCGAGCATCGGATAGGGATATGGATGATGGATCTTTGTGGAATGCTGATGCGGTTTTTAAGGCGGCTTGTTTTTGCGCAAAGGTTGTTCCTTCGGTTGGAGGTGAGGGTTTAGGGGATGAAGAGGTTAATGATGATGAGGATGTAAGTCTAGAAAATCGAGATTGAAGTTCGTTTAATTGTGGTGACGAAGTTCTTGCAGGTATTTGTGGTGAAGATGTTCTTGCAGGTAATTGCGGTGAAGATGTTCTCGCAGGAGGAGGTGGAGGTGATGAATTTGTTGAACTTCGTGTTGGAGCAGGTGGCGGTAGTGCTGGTTTAGATTTTGTAGATCCAATTCCAAATCCAGGTACTGATATTCCTGCTGCTCCTAATCTACTCAATGCTCCTTGATTCAATACACCCTTATGTGGATCCGTATCCGATGTAGCCGCGTCATATGTAGGAGGAGGTGAGGGTGCCGATGATGATGGATTAGAATTTTGACGTGGTGGTAATCTAGGTGGTAAACTCGGAGGTTGTGATGTACCAGCTATAGAATTCATAGGAGGTGTTCTACCATCTGCACCATCTTTTCTTCCAGGAGGTGGTGGTAAATGTGCTATAGATAATCCTGTTGTATTCGGACGATATGGCATTGGTGGTGGTTTAGGTTTTGCCGCTTCCTCTTCTTGTCTTCTTCTTTCTTCTTCTTCCGCCTCTTGTTTTGCTATTATTTCACTTTGTGGTATTGGAGCTCCCAATCCTCCTGTATCCGATCTTGATTGACTCGATAAATTCGTTGGAGGTGGTAAAGCCGCAGCTCCATGGTATCTAACACTTTTTGGTGGTGGACCGAATGATGCAGGATCTTTTAATGATGATAATGGTCTGGATTGATGTTCAAGAGCTTCTTCTCTTGGATCTTTACCCTTTCCTACCCTATTGAAATAAAGATTAGCTCATGAAATACAGTATGCACTGGGTTCTAAACTCATCCATTTCGTTCGAAAAAGGGGATAAACCTACCATCCAGCTACTTGATTAAGTCCCTTAAAATCACCTCTCCAACCTTCCTTGGATTTTCCATCTTTACTTTTTGGATGCCATCCACTTTTCAAAGTATCCTTAAATCCCGACATGTTGATATGATGTATAAAATATAAAATGATGTTCAAGGGGGAATGGTTGCGGGGAGTTATTTAGTCTAATGTTCTAACCATGTACCGGTAAGTTGATACCATAGCTTGTTCGCTAGTTCTAAATGGTCATAGTCATTATGCAATATCCATCGGATAACCTAACTCTTGGGTTGAAGAAATTTCTTAGAGAATTGGATTTATTTTACATATTACTTTTCAGATGAAGTTATTTACAAAATTCAATTTATCTCTGATTTCTACCGGCTCAATACTGATTAGAATATGAATTGTATTACAAACCTACTAGCTATCTAGTAGGTAGTTATGTCATAATTCAAACGGTCGCTTATTCCCGGAACTCCCGAATACAATATATCATATTTCCACGCCATCATGATGCAGAATGGTATTGTAGTACAACATTCCATCCATCCATTCCTTTGAGTAAGATACGAAAAATAATCAGCCCAAGCCATTAAATTCATCAAATAATGAATGATACAAGGCCCGGTGGCCTAATGGTTAAGGCGCCAGATTTCGGTTTGAATTCTCTGGAGATTGGGAGTTCGAATCTTCCCCGGGTCGTTGAATTTTTAGAGGTTACTTTTTGAGGGCCGGGTTTCTTTTTGGGATTTTTATATCTTTGTTTCTTCCTTTCCTTTTCTTTGGTTCCTTTCTTAATTGTCTGTTCATGCAACTGGAGATAATGAGCGAGGCAAAGCAAGAGTGTAACACAAGATTCTTAAAGAATAGATATTTAATCAATATTCACTTTGCATTGTCTACATACGGAGTACAGCATTTGGCTCCCAGGCTTTATCACACTCGGATGATCACATTCAAGAGGAGGGAGTTGAAGTCAATTTCATTGGGATTCTGAAGATATATCTACTAAGGATTCAAAATTAAACATGTCACACATCACACATATCATATCACACACATCATATCATTATATCCCAACTGAACCTAACATTCGCTTACCTAGCTATATATTCCTTCTTGTCTAGTAATAACATTTACCTTACTCTATACTCTAATTATACATTAGATATCTCCCTCCAAAGAAAAACTATCCTACAAACCAGTAGACTAAGGTAATATTATTCAATAACAGAAACAAACAAGAAATATATATCTAATTTATATATCAAATATCTCAAAACCCCTTTAATTTATTATTATTTATTTATTTATTTATTTATATTGATTAACGTCTACTTCGAACCTCCCTTGGGGTATTGAGACGTGCTAAGATAAGGAGCTTTTAAGCGGCGTGATCGTCGCAGCCAAATTTAACAGTTTAACTTCAATGCCAGGGGCTGTTCGCTCCTTTGCGTGTATGATCCTCCTCTTATAGTAAAAGGGCATGTCTGATCTGGGTTGTTGTTAGGGTGGGGCTTGGTTCCCGGGTGAGTAGGCTCGATGAAGGCTTTGATCCCTTGACTGGAATGGGGGGGGGGAGCGGGGGTGGATTGCTGTTTGGTTAACTGAGCGTCAGCGCTCTTGCACTGTATGTTGGGTTTGTGTTTTGCGGTTTTGAGAGGTAATATGTATTAGAGTGATCAGTTGAGTGAAGAGTTAATGAGGGGAACAGGCGCTTTGTTGAAAAGGTAAACCTTTTTCCGAGGCCCTTTAGTAATTGGGGCAGATCTGAGTATAGAATTCCGAGTCTACAATCAGTTGAGTGAGCTTACTGGGTGTATATAAGAGTTTTTTAATATATGTGATCGCCTGTTTGTCGGAGCGTATCTCTGTTGGAGAGAGGGGCCAGTTTGAGCGCTTTAGATTGTTTATTGCGCATCTGAAGAAGTGATATGGTTCTTTTTCCATACCGCATGAGCAGTCTTGTTTGCTGTTTTGATGCTTGAAGCGTTGGTGATATGCAGTGTAATCGCCGTGACCTGTTTTCATAGCTAGTAGTCGATGAAGAACTCCTCTGGGTAGAGCTAGTTCTTTCGGCTCCTTTGTATTGTAGTTGGGAGACCACTTTTTATAGCTAGACGAGAGGGAGGCAATTACCTCTTTCCACCAGTCAGTCTCTGCGCGCAGGCACTTTTTACGAAAGATCGTTCGCACACCACTGATCGTGGGTAACTTGTCGGCCGCTTGATCCATGGGTCCAACTGCTCCTGCATTCGCTAGGCGATCCGCCTCCTCATTGCCTTCGATCTCCATATGTCCAGGGGACCACTTTACTCTGATATTGAGTTGTCTGATTGCCTTAATTTATTATTATAAATTACCTATTATATATATATCATCATTTAGTATTATCAAAGTACTTTTTTCAATTCAAACAATACAGAATAGATACTGTATATAATTAAATAAATACTTTAAGATTATATATACTCAGTTATTTGATTTTATTTTATTGTATTTATTTATTTATTCATCTATTCATCGTATATATTAAAATTTTATATCATTTTATTTTTTATATATATAAAAGAAAGATATCAATCAAGATCATCTAGTTTTGATATCCAGTAAATCCCATCCGATCTATCCCCATATCAAGTACCTATATACATAATCATACCCTCTAACCTAATCTAACATCTCCTCCCATCCCATCTCAACTCCTCTCCTTCCCCCATCTCATCTCACCACAACCCCAAGAAAGCAAAACAGCAATAAAACAAACAACCCCTAACCCACCAATAGGATCAAACCACCACCACCTTACTCGGCCACATAACCATAACCATCATCTCAAAATCCTCTACTCCACTCTATATATAATATCATATCGAGATCAGATATATAATAAAAGTCCAAGACCAAGAACAAGCCCAAGACCAAGCCCAAGACCAAAAACAAAGGTGAATAATTCACCCCTTCATCTCCCAAAACCCAACACACTCTAGGTAATATATATAATCTTTAAACCTCGTGCCTGCCCCTCCGCCCTAGGCAGCAGGAAAGCATTTCGAAATCTACCCATAACCCTTCATGACGCAATACTAGTCCGCTATACGCCTAGTAGCAATGGATATTGAAAATGGATCTGCTGAGAGGAGCACATCATGGGAATATTCGTAGCTACTCTAGCAGGATAGGAATGTGTAGAAATAAGTCTCACAGTGAACATCACCTGAAATTTCAAAAGAAAAAACCTCATTTCATTTGGATGCATTGTAATTTGATATTGTAGATAGCATTCAGTTCTCAAAAATTGAGTCGGACGATGCGAGTCCATATGGTGATTACACCAAAGCGCGTGTTTTATTCCTTTACCCAACATCCCTAACATGCATCCCCTTAAACCTTCATCTCGGAAAGACCATGCTTCCAGACAGTGACGAATGGAGTAACACCATCCTCACGGTAGTTCATGAGAACGACCCTATCAAAATATGTAAGTATATGATTCCATATATGACGTATAGAAAGAAGAAAGGAAAAACATACATTCCATCAGGATCCATAGATTCACCAACATAGAAATCGTAATCCTTGAAACCACCAACAATCTTCTTTGCGTATGCAGCGGCACCCTTTTCGAATTTGGTAATCTCCTCTTCGGAAGCACCTCCTGCCTTCAACTTCTCCTTAACAGCCTTCATGTATCCTATACATCAATATTAGTCTTGATTCCTTTGCTGATACAAAAGAGTAAGGGACATACCCTTAAGATGGCTGAGATAAGATTTCTTATCAAAAGAGGTAGTGTTGAGACGGAAAGAATTAACAATATCGTTGACCTTTTGTTCTCCATCTTCGACACCCTCTTCAGCTTCTTCGGCGGAAGCGTTGGCACCAGTGTCTATAACCCAGTACTGTTAGATCATTATCTTTTCTTGATTGTAAATTGTCTCGAAGACTCGATCGAATCCCGGCGGGGTAATTTTGGAACGTACCGACGCTGACGGCGCCAACAGTGATCATGCTGCAGTCAACTTCGTAGACAACACCATCAACCTCCTTCAAGTCGTATGAGTCAGAGATGATCTCATCACCGGTGATAATGTCCTATAAAAGTTCAGAAATTAGTTTTCATTCATCATCTCATTCGATTTCTTGCTCGTAAATTTCCACTCCTTGTAATGTAATGAATTTCGAGTTTTCGGAATATTCTGCCAAGTATTAGGAGAGGAGAATGAAGTTAGAACCTACTTTGTAGATAATCATATTGACGGTTTGGCTTGATATGAAATTAGATAAATGGTGTGTTGTGTATATATGAGATAAGTTTGTGGGATATGGTTTCTGATGAAGGAAGATAGTGGGAAAATTCTTTGGAGGGGAAGGTTAACGGAATTTGGTTTAGCGTGTTGGTGGTTTTTGGAGAACTTAGTCAGCCTAAGGTCAACCTGTAGGCAAAATTCGATAGAAATTAGAAAATGCCAAATACTGAACTGGAACCACACATGAAAATTATTTATTGAGCTATAATGACCTCGGGACTTCAACTTAGTACTATGGTTAATATGATTGGTTGAGTATAGGATGCTTGAATTTCCATCACTTCTTTTCTCAATTTGCTCTGAGCTTTCAGTTGGATGCGCCAAGGCTCACTTCATCTCCATACTCCGTACTACTCCATACACCGATGTCTACCATCTTCCATTCGACTGGCATTCTATTCCTCTATTGACAACCATGGATATTAATACAACACAACAAACAAAACGTTCGAGTGCAGCGAAGTAAAGGGGTTTGTGTCCTTGCCCAGTTAATTTGTTAATCAAAACGTGAACTGAAATGACGACGCTCTGCTGGTCCTTCGGGGACGACCGCCGTGGAGGCAGACTACATGGTGAGTGAACAGCTTTTATGTATACCTATCCGGAGCCTTTGTCTTTTTATGTAGGTAAAAATGTGACATTGAAAAGATTCATGTAAGATCTTACATTCACAAGACGAGATTTTAACCATTGATATAAATTTAAAGCATGAATTAATAAAGTGGATAAAACAGTATCATATCTATTTCCATCCTCACTGAGCCTCGATTGACATATTCCGTACAAGCAAATCCCATCTAGGAATTGTTCCAAAATACCTAGTCGATAAGATAAATGCCATCCGATTCAAACTGTATAATCTCGGGAGATTCAGGCCTTTGACATTCGGACTAAAATCCATCAGATAAGAATTAGACCGCTCTTATGACTGACAATCTCATATCCCACCATGCAAAATATCAAACGAATCAGTACAATATTTGTTCGCTGTATGGAGATTCAACAAGTATCAAAAGACCGAATGTACTCGGATGCTCTCTTATTATACGTGTCATAAGTTATTATGTAGTACGAAAGCAACTTGAGCCCTCACTCTAATGAACATGATGCTTTTGTTACTCCATAATCTAATCATCTGATAGGTTATCCTTGAAATCTTATCTGGATGACATGATGAATGTTTCCGATATCCGATTTCCGCTGTTTTCATTCATATGTACAGTACTGCGTTGCGTAGTATGGAATCATGTCCTCCATAGTTCCTGACAAGCATTTTATGGCTTTAAATAATATAAAATTACCATCTACCTAGGTAGTGAGTGCTGACTCTGCTGATTGACAGGTACCACACCCACTTACTTATGTACCGAAGTAACTTCATCATCGATGATTATATAATACCAATCCGGAAGAACCGGCGTTAAATTTCAATTCGTTCGATCGGAAAGAAAAGCTCATCTGATTGCATGTGGCGTGGATCCTTACTCATTATTAAGAGCTTTCCCATGAAGGAAGTAAACCCAACTACCCGCTTATTATTGATGGAAAGTCAGAAAAGTTACAGCTAAAAGGCGTGGCATCCCTTTTAATATCTTTCAAGAGAAAAGTGGAAGAGATGAGGTATTGATTTTTTATTAATAAAGTGAGAGAGAAGTTCGAAAAAGAAGTCTTTATCAAATTACCTACTTACCATACCATCTAGCTTTTCTTCTCTTTCTACCTATTCTATTTTACCGATTTCATCATCTCTCTTTCCCATCTTATGCTTTTATTATCATAACCACCCACTTCAATATCCGACCATACATCAACCCATCACACATTCCTTTCGTGAGCAACACGATAACTGCCGCTGTCAATTGCCTACTCAATTTTAATCAATTCTACAATAATCGCAATACAATAATCTCGACATAATGGCGAATCTAACCACCCTCTCGATCAATACAACAACAATGTCCGATCTCCCGCCACTTCCTTCCTATACTCTCACTCCTCTTAAACCACTCATCCCTTACGTATCCGATTTCTACCTCTCTCTCATTCTGCCAATTGCCGCATACTGGATTGTGTCCCTCACTTTCCATTTAATCGATACTCTGGACATTTGGCCCCAATATCGCCTGCATACACCCGCAGAAATCCTCAAACGCAATCATGTCTCCCGTTACGAGGTCGCTCGCGATGTCATCATTCAACAAATTATTCAAACAATTGTCGGAGCTGTGCTAGGTCTGACTGAGCCGGAAGAAATGGCCGGGAAAACTGATTTCGATATCGCCAATTGGGCGCAAAGGATACGCATAGCACAAAGAGCTTTACCTTCTATCTTAAGTCTCATTGGACTTAATGCATCCGCAATATCGAAAAATGTATCAGGAAACTGGCCTATGGTTGCTGGAGCATTGGCTGGTGGTAAATATCCTGGTTTAATCGATGGTTTGGATATGGTCAGTGGTCAAGAAATTCCGGCTTTTGCGAAATGGGAAATGTGGGCTGCGAAGATGATATATTGGTATATCGTACCGGCTATACAATTTGGGTTGGCGGTCGCTATTGTGGATACTTGGCAATACTTTTTGCATAGAGCTATGCATATGAATAAGTGGTTGTATAGTGAGTCTTCATTTTACTGAACCTCTTCACGTGAAACGATAATCTGACTTGTGTGATTTTGCAGCAACTTTCCACTCCCGTCATCATCGTCTCTATGTTCCATATGCCTATGGAGCATTGTACAATCATCCTTTTGAAGGGTTTCTCCTCGATACTCTTGGTGCATCGATCGGCTATAAGCTTGCTGGCATGACATCTCGTCAAGGAATGGCATTCTTCGTCGCTTCAACGATTAAAACTGTAGATGATCATTGTGGTTATGCCCTTCCATGGGATCCTCTTCAACATATCACAAGTAATAATGCAGGATATCATGATATTCATCATCAAAGTTGGGGAATTAAAACAAATTTCAGTCAACCTTTCTTCACCTTTTGGGATAGAATATTAGGGACTGTTTGGGTTGGGGATACTACCGGAAGATATGAGAGAAGCAGAAAGGCCGCAGAATTACTGGTTGAGGCGGATAAGGTTCAAGTTGAGGAGAAAGAATTGTGAGATGTGAAAATGGAGTGGATGAACGTATGAAAGAAATGAGAAGGAAGAGAAAGGATGTATATTACGACCACCACACACACAATGCTTTGATGGGTATTTGTGATTTTTTCTTCTTCAACGATTACCATTCTATGTATTGATTGGAAATTTGGGATAATGCTTTTCGGGGAGCAACTTTTAGTAGAGAAGGGAAAGTGGGCGCTTTTCTATAAGGGAGATTATGGAGGGCAATGGGGTGTGTATGTATATTATGAAAGATTTGATAAGAAGCCAATATGGCTTGTTAGTGGGTGGCGAGGATTATGGCAAGATTTTATTCACTTCAAGCCGGTCGAGGGAGTAGACAAGTGGGATTGATGGATGGATAATGATAAGGAATGGAGAGGAAAGGAAAGGAAAGGACGATATTCAACTTAAGTTCAACGAAGGAGATGAGGATAAGGAAACTGGTGGCGAGATAATAGGATAAATGGGATGCTATGAGGATGATGACCATGGGTAGATGAAGATGGGAAGGGTAGGTAGGTAAAGAAAGGATACGAGTAATAGTAATATTATAACCCTTTTGTCTTCTTTTATTATTATTAATTTAGGTAGCTTGATTTGAGATGTGAGTTGAATGTAGATTTTGTGTTGACTATTTGATATTTCGTACTCGTATTCGCATTCGGGAGATGGGTAGGTAACTGGGAGACGGGGGTGGATAGGTGGGTGGGAGTGGAGTGGAGTGGGACGAGATTCGCAGTGGTGATTCTTTTTTTTGTATGGGATTTGATTTACTGTAGGGATTTGATTTATTATAGGGATATGAGGATATGGTGGCTGGTTGGAATTTGAATGGTGTATTTGATGGGCAGGGTAGCTGATGGTTTGGATAGTTGGGGAGTAGCTTGGTGTGGAGTGGGATGGAGTGGGATAAGAAAGTAAGGTGAGGTGTGGGTGAGGGGGAGATGATGGGCGGTTATTGATGGATGTTTGGTGTATGTTTTGTGTTGGTGAGAGAGTATGGGATGAGAGGGGAGAGGATAAGAGGGGATGAGATGAGAGGGATATAAGGATAGAATATGAAAATGTGATATGAGAATAGGGTTTGATATTTGATATTAAGAAAAGAAGAATCGAGAAGTTGAGATATCAATTTTTCTGGTCTGTTTTGGAGATTTGGTATTATGTGTTTGAGGTAGGAGAGAGAAGGTAGAAGGTGGAGATGTGATGTATTGCTTTTTTTGGGTTAGGGGGGAGTGGGGGGGTTGGGGGAAGGAGGGGGGAGGGGAGAGGAGTATAGATTGGGATGGAGGGGGTATATAATGGAGGATGGTGTATGAAGAAGGGAAGGAAAAGATAGAGAGAGAGAGAGAGAGAAGGGAGGAAGGAGTGTGATTCGGTTGAATGGGTTGGTATAGTTAGTTGGTTTGTAGACGGATGGATGATTCGTTTGATGTTTGATGACATAAATAGGGTAGATGGAGTAGATGGAGTAGGTGGAATAAGTGGATGATGGATTTGATATTGATATTCAAGGGAATAGGGGGAAATGGGGTAAAATAGAGTAGATAAAATAGATAAAATAGATAAAATAGATAAAATAGATAAAATAGATAAAATAGATAAAATAGATAAAATAGATAAAATAGATAAAATAGATAAGATAGATAAAATAGATGAGGTGGATG
Organism: Sclerotinia minor; assembly: GCA_025389075.1. Classification (NCBI taxonomy): domain Eukaryota; kingdom Fungi; phylum Ascomycota; class Leotiomycetes; order Helotiales; family Sclerotiniaceae; genus Sclerotinia; species Sclerotinia minor. Next base: position 341,822 of record QRFH01000013.1, on the reverse strand, counting down.
GGTGGATGGATTGGACTAAGCTGTACTAGGCTGGATTGAATGAAAATAGATGAACATATAAAAAGCAGTTAAGATAAAGAAAAAGATATGAATAAACTGAGCTACTGGATTGTTAGTTGATTCAGTTCAATAATCTTTTTCGGTTATTTGAGGGTAAGTTAAAGATTTAAATCGAAGACTAACTAGTGGTTCATTATCATGATCTAGAATATTTTACTTGGTAATTAATTATATCATATTGAATATAATAAAATTGTCAAAAAATAAATGTGAAAAAGGATACAATAAAAAGAGTAAATAAATATAAAACCTTGCGAGTGTATGACAGAAATTGAATCTTAAATGATGAGAATATAAAGAATGAACTGATTTCTCGGTGGTGATTTCTTTCCTAAACATGATGAAACTACTAGAAATCATTTGAGAGAAAGGTTATGAGTGTGTGTAGATTTTGAAGTTGTGAGAAATGAAGGTGGTAGATGTGTGAGGATGGTTGGATGGGAATAGAATATTTCGATTAGTTGAAGGCAAAGAAGGTAAAGAAGGTAATGGAAAGAGAGAGAGCTCGTGGTGATTAACAATACTGAGATTTCATTAATAATAAACAACAATTAACTATTATTTGTTCCCGAATTCGACAGTATAAAAGTATAGTATGATAGCATTATTGGATGTGTATAATTTCATGGTATCATCATAGTCATCTTCCGGTCGGTTGTTAAATTTTCGAGAGATCTTGATCAAAATCTTCGAGCTTCTTATAATTCGGTAAGAAAACAGTCGGAGACTGTTTGTGCTAAATCTGCATCTTGGTTTCTGAGTTTATAAGAAGGGAAATGGATGTATTTATATACCTGAGTAAGGGAGAGAGATAAATGTTAATTGTGGTGGAGTGAGGAGTGAGGAGTGCGGGGAGTAAGGTAGTGGATATGATGAAGGATCCGGAGTGAATGCATTTTCTTAATATTTAGTTTAAAATGACTGAGCAGACATCAACTTTCTCGAATCTAATAAAGGACGTCTTTTCAAAACCAAGACATGGGGTAGAAAAAAGATACGAGGGCTTCTGGGAGACCTCCAGCCCTAGACACCTTGAGGGCTTTCCCGGTGTATAGAAAAACTTGACGGAAGATATGAATAGTTTAGGAGATGAGAAGTTGAAGTGATTATTCTAGGGACGGATGATGTACAAGAGAGAATTGTATTTGTTGGGGCTGCGCAGAGGAGGAGGGGTTAGAGGGGAAGGAGATGTTCGTTATATCAGTGGTATGATATATATTTGATATTTAAATAGTTTGGTAAGAGATTAGATTTATGACAGTGATGTGGGTAAAGGCAATGAAGATATATAAATACTGATCAATCCATGAGGAATAAGTGTTATGAGAGTATCATATACTCCAGGGTTTTGAGAAAATTCGAAAGCGAGTCTATTCTCACATTTTTTTGGAATTTTTATATATTGATACTTTGCATGCTATATTTGTGGATATTTGTGGATATTAGATGGATCGTAGTTATCTCAGAAATGGAGAAGAAGGAATTAGGATGGAAGCAACGACGTATAAACCCGTTCTTTCTCCGCCATTGTGGTTTTTCAAAGTCGGGCAGATCTTACATTTATAGAACGGGTTAAGGCTGTGAAATGGAGGTAATAATAAAATACACTTTTAAACGGGAAAGGTAGAAGAAGGCGTTCAATAATTGTGGAAGAGGGGAATGATGGAAGGGGATGCGAAGCCGTTAAAGTTTAAGGTGGCAGTGATGGTTCAAAATGACAATCATAAGAAGAGCACTATCATCCGAAGAATGACGGTGATAGCATGTATATACCTGGAAACGGTATATTCCAGTTAAATACTATCTCTCGAGTCTCTCCTTCTCAAATTCAGACCCGAACTTCGAGCTTCCAATTAAAAGAATGCACGAAGGCTTTGAAAAGTTCTACTATCCCTGGAGACAATTTTTGGTTTTAGATAAATAGCAAGAACGGAAGCTTATATGGATCCGAAAGAAACGCCCAAAGTGAGAATAATAGTGAATATGATGGTAGTGTTCATGGGATGCAGCGAATCTTCTTAATCAACAGCATGGCCCAATAACGTGCCTGCTGTTTTTTTATATAGTATGTAGAAGGGGAGGAACAAGGACAGAATCCAAGGTAAAATCTTTATAAATACGTCCCAGAGAGTCTAAGTTTTTCAATATTCAACCTTCTCAGACCCTGCAACTCGGTGAGCGAGGAATTCTCGTGATCAAGTATGGATATAATTAGATCATTCATTGAGCTCGGGGAGATGTTAGGAAAATTAAAGGGGTTTTATTTGTGGTGAGAAAATTAATGGGTAGAGGGAAGTGGAAGTTCGAAGTTGGTAATGATAAGAATGTAAGACTGAAGTATTAAGAATCCAAATATCGGTCGGAGAATTTTAGTGACAGTATATATATATGTATATATATCTATCTATCTATCTATACACTCCCCATTCCCCATTTCCGATCTATCATTTTCTTATTCTCATTTCCTCAGATTAAAGATTTGAAGCTTGCTTATAGAGATACTTCTTAAAGTGCTTCTTAACGATTGATTCATAGTTTCTTGAAGGTTAAGAGGTGGAGGGGACAGATTGTATATAGAGCTAGAAGATTTAAGCGAGATATTTTTTGTAGCGGGATGGTGATCTAATTAGAGGTAACACTACTGAGTCGAAGATATCAATGCTCGTATCGAATGATTGAAATAGTACATCATATATGAGTGTTTACTGAATCAAAAGGGCCGAATTATGTGGAGGTTGGTAAAATAAGGAAATAAAGAAATCAAAAGATTTGAGGATATTGAAGCATAAGGTTACATCTAGTTTTGGATAGGCACCGATGAAAGCATATAAAGATCGATAATTAGCCCTGGATAGAAGTGCAGTGAATACTATATGACCGAGGTAGCACCAAACCAGACACTAAACTTGGATCTACTTACTATGGCAAATATCTAATGTGACTGATAAATAAATATGTAAGCGTTGCCCAGTACATATACAAAAATGCGATGCTTAAGGGCATGGGAGAAATGTAAATAAGTTATAAAGACTGGGTTTCTATCTAGTAAACTCGATTTTAGTTTATTTACCACTGCTCGACTAAGACTGTTATTAAATCTGTTATATTATATTAGTCGCTATTTGTTTATCGCTGATATTGTTGTCGTTATTCATCCCAAACACGTTGTCGCCTATTTTTACAATATTCTATCGACAAGGAACCAAAAAAATTACATGAATATTGCGGGAGTTGGAGCTCTAGGTGAAATATTGAGGGATATTAGGGTGGTATACCAGCGGAAATACTGGAAGTCAAGACGAGTAAGAGATGTGCCGCTTAAGTCTGACAGTCTATTAGTTTATTAATAGTAATGCTAATTTCAATGATGATTATAAAGACGATATAAAAATTAATCTGATAAATTCGGCTATACTGTTAATCTCGACGGAATAGATGGAAGGACCCGAAAAGCCCCTTAAAAATCAAATAAACTTACATTCGGCTCGAACAAATCAGGCTCCTATGTAATGAGTTATGTATCTTAGTACAACTCACAATACACTGCTGTTTACCAAGCCAGCTTTTGCAAGGCTGCGCAGGATGTACTTACATTCAAAGATATATTTATATATTAGAACAAACCGAAATATGAATTTAATGGTCTCAGTAGAGATAAAATTACAATTCATTTAATTGAGAATTGATCGTTAGTGTTGATAATGGAGCTCAAACATGGAGGGCTGTTTATACTAGTATGGCTCACACGTCAAGGTAGGGAAGGATATATAAAGCATTTATAGAACAAGATACTCACTATAGCAAAGTGTAAATCCGAAGGAAACTGCTCCGAATAGTCATATATCAAGGCTTACAATGGCGGCATTGAAGCTGTCCATGGTACTACTTACTAGATTTCACATTGTATGAAGAGCTTTGTGAATAAGAGGTTATAGTTATCAATCAAAGAGCAGATCTACAACGACAGTGAAAAGAGACAGTAAATTAGTCAAAGTTGAAAAATAAAATAACAATAAGTGAAATCCATACTAACAAAACCGTTGAGAAAATCAATCTACTAATCTTCAATACATTACGCACATAACCTCATCGCAAGTACAATTAGAAACCCCTAGAATATCAACTCCTAGCTGTACGTCTCTAACTTTTCTATTGTAGATAGTTAATCAAGAAAATAACACGAACTTAAGGGTTTCCTTTATAAAAAGATAAACAGATTTTTCAACGCGATGGTACTGGGCTGTGTTGTCAGCAGAGACACTAGGGTTTAGCCAATATTGAATCTTAGAGGAGACTATAAAGGCTCTCGAGAACCAGGGATTTCCCCCTACAAGATTTATAAGTCCATCAAGATCAGGTTCTAGGTGGTAAGAGTGAGGGAAAATTGCTCAGTGGATGAATTATCTGATATCTAGGGGAGGCCACGATGGTTAACCGAGAAAAGTGCTTGGCTGTGCTATTAGACGAGGGTGGAAGCGAGATGGTGATGGCGATTATTAGATGCAAAGTTGATAACTACGATTGAGAATTCATATGAGTGACAACATCAATAACTAGATGGTGAGAAAATATTCAGTTGTTATTTGATTATTCATAGTCTATATGGAGTCATATATTGTCAGACGGCCAGGAGTTTTGGGCTGTCGAAATATAATAATCTTGGAATAAAGCTGTAGTGAAAGAGGAAAAGCGATGACTATAAAAAGTATTTAAGTCTTACAAAAATAAAAACCAAATATTTGATATAATAATAAATGGATCCTATTGAATGGGGGTTACCCTTGTGCGATCTCGACAGAATTAAGGTAAGATTATATAAAGTGTATTACGGACTCGACATGTCTCTCCAACATCAAGTCACCGTAAAAGACCACCATTCTGCAGAAATTTTAACTTCTGCAATGTGATATAGTATGCTAGTTATTAGCATTGAAATAAAAAGGAATGATATTTTAAAACTTTCATATTATGAAAACTGAAAGAGTGTAAGCGTTGAAAGTGATGATTAGTTCGAGATTTGATAATATAATAACCTTTTGTTTTTACAACGGCAGTAAACACAAACAATAACAGAATAGAATTGATACTACATACAAGATACTCTTAATCAGAGGGATGTAAACTACATCCCAACCCTTTGTATACACTTTTAATTCTTTAAGCTCAAACTCATAAATTGATTTCCTTTAATGAAAATCGACTACATTAATAATTATTATAAATAATCGATCTTTTAAATAGTTGATTATTATCCCATCTGCAGATATTCCAAGAATAATTCACTTCTATAATTATAGATTCAAACCTAATTATACGTTCTTCTTTACTAAAAAAAAAAAAAATATATATTCAGACCACGAGATTAAACGAAGTCAAAGTATCGTAATTAATGAATATATAAACTCTCAACCCTAATAGCCTATATCGACACATCAATACCATTTTCCTGTCTGAGATGGCTATAAAAGAATCTCAAAAAACGAATAACTGATTGATCATTCTAAGAAAACCAACGACCCAGATGTTTGAGACAGGAACATTCATAGATTAGTGTATAGCAATGCGCAACACATCTTGAAATTCTTTTGTTTTCCAAAGATATAAAATATATCCTACTCCTCACCATCACCGTCATCACCACCATCAACTCATCACCTCATCACCATTATAATTCATCACAAATGTTAAACATAACCCATCACAAACACCCAACCAAAAAACAAAAAAACAAAAAACAAAAAACTTCAAACACCACATAATTATCGCACACCACATCACAAATCACAAATCACACATCACAAATCCATTCTCTAATCCCTATTCCTATTCCTATTCCCATTTTCTATCTTCTACCTTCTATCAATTCCTAATTCCCAATCCCCTCATCCACCTCATCCATTCCCCACCCCAATCCATCCCCCAAATCCATCTTTTATTCCCACTCTCCCCCACATCCTCCATCCCAATACCAACATACAAAAACAAAGACCAGCTTTATTCATCGTATACTAGTACTAGTACCAAGTATTTCCATACATACAAAAAGCCACCCTAACTCCCCCCTCCCCCCCAAAACGCCCTGCTAAACACCACCATGCTAAACACCACCAAACACCCCGCTAAAACCACAAAATAAGTACCAAAGAATTTTATCCCCCCAAATACCAAGAAATCATTTATTTTCCACCGCTGTATCATTCATCTATCCATCAATTGATATTTTACAATCCTCCTTTTTATCGTCGTCGTTCAATCGTTATACACACACACACACACACACAAACCTATTCATACACTTACTTCCCCCAATCTTCCCTCTCTTCACCTACACCATACCATCCCAGCACCCCTCATTTATCACGAATAGTATCACCAAGATACCCCATATCATCCAAGAAATCCGCCAAAGCGCTTCCCTCACCCCTCTCACTTTCCTTAATGCCCTCCACCAATGCCGAATCTCTAGGATAAGTATCATGACTATTAGTTCTTGATAACAAACTGGAAGCTTTGCAAATAGTTTGTTCGGATGCAATATCTTCATCTGGTAAACTATATCCTATAAATTTTCTTCTTTCAACCTCTGAAATCATTGGGTTGTATGTAAAAGTATCGGCATTTTCTTCATTTAAATCGCTCTCATCATATGAATCGAACATGGATGAGGTATCACTGAAGCCGAAATGACTATCAGTGGGGGAAGTAAGAGCTGTTGAGATAGTTGAGACGGAGAAGTGAGATCTTGGTAGTGTTAAAGAGAGGTTTGGAGGATGAGGTGATGAAGATGATGTAAACGCATCATCTGGAAGTTGTGGAAGAGGTTTGGAAGTATCAAAAGTTGGTGATGCTTGTCGACGAGATGGTGCTGGAGATAATTGAGTGATGCTGTTGTTACTTTCCAGAACAAATTCTTTAAATTGTGTGGCAAAGTTCTCATCATCATCTTCATATTCTTCAGAAATTTCTTCTGGTATACCGAGAGCCATGAGGTTATCATGAACAGAATCTTGAACTCTGGTGAAAGATGATGTTCTTGAAATTGGTTCCGAGTTGGCGGGGCTAATTTGATGAATAGTATGCGAGTTTGATGAGCAACTTCGTAAGGTAGCTTGACTGATATCAGGCTCAGATGATCTTCTTGTAGCCGCTTGATCAGCTGGTGATGAAGATCGTGATCGGCGTCCGGAAAAAAGTTTTGTTGCCCAACCAAGCTTTCCATCTTTTGATCGATGGCATGGCTTTTCAGCATGTGATGATGATAATGAAACAGATCGTGCAACATCTGGTTTTGATGGAGGAGCACGAGGAGTTATGAATTTATCGGCGGGATTCATTGTTTTGCCTTCTGTAATATTTACAGAATCCATGGAACCACTTCGAAGTCTTGGGGTTGAGACCTCGACGGGTACCCAAAGAATATTGACTGGTTGACCTGGCATGTAAGGGCAAGTGGTAGTGAAAGGTACGGCAGTGTCATGAACTTCGATACCATCATCAACCTCATACTAGATATAATTGTCAGTATCTAATCTCAACGCTTAAGCAATAAACATACGTAGTAGTAATATGTTGAAGCCATCTTTAAACCACCAGTTCTTTTAATTGAACCATTTCCATCACCATCACAAGTAATATCATTAAATGTGTGGCAACCTCGCCATTGCTCACGGGAGCGTCTTGAATCTCTCTCCATTGGATATCGTTTGGTGAAATTATCCCAAGATCCAACAAGTTGAACAGATTGTGTTCTAGGAGTTGCTTGACTAAAAGATAGTAAAAAATTAGTTGTTATGATTAAAATGATTTCTTCATTGATGTGAAGCAAATGATCCCTTATATCTAAATCCATTCCAACTATCATCGGGATCGTCGAGATCATCGAGATTTTCGATAGACTTTGGGAATGTCCATCTCCTTTCTTGGCGAAGCAGGGAACCACAAAGTTTGACTAGAGTTGCGGCCCTCCATCCCGAAGTTTCAAGAGACAATATGGTATTAGTGAGAGCATGTGCATAATAAACTTCATGCCCATGCTTATGACGAATACGTGACGAAAAAAAAGGTTCTGTAAATAGAAGATGCATCAAGAGACTCAAGATAAGATGAACATTTTTGTCTCAGACCGAAACAGGCTATATCTCTGAAGGCTATCATGGCTACTAAGTCCAGACTTGATTGGTAAACTTTCCCGAATCTCTTGGTATGTGTGAAGCAAAGATAATGAACGTTCTCAGGAAACAAAGTTTCTTTGAAGTCAATGGTTGTCTCAAGGGATGATCAAGGCGCATGCAGAACAAAACACGTGATAAGATATTCAATTTGAGCCTGAGCCTGAGCTTGAGCTTGAGCTTGAGCTTAGGGAAGGAATGGAAACATTCTACTCACAACATGAAAGTAATCAGAGTGGTATCCATGACGTCGAAATAAAATGGAGAAGAATCCGAGTGGATTGAATGAATTAGAGTTTTTGAGGAAACTTCAACGGCTTGTAGAGTGGTGCATCGTTTTCGGGTCAGTGAAGTTGCGTAAGGGATCGAAAGAATCCGGATCTGTGAAGGTTTCTCTGATATTACATAATATATATGAAATATCTTTTGAGATTTTAACGTTCATCCAGTTTGAATTCTTTGATAATTGTTGTTCTGGTGCTATAAGAAGTTCAATTTCCCCTCCAATGGGTTTCGATGAGAGTTTTCCTAAAACTGCGGAGCCGCGTCGACAGGACTGGTATGGTGTGAAGGATGCCCGTGGTTAAGAATGAAGGAACCGCGGATAAGAGAAGCGAGATTGTATTGGTGATGGATGTATGATTGAATGATTTGATTGAAATGACATTGGAATGTTGTATAGCATCACAAGGCTAGTTGAAGGAGAAATGAAGAAATGGAGAACTGGTATATAGAAATGAAAAGTAAAAAATGGGAAAGATCAATTGATAGAAAAAGCCCCAATTCGGAAATTGCGTTAAAAAATCAGGGATTTAAATGTGATGAGCGGATAGAGAGGATTTTGATGCATAAAATTGAATGTATGTATTAAAAAGATATCCATAGATCAAAAGATGCGTAGTTAGTATGGAGCTTTCTAATCTGTACCTAGGTAAGGTACGGAGTAGTTTGAGCTATACAGACAGTATGGATAATGGATTGCTAGTGAACGGGTGGATGCGCCGAGCTGGGGTTTCTTAGGTCATTTGGCAGTTCAGGTAGATTGTGTAGGCCGGTAGGTGCTCTGCTCTAGTATCTCTTATAGTTTCATGTTACTATTCAATAATATGGTAAAGTTGTTTTTTGATATGATTTTGTTTTTTGAGTGTTATGATAGATAAAATGTGAGGAAAATATGAGGAAAATATGAGGAAAATATGAGGAAATATAACTTGTAGTCCTTGTACTTACGTAGAAGTGTGCCAGCCATGCATAGTGGCGCAGATATTCTCTTTCTAGAATTGAGGCTTGAAAGCTGGATAGCTGGAGGAACTGGATGACTGGATAGCTGCATAGCTGCACAGCTGGATAACTAAGTGATGAAAGATTACTGGAATAGCGTGCATTCGTAGAACAACAATTCAATCTATTCCGGACACCTACTGAAACCGATAATGGAGGCTTGCACGCTTGCAGGCTTGCAGTCTGGCAGCACTTGTACATAATATATTTGGTGATGATTGCATGAATTGAACCTGAACGAGAGTTCCTTTCCCTCAATGCCTTGATATAATCTTTTTGGTACTCAACTGGGCATTCCCTACCAAGAATTTTTGCATGAATGTTCCCCGTGGACCTTGATTGTATGAATTTTATTATAGGCCGAAGATTCCGATGTTCTTTTCACTATTGTTTCACTATCAATTGATGTATGTCGGCGATGATTTTTGTGATGGATAAAGGCTTCGGTATGCCTCTTTCCTTTTAGAGGTTGATATCAGTATTCCATGTAGTAAGTTGACCATTTTTCTTTTTCTTGAGCTTTTTTCTCCGATTATTTGGTCAATTTGTACCACTACCAATAATAATACTGTAAATAGATATGATTGATACTGTCTGTACATACAGTAACATCATCCATGAACCGTGTCAAAATGATTGGATATAACTTGGGAAAGATTACGAGATACTACCATGGAACAGAACATGCGGTAATCCATCTCCTAAGGCTACGTTCGCATCAGGATGTCATGATAAGGCATCATCTGTATGTTACCCTACCTACACTTTACCCCTCCCTTCACACGACCAGATCCAGATACAGACATTGCAGAATCTGCCAACAACAGCTTTTAATAATGGCTACAGACAAACCATCGGCCAAAGCTTTTCATTTGGCTCGTATTATCAATCAAGATGATCATGATTTGATTATTGATGAATGAGTAACAAAAACACAAAAGATGATGGAATCACGATTCACGATTCACTAGGTTCATGAACTTTCTCAGATTCATGTCCGAAGTTATTTGATGCAAAGGAGGGTCATATATCCAATAGGAATTCCTCCAACCACTCAATTCCCAGTAAGATATCCAATAGCTGAAATTTAATCCATGTGATTGCTTTAACATTATGCCAGATCTGGATAATTATAAGATTAGATTGCAGAAATAAGCGAATCAAATTCTCCGAAACAAATGATATGTTAGTGGAAGTGCATTTGATTCGCCAAAATGACGGAAATCTCACACATCCAGCCTTATCAATTACGAAAAATGGCTAAATTTCGCCAAATGCTTAATTTTGATCATCGAAAGGGGACCCAACTGAGGGATTTCTCTGCTTTCTTTTGATATCCAGTCAAATGAACATCATATCAAAAGTTCGAAACGATGCCATGAACGATGAGATATTCTCACCGACTTCTTCATCATTCCATCGATTCAAATCAGCATCAGCATCAGCATCAGCATCAGCATCAGCATAACTCAGCATCTGTACACAGACAGGATAATATATACGGAAGGAGTAAGATGATCCTGTATGTATGGCTGAAACTTTTATGCTGTCCAACCACCACCACACAGTATACTCCGCCATCTTCTTCACGAAAACAGTTCCTGGCGCATCGTAAGCTTACAATTGCTACACTTGTCCTTGTCGCTGATGAACCTCCCACCTTGAGATCTCGGACATCGTACGACTAACCACTCAAAGCCCCAAGACTCGGTATTCGTCAAGCCTGCGTATAACAGCTCGTGGCCTCTCCCTCTAGGCTGAAGCATCATGTACCCCAGATGCACGGGAGGGAATACATGAAGATATTAGTTAGTATTACGGAACGGCGCGAAGGAGGCGAAACATCTCAAAGTTTATTTTTCTTTTTGCCTTTGTGGATGCGGTTTATGTTTAAACTTTGACTTCCTTCTTGGAACCTTTCTAGCTTTTTCTATTCGAAATCTTCGAAACGTGTACCAATGATTCTATCGTCATTTTGTCTGTGCCTCATGAACTAATATAAGCACGCAGGAATTGACAGCATTCGATGTCACCATTCTTTTTTTTTATCAATATACCATTTGAATGTTTTTCTTCATATATTCATGTTCTACAAGATTAATTATTGACAAATATTGTTATGATAACGTGTCTTTAACAATATTCCTCCTTCATTGTGTTTTCATTCTCGTTTCATTCATTTCATTTCATTTTCATTTTTCATCCTCATCACACACAACCATATTATCTAGTCATCTCCTGAATGAACTCGCCACCCGCACTCTCGTTTCAGTTTGATCTGATGTATAGTATTATGACGTCGAAATTCGAAAGGCATGTTAATCAGATGGTAAATCGTTTCATGTTGGGTACGGTTTTAAATGTCCGAGCCTGTGGTGTTCCCGCTTTAGGGTTTCCGCTTGAACTTTAAATATACTTCCTCAAAATTCTTGCTTTGCTTTTCAAGGATGTTTGGGATTGCGAGGATTTTATCTATCTATCTTCTGCTTCATTTCTATTTCAATCTGTTCAATCCCTTGATCAAATTGCCTGACTGTCGATCGATCAACGGGTTTCCTTCCTCTTCCTGATCGCACATAAACTAAACCTCACTTCCTTTTCTCAAATGCTTATTTTCTCTCTTGCTTTGCTTTCAAACCAGATAATCTTACAAAATGGAGAAAAGGACAAATATTCATTCTCCGCTCTAATAATACTTCCTACGGGAGGGAATATCTAGTTCACCTCACTTCAACTTCACTTCTCGAGTATCACTATAATCTTATCTAATCGCCGATTAATCTAATTATCATTTTCTATCACTCCGTAGGACAATAAATGTAGGGATCTCTTCTTTACCCTACCCCTAGAATACCTACATCGTATCGTGCAAGCGAGTGAGTGATGGTCTACGAAAACTATAATGTGGTAGTTAAAGTAAAGTCTTTTTTAGCTTGTTGTTTGAAGGGAAGTGTGGTGAAGGGCTAGATTTAGGATTTATGACTTGAGAGTTAGGAATTATCATGGCATTTTCTGGCTTCACTGCTGAAGCAGTGAAGTAGTAGGTGAGTTTATATTTGTTTGGTTATGTAGTTGCTGTGGTTGTTTTTATTGAGTTCTAGATTGTTGTTTAGCTTGTTGTCTATCTTTCTGTTCATCTTGTTATCTGTCTTTCTGTCTATGTTTCTGTTCATCTTTCTTTCTATCTTTCTGTCTATCTTCCTTTCTTTCTTCATTTCATTTCATTTCACTAATTCAATTTCCATAGTATAATTATCTAATTATTCTATTCTACTCTGAAGGAAAAAAAATATAATTTCAATCGTCCACGTTGATTCTTTGTGTTGCTTAAACGAATTTAAAATACCTTTTTATCTTTATACTTGGAAGTTGTAATTGTAATTATAATTGTAATTTTAAAATAATCCTAAGAGTTCTCTTCTGTTTATAAAAAGACTTCTTGAGGTTCCTTCCCTGAATCATTATTCATATCAGTGCGAGAATTAATCTCGATAACATCAGTGGTGCAGAGACAAAAAAAAAACACTATTAGACTCAATAAAGAAAATACAATGATGATTATAAACCTATATAATCAAAAATTATATTTTTAATAATAAAATAACCCTCTTCACCTCTACAATCTGTAACCTTCAAATGATTAATACAAAGATAAATTCTTGAAAAGATTTTTGATTTTAATATTCTTGAATATTATATTAAACAATTCAATTTGATTTGTTAATATTGAAAAATAAAAATATACTCTAGAATTTACTTTTTCTATTGGATCTTTTGTTATTCCTGTTACGAGGTTTGCCGTCTAGATCACGTGGAAGTGCTCTAGGCTCTCGAGGTGGTTTATAACTAGGCGTCAAGCAGGGACTTTGCACCTCCGTCATATGGTGCATGAGAGGTAATGCCCCGACCACGTCACAGTGGGCCTTCCGCAAGTGCCACAGAGCGATGGCAAAACACGACATAGAAGCTAAATGGTCACCTGGACACATGGGGATCGAAGGCAACGAAGAGGCAGACCGCCTGGCGAATGATGGAGCAGTGGGCATGATGGATCGAGGCCTAGCTAACACCCCCTACGGTAAGTGGGGTGCGCTCATTCTACAGAGAACTCTGTACTCAGGCGGAGGACTGCTGGTGGGGGGAAGCTAGGACTACGCTATCTAGCACCTACTCAGCATGGCATCCTTCATACAGCACAAGAGAGCCCAGGGAATTGTCACTGCCAAGGGGCGTGCTGCATCGACTGTTAGCAATGCGAACGGGGCACGGCGACTTCGCAGACTACCACCGCCGGTTCAAGCACGGGGACAACCAGCTGAGATGCACCTGTGGGCAAGAGAAAGAACCCTTCCACTTTTTCAAATGCCCCATCAACAATGAGACACGTGGTCAGTGGCCAACTGCACCACGAAGCGCCATCACCACCACCTGGCAGACGATCATGTATATCCACAAGCTTCTACGTGCTCCAGACACGTTCGCAGAGCTCTTGCGGGTCTCAAAGTTCTATACCCAAGTATGCCCGCTGTACTGACCCGGTGCTACCCCTCAAAATCCCTCTCTTCCCCTCGCTCAAAAGCAGAGCACAACACGCCACAATCCACTTGACTTCTCCAACTGGGCTATCCGACAACTTAGCTCTTCCCCTCTCTACATTTCACTAAAAACACACACTGGTGTGCAAACACTGACGCCTAGCTAACCAAATGGCGGCCCCCCTCACTCCCCACCCTCTAGCTACAGAATGGGAATGTATAAAGATAGGCCTTGCGAGCCCTTCCACACGCACTTATAAAATAACAGTCACACACACTCGCCACAACTGAGTGGACAGGGCGTTCACGCAAAGGGACGAACAGTCCCCTTCTCAGATGCTAAATTGTTAATTAAGGAGGTCAACAGCTGTCTGTAGTTAATCCCCTTAGCTTAGCACGTCTAAATACCCCTCGGGAGGTCAGAGTAGACGTTAATCACAATAATAATAATAATAATAATCAAGCAGGGACTTAAAGTAATGACAATAATATGATGCAATTCGTAACTAATAGTATGGTATACTAAATGATTAATCTTGAGCACGAAGCTCTACAAAGGGAATCCATCCTCCTTATATAGACCTTCATGCTTAGAGACGCGAAGGGCTCGAGAAGCCAAGCCTTCGAGCTCTTCGCTCCTTAGCATCACGTGTATGGTGGTCTCGTGACCTAATTGTTACCGGTCGTAACATGTGGAGACTTACAAATCTCGTATACACTTTCTGAAAAGAGAACATAAATACGCTCTTTGCACCATCCGCAAAATCCACAATAAACAACTCACGACATAGAATTTTTTTGAAGGAGAGATGCCAAGTTTAATGGTGGCGGTCCGTTTTTGTTTGAATGAAAGTGGAGATGGACTCATTCTAAAGAAGAGAGATGAACGTTGCCAACATGTATGGCCCAATTACATGGTTCTCGATTTTCTTGTCCAATTAGGTCTATCTATAGAGTGGTGAATAAACAGTTTAGTACCCTTTAATTTGGGTAGTGTAGTGACCCGAATTGGTATATATACTTCTCAGTTCATTCCTCTTCTTCGTCTTCTTTCCCATACTATTCATCCATCACCACGCATCATTCAAGATGTTGCCCTCTCACCCATCCCATCTCATTGCCGTCACTCTCTCACTTCTGCCAACCATCATACTGGCCACCAATTCCAATTCCACCCAAACATGCAAAATCACAACCGCAGATGCCTCCTGGCCTTCCTCCGCCGATTGGACAGCATTAAACACATCCATCTCCGGAGCCCTCATAAAAACTCTCCCGCCAGCCTCTTCTTGCTACACCGGAAACCCGTTTAACTCAACCCAAAACTGTTCTTCCGTCCAAACCAACTGGGTTCTCGCCTCATGGCAAGCTAATACACCAGAAGGAACCGATTATCCCATCTATGCCAATAATTCCTGTCTCCCTACTGATGCAATTGGGTATCAAGCTGGTAAGGGCTGCGAAGTAGGTGGTTCTCCGGTTTATGTTGTAAATGCCACTACCGAGGATCAAATCGCTACAGCGATGAAATGGGCTACGGAAAGAAATATTCGAATTGTGATCAAAGGAACCGGTCACGATATGAATGGAAGGTTTGATCCCCCATCCATTGATTTTCCCAACCCTACAAGGAAGAATATTAAAAGCAAGCAAAAAAGAAACAAAATAGCTAACCAAAAACCAAACTCGCAGATCAAGCGGTGCCAACTCCCTCTCAATCTGGACCCATAATTTCCTTAAACGAGAATTCAATTCTTCTTGGCCCATCCCCGGCTCCAATTCTACAGCCGATGTCCTCATCGCCGGGAGCGGAAATAATTTAGAACTTATTTACAACGCCGCTCATGAGGCAGGGAAGTCAATCGTGGGAGGCGATGCCAAAACTGTCGGCCTAGGCGGGTATCTCCAAGGAGGTGGCCACGGTCCCCTCTCAAGCCAATACGGACTCGGTGCCGATCAAATCCACCAAGCTACCGTTATTACACCCTCGGGCGAAATCTTGACAGCGAATGCGGAGCAGAATCCTGACCTCCTCTGGGCCATTCGAGGAGGCGGTCCCGGTACATATGGCGTCGTGACTGAATACGTTTTACAAGCACATCCTGCAGTCGCTAGTGTCTCCTCCGTAAATATCGTGGTAACTCCTCTCGGTTCCGAGAACGATACCGCCGCTGCAACAGCAACTTGGAATGCCCTCGCAATCCTCTTTCAAAACCTCCCTGATCTAATGGACACCGGTCTCGCAGGCGTCATGAGTGCCTCTACTGGCTCAACTCCTGGTGTATCCTTCTCACAAGCATTCTACGGATACAACATCAGTATCTCCGAAATGACCACTCGCATCTCTCCTTTAATCGAGAATTTGAAAGATGTATCTAATGGATCTCTTTCTATTAATTACACCATCACAGATGTATACCCTAGTTACATCGACTTTTTCAACGCTAATGATCCCGGCGAAGATCCAGCTGGTCAGAATTCTCTCCTTTCTAGTCGTTTATTGGGACGTGCGCAACTTTCTGATCTCCCCACGGAAACAGTAGTTGCGTATTTGCAACGCGCATTTGCAAGTCAGAGTGGGGGTGGAAATACAATGATAGTCGGGTTACAAGGAGGACCTGGTCCGGCTCATGTTCCGGAAAATATGCGTGGTTCGCTGAACCCGGTTTGGAGAAAGACATATTTACATGTTATTACATTCGGAGCAACACTTGATGATACTTTGACACCTAAGGAAACACTTGCAAATGGAGCAGAATGGTATGAGGGGAATAGAGAAGCCTTATGGAGAGAATGGGCTCCAGATATGGGTGCATATATTAATGAAGCGAATCCTTTTAGTACCGAGTGGAAACATGATTTCTTTGGCACAAGCTACGATCGATTGGCGGAAATCAAGAAGAAATATGATCCCACTGGGAGTTTGTATATATTGTCGGGTGTAGGAAGTGATGAGTGGGATTATGATCTTGATACAGGGAAATTGTGTCAAGTTTGATGTTACGCCGAGTAACATATCCCGCATCACATGACTAACCACGGGCATCAACATAGTCATGTGACCGACCTTGACGAGAGCTAGAACACGAAGGTCTATATAAGTCAGATGAATTTCTTTACTATAGAGCTTTATGATCAAAATCAAGTATTTAGTTATTTATTATTAATTACAAATTGCAATTGTTTATTATTGTTATTTAAGTCTTTGTTTGATATTTAATTGTATAACCTATTATTTGAAAGTCTAAAATACTAATGGGACAAGATTATAGGTTTTGAAAACTGTAGAATTATGAACTAAATGAAGAGCTATTTGACGATATTAGCTGCTTCGCAGATGTACCCTCCATTTCTCCCATAGAAATGAAGTGCGGTATGGCAACTTTCAATATTGCTCTAATGTCATGGATGGTGCAAGGAGGCATCGTAATGATCGTATTCATGGTTATACTATATTACACTCGGACTCTATTCCGTCAGGTACGGACAAACTCTACTGTCAAGACGTAGCCCAAGGAGTTGCAAAGGAGACTTGTGAGAATTCTTCACAAGTCACTCGGCTGCCCCAGCTGGGCTTGTCTTGGTAGGAGCTAAAGTATTTCATACAAGCATTGAATTAAGTTTTGGAATCCCAAATGTATTATTCCCAACCTGATTACACTATATACCTATCTCGGGCTATGGTCCGTCATGTTTTAATGTTGAACCAATGATTGAAAATATTGTCAGGATCATAACATTCCTTGATCTCTCGTAACCTTTGTACATTTTCCGGGGAATAAACATTTGCGTTCGTTTCATCACCGTGAGCAAAGTTAACATAACTATACGATTATCTTATTAGCGTATGATTTTAGTATACGGAACGGATCAACTTACGTTCGATTTTCAGGTAGCTGATCGACTGAGCGCCACAGGTCTCGGAGAGAGGATCCAAAATTCTCGGCGATGGGATCCAGACTCGCGTCGCTATACCACGGTATCACTGCAGCATTAAAACGAATATTGCGGTTGTTGAATGAAGCAGTAGATGCATCAATCGATTGAGCATACTTTAGCGAATATACTTCCAAAAGAATGGTAGTGGACGAAGTTCCAGGTTGCTTGAGGAATGTGATAAACTCGTTCCAGATTGACCGCCAAACAGAAGGTACCATTTCCATGAACCCAGCAGAATAGCTGGGCTTACGTCCACCGTCTTCACAAAAGTTGGCGGCACCTGCATTCCACTCGGTATAAATTGCTTCAGCAGTCTCATCTAGATAAGGCTCAATATCGTAGATTGATTGGAACGCAGCTTTGCCCTCGGCTTCGGAGCCATAGTAAAATGGTGTGATGAGAACAGTTGGGGTGTATGATGGGGCACCGGTAGTAAGAAAGTACATGAAGATATTCATTCCACCCGCGAGATCTAGATTTCCGATAGCTTGGACAAGAGCCTCGATTTTGTCTTCGGTGAAAAACAATGCTCCAGTCCAGGCGGTACTGTTAGCCTGAGGTACCGGATATGCTTTCATGACAGCAGAGGTCACAATGCCAAAATTCGGGCCGGCGCCACGAAGAGCCCACCAGAGGTCCTCGTCAGCTGGAGTTACGGTGACATGATCCCCATTGGCTAAAACAACATTCAAGGAAAGCATATTGTCGACACTGAAGCCATGGAGACCCATCAAATTGCCATAGCCTCCACCAAGGCCAGCCCCCAATGCGCCTACGCAATTGCAGTTGCCAGTCAACACTTGAGCATTGTTTTCATAGGCTGCATTGATCACATCTTCGATCAGAGCACCTCCTTGCAAAGTAACCTGAGTACTTTCCTTGTTGAACGTAACTTTGTTAAGACCACGCAAATTGATCAAAATTCCATTTGAGAAAAGGTCAAGTGTGCTACTCCAACCATGTCCTCCAGTCTGTGCAAGAAATGGAATGTTATTTTTGATGCAGTATCTCACCTGGAATTGTGAGCAGAGGTCAAACCGAGATTCATTATTAACAAGGGTGTGCTACATACCGTAACTGCAACATCGTGCTCGGTCGCAACGTTGATAATAGTACCTGGGGTAGGGGCATTAAATTCGCTCCACCGTGGTACAGCTGATAGATTATGCGAAAGACTCGCCGCTGAGGATAACAAAGGCGAAATAGATGTATCGTTCTCTCCGCGTCGTAAACGGCTTGCATTGACGTCGGACGGAAAAGTGAGGCCGAGAAGGCATAAAAGTCCGGTACAAACGAACGACCACATAATGACAAATTTAAAGATCTGCTAGAATAACCAATAGGCAGAGTGCGAATGAGAATACGGACCAGATGCAGATTCTTCGGCCACGTTTTATAAAGAAATACAGAAGCTTGTGAAAATTTGCTGTCAATAAAGCACATGTATAAGCGTCATCTCCATGTGGCAAGCTTTAATTTCCCGTGGCAATCCATGACTTGAGTTTTTCTAGAACGTGCTTCTTATCTATTAAATTAAATTTGTTCTTTTACAAAGTATTTAGAAGATAAATAAAGATTCTTCTAAAAAATTTATTTGTTTTATTTATTGAATATAAGTTATAATAACTCAAAACAGCTGAAGTTATCCTTAGTATAAAATTATAAAGAATTAAATAAAATATTTATTATTAATAACAGTAATAATAATAATATTTTATAATAAATTTTATAATATAAAAGTTGAAATTGAAAACATATATATGAAATAATTATAGAATTTTTTATAATTAAAAATAAAAGAAAGTTTTATTTATTTTAATAACTTATTTGTAATATTATAATCTTCAATTTATTAGCTTGATAAATAACTTTACCTCAAAAAAAATATCTAAATATTTTTATAATCTCGGTTATATTTTTAATTGCGGCTGGAATAATTTTGAAAATTAAATTTGTAAATTATAGTATATATTAAATAATATATATTTAATGGAATTATACAATTTTATTAAAAAACAATATAATCAATAAATAATATATTATAAACCAAATAAAAAGAGTTCTTCAAGTTATAATTTTATATAACGTAACTTATGGTGAACCGGGTCATATGGGGAACCGGGTCAGGTACCTTACACCAAAATTTTGGTGTAAAGGTACTTATATAACTTTTATATCTCTATGAATATTAGAGATATAGCTTAGATATTTTAAAGTATAATATAATCAATATAAATATTGATTATGATAAAGTATTATATAAATATACAAATATATAATAAAGATATTAATTATTTATTTATTTATTTTATTTATATTGATTAACGTCTACTTTGAACCTCCCTTGGGGTATTGAGACGTGCTAAGATAAGGAGCTTTTAAGCGGCGTGATCGTCGCAGCCAAATTTAACAGTTTAACTTCAATGCCAGGGGCTGTTCGCTCCTTTGCGTGTATGATCCTCCTCTTATAGTAAAAGGGCATGTCTGATCTGGGTTGTTGTTAGTAATAAAGATATTAAAGTTTCTTTAAATTTTTCATTTTTTGCCTAACAAAAATTACTATGGGAATTTTTAAAATCGTATTAATTCAAGAACAAAATTCTTTATGATTGTTTTATAGCTCTAATACTATATTTTTATTGGATATTGAACTAAATTAATTAAAGCTTTAAAGTTTATCTTTAATATTTGTAGAGTTATAAGAAATCGCTATAAGTACCTTTACATCAAAATTTTGGTGTAAAGGTACCTGACCCGGTTCCCCATATGACCCCGGTTCACCATAAGTTACGTTAATTATCTTATATAGAATTTATATAAGTATATTAGATTTCTCTAACAATATAATACATATTATAATTTAGATTTTTAGTTTTTGAATAATTTCTTTTTTTAAATATAAAATATTTTCATTAATAAAAATTATGAAAATTTTAATAGATATTTATATATTTTTTAAAATCAATCTATTTTCAATAGATATTCGGATATAATTTTTATTAAAAGAAGCCCAAGTAAATATTTAAAATTAATCTCTATTCAAATATCTAAGTGGATAGGTCGGCACAGTCCTCTCTCCTCTGTATAACCTTATTGCCTGTGATCTTGGTCTATCAATTGGTGGGTCCCTGTAGCGATCTACTGAAGTCGTATTACGTGATTATTTAAAATGGATCCAAAAGAGACGTTTTTTGAAGGGAAGTTTGAGGCCCCTGTCACATGGTTAAAAAACAAAATGCAACCCCCCCCCATGCCGGAATAACCTCCGACAAAGCTACCTACCTAAAGTAGAGAGGCATGGTACCATCGCCTCCCGTTCCAAAAACAATCTCGTTGAGTCTCATTCGTATCCAAGGTTGTGGTGGCGATAATAACAGTACTCGAGAATGTTATTAAGTAGAGATTGTCTATGCGATATTTACGAGGGCTTAAATCTGTTCTGTGTAATGATAAAAGATTTCGGACTATTTACAGCTTGGGCCAAGATGCAATCTATTGGTTACCATTTATTTGGGCCGGT
Organism: Sclerotinia minor; assembly: GCA_025389075.1. Taxonomy (NCBI): domain Eukaryota; kingdom Fungi; phylum Ascomycota; class Leotiomycetes; order Helotiales; family Sclerotiniaceae; genus Sclerotinia; species Sclerotinia minor. The sequence goes on along the minus strand of QRFH01000013.1, from coordinate 320,319 downwards.
GGGGAGTTAGGGCATGAGTAGAACTTGGGGGTTTCCATGATCTAGACCCGAATCAGCACAGCATACTAAAGTATTACTGTATCCTGCATGGGGGTTTTTTGCCACAATACTCATTCCGGTTGTTGCGAGTAGGTTTCCCCTTTCCGCATTTGTCAACCCCTCAATGAAACCCTCAAGGCCGCTTTTCCGGACGTCATACAACCCCAGCCTTGGGGGTGGATCCCCTGAACAAAACCTCGTACTAACCAAGTAGGTTATATGCATACTAGCCCTTGCTATGTTGAGCCTGCTTAGCTACACACCAAGACGGATGTTGCACCTCCTCCATTTCTGTTGTAACTTGTGACGCGTATCCCGATGAATACTGGTTAAAATGGAATTTTAAGAGGCACAGTACCGATTGCAACTTACCGAGACTCCAAGTGCGTTAAGGTATCACTCGGATGTTTGTGTAAGCGGCACAGTTAGGGGGCTAGGCCTCGTTCCTTGAATCCATTATCGCTATAAGTAGGAAAAGTTGCGACACGACTACTCATCTTTTCAGTATAAATAAATCCATCTAAGCTCACTAACTAACCAACCGAACCAACCCTCACTTACGCACCCTCAGGATGTCTTCTGAAAATCCTTCTACATACCTTATCACGGGTGCAAATCGCGGTATGTGCTGTGCATTTTCTATTCTCTTTGTATCCCTGCAAATCGATTAATTTCAACTAGGTATTGGTCTTGGCCTTGTTGCTAATTTTCTCGCTCGGAATAATACCATTGTTGTCGCTGCAGTCCGCGACCCCGCACTTTCCACTAAGGCCTTTTCCACTTTGCCTACTGGTACCGATAGTAAATTGATCGTTGTGAAGATTGATAGCAATGTTGCGAATGACGCTACGGATGCTGTGAAGGAGCTAAAGGATGTGTACGGAATTACGAGACTTGACGTGGTATGTTGATTTATTTTGTCTATTCAAAAAAAAAAAGCTTAAGAAGGAAACTCCACAAGTAGCGGAGTCATCTTGATTTATGGTTCTAGATATTATATTGGTGGGCACTTAAGTCTAGACGACGATATGAAAGAAAGAACATGATGTTTCTGAGATCCGGATTACGTTGCCCAATCAAGTAAGGCATGGGTCTGATAGATTTATGTTAATCACGCATTTCAACAGGTGGTTGCCAACGCCGGGATTGCGACGCACTTTGGCAGTGTGCTAGATGTCAAGCCCTCAGAGATTCAAGACCATGTTAATACAAATGTCTACGGTAAACATGCCAAAATTTCTATATCTCGTTCATTATTAATAAGTCTAGGTCCTCTTACACTATTCCAAGCTGTGTTTCCTCTCCTAGACGCATCTCCCCATCCAAAATTCGTTCTCCCTGGTAGTGTAAATGGAAGTAACGCAGGCTTGGAGAAATATCCATATCCGGATATGCTTGCTTATGGGTCAAGCAAGGCAATGGCTCATTTCTTGGTGAGGAAAATTCACATCGAGCATGGTGGGGAAAAGGGGAAGTTAATAGCTTGGTGTGCATATCCGGGGTAAGTTTTCTTTTGATTCATGTCGTAGAGGCAATGAAGATTCATTGGAAGGATTCGCAGCCATGCTAATTTAGGCGAAATCTAGATTTGTGAAGACGGATACCGGTAATGCAGGTGCAAGACATTTTGGAATGGCTGAGGCAATAGAATCTGTGGATAATGCGGCGGCTTTCCTTACCAAAACCGTAGGTGCTTCGCGTAAAGAAACCTGCTTAGGGCGGCCTGCTAACTAGTATACATATACAGATAGATGAGGCGACAATGGCGAACACCGGTGGGCTCTTTCCGAGTATCTATGGGGGGGAGATCGAATGGTGAGCGGGCATTACTGTAAGACGGGGAGACAGCTTTCCGTCCAACTTTTGTAATTGGTTGCCAAGGCTGTTTGCAGTTCCACTTCTGACAAGTTCATGGAAGTAGTGCGAGACAATGTGGTAGCGGACATGACTGAAGGATTCAAGAGACCCTGATGTATCAGACCACTTCATGTAAAAATTATCCAAGTGAATCTAATATTATCGCCACCGACACTGATAAAAATTGAAGAATAGTTCAAGCTAATAGCTTCAATTTAGATTAGTTTGTTTCAGCGGTAGGGAATGATGCCTAGAAGAGATCTGGCCTGCATGAAATACTACCGCTCCCGTCTTTTTTAGCGCGTGAAAGGCTTGTAACTAATACACAGACGACTGTATAGGAAATCGTACATCAGTTTCTCAATGATTTCAAATACACAGGACCAATTGTATCATCTCACCAATCAGAACAGAAAATTACTCCGCATTTTAGATCGAAATATTGAATACTTCATGCAGCCAAAAGCGATATTCGAAGCGGGGTTCTAGCTGAGGGGGTGTGGGGATTATGCCATGATGTAGGATTGGACTATTTTTCTTATAGTTTAATTTGAATTTACAACAAATGTAACACCACCCCCCCCCCCCCCCCCCCCAACCCCTTAAATCCCCTACAGAAACCTCCAATGGTTTTTCCAGCTCGTAAGCTGCTTTTCACACCTGCCAAAAATGTATCTCTCTGCGTATACGAAATGGTGGCTGTGGCACAATCGGTCTTCCAAGATGATAGATCAACGGCTTTTACGGGTAAATTGCATATCCATGAAACATCTATCTGCCTTGTTGCATTGACTACTTTCTTACAACGTGTTAGAAACCAGGTTTAAGGGCTTTAGATGGTATAGTAAACAACACCCAATTTTGATCGGACTAGTCTGTTATACGTCTTACGATTTGATCCCTGGAAAGAGGGTGCAGCAGCTTTTATTAGTACAGGCACTCAATGAATCCTGCTCGAGCGGCTTGAGAGAACCAGTTTGCCCAGAGTTTCGCAAAACTTTAGATGAAAAATTCTTTGAGAGATTCTTTTGAGGTTGATAGAACTATATGAAGAGGAGCATATTTACGTTTTGAAATATATCAATGAGGCTATAGAGCTGCTGAGCCTATGAAAGTTTTAATCTTTATTTATTATAAACTCCTCAAATTTCATTAATGTTTTTATAACAATTAATTAATGCTTTAATGTTTTTATTGAAAATGTGAATTAATCTTAATAAATAATGATTGATCTTTTAATTTTTATTAAAACCTTTAAATTATAAACCAATCTTTTAATACATTGATTTGAATTCTAAAAGATTGAATCTTCTTTGTGATCTTGAATTTTTTTTATATTTTTTTATATATATTTTTTTAGATTAAAAAAATTGTCAAAAACTTTTAGTTTTGATTGTATTTTAATCAGATTATTTATTAATATTTTTTGGATTTTTGTAAATTATGTTTTTATTTTTAAGTCAAGTGCCCTACTTTCGGACCGGCCCCCCTTTAGATCATCTTTTTACATCAAAAATAACAATTTTCACCTATTAATATTTCAACAATCAATAAATTAAATTGATTCAAATTTGAATCATAGATTTTTAGTATAATTATAATTCGATTCTAAAAATTTCAGATTTTTCATGATTTTATTGGTTGAAATTTGAATGATTGAAATTACGATTTTTTATTTGTATAGGATTTATATACAAATTTAAAAATCTTGAAAATCTTTAATAACTTTCGAACAAATATAACTAAAAATAAACCATAAATATTTTTAGAATTTTAATATCTAGATTAATCGAATAGATTAAATATTTTCAAAAAATAATTAATGATTATTGTTTTATTAATAATTGAAGATTTTTCTATATAAAATTTTATATAAAGAAATATTCAATTAATAATAAAACTATATTTATTAATTATTTTTTTATGAAATTCATACAAATAATTAATTAAGATTTAAATAATCGAAAATAATTTATAATATATTTTTAACTATTTTTGTTGAAAAGTTATTTCAAGTTTTAATAATTGTCAGATTTGTATATAAATCTTATATAAATGGAAAATCGTAATTTCAATTATTCAAATTTCAATCAATAAAATCGCGAAAAATCTGAAATTTTCAGAATTGAGTTCTAATTATATAATAAATCTATAATTCAAATTTTATTGATTCTATTCGTTAATTATAAAGTTATAAATAGCTGAAAATGACGATTTTTGATATAAAAGATAATTCAAAAGAAAACCGGTCCAAAAGTAAGACACTAGAATTATTCTTTTATTTTTATTTCATTTTCAGATATATATAATTTTTCAGAAAAACTTTTAATACTTAATATATATTTTATAAAATTTATATTTTCACTTCTTTATAATTATTTTTTAATTAAAAATACAATTAAAAGACTTTAGAATTCTTACAAAATCCTTTCTAGGTGAGATTTCCAGGGTATTATCAATGCGGAAGTTCTACAGCAAAAGTGTAGATCTTGTAGAAATGTGGATTTGATTGTGAAGAACTTTGCGGGTAGTTATTCGGAGGTTTCCTAGTATGCTCTGCCTCATGAGCGACGATGAAGATCGGAATCACAATATTACCGAGCAGACTGTCTATTTCTAGCACCGATGGTTGCATTATTGGATCTGCATGATGGATTTAGGAGTAAGTGGCAGTGAGAAATCTGACAGTGAGAAATGTGACATGATGGACCACTGCAAATGCAATACTTGGTATAATGTTCTTAAGGTATTTTAATGGGTATGTATCAGTGGCCAGATAGTTCTTTTTTTTATGACTTGATCACTGTGCGTCTGTCTTGCATTCTTGCATTCCTGCATTTTGATAGCTTGCTTAATTCCTGGAGAAATTTATGAGCATCATTACAATCACGCCTTGTCTTATTAATCAGCTATCAGTTCACATTGCCCGTCATGGTTTATATGGCAGATGACTATTCGAAGACTCAGATGATAGGTCTGGGACTCGGCTTTCTTGTACTACCGATCATAGCAGTAGCTTTAAGGCTCTGGGCAAAGTATATTGGACGTCGCAGTTTTCAAATTGATGATTATCTTATCTTGGTTGCACTGGTGAGTATTACTGGAGTTTAAAAAAAGTTTGATGTATATCTAACTGTATTGATTTGAAGGTATTTGCAATTGCCTGTTGTTCTCTTCAACTTGCCGGTGAGTATCTACTGCTTCGACATCCGAAATATATAGTTAAGCTAATGCAATTTATAGCTTCCTTTCGAGGAAATCTTGGACAACATGAAGCAGATGATGCTAATGGGCAACCGATTCTCGACGACCCGAAGTTTGTTGTCTATGAAAAGGTATGCACTGTTGCACAGTCTGGCGCCCGGAAGTTCAGCATGCTAACGAGGACGTTATTAAAAGTGTAAATTTGCGATTAATATGCTCACTACCATCGGTCTCGGGCTGATCAAATCCTCCATCCTGGTATTATATATGAATATTTTCAGGGGAAAAGTCTTCGTACTCACGGCTAGAGTTATGTTGGCAATCGTATTTTCATGGACGATATCCTTTTTCTTTGCGAATTTGCTCACATGCTATCCTATCACCCCGTTCGTAGAGCCGTTCTATGGCCGTACGTACAATCTATTTTACTTCGCATCAAATTCCCCATCCTAATCTCTCACATTTCATTTTCTAGGCAACTCCCACATTACGAATACGCGTGAAACTCTTCCCATCCATCTACTAAAAATGAAATATGGGCAACTGCTGATAAACCTGTGCTCATAGACAAGTGTATTAACTCAATAACTATGTGGTATGCTATGAGTATATCAGACATGATTGTTGACATTTTAATCCTCCTCCTCCCGATACCCATGGTCTTGCAATTACAGCTTCGTCTGAAGCAGAAGATGGGTGTGTTGGTGATGTTTTGTCTAGGAGCGACGTAGGTTCTGTGCTTTATAAATCTTTAATTCTTTCGTCATAGCAATGAAAACTAACCTTCCCGTTTAGCGTCTGCGCCTTTAGTGTTACGCGTATGTTAGCATACTTCCATGTAGACTCGATATTTCTGCTACATTACAACGATGAAACTTGTAAGTTATTACTTTTAGGACAATTTTCAATGTATAGCAAGATACTGGCTGTTTACTGATCACGTCTCTACCAGTCTATACATCACCCGTCTTCTTCTGGGCAAATATTGAGCTCTCGAGCGCCATTCTAAGCGCCTGCCTACCGACTTACCGTCCCATTTGGCTACACCTGACGAAAAAACCACAATCAAACTCCGGCTCTGTCGAGCTAAACTCATACAATCGAAACAAAAATTCAAAATATACTTATGGTTCAGCCAAAAATGGTGGACGCGGAGATATTTCTTTGGACACAGAATCGCAGGCGGACTTGAAGGATCCAGATGATTTGCAACATTACAATAGTCCTGGGGTGAATACAACGATTAATGCCGAGGGGCCGTCAGACAGCCATGTTGCACCTCTCAAAGGTATTGCGGTGGAGCGATCTGTGAATATGTCATAATTATGATTGTAAGACTTACAATTACTATATTGTAGTGCGGAAAGTGTACTTTTAGTTTTAGGGGTAGCGAAATTCAAATGTTGGAGATTCTTTTTTATGAATCGACACAAAGAATGCATAAGAGACATTTGGATACCATACAAACTTTAAAAAGATGAGGTAGGCCGTGTTTTCTTCGGTATGGTGTTCCCGCGAAAATGAGGCTATTCTTAGATGAAGTCCATACCCATTGGTCTGATCTCCTTCGCTAAACTTCGGTAATAACCTTACAAGGACCTAAAGTGAGAAGGAATACGACTAGGCCCAAAAGGGTATATGTAGGTTTGATCTGAATTAGCGATTATTTAAGCACAGATGACCCCAAAGTTTCCCATCAGGTCATTAGTGTCGACATCGGTCTAGTCCTTCGTTTACGTGAGAATACTATACCCAACGCATCAAGGACATTACATTGTATGGTACCCTCAGGCGTTTTCCAATATTATGCGGGTACAGGGATCTCAGGGAGTAACAATACCCCGCTGCTTACTGCCCACATACGTTAGAGTCTAAGCTTTTAAACGAGACACGTTAGTTTATATAGGTACCTCCGCATGTCCTTCTCTTCTACTCTAGCCAGTAGTTCTTCGTGTTTTGTCGTAAATCTGAATTATGGAAGTCCCTACAGAATCCGATTACATTATTGTCGGTGGTGGTCTTACAGGCTGTGCGCTTGCAAGCCGCCTCGCCGAGCGTCTAGGGCCGTCTTCCTCCATCCTTGTTCTCGAAGCTGGTGTAGATCCTACATCAAACCCAAACTCCACAAGTCTTGGAGGGGGTTTCGCCCTTCCAGGGTCTGAACTCGACTGGGCTTATAAGACAACGCCTATTCCTGATCTCGGCAACCGCGTTATTACGCTTGTTGCAGGGAAAACGCTGGGAGGTGGAAGCGTGCTAAATTATGGCGGGTGGGCTCGCGGTGACAAAAGGGATTACGATGCTTGGGCTCGCATTTTGGATGATGATCGCTGGAGTTACAAAGGTCTTTTGCCATATTTCCAGAGGAGCGAGTCAGTCCATGATGCAGCAGCACACCCAAATCAATACGGTTCTGATGGTCCCATGAAGGTTACTAGCATTAGTGCAAGTGATCCGAAAAGAAGATATCCGCTACGTGACCCTATTCTAAAATCTGTGAGTACCATTCAATCATCTATCATACATTTTAAGATATGAGTGTGGCTCGTTGTTCACACCATCTCCACTTCCGGAGTTGGGGACTTGTTGCATATTTGCTTGAAAATGAATCAATAATAGAAAGTTACTGACACCTAGATATTTTAGTGGGCCCAACTTGGGGTAGAGCATATTCCCACAAACACTGGCAAACTTGATGGCTTATCAGAATTCCTTGAAAATTTTGACAACGGTGTCCGCCAGCCGTCGCATTTGGCCTTCGACCTATCTGGTGTTCGTGTCATCACTGAAACTAATGTGCATCGCATATTATTTGAACAGACCCCGGACCAAAAGCCACAAGCTACAACTGTCGTGCTTGCGGATGGCCGTCAAATTAAAGCTCGCAAAGAGATCATTATCTCTGCCGGTGCTGTAGCCTCACCAAAGTTACTACAGCTTTCTGGAGTAGGACCAGCTTCAGTACTTACTCGTCATTCTATTCCAGTCATTTCTGACTTGCCAGCCGTTGGCCAAAACCTCTTTGAGCACTTTGCATTCTTCCAAATCTTTAAGCTGCGCAACCCGGAGCGTGGACTGTCTCTTGGACATCCCAGTCTTTCAGATCCAGCTTTTTTCAAGGGAATGCCTGTCGATTGGGTTGTCAATGAAGCTTTGCCCGCTGAAACGCTCAAAAAGGCTCTTGCTGACGATGGTGACCTGTCAGACGTGGGGAGACTTGGTGAAAGCGGTCGGACCCATGTGGAAACCATGATATTGTACAACCCACTTGCACCTGGCGTACCTGTTGATGGTAGTTTCGTTGGTACCTCGGTGATGATCACGCTGCCAACATCTCGAGGCTCACTTGAGGTGGCGTCTGCTTCGTCTGATATCCCTCCTGTAATTGCAGGGAATTACTTTTCTACGGCAACAGACCGCGCGATATTAGTCTATGGAGCTCGTCGACTACTGCAGTGTCTCACTGGCACTGAAATCGGTAAAGAGTTTGTAGAAACTGAGGTTGGTCCTGGCCCTGGATTAGAACCCTTGACAGTGGAAAGTACCGATAAGGAGATCGAAGACCGAATTCGTATCGTTGGAAATCCACATTTCCATATCGCTGGAACTTGTGCACTTGGAAAGGTGCTAGATACTAATTTACGTGTGAAGGGCGTCCAAGGACTAAGAGTCGTGGATGCAAGCATATTCCCTGCACCACTAGGAGGACACCCTCAAGCTTCATTGTACGCAATTGCGGATCTGGCAGCAGAGATGATCGCTGAGGGAAAGTAGTTTAGAGAGTGCAAATTCATATGTCAATTAGGTTCTGTATCTTCAAAACGTGAGAGAAGATAGAGTAATTTGTCACGTAAAGTTCCAAGTTCGTTTTTCTCGAAGAGTGAATAAAGAAAACACCCCCCCAATTCGCTGAAACGGGGATAACAGAAGTAAATAGTCTTACGTGGTATTGCTTGTGATTGTTGGGACATTGAGCATATGAACCACTAGCGCTGACGCCAGTGCCTCGGCACGAGGAATCACATACGGTATAGTTCGGCATCTTCATATTTCTGGTTCTTTAGGCAATCAATACGAATACTATAAGGATATATATTGAGGCTTCACTCCCCTATAGCAGAGAACACCGATAGTAATTTTGGCTATTTATCAGTCAATAGTATATTGGCATCTAAGGGGTTCTGGTTAAACTATCTTGAATATGTATTCCGAGGTTGACCAAAGTGCCTGCTTAAGGTTTCAATAATAACTAGAAAGGTTCGCGTCGATCCACCCGTAAGTAACGAACACAAATAAGGCATTGCATGATTTCTTCATAATCGGAAATCCCATTTCTTCCTCACTGTGGAATAGACTATGTCAAGAATACCCGCAACCCTCCGGATTTCTTCATTCTCAACCATCATCTTCCATATCAAAGACACCCGTGTCATAGTTTCTCCAGAACTAGGCAGACCAAGCATTCTTAACAACATCGTCAGCGTCACGCTTTGCGGACCAAGCGTTCTTGACTACATCGTCGGCATCTGCGTTACGCTTGGCAGACCAGGCATTTTTGACGACGTCATCAGCATCGGGGGTAGCTAAAATCAATTGTTAGATTAAAGACAAAAACTGGGAGGGCGTTTTCGCTTACCATTTGCAACAGGAACTGCGAAGCTCACGCTCACGCTCACGAAGATTAGCGAGGAGTAGAGATAAGTTGAGAGTCTCATGTTTGTAGCTGAGCTGTGCACGTGATGCGGCTATGGGATGCTAATAAGGGTGGATTAATGGAGTGATTGTGGGCGGATCATTCAATTCGAGTTGGATCACATAGTAGTATTATATCTCACTAAAACCACTCCTTCTTCTCCTTAGAAATCACAAGACGCTTGCTGCTTTAGTCTCATGATTTCATTTTGCATGCTAAATGATGCATAGTAACCTTAGTAGCAAGGTAGTTTGGCTAATAGTTCTACTTTTCCAGGCCCCACCTACCACCCTGCAAATGTTGGGGTACGAATCCACCTGTAAGGCGCGCATGTAACCTCTTATGTACTATACAAGCACAAGCTGTAGCAAACAGAAATACCCCCACGTATTGATACTGTAAGTCGGCATAAATACAACGTCGCGTACGTACGCAGTAGCATCTCTACGGCGTAGACGTACTTAGGTACCAATCGCAAGATATCTATTTCCTCCAGGGTGTCGGGTTAAGTGAGATCTGACATTTTTCTCACTCTGTGCATTCAGGCTTAATGTTTTTATCGGTGTGTTGCAATCTGCAAATTCCTGGTTGACGTTTATGTGGCATCGCCTTCTACTGCTCTCACTGTGAAATTTTCAGGGTTTCAGCGTTTCCCACTTTTTAAAGGTCTAAGGAACAAAACCTCGACTTCTTCTCTGTTGTTCTTTTGTTTGAGCGAGGGAATCCTTTACATCAAGGTGAACAATCGCTCTAAGAAAGTTGCCTCTCCAATTTATTCGCTCATCTCCAGAATGGTCTCCGAAGCAAAGCCTTTCCTTACACGTACTACTGATAGTAACGAAGACTTTGGTATAGAATTCAATGACTCCATAACATTCCGATCATCAACATCAAAACATGACTGGCAAAGATCATGCATCCAAATCCTGCCCACATTTTTCGTGGCACTTGCTCTGGGCTTTTTCCTCGGACACACTTCAGTAACTTCACTTGCCTCTAAACCTACGTATGGGGGTCTTTTGCGTTAGTACCCATGCACAACTCATACAAGTTTTAAAGCCTAATATTCTTCGTTACCACTAATCATTATTGTTACCGCAGCTCCGGATGGCAATGTCACACAGATCTGGGAGCATAACTTAACATTCAGTCAAGCACCAACAGCTGAGTCTGAAGCTGCGTGGGACTCATTTGTACCACCGGGCCGTGGTTTCATTCATCAGCCTGATATAGCACCTTTCATCTCAAACATCGCCGTATTTCACCAACTGCATTGTTTCGTATGTAACTCCCTCGTTCGCTCAACATGAACTGACTTCTACCAGCATACTATTCTAACTGCTTATTATGCTGCTCAAGAAGAATTGGATATTATCCGCACAGGCAGAGCCGATTCAGAGAAGCCAAATCTCTATGGGGCTATGGTCGACAGAGGCCATGTTCGACATTGTTTTGACTACGTAAGAAGAGGTATAATGTGTGCAGCTGATACAAACCTTGAAGTTGTTGATCCTGTGAATCACACAACCAACGGATGGGGACAAAAAAAGATATGTCGAGATTATGGAGCAGTAATGGAATATGCAACACGTTGGGCAAACAGTACGGATAAGGGGATTGTTACTGGTCTTAGAGGTCATGAAGGTCACTCGTAGAACCAGTTGAGATCTTGTCACTTCAACTAAGCCCATAAAAAGTATCTTGTTTCAATCAACACTTAGAAAATGTTCTAGTGGAATCAAATATAAATTACTCTGATCTAGACCATCTTTGTACTCGAACTAGAAGTTAACCACGCTGATTGATTGATTGATTGAATTAACGTCTACACTGAGTCTAAGACTATCTAAGACTATCTAAGACGGCTAGGAGCTTTGCGAGCTTCTAACTAATAAGAAATGAGGGAAAGCTAGCCTAATTCGGCCGTAGCTAATACAGGTTGGGGAGATTGAGAGCCTCAATCTTCTGATGTTTGAATGGGGGAAGTGAAAACTAATACTAGGGGACCAAGCCCGCCTTAACCACGCTGACCCATCCTGCGTAACACTAAAAGATATTCTACTCCGTGCGTATTTCATATCTAATGACTTCCCGCTATGTACAGGCACCATGTATCAAGGTAATAACATATGGTTCTACACACATCAGTATGTAGATTATAGCTTAGAGGTCCTTGTCAGAAAGCATGAAAACATCGTCAGAACCTAGCTGAATATTCTTTGAAACAGTATCTAACTTCACAAGGGTCGACAAAAAGCCATTTTAGACAACAATTCGAATGATATTCAGGTGAATAGTTTTAGATTAAGAGTATTTCTCTACAGCTTCAAGAAAGGCAAAAACTACTATGACATTATATGACATCATCCAGATCCCGAGGACCAAATATAAGCATGAATAGCTCAAAAGAATCGATTTGTGGCCTCTCTGTTGCCATCGTAAATATTAGGGATGGAAGACCTCAACTGTAGGATCTGATCTCAACACAGTCCGGCCATCTGGTGTACTGAGCCAGTCATATCGACCAGTTTGATTCTATAAAGCTTCGAATTAGAACACTATTACAGCTCGTGGCCCTTAATTTGGCATCAGTTTTATTGAAATAACTCACCAGAATGCTTGGGTCTGTCATATTGAGTGATCGGCTTCGGGCCCATTTATCAAATGCATCCCAATTGATACATTCATGATCTGACCAGGCCCTTGAGGTAGGGACAGCATCACGCCAGAACATTGTCGCCATGGTAGCATCACCACGGCACATAGCTGCTTCACGCCAATATTCCAGGCAGTGATCTTGTGATGTCAGCTTGAGTAACATGAGTCTATAAAAAGCAAAACTCACCACTGTGTACGTTTTCACGTTCAAGTTCATCACCCGTCAAACCGGGGTAATAATAATCCAGATGCAAATGTCTTCGTATGCGCTTGATACAATGCAATTCATGAAAGACTGACATCTCCCCGACGTAGCCGGAGCCATCCGCAAGAGCAAGCGTTGTAGTCCCAAGATTCGCATGAGCGCGTTCTTCGTTTGTGATTCTAGTGGTCATTGGCTCCAAAATTTTTGCATATGCTGCGTCCAGCTCAGGCCGTGGTGGTCCAGTGAAGGGATTGTCAACGAGGGGACGAAATAGACGACGGCGCTCATATGAGATCGCACCATCGTAAGCAGGAGCGGCTGTGATAAGGAGCTTGTTAGCTTGTTATCTGAAAGCATGGTTGCAGTGTTGGACCGCACAAAAACTCAGCTTTGGTCGAATGCAATCTGTATCAGAGACTTTATGTGATGAAAGATAATGCTCCCTGGCCCAAAGACCTAAAAAAATAATATTTGAAAAAATCAGAAGTGTATACGCGACAATATGGTGAAATGGTCGCTTCTTTGATTGGGCTGGGTAGTAAAATTCACTGTTGACCGACGAGCGAGGCAAGACCTCAACGTCTACAGCCTCTGCGGGCGATGTAGATTCTAATTTTGAGTATTTTGGAAGACTTGCCATGTTGAAGAATATTGACCCAACATCCTGTTCATCGGAATGTTATTGAGAGACACTACTTTCCATATCACTAGAGTGAGGCACGCGATTAATGCGGCGGCAAGTTTTTTTATCGGTTGATTTCAGGGGTAGTATTTGCTTGGCTACATATGCCCGCAGTTAGTTGCCCGCAGTTAGTTGCCCGCAGTTAGTCTCCCGATATGCAAGCATTACAATTATGCGGATGACTCGGCACACCATACTAAATGAGTATAGAATAAAAAAACTTAAGAGGCTCTCGAACGTTTTGTTTTCCAGCTGTGCCACTTCGATGCAGTTAAATAGCACAATAACTGTTGGTTTATAGCTTCTTTCCGGAAGGTGTCAATTGATTGGAGTGCAGGATTCTCATCGTGATTGGCAATGATCGGCTTTTGCCATACCACGTATCTCGAGGTCATCAAATACAAAATGATACCTTCTTTTTTTCCTCGAGCGAATGATCGCGGTTTGGGGCAACCCTTTTGACTATGCTTGACAGGGAAATAGGATCTTATGTGGAGGCAGGGTTGAATACCCGTGCCCTACCCGGGGTATTTGACCTCTAGGAGTGATTGTTACCGTAACCCCACAGAGATTCTGTAAAATAATTATCTGGAAATACTAATGAATGTCAAAGTGCTATTAAGTAGATATTATATATTTTTTATGATGCTATTTGAAGTCGGAGTTATTCTCGAATAATACTAATTAATTAGAAATATAAAATATTTATATATAACCCTAATAATCAATTGAAATTTTTGTGATATTTAACTTTGATTTAACATCTAATTTAAATAATATATATATTTGTAGCATGATAATACTTGGAGCATTTTATAGAATATACTTCAATTGGGTGGCTTTTCGACAGGATTTACCCCAGGTATATGTCCTACCCAGCCCTGCGTGGAAAACTGGGGCCAGGATGCTCTAGCCAGCAGGTATACCGTCACATTCTGCTTTAGTTCAACTCTCGACCTAGGACATACATTAGATTGAACCAGCAGGTATTCGTAGATGGGAAAATGAATTACTGAATCTGATTTCAATAGTGTAGACAGCAAGTTATTTCTAGTGCATCATCAATTGCAAGAAACCTCCCGCCCGTACTCTCTTAGGTTCTGTATTATTTCAGAATGCATCCTGAAGATGACACCGCCAATTTTTGGAAGTTGGCATCCACTGACCAGTCGGAAGATGATTACTGGCGCGCCTACGAGGCCACGAGGCCCAGGTACACAGAAGACAACTTTTTAAACATAGTCTATGACTACCACTCTTCCAAAGCATCAACATCTTTCATAACAGCCCACGACGTCGGCTGTGGATCTGGTATTGGCGCCTCCGAACTGGCAACCCGTTTTGCACATGTCGTTGCAAGCGACAATAATGCCTCATCCCTCAATGCTGCACATCGATTCCTGGTTCCTAACCCGGATTCCCAAGGGACTGCTAAATTTACATTTGCACTGTGTAAGGGGGAGGAATTGGCAGCCCATCATGCACCGCAGAGTGCGGACTTAGTAGCTGCAGCCGAATGTCTCCCGTTGATGGACGGATCCACTGCATTAACTGCGTTCTCTACCATCCTCAAACCAGGAGGTACACTCGCAATATGGTTTTATGCACGCCCGCACTTCTCTGAACCGGAGTATAGTTCAACCTGCCAGCCTATTTTTGATCGTATCTTGGACTGTATCTTTTTCAAGGTGATCAATGGGCATGGCCCTGAAAGAACTGAGGGCTGGAAAAGGGCAGCTGAGGGTTGTATCAGCTGGCTGGATTATTTGGACTTTTTTGAGAAGCCTGGCGAATGGGAGAAGGTAGTGAGACGAAAGTGGAATAATAAGAGTACGCAAAATACTTTCTTCACGCCGGCGGCATGTGATTTCGAACTGGAACCAATTTCGAAAATTACGGCTGAGGAGGAAGTAAATGAAGTTGAAGACCCATCGATGTGGGAACGGAGGTGGGATATGAGAGGTGTTAAGGACTTTATTGATTATAGCTTTCCTAATATAAAGGATTTGGTGGATGGGAATGATGAGGTCGAAGGTTTATTGAAGCAGTTACAATATGCGATGGGTGGTGAGCAGGAGATAAGGACTTTCAAGTGGCCAATTGTGCTTATTCTGGCAACAAAGTCTTGAACTAGATGGTAGTTTATAAATCCACTAGTTAGAGATATGTAGATAGAGAATCTGTGGCCTCAATATCCACTCACTCATCGAATTTGGTGTCACTAGACTAGATATACATAAGAACTAACATGCATCACACCATCCTCACCATCCATAAGTCTTTAATCATAGCACACTCCAATGTCACTCATCCCAATTTCATTATTTAATACCACATACAAACCCATCTCAGTCTTCCCCTGCGAGTTGTAATCAATCTCTCAATTATGAGAATAGGCGGAGATATTCTAGAATAACCTAGTCCAAGTCATCATCCTCTTGATTCCCGGCAAGAACAAACCGCGACCATCTATAAGTCGTGCCGAATATGGCTAATATAGATCGTGGATAAAATATGCTGAATGTAAGTATATCTATAGATATCCGCTGAAAGTTCTGCTATGTCTCCTTTTACATGCCTTTCATACCAAGTTGCGTCATAAGTCTGCGGGAAAAGAGGAGATAGGTTGAGGACGGGTATTTTACAGAACAGGTGTAAAAGATATCACGATTTATTTAACCTATTCAATAATTATTGAGAAAGAAATAATTCATACTAAACGACAATAAATGTATAAATATATAAATATAGAAACGACAACACACATAAATATAACTTTCATCAACCACAACTTATCATCACCATTCAGACAAAGTTCCTTCCAGGAACTTATCTATTGACATCCCATCCAGACTATTCACCCCGATCTTCGACCGCGGCAAGAAAATGGCAAATCTGCATGAGTGACCTCTCACCTTGTAGACTCCTATTAAATAATTTTGTGCCAATGCTCACCAATTCTCGACTCAACTAGACGTGATATTTATTTTTCGCTAATCACTGGACTTCACATTAGGGAATCACTTGATTCTTCAAGCGGGTTTATTCACTTTATATGGTTACAACGTGTACAATCACTTGAATTCTATGACGTAAAATCTCACAGCTGCGAAGATCAAATAGGATAATAGTGCTATTCAAGCATGGTATAGAGATCCAGAGGTTTGGAGGTTTAGAACAAACTCTGAAAATCAGAGGTGATTAATTTTTCGAGACTATTCAGAACTTTGAAATAATAAAGGTGTCAAAATTAAGTGAAGCATTCAGTGCACTTGGGACACTTGATCTGCTCGAGATAATGAAGCTATTTAGAATATTGAATGTATTTGTGCTATTGGAATCATTCAGGATTTTAAATCCATATGATGATACATTTAGCGGTCTTGAGATATTGAAGATATTGGAAAGACGGAATTCATTGGAGGATTGAGAACATTAGATTCTCTAAGACTATTAGAATATATATATATAGAGCATTTCAGAATATAATCAAAACCGACAAGGTCGCATTTCGGCCTAGACTATCACCAGTGAAAATCTTAGTATTATGATTAACATAAGTGATGTAAGATAACGACAACATAACAACATACTACTAAAAGTCACATATATACCCATGGAAGTAGATATGGATCCTGAGTGCATCATTAAATTCAATTGCTATAAGCATCCTTTTGCACCGGTCGACTTTTAAAAAGCTTGCCAATACCAAACCGGCGTTTCTGAGGCTCTGGTTGATACGGAGCCAAAGGATAAGCTACTGTGTGCATATAATATCCAGTATCATTATGCTCCGATGTAGCAAGTAATCTAGCTAATCTGTGTTCTGGAATTTCACCACTGGGAAAGGAAAAAGTCAGTAATCGGGCGATATTTAAATGCACGAGAGCGTTGCGAATTGTAAGGAGTGGCAGATGAGATGTATGTACTTACAGTTTTGTGCTATCTGATGCAAACGAGAAGCCTGACTTTCTATTTTCTGTTGCTGTTCTGGGTATGAACTCTGGCTCTCGCTTCCTTACCTCATCGACGTATTGTGTGGGCGCCGGCTTCTGTTCGCCCTTTGATTCCGTAACACTAGGTTTTCCAGCATGTGCTTTAGACTTCGCGACACCTTTCTTGCTCGATTTTGGTCGTATCCAACCGTCCTTCGTAGCTGGGCCGAGAGCAGTAGGCTTGGTTGGAACGGTTGGAGCTAGGTTCTGTTCTCGTTTTCGACGACCATTCTTGGTCTGATTAGAGGATATAAGAGATGAGGCAGGGACTGATAGTCGCTTAGAAAGCTCATTGAGTGTATTGATCGCTTCTACACGTGATTCGTTGGATAGCTTTATAAGAGCATCCCGATCCGAAGACTTGACTTTGCCCCGAGAAAATGATACTATTGCGGACGTGAAAGCAGTGTTTAATCGTGATAATATCGTTGAGAGTGATGAGCGCGCTCTCGCTGCCATAATATGAGAATTTGTACATTGCAACTTTAGGGTTATGGTTCATACCATCGCCTTGCGAGAACTTAGGACCAGCCTTCATAGAATCTTTTTTCCATGCTTCTCGAATGTCTGATCTAGATCTTTTGAATGAATTGATGAGAGGAGTTTCCTCGTCCTTATCGGTAGCAATTGCTTCATCACTTCTACGTCTTTTGCGACTAGCTTTAAGCAGTCTTATGCCGCTTGTAAAAGTACCGAGTAAGGTAGATACTAATTCATCGAGCTCACCCATTGTAAAGTAAGACACGGTTTGTGTTCGACAATGACAGCATCGGGAAGAAACACTTGATCTTCAAAAGTCTAGAAAGGACATCAAAAAAAGGACGTATGTACTAATCAAAGTAGCTAGCAATTGATTGGGAGACGGTTGCGTTCTTGCCGCCCTTAATTTATACCCCGCTTGTCAAAAATAACCAATAGGAGAGCCCAAATGGAAATTTGGTAAAGGCAATATATACATGGCCGTGCGCATGTGAAAATGCTCGGTAGTGTACGGACACAAATCATGAACGTTCAATCTGGAGGAAGTAGAAGTCTTTTCCATTTAACCAACACAAAAGCTGGGATGATGGATTCACTCACAAGCACCGCGTGATGTGTGATTCCACCGATGTTAAAGTAGTAAAAGTGATTTTGATAGAAGAGTTAAACATTATTGGAACGCCATTTGATACTTCGAGTTGTGTAAGTTGCAGTGCACCCAGTTCGAGGCCGAAGTAGATCTAGGCTCTGTCACGTGACAATACAAGGGAAAACAGTGTGTTATACATGATTGAAGCATTGTGTCACGTGGAGTGGGCTGTAAGAACAAGACCAGATGTCCTACGTTGTTGGGGATGCAATATCTCCGGAGAACGGAGCAATATCATCTTGAAAACGTGGGGGCTACCTTATGGTCCTTATCAGGGTGAACTTGTTTCATCTAGATATTGCAACCAACGGAGCCACCGATCCAAAGTAGTGTAACAGGAAAATATGTTATCACATAAGGTTACCTACTTTTGCATACCTTTGGAAGGTTACACTTTAATCGAGAGCTGCCGAGTATTTGGTAATTTTAAATCATTGATCGGTTTGGTATGCGAGGACGAGACGGAGTTGTCAACTTGTTATCTCTTGCGGGATTTATCGGTGCCACTCAGAATAACATTCGATATCGGAGAGATGGGGGACTGGCTACGAGCCGCAGACCCCACGTCTTCCCTGCTACGTTGCACAAATTTGTGATTCGATTTGCACTTTTTTAGTGTCGCTTCATATGCATGTGTACATTGCGGCCCTCGAGATCGGTCATAATGTGACTAAATATTCGGGATTTCGGAGTGCGTTCAAGTTTGATCATTCTGCTATTGACGCCGTACCGGTTGCAGCACGGCAGGTTTTTCCAGTTGAGGGGAATTAAGAGAATAATGTGTTGTAGTTCCCATGCAATCACATCCGATGGTATTGTCATGGTTGTATGGGTAAGGAAAGAAGACGACGCATACGGACTGTCAAAGTCTTGAATTACTTAAAGACTGGAAAAAAGAAACTGCATGGCCGTTTTGCTCTAGTACTATACACATAGTGACCAGAGGGATTTCATTTATATGGTTGTATGGTTCCAGCATTTAGCACAAACGTGGGGTGTTCTCCAGAATCCCAGAAGTGGCCAGCTCCCTGCATAAGTCTCATTGGTTCACCTCATGTTTTCTATCTTTGTTTCTTTCAGGAACAGAATGATTGAGATTTCGTATGAGGTTTCGATTCATCCCAATAAGTGCTTCCGTTTCACCCGTCTTGGTTGTACATGTCAAATGGCTGGTTATGCTTATCTTTGGACCCCTGTACATCCTTTTCTTTTGCAAGTTTTTGCTCATCATCTCTAACGCATATAAACCAGGGTGTTCTGCACGTCATGAGAGTATTTTTGACGAATGTCGGGGCTTTTTCGGTACCTCGAAAGATCGATTAGCTCATGAAACTCAACGCACTTCAATAAAATCTTGGGCCCTTTATGACTGGCACTCGACGGAGGAGCATTGATGGAACTCTAATCCATCATCCTCACAGCAAGGAATAACTTTTTGATGCAGTAAACTGTTTTTAGACCCTGATGTCGAGTTTCCATTTTCAGAGTTAGTCCTTATAGCTTCAGATGCTACGAGCATGTCCGAGCCTCGTTGCAGGAAAAGTGAAACGGATGATTCACATCTTCCCAAAGGTGGTTGCAGATTCATCTTGTTACATCCTGAATCAAAGCATCTGCGATGTGCATGTGTCAGATTTGCAACGAATCGATCCCTTCCAGGCAGTTCGTGTCATTGTGGACACCAGGCAGTATATCACAACTCCGACCCAGAATGTTCTGGTAAAGAAGTTGAGGCGTTAAAATTGAGAATTAGTACTCTTGAGGAAGAGCTGGATCGAGAGCGAAGCATAGGGAGGGGTGGTTTGTTTGATCGGCTCATACAATTAGAAGAGCTTGTGGAAAAAGGAAATTCAGAACGTGAAGTGGAGATACGAAGCATCCACCGTGGTATTGGTGGTCTTTGGCAGAATCTTGAGGTCCTAAACAAACGGACACCATATAACGATGATCGAATTGAGGGATTAGTGGATGATGTCCATAGAATTCGTGCTAGGATGATCGAAGTCGATGATGCGTCTATGCGCGTAGAGGATAGAGTCGATGCTCTTGAGAATATCTCGACACAGATTCTTAGAACTCGAAAATTGCCTCGGCAAAAAAGAGCGTCTTCGCCTCGTGCTAGCAATATGGAGATCACAATCGGAGGATCGTCAGATTATTGGCAAAGCGGTGTTGCAGGGGATATTACAATACCTGTGAATAGTAGTGCATCAGGTCAGGAATTCCCGGAAGGTAATCTTCCGGGTGATCGATGCGTAGCTCATTCATGGACTGTACATGTCTCACTAATGCCGACGTCATCCCAGTCTTTTCCTTTCGATAAAGACACGGTAGCTTACAAAAGATGTCTATCTCGAGGATTGCATCGAAAGATAGTTGTGCCCGACACAAATAGTGACTCCTTCAAGGAGGCGGTGAATCATGCATTTGCGCAAGTCTTGCGGGGAAGGCCCTGGCAACCACTCGCAGCCAAGCTTTGCGAGGTTCAAAATCTAAATGGCCTTCCTATGCTTCGTAATCTAGATAGACAGCTAGTGAGTGCTTGAGTTCTTTGCCTTCACAAAAAGCTGGGCCTCCCCCAAAAAATACTAATGCCAGTCGAACAGGTCTTCAGAGATTATGATATTGAGTTCTTGAAGGAACACTGCGCCGTCCTTGACGGATGTGGCAGGATAGAAGACATATACATCGCTATGCTCGAAGAAACAATAAACTGGATCGAGCTGCGGGAGCTTGAGCCTTTCATCGCAGGATTAGAATCTGCATGGTCCCACGATACATATCTAGACGGACCGCGTTCATATACACCCCTTCAAGAATTAGATGACGAGCTTAATGAAGTCATGGTATCCAAAAAGGTACCATCAGCTGATATGTTACCATCCTTGCCGGCTATTGAAAGTTCACCATCAAGTACGAAGTTAAAGAGAAATGCGTCGAGAATTTCCAGAACTCCAAGCTTTGGCTCGACTGAGGGAGAGAATTCTAGGACAAAATTGAGGCAAATTTACAATGGGGCGGGGGCTGATCTTGGCAGATATGCTGACATTTTTGATGTTGTGTAGAGTTTTGTCGGAACTGTGTGAGATCATTTGCCACCAAAAGTCAATTCAAGGTTGAATATTGAAAGATATTCTCTCAAGACCACAACTCTTTGAATGAGGATACTCAATTTGAACTTTTGAGTTAGACAATGCTGTCTCAACATCCTATGAGAATAGACTTCATCCTAAATGTGATTTTGGGATTCTGGAATATACAAACACTTAGCTAATGCCTAATGGAGCCGTATATTCCACATGGATAAAGACAATAGGTAGAACATCGATAGATTGTTTAGGGGTTTCAGTGATTCTTCGGTGGAGTAGACAAAGGAGGATCAAGGAGGCCAGTCCCTAATGCCCGTATATCATCAATAATGTAGACACAACTTCGGAGCTCATTTGTAGTGATATTTCAAGTGGTCATAATGGCCAAGGAACTCAAACGACAAGATGCTCCTAGCCACTCCGGTACTCAATTGGGATATATCCTATCTGGGATGTAATAAAACTGTATGCTTGGCTATCTCTTCCGTCCCGCACCTTCCATCCTGCACGAATCCGTCCTACGAGTATGTTCTGGCACACAGTACACTGCGAAGAAACATTAGCATTAAGTTTGGTTGAAAGATTAATGTTCGTTTAAATTCCTATCTCCTTTCGTCTCAGATGGGCAACAGGTTTCGTAAGGCAGGCTTGATAACGCTGGTGCATGATTATGCAAGGCTACCATTTCCTTTGGATCCTTCGGAAGTGTGTGGATCAATAAGGGATGATAAAGGACCATCAGAAGGCAGAACGACTGTATGATTTGGGTGCCTAAGATACAAAAGACAAAAGCGAAAGTCGCGCTCTCTGTGTATAATACGGAGCTCCGTATATGTCTTTGCACGAGGAGGACCGGTAACTGGGTAGGGTCGAAAAGGCGGAATACCCAAATATCAACATTGTGGCCTCAGGCACGAAACATAAGGCTAGAAAATTTTTGACGCACTAACATGACGTTCGGATCTGAGGGGCATCAGCCTAATGAACAACATCTTTCGTTCTACCACCACACACTCACCTCACAAACAATTCTTCATAGCATTAAAAGCATATACACTTATACACATACATGCATATAGAAGCAAGAAATTGAAAAATATCCGACGTTCTTTTGACAAGAATATACTGGCTTTTACCTTTGTTTCTTCTTCCATCTAAAGCCATTCATTTCGCAGATTCTCTTTTGTCCGATACGGTTCACTCGATAATAAAGATTATTGCCGCTACAGCGGTACACCAAGACTGCACACCCACAAATTACATTCAATACTAATTGTAATCATCAACGCATCTAAGACTACTACTCTGCTTTTTGCTCTTGTTTCGAACAAAATATCAAACGCTTTCTGCAGTTGTGCGTGCGGACTACCTTTGGACAACACCAAGATCGCGCCTTCTTCTTTTCGCTATTTCAATTGCGGCCTTGCGACTTGGTTCACTTGGACTGCTTGATATTCTCTCATACAATGTCAATGTACATAAATTCTTTCAAGCGCCGCAAAGTTCGCCAGAATACTTTGAGTGCTTTCCTCCCAGTGCAAGCTTCGAAGGGTGAAGGTAAAGAAGTTCAAACAATGACAAGTACGTATAAGAATCCATCCTGACTCATACATACTGCGCGCAATGTATTGATGAAAATAGGACAAAGTGGTTGGGTATCTAACAAAATCCCGGTGGAGATTTTCCACCTCATCATCATCCACCTCCCTCGGTCTACTATACAAAACATGCGACTGGTAAATCGAGAGTTCGAAGCGAAGGTATCCGAATACCTCTTCAAATATGTGGTGGTCCCTTTTCGGCCGGAGATCTATGGCATGAATTCCGAGCTTCCCAACCCTCAGAGTTCTGTTATGCTACAGGATAAAGGCATGCGTATCTTCCAAGGTATGTCATCAATAGTCGTGTTTGATGGAGCTACCATCACTAATATTTCTTAGGTTTTGGTCGCCACATTAAACACTTTGCCATGTGTATGTTCATCTCGCTCCATTCACTCTTTTATGTAATGCTAATATTTCACTTAGCTTTCGAAGTCGATATTGCAAAGTTGACCAATCCACCTCTAAAGCATGACCATGATACGATCACAACTTTCTGGGGCTCCTACAAATGGCCATTCCAAAACTATAATAGATATGCACAGTTGGAGGGCCTTGAACAGAAAGCTGACGAGACTCGAACCATGACGAAAGCCTTTCAATTCATCGTAGCAGCCGAAGAACTTGGTCTTTCCATTGACGGGGGATTGGGATGGTTAGCTGGACCAGACATTAATCAAAAAGTGGTTCAGCGTGGTGAGAAAGCTGCGGTTTTTGGATCATCGAGGTTCGAGCCAGAACCTAAGGAAAAATCAAGCGTACAACTTGCCCAACGTTATCAGTCATGCCCCACAGAACTTCCTACCGAAACACGTTCAATCATTCAACGAATGCTGCGGGAAGCAGGGTATCGCACCAACCAATCGGATCAGGCTCCCGATAATTCTCAGTCTGAGCAAGGTCAGGCAGCTGCGGGTGCAATTCCCTACAGCGACTTTGAAGCAAACATTGCCCGTATGCTTGGCGATCATTTTAGAAATGGCATTGCAGCACTTGAAGACGATAATGAAGATAATGGAAGATTGAACGATGATGATGAAATTTCATCTGAGGCTGGGGAAGATGGAAGTCGAGGTGAAAACGTCCCACTTACCCTACCCAATATCAATGATGAGATGGCGACCACCGCCCACAACGATGTTAGGGACGATACCGGCGACAACAGCGACTCGACTCCTGAAATTAGGCAAAAGCCCAATCCTTACCCTCTCAAGCCAAACGAACTTACCAGCGCACAAAAGGAAATGCTACTTGAACTCGAATGGGCCCAGCGAGCATTCATGCAGACCTTTACTATTGCTGTCATCGATAGTCCGGTCACATTTTTCGGCGTTAAGAAGCTCACCATTGCACGCTTGCCCAACACCCACTTGCCGAACCTCGTCCGCGACGATTTCTGGAACAGCTTACCAAACTTGAATGTGCTATCGCTAGGTATAATTCCTGATTGGCGTGAACTTATAAAACTCCCTACCAGTTGGGTTCAGGATAACAGGCTCCCCCCATCCAGGGCCGTCACTGGTGTCTTTCAACTGCTTTTCAAGCAAATATCCCATCGTCAGAACATTGAGTCCCTACACTTTGAGTGGATATGTGGTGGAGAGTATGCTCCTGGACTCTTCTGCCGAAACCAGCATGTACTCGCTGCTCCTGTAGTATCCGAGTCCATTGACATGGTTAGCAGAGTTGGAGAAAAGGAGGTCGTGTCTCTCCCTTTTATCAAGTATCTGTCATTGAAGAATTGTTGGTTCAGTCCTCACATTTTTACTCGATTCATCAAAGAGCTCAAGCAATGCAACCTTCAAAGTTTGACGCTTGATTCGGTTTCACTGACTGCATTTATTCGCGTGGGGCTGCACCCGATGCCTCATGCAAATAATGCCATGCACCAGCAAAATGTTTTGGCACAAGCTATGGCAGCAAATATGGGTATTAATAACCACCTTGTTGCTCCTCCTGCTTGGGCTCAACCCCAAGCACTTGGTCTTGCCGGCGCCCCAGCGCCCCCGATGCCAGTAATTACTACCAGTCCGAATACTCAACCTGCATGGCTTGATCAACCACGCAATGGCTCCTGGGCCCATGTCATCGATATCATGAGTCCCGGGAAAAGACTGGCGGATTTCCGTTATGCTCGGGGATTTATTAAGGAGCCTGAACCTAAGACTCAAAGTGGTCTCAAAGAGCTCGTTTTCAGGTCTTGTGGATATGTCCGACTTCCTCTCGACTTTAATCAATCTGTGGTCAATGACGGTTTCGACCACCGAGAATCTGCACCTGCTGAAGTCACAAAGAGAATAAATGAATACGAAAGTATGATGATGAAGTCTAGTGATAGCCTGCTCGGTTCGATCGCAAATACGATGAGTGATCTCGAAGTGAAAACACTTAAGTACGCCTGGCGCATGACTCTTGGTTGGAACGCATTCGATCCTCAGCAGTTGGCCGAAGCAAACGATGATGGAATCACACGTGTAGGCTTCGGAAGATTCAATGGTACCATTAAAGCTCCACCTCCTAAAATTGCCAAGTCAGATCTATGATGTCATGTCTGACATTAGTAAAAATTGTAAATATCTTGTTGTATACTAATTATCGCCTCAAATTTTTGCGGAATCTCTTTTTTTTTTGGGTGCGTATGGGATAAAGGTCTTCACGAATGTTTCCCAAGGGAAGCTTTTGGGGCGCATCTTTTCTTCCATACACACATTTCTCTCATTTAATATTTCATTATTTGTTTTGGGCAGCATAACGGATGGGTTCATCACATTGTTTCATACTTGCATTTTAGGTTGCATACTAGGTTAAACGACTGGTCTCACGACTCTCTCTACGACGAATGATTAGGATTTTGCTTTGGACTGAAACACTTCATGAGGAATTTGATACCACGGGCATCACACAATATGGTGGATGAATGGGATAAACGGAGTTATGGCCGTGGAGAGCTCTTTTAAGACTTCAGATGCTGAACATACTAGCTTCAACATGGTTGTGCTCTGCTGCACAAGAGGATTTGTGGGAGGTATGAACAGATATTACATCAAGGATCATTTATTCTTCCAAGATAGTGGGAAGACGTACAAAGCCTCTGCAAAGGAGGTGCGGTTAGCTAAACACGAAGGACTGGCCAGAGATTCCTCGTTCCTAAACCGGGAGAGCGTCAAGGTTGGAGAAGTCATTGGAAGGAGATCTCTTTCAGTATTTAAGGAGTGACGAGGGATCAACGAAGATCTTGATCAATTTGCGACTAATAATAAGTGTATTCAATGGTTGCTTTGGCGTGATCTAGGAGATCCGTCCCTGTAAGGAATACTTTCAATCCAACGGCAAACGTGGAGGCGCTGGAATTTTCGAACTTTGAGGTTCAACAAAATCAGATCAACTGGATGATGCCTTGGCCACAGTTGAATCATCCAGTAGTGCATTCTCCAGAGGTTTATGGAGGAGCGATCAGAGTTGGATTCATTTCAACCAGCAAAGGGTGGAATAAAAAATTGTATGCGATTCATACATCGAGGGACAACATTGTTGGTGGTTATTCTCGATGTGCCACTTCTGCAGACAGTCAATTTTGCTCTCGCTGGCGGGATTCCGTATCGGCAGAGAATTGATGGATCATAGCCCCGCATTCAACTCTTTCTTCCATGACACGGTTGGGCCTTAAGGATTTTCCACGGGTTCTATTCTTGCCCTGCTTTTCGTTATTTGTAGACATAGTACAGTTTAATACATAATATAAATTTCATACAGTTTTGGTAGTGTGCGCATGCTCAAATGTGAAATTAGTAACAACACGAACTCGAGCACCCCAAATTACTCGCCTCGCCACAATAATCCATCTAATCCCGAGGTTGACTGCTTGTAATGCGTGTGTATGTTTGCATCTCTATCTTCTGCGCTGTCCTTCCGAGTCACCCTTACAGGTGTATTCTCGCCTCCCCTCCCTCTTCTCTTCTCTTCCCTTCTCTTCCTTTTCTCCTTTCCTTTCAAAATGCAGAAATTGGGTTTGTGGGTAATTACAGCGGGATTTTAATTTTTGGGTTCATAGACTCGACGGGATGGGTGGATAAATTTGTTAGATTGTGATGTTTGTTTTATTTTTTGGATTGTAATACGAGTAAATAGTAATAATAAATATGGGTATGCAGTGTGTTTTTTATTGTATTGGGGTGATGAGGGATGAGGGATGAGGGATGAGTTGATAGGGTGGAAAGATTGAAAAATGAGAGAAGGGTGTTGGGATTGGGAGGAAATGGGAGAAGAGGATATATTAGGTGGATAGTTGGATAATTGGATAGTGGAGGTGGGTGGTTATGGAGATCAATGTGCGAGGGATTTGAAAGAGGATGGATTGGGGGAGGGGGGATGAGAGATAGGGATTTGGAGAAGAGAAGGGAAGGGGGATGAGTTAGACAAGAGATAGAAGACTAAATAATCCGGACGAATAAGGTAGAAGACATAACAGACTCGAAACAAAAAGATGAACTATTTGAAAGGCGAAATTATAAATGAAAATAAAAAGCTGCAAGATGAGAAACTTAAACCGTGGATTTTGTAGTACGTATAGAGGATGAGTCGAAATCAAGATGTCTAGAAAATAGATGTTGGAATGTAGATTTTCTTTATTACTGTAGAACACTGACAGGAACAGAGCGTCTGTCTTACGCGTATTTGAGGAGCTGCGGAGCTGGTATGCTGCGCTGTGTGCATATGATCTGGGCTGGGTTTCGTTTCGCTGAGGTAGAAGAGCTGGAATGCATATGCTAGAGCGTAGACGCCGTTGATTCTAGCCAACTACTATATCTGGCAATCAGAAAACATCTGCTGCTTTTCCTGCTGTTTTAGAATGATCTAGATTCGTGCGGGGTGAAAGAGAGGTTGCTGAGACCTAAGAAGTGTCGCCTAACCCTGATCTAGAACTCGAAGTTCTATGTTGTCTAGAACCTCTCTCAAACCAAGGCCTGACTCAGTCGTTGTTTCCCTGGGGAGCACTTATATCACATAGACTCATTGTATGGGTCCAGGAGATTTGTGAGGAGCAATTAAAATTTTCTGCAAGTATTTCATTTAATGGTTCATTTATAGTGCAGCAATATTTCACCAGTACAAGTCATCCATTTTTTCGTAATAACCTTGTATGATGACCTTAATACAATGCCCCATCGCGCAAACCCCAGCCAACCATAAAAAGAGAATATCTATGCAGCAGTGATAGCTTGACGGATACGAGCACCACGTTGTCTTGAAGACAAGTGTGCGGTCTCACGTCCAACAACGGCCTCAGACTTCTGAACAACTTCCTCTCCTTCGGTCAAGATCAATTCGATGTGGCAAGGATTTGACATGTATGGGTTAATCTATGTTCTATTAGTATCATATGTGCCGTAGGCTTCGAGTGTAACTTACACGACCGTGAGCACGGTAAGTTCGGCGACGTTGCTTTGGTGCTTGGTTGACTTGAATGTGCTTAACGATCAAGTTTCCGGTGTCGAGACCCTTGGTATCGGCATTTGCCTCGGCGTTCTTCAAGAGACCGAGGAGGAACTCAGCCGACTTTACAGGCCAACGGGCGCGGGTAACACCAAATTGCTTTCCTTGAGCAGCACGTCCAGTTCCTCCAGCATATCTTCTCATTGGTACAGCCTCCTTGTGTTCTTGAACGTTCTCAAGGAACTTGACGGCGCGCTGGAGCTTCCATCCCTACGTTATATTAGTATTTGTCGAATTGTAAAGGCTTCAGGATTGGACTCGCGGAAATGGCTTGGGCTGCTTCTCTCGTGTTCTTGAAAGACACACGAAGGTAAGAGCCGCGAGATCTGGCACTCTTGGCCGATTCTGGTCGGAAGTCAGTGCTTGTTCAGGGAAGAAGATTCCGGGAGGCAACGAAGAGAGATCGTCTGCATTTTCGTACCTATTTCAGTAGCGGCGTATCTAACCTGTGAATAGATATCTTGGTCAGCAAAGTGTTCAACCAAAAGATGTTGCTCTAAAATCTGGTTGCCCAGTCGAGGCGAGTCTCGCATCACCAACGCAATCTGCCAAGTCTCCAGCGCTGAGAGACTGAGAATTTGGACTCCATGCTCGTTTTCTTCGTAAAAAGTCCTTCAGCTACCAGCACCATCTACCAGAGTCTCCGTTTCAGATGGACCGAAGATCTTTGGCTCAACGGCGTCGAATTTCCCTGCAGTCGGCCCCTCCATCATCCAAGGCTTCAATCCACCAATTTCCAACATTTGATTGTCGCAATTGATTCCAGACAATCGCACGCCCTCCAAGAATGACAATAAGAAAGACATTAAACGTACCATCTTGACGTTTGGTTGCTGCGGTCGTTAGTACGGAAAATTTCGGTATAATCTTGAAAGTAATTTTTGGGTTGCTTCAATTTTGGCTCGCTTGTTGTTCCTTGCCCTAACACATGACTTGACTAAGCCAAATATAGTAAGTACGCTAAATTCAACTTTTGCACTTTGCTGAATTGAAGCGAATTGTACGAACTTTTTTGACCTCTTGAACTTTCTGCCTCTCGAAACGCCTCTCGACAACATCGACAATTCCAGATACCGTCGCCCATCATGTCTTTGGTTACGTACGTCAAAATTTCACGATTTCCTTTGAAATTCAGGCCCAAAAATGCTCTAGAATTATTTTGTGACCTTTAGTGAGGTTGCGCTCCAGAATTGATCATTTTTGGCGCCCCAACCTCGAACTTGCCTCGAACATTCAACTGACAACATATATACAGCGGGGAGAAGTCCAACTTTCAATACATTCTGCGTCTCCTCAACACTAACGTTGAGGGAAAGCAGAAGGTTATGTTTGCGCTCACTAAAATTAAGGTAAACTCATTTATCTCAAAGCTCTTCCTTTGATACTAATCATACCCTAGGGTGTCGGACGTCGTTACTCCAACTTGGTCTGCAAGAAGGCCGATGTCGATCTCAACAAGCGGTATGGATTAAAACAAATACGGGAATAGAAGGACAAAGGACTAATTAATCGTAGCGCTGGTGAACTTACCTCCGAAGAGCTCGAGAGAATCGTTACCATCATCCAAAACCCAACTCAATACAAGATCCCATCCTGGTTCCTCAACAGACAACGCGATATCGTCGATGGCAAAGACTCCCAAGTTCTTGCCAACGGTGTCGACTCCAAGCTCCGTGATGATTTGGAACGTCTAAAGAAGATCCGTGCCCATCGTGGTCTCCGTCACTACTGGGGTCTCCGTGTCCGTGGACAACACTCCAAGACCACTGGACGCAGAGGTAGAACTGTTGGTGTTTCCAAGAAGAAGGGAAATTAAATATTTGTGCTCTGGGATTTACGGTTGGGTGGAGTGTGGCTTTTGCGATGGACTGGTACTTTACATCTGGTTCAACAGCTTATACAGCATGACGCTGTTACTGGGTACGCCCAGGAAAATCAGTACATGAAAAAGAAACAATAAATCAGCAATGGCCTCACTATAATTTTGTGCTTTCAGTATGATATGCCAAGATCGAATTAATGACACGTCGAGAAATATGAGAGCTGCTTTAACCAGCATTTTAAGGTGAAAAATGTCCAAAAGCCACAAGTAAAATTGATACTTCCCTATGTGCATTTTCACCAGTAGGCCTGAAGTGGCCGACAGCACACTCAGTGAAACCCCTCCGCGTATTATACCTTCTTTTTCGCTAATTAAGGGGGAGAAGCCAATTTCTCTACCAAAGACGTATCGATTTCCAAAGTAGGGGGAAGACGGACCAAGAGATGAACAAATCGAAAGTCCGACTTCTTCCACGTCTTCGCGTCATCTCATTCATGTTAGGCTCATGAGCAAACCTCGTTGGAGGATTCTGATATATATGAGATGAGTCCCAGGAGGAAGAAAATATTTATAAGGTCTTCACTTTGAAGAGATTGTTCTAGTTTGGAGGTCCACACAGAGCTCGGCCTTGAGCTTGTAGAATTTACTATTATACTTTTGACTTTGAGGATCGATATCTTACACGCGAAACCAATATCAAAATGCTATGGTTTATATCTCCTGGTACCATATACAACATCTTGGTGATTCTTAAAATGACAAATGAGCCAACCCACAGGACATAACCGTATCGTAAAATTTGAACTACTTTTGCCATCCCCAACGCCATTCTATACCCGCTAAATGATCCCGAAGCCAAGGTCAATAGAGAAGATAGACTCTAATCCTCATGAGTAACAGCCATGTCCAGCACCTCCACTCTTCCTTGACCCTTCGTCTCGGTCCCAATAAAATCTCCCAACCCCTTAAACGCACCGGGTTCCACAAACCCCACAACCTCCCACTCCGACCCCATCACATCCTGACTCTCAACCTGTTCCACATACCCCAGGACCCTATCCTTAATCGACTCCTTCTTATCCCCCTCCTCCTCATCCCCAGCTTTCGGCCCCGCACTCTTAACCACCTGTTTCAAAATCTTCGTCGGCAACGTAACCCTCAATCTCATCCTTGCTCTCGCAACGGGAATCGGCTGATGAGCAATCAAAGCCTTCATCGCCTCCAACGCCTGACTCTTAGCACTCTTCGTAGCCACCACCCCCGTCCAAGCATGTTCCCTCGCTCTAGGAATCGGTTTTGCCTCTCCCTCCTCCCCCGTCGTCGGAGTCGCATTCTCACTCCCCACATTCCTCTCCTTATCCTGCGCCTGCGAACCCTGCGAACTCAGCATCTCTAAAGCCTTCTCTATCATCCCCGTAGTATACACCCTCTTCGTCTTCGGATCTACGAGTTTACTCGCCACGATACTGACGACTTCATTATGCACCCGTTCTAGCTGCGCATGCCGTTCCTTCTCGCCAACTTGTAGCTCCCCTTTATTTAATATCTCGAGAATGATGTCTTGAATCGGGGTATCTTTTCCAAAGGCTTTGGCTAGATCGGCGGTGGGAGCGGTTTGTCCTCGCGATACGTTGAGGAATACATTGGGGATTTGGAGAACGTTGTCGATGTCTTTTTCGTTGCCGGATCGCCATTCTAGGACTTTGTTCTTGTAGCAGGCGATTTCGAAACGCTTTTTTGCTTTTTTGTAGCGCACGAGAGAGACGTTTGTTAGTTTTATTTGGTTGGAGGGTTGGTTGATGGGCATTTTGAGGGATGTGGAGAGAGATGGTATGTATTAGAGAGGATATGAAGAGTTGGATGTTATGGTTTGAATACCGGTACTGGTATTCTTCTTCTTCGGTACGTATGATTTTTGAGATTTTTCTTTTTGCGCGGGTTAATCCTCATATCACCCCGCTGAGTCACTCACACTCACTACTTTGCGGGCACACTCGCTATCAAATTCTCGGCCAGCCATGTTTTACGGTTCGCTTCACTTATCTACCTATCTTAGTGGAGAGAACAAGAACATCGCAACTTCAGAATGAATGCGTCTTGATTATGAGCCATAAGTACTAATAAACATTCTTCAATAAGAAGCAGAAGCACATTACTATCACAATCAAATCAAAATCTCCTTTACCATATTGCCCATATCTCACATCCCATCTCCAATATGGCAATATCTGAATCATTGATTATCGGTGAATCAAAAGTCTGAGACCTGAGTCAGGTGTTCATCGCGGGTACCTTGTCAGATTTAACTATGCAGTGGCGTCAGGGGAATTGGCACAGGCTGTGCTGTGATACGCCAGGTCTCTCTTGATAACTGTTTAGCAGGATAAGCTCCGGAAACGTCAACACTGTGTGCAGTAGAGCAATACCGTACATTCCTAGTCACTGGGGAGCTGCAAGTTGGATAATGTTGATGGTTCAATTCAAGTAACGATGATTTGATATTCTTCAATATGATAAATTCTGATATGATAGAAGAGATAGAAGAGATAGATTGATTATATTCAAACCAATCATGATCAATAATGTTTGATCCCATGATTATCAAACATTCTTCCAAAGGATGCTTGCTTCACTTCACCCACTGGCTTGATGTTGTGATTCTCATGGCTGGTCCGATAAGCTCCAACTCCCCAGGCCAGGGTGCCTTGCTACGTAATGAAGCACGAGCACATCCTCATCAGCATCTGCATCTGCAACTTAGGTAGCTCTTGCTTACCCTATCAACGCGCGCTCAGCAGTTACCGCCTTGAATCCCTATTCAAAGCTTCCATCCTCCTTCGTTCTCTTTCTTCTCTTCCTTCTTCTTCCCTCTTCATTCTTTCTTTTTATCATCATCCATTTCTTTTGGTAATCATCTTATCAATAGAATAGACTCACGACAACATTAGAAATACCATTCTTCATCAGACTTCATCATGAAGCTCCTCGCATCAACCGTCCTTATGGGCGCTGCTGCTGCATCTATTGCACCTGAACAACAAGTTCTAAAGAATCCATTTCAATCAGCCTCAAAGCCACTCTCGGAAGCATGGTCCAAATCAATGGAATCCTTGAATCATCTCACCGATTCCATGAAAGACATGACCTCGGAAGCCAAAGCTGTTTGGGATGAAGTCTCAACGCTTTTCCCAGAGGCAATGGAGAGAGCTACTTTCTTCCAACAACCAAAACCCCATACAAGAAAACCTGACACTGCTTGGGATTATGTTGTTAAGGGCGCAGATATCCAAAGTGTCTGGGTTGAGAACTCCAAGGGAGAGAAGGAACGTGAGATTGAAGGTCAGCTTGAGAAGTATAGCATGAGAGCTAAGAAGGTTGATCCTACAAAGCTTGGTGTTGATAAGGTCAAGCAATACAGTGGTTATTTGGATGATGATGAGAATGATAAACATTTGTTTTATTGTGAGTATTTCCGTGTCCCTGATGATACCTAGCACATTTCCTTTGTGCTGCGTCACCTCTTCTTCCTTCCGACCGGTCTACCTATTCCAAGCACATGTGCTAATAAACATCAGGGTTCTTTGAATCTAGAAATGACCCTAAGAACGATCCAGTTGTTCTCTGGTTGAACGGAGGACCAGGATGTTCTTCTTTGACCGGTCTCTTCCTCGAACTTGGTCCTGCCTCGATCGACAAGAATGGCAAATTACACAACAACCCATACTCATGGAACGCAAATGCTTCCGTTATCTTCCTTGATCAACCAGTCAATGTTGGATACTCTTACAGTGGTGGATCTGTCAGCAACACAATTGCTGCAGGCAAGGATGTTTATGCTCTTCTCACCTTGTTCTTCAAGCAATTCCCCGAGTATGCCAAACAAGATTTCCACATTGCTGGTGAATCTTATGCTGGTCATTACATTCCAGTTTTCACACACGAAATCTTATCTCACAAGAAGCGTAACATCAACCTCAAATCCGTTCTCATCGGTAACGGTTTGACTGATGGACTCACACAATACGAACACTACAGACCAATGGCTTGTGGTGAGGGTGGATACCCAGCCGTTCTCGATTCTAGTGAATGTAAAGCCATGGACAACGCTCTTCCTCGTTGCCAAAGCTTGATTCAAAGCTGTTATGATAGCGAAAGCGTTTGGTCTTGTGTTCCTGCAAGCATCTACTGCAACAATGCTATGATGGGACCTTATCAAAGAACTGGACAGGTATGTTACTTGAATTAAATTTATGATACAATATGCTAATTTCCTATAGAACGTTTACGATATCCGTGGAAAATGTGAAGATAGCAGCAACTTGTGCTACTCTGCTCTTGGCTGGATTAGCGATTACTTGAACCAAGCCTCCGTCCAAAATGAGCTCGGTGTTGAAATCAGCAGTTACGACAGCTGCAACTTTGATATCAACAGAAACTTCCTCTTCCAAGGTGATTGGATGCAACCTTTCCACCGATTGGTTCCATCTATCCTCGAGCAAATTCCAGTCTTGATCTATGCTGGTGATGCTGATTTCATTTGCAACTGGCTCGGAAACCAAGCATGGACTGAAGCTCTTGAATGGCCAGGACAAAAGGGATTCAATGCTGCCAAGACCAAGGATCTTCAATTGGAGAATGGCCACAAGACTGGTACCTTCAAGAGCAGTGGTAACTTTACTTTTGCACGTATCTTTGGTGCTGGACACATGGTACCAATGGATCAGCCAGAAGCTTCATTGGATTTCCTTAACAAATGGTTGAATGATTATACTCTATAGATCTATAGATATTAGATATCTTAGATTAGAATATGCATGGATGAGAATGAGTAATGAGGCAAATTGTATTTATTACGATGAGGATCGGATTGGGATGAATGGATGGGATAGGACTTTTCATTTGGATTGTATTACTGTAAACAGGGAGGGGATTAACATGGGTAGATTAATCTGATCAATATTTATATGAATAGATAATTGAAGTGATATGATATTGATTGATTCTTTCTTGATGAGATATTGAGATGGATTGTAAGATTATAAGATCTCAGTTTGGATATAATTATACAAGACTTGTACAAAACTTTATACGAGTAATTAATTATCCCAATGATTAAAAAGTAGATAGAAGATACCTCCCGCACTATGAAATGTAAGACTTTAATTAGGTACTGTACATTTGATTCCTTCCTCGCGAGTTGCTACACCGCATCATTGCATGGTTAAAAAACCCGGTGGTTGGGATGGGCGTCTTGGGATTGGGAACTCTGTATCTGTGGTTTGTGTCACGTGCTGGATGTGAGGTTTCGGAAATACACTACGTATATCCGTTTGGGTGGATGGATGGATACTATCTAGGTGGAGCGAGCAGTTGGAGCGGTGGAGCGGGATTGGATTAGGTATGGGTGGGTGATCGATCACTGATAACTATGGGTTTACATATCTACCTGCCTTTTTGAGATGGTTTTTTGTTGATTGATGGTTGATGGGGATTGATGAGGATTTTTGGTGGGTTTTGGTTGTGTGATTGTGAGATGTGGATTTGGGTGATGGGTGATGGTGATGAGGATGGGGATTTATGAGAGGAGGAGTGTACGATATGAATGTAGGATTAATGTACAGTATGTAGGAGAGTAGGAGTATGAGAGAACTTAGAAGACCCGCGGGTGGGAGGGATGGATGGGTTATGGGGATGGGAAGTCTAAAGGTGCGATATCTATGTTATCTTAGTACATATGAATAAAATGATGGAATACGGTAATGGTACAGTACAGACAATGATGAAATGATGAAATGGATGCAGGAACTCGCCGTCCCGTCGCTTACAACCTTGATTGTGCATACGATGTGCAAATCAATGCGCAGATATGCTGATATGCTGATATGCAGATAGCGGACAGCCACTGTGTACTGCGTAAAAAAAAGTTGAAGACCCGCCCTCATTACTTTTTTATACAGTACTAGGTAGGCAGGTACATATGCAGTAGCTCTTGAGTTTTAATACCTCTCTTTCCTCTTCTCTTCCTCTTCTCTGCTTTTCTTCTCCCTCTCTTCCTCTTCTTCCTCTTCTTCCCATCTCACAAATACATCACCATGTATTCCAAACTCCGCATCCCGCTCCTCCTCACCGTAGCAGCTACGGCACAATCTCAATTCGTCAAAACTCCTACAGATCTCACTACTACGACTGGATATTTGGATTTACAGGTTCGGTATAAGGAGGTTCCGAGCGGGATTTGTGAGTTGCAGGAGGGAGTGAAGAGTTTGAGTGGTTATGTGGATGTGGAGGAGGGACAACATATTTTTTGGTATGATTATGTTTTTTGTTGAGTTTGAGGAGGAGATGATGAATAGATTTGATTTTGTCAAGGTCATGCATTCTTGATTAGATTGCTTTTTTGGCTGTAATCATTTTATTCTTCCATATATTCTTTATATCATTTTCCCCTCTAGGCTTCGTACATATGTGCTAATTTCTCATTAGGTGGTTCTTCGAAACTCGTAATGGAAATGCATCGGAAGCTCCATTGACGGTATGGATAAATGGCGGACCTGGTTCATCGTCTATGATTGGATTGTTTGAGGAGAATGGACCGTGTTATATTGATGCTGATGGAAATGTGGTTAATAATCCTTATAGTTGGAATAATGTTAGCAATATGCTTTATATTGATCAACCAGCTCAGGTATGTAGGGTTTATTTTTTTAGGGATTTAGGGTTTAGGATTCATTGGATGACTTTGATGGATATTTATCACTTGCTCGTGGGCTCATGGGCTGGTAAACTCTTGAGCTCGAATTCATAACTGATATCTTCCAGGTCGGTTTCTCATACTCGATTCCTGTAAATGGATATGTTGATCCTAGTTCGGGTGCAATCGTTACATTACCAAATGCTACTTGTCCGGATTACGCACAGGATTGGGGATGTGGAACTTATAGTTATGCGAATGAAAGTCTGACGGTTAATTCTACGCATGCTGGAGCCCCAGGCTTTGTAGGTTTTGTCTATGGTCTATTGTTTCAAAGAGTTTTACTGATTTCTTTACAGTGGAAAACATTGCAAGGATTTATGGGTGCTTTCCCTGAATACTCTCGAAATGGATTTCACTTTGCCACGGAAAGTTATGGTGGTCATTATGGTCCTATCTATAATGAGTATATCGAAACTCAAAACGCCAAGAATATCTCAGGTGCTCTTCAAATCTCTCTCGAATCTGTTCTTATTGGAAATGGTTGGTATGATCCATTGATCCAATATCAAGCATACTACAACTTTACCGTTTCACCTGGTAACACCTACGACTATTCCCCCTTTAACGCAACCGTGGAAGCTCTATTGTACAATAACTTATACGGCGCTGGAAATTGTGTTGATCAGGTCAAGGATTGTGCTGCCAGAGGTATCAATGAGATTTGTGCCGCCGCAGATAATTTCTGCGCTAATCTCGTAGAAAGTATCTATGATATTTACTCGGGAAGAGATGAATATGATATGAGAGAATTGACACCAGATCCTTTCCCATATGGTTATTACGCTTCTTATCTCAATACACCCGAAGTACAAGCTGCTATTGGTGCCTTCCAGAATTTCTCTACTTCTTCAAATGCAGTTGGAACTGCCTTTAGCTCTACTGGTGATGATGAGTAAGTGAAGTCAGAGACTTAAACACTATGAAAGTTACTAATTTCTATTAGCCGCGAAGCTGGTACCATTGAGGCAGTCAGAGCCCTGCTCAACCAAGGAGTATACGTCGCTATGATGGCAGGAGATGCCGATTTCAAGTAAGTCCAACCAACCCAACATCACACCTACCTACCCTACTAACCAAAATCCCAGCTGCAACTGGCTAGGCGGCGAAGTCATATCACAAGAAGTAAACGCGACCAACTTCTCCAAAGCAGGCTACACCAACATCAGCACATCCGACTCAATCGTACACGGCCAAGTCAAACAATCCGGACTCTTCTCCTTCTCGCGCATCTACGAATCCGGCCACGAAGTCCCCTTCTATCAACCTCTTGCCGCGCTCGAAATCTTCCAGAGAGTGATTGGACGCGTAGATATCGAAACGGGTTTGATTAGTATCGATGCTAATAAAACTTATTTGTCCGTGGGTACGGAGAAGAGTACTTATAGGGAGGGTAATGGTACGATTCAGTTTGAGGTTTTACCGGCTGATAGTACGTATAATACTACGTTGAATGGACCGAATCCGGTGGAGGGTGGGAAGAGAGAGGGGAAGAGGGAGTTGAGGAGGATGGTTTTGGGGAGGGATGGTGGGGATAGGGTGAAGAGGAGGTTTAAGTTTGGAGGTGGAAGTAAGAGGTAGATGGAGGTGGAGGTGGAGTTGTTTGGTTGTGGGGGAATGGGGAGGGAAGGGTGGAGGGTGGAGGATGAAGGATGGACAAAATAATGTGACTATGATGTATATGGTGGGTGATATTGATGATTTGCAGTTAGCTTCACCTTGACTGGCAAAAAAAAGTTCTCACATGGAACATTGATTTAAAAGGGGGCGAGGATAATCGAAGACACACAGAGGTACAGAGGTACATATTTCAAAAGTAGATAATGAACGAATTTGCAGAAAAATGACAATAAAATTCTAACTCCTGACCATCTAACTAATACTCTCTCTCTAAAACAAAACCCGATCACCCCCCTTCTCCCTCCTCCCCATCCAATTCCCACCCCCAATCCCGCATACCTCACTCCATAAAAGCAGCAAAAGAAAAGCATGTCCCAACAACAAATTGCGAAAATAAAAATTCTAAAAATTTCCATTTCCTATAGCAACACAAGGAGAGTCCGCACTCAAAGGTCGTTGATAATGTTTTTCTCGTCTTGTACGCACAAAACTCCTGATTATGTATGACCTTCGTTTTGAAATGAAGGATAAGCAGGAGTTTGGGGTATCCAGCTCAAGACCGGCTTTTTGGGGGTGAAGCTGGTCGAGCGAGGTAGAAGACTTTTTGGGGTTTGTGGGAGGGAAGAGGGGGGGGATGAGGGAGGAGGAGAGGAGAGGGGGTTATTACTGTGTGTAGTTGTTTGATTGAGATGGATGTGTATGTGTATGTGCATGTATTCAAGGCCGACTTAGTAAATGATGAAAGATAGGCAGAGATCGAGTGATTGAATCCGAAATATTCTCTTTCCAAGAACTTACTGTAATGTACTGACTGTACTCATCATCTCTCAATCAAGTAATTAAGTGTGTGATGGATAATGAATGAGTATGTATGCCAGTGATTGGAGTGTACTAGATAAGTAACTATCAATGATGACAGAGTGAACTTATAGAAATTGTTGTTTTTGCTTCATTGTATATGGTGATGGGATGGATGTTGAATATGAATTGATTGAAAGAATTTTTTCTGGAATAGTTTTCTCGGAGAAATGAAAGGCCGGTATTCCGGGTTTCATGTGAAGGAGAGAAGAAACGGAGATAATACGGGATGTAATATGTACCTAGTAGGTACTAGTCTTATCACAATTAGGAATCCCATACCAAGAACTTTACAGAAGGAGAAGGCTGAGGTCAGTGAGGCAGGTGGGTGTCTATGGTAAGAAATAGTCTTGGCGTTTGATGGGTGTGTGATCCATGTGCCATATATCCGTATTGGCATTTTTGGACCTGGGATTTATTATTGGGTAAGTAAGATAGAGGGAGGAGGTGCAGTTTGATTGTGAGGTTTTGCGTTGATATTGGGATTGAGGGAGGGAAAGAAAGGAAAGGATGGGTTTGTGTGGATTTCTATGGATTACTTGGAGGTTTGCGAGGAGAAATAACCAGGTGTAAAATGTTAAATATAATAATGGTAAATACCTACTGTAGTAACGTAACTTATGGTGAACCGGGTCATATGGGGAACCGGGTCAGGTACCTTTACACCAAAATTTTGGTGTAAAGGTACTTATAGCAACTTTTTATATCTCTATGAATATTAGAGATATAGCTTAGATATTTTAAAGTATAATATAATCAATATAAATATTGATTATGATAAAGTATTATATAAATATACAAATATATAATAAAGATATTAAAGTTTCTTTAAATTTTTCATTTTTGCCTAGCAAAAATTACTATGGGAATTTTTAAAATCGTATTAATTCAAGAACAAAATTCTTTATGATTGTTTTATAACTCTAATACTATATTTTTATTGGATATTGAACTAAATTATTAAAGCTTTAAAGTTTATCTTTAATATTTGTAGAGTTATAAGAAATCGCTATAAGTACCTTTACACCAAAATTTTGGTGTAAAGGTACCTGACCCGGTTCCCCATATGACCCGGTTCACCATAAGTTACGTTATATAAATACGCATTTGGTGATTAGGAACAAGTCCTGTTTTCATCAATACAAGGATGAGTAAAGCCGATTTAGATTTTGATAAGAAAGCCAAGACTTGGCCAAAATTTGGTACAGTATGGGATGTTAAAGGTCCTACCTACCACTGCTTTGCTTTGACAAATGAATATAAATATACTAGGTAATTGATTCTGCATTTGGAAACTATGTTTATGTTTCCTTTCGCTTTCTTCCTTTTCTTCTTTCCTCTTTGGTGTGGTAGTTGAGTTATTCTTTCTTGATGTCATTGTCATGGTCATATTGCTGTCGCAAGTTTCAAAGGAAGAAAGGTGATGAATGCTACTTGAGCTTAGGGACGATTTTTATGTTGAATGAATTTCATTGAACTAATGAGAGTTGATT
The DNA here is from genome assembly GCA_025389075.1 of Sclerotinia minor. Classification (NCBI taxonomy): domain Eukaryota; kingdom Fungi; phylum Ascomycota; class Leotiomycetes; order Helotiales; family Sclerotiniaceae; genus Sclerotinia; species Sclerotinia minor. Next base: position 279,130 of record QRFH01000013.1, on the reverse strand, counting down.
GCATGCGATTTCATTCAATTGATTGATATTTGGAATTATTGGTTGGTTGTTGAATTCGAACTGAGCTTGAGTTTACATTGCTTTGTTCATATACGAGTCGAATTGAACGAAGGAGCAATATTCGCATGGAGTAGATGAGATATTAGGGTGAGAGAAGGGCTGGATTCTTGCGCAAAGATGTCTCGTCTTAGATTGACAATTCCTTCTGCGTCAAATCGATTTACTATGGTAATTGAGAAAGGTTTTCAGGTTTTACTTTCTTTTATCATTATTTCTGTTATCTATAGATATTGCTGGATAGGTAACTACCCCTCTTTCCCCTCCTCACAACTATATTCTCTAAACAGACAACTAACAATCAATTTTCAGATATCTCTGACCCATACAAATGTGGTGCTCTCCTCAATAAAGGTCAATGGCTTGATCCAGGTCCAAGATGGAGTTCGCGAAATCCTTTTCAAAATTGGCAACCGCCAGGATGTATGATGTATGAGTACAAGCAGAAGGATATACAAGAATGTTTCAAGGATCGCAGATTAGTTTTCATTGGGGATTCCACCACGCGGCAAATCTTCTGGGCAGTTGCAAAGAAGATGGATCAAGAAAGGGCAGAGGAAGGAATCAAGAAACATTTGGAGTTGGAGGAGAAACATAAAGATTTGGAGTTTACTTCGTCAGGTGTTACGGTTCAATTTATTTGGGATCCCTACTTGAATTCTACCGGTCTGGATCGAGAATTGAATAAATTCAATGCGAATCCAACCCAAGGTTCAGAAATGGATGAGAGTGCTGGTTTGATATTATTAGGTGCTCCAGGTTTATGGTATGCGAGACATGGACAGGAGAATTTCTTCAAGGATTTTAGGGATTCGATTGAACATGTTATTCCTTTTATGGATCATGATGGAGGAGAACATGCTGTAAAATCAACAGCACCACAACCATTTCTTTCCAGAAAGAAATCTCCGAATTTCTTACTCTTAGCTCCAGTTCAGGTACCATGGTATCAAGCCTTATCACCATCACGAGAAGAAACCATTACACCAGAAAAGATTGATCAAATGAACGATTATTTACAACAAGTTTCTGCACATTCAGAAGCCGATATTGTTTGGAGTTTTTCACTTATGACTTGGGCCGGTCGTGGAGAATATGAAGAAAGTGGATTACATGTGGTTGATAATGTAGCTCATCGAAAAGCAGATGTCCTACTCAACCTTCGTTGTAATGCGGATGCAGCCGAACGAGGTTATCCTTACGAACGAACATGTTGTAATAATTATCGAAAACCAAACGTTATTCAATGGCTTATCATTTTGGTTGGGATGATATTACTTCCTATCATCTTTTTAATACGTCGTAAGCATGTCTTACGAGTCGGAAAGTTTTTACCTCAATCAGAGGTCCTTGGTGCTTTGATGACTTTTGCTTTGGTAATTTGCTATTGCTATTATGCGGATCGAACTCAATTATTTGAGAAGGAGCAAAAGCAATTTCGTAGGAGAGAATTTCTTACTGCTTCTTCCGTCGTACTTATCATTGGTCTTCTTTCTATTAGAACGACAGTCCCTTCGAGTCCTTCCAAAGGAATTCATGAAATTGGAGCTCATGCTCTCGATTATGGATTTCTTTCGAGAGATCAAACTGATGAATGGAAAGGATGGATGCAATTTTTGATTCTCATTTATCATTATACTCATGGATCAAAAACTCTATGGTTATTTGAGATTATGCGAAATCTTGTTGCTGCCTATCTGTTCATGACGGGATATGGACATACTATGTATTTTCTGAAGAGAGAAGATTATTCTTTCAAAAGGGTCGCTAGTGTTTTGCTTCGACTCAATTTGTTAACTTGTGCCTTGTCTTATATGATGAGAACTGATTACATGGCTCATTATTTTGTTCCACTTGTCAGTTTCTGGTTCTTGGTAGTTTACTTTGCCTTGAAGATAAGACACGAGGGCAATTCCAGTACCGGATTCTTGTTGGGGAAAATCTTCATGTCGGCTATCCTTACAACGGCTTTTATAAAAGTCCCTGGAGTTCTGGAGGTTCTAGCTTTTATTCTCAAGTATTCGTGTGCGATTTCATGGAATATGAAAGAATGGAGATATCGTACTGGGATGGATATGTTCATCGTTTACATCGGCATGATAACAGCAATTCTTTACTTACGTCTCACACGCATCAAGTCCGCCTCCATAAGTTGTACATCTAAAATCGATATCCTTCTTCGACCAATAGCTCGTCATCCTACCTTCTTCAAGACAGCGTGCATAACAGCCTCACTCATTCTCCTCCCGGGTTTCCGTCTCTTAACCAAAAGATCTCCCGATAAGGAAGATTATCTCTGGTGGCATCCTTATATTTCCTTAGTTCCTATTCTGTCTTTCGTTGCGTTGAGGAATGGAAGTAGAATGATGAGGAATTACCATTCAGTGATTTTTGCGTGGTTGGGAAGATGCTCGCTGGAAACTTTTGTACTGCAGAGTCATATTTGGATGGCGGCGGATTTGAAAGGGTTATTGCGATTGGGGGTTTGGGGGAGGTGGACTGAGGCGGCATTACTTACGGTGGTTTTTGGTTGGGTGGCTTGGAGGGTGCAGGGAGCTACGGAGAGGATTGTGGGTTGGTTTTTTAATGGATGTTTTGGGATGGGAGGGGGAGGAGGGTGTGGAAATGGGAGTGTTGGGCTGGGTGTAGGAGCACAGGAAAAATATCTTTTGGGTGATGAGGTTGGTGCGGGTATGGGTAAACTGGGATTGGGACTATTGCCTATGGATAAAGATGAAGATGACGAGGGTACTCCAAGTAAACATTTTAAGTTGGGAGGTTGGAGTGGTGGTGGCGAGGGAAGTGGGAATGCGAATGGGAACGTGAACGGAAATGGAAACGAGAATGAGAATGGTACGCGTGCTAGATACTGGAGAAATAGAATTGTAAGGGGTCTGAGTACGGATTTGAGGTGGAGAGTTGGTGCGTTGTTGGTTGTATTTTGGGTGGGGAATTGGGTTTATAGATGATTATGAGGAAGGAGAGGAGGAAGCAAGAGGAGGAGGATCATGAGAATATGTATAATACTTCTGAGAGATGGGTAAGAGGAACGTCGCACAGAAGACGGTTGGGAAATGGTTAAAAATGGGTTAGAAATAATTGGAGGTTTACCCTCCTTAAAATTCTTGCCGCACATCCCCGCGTAGCGGTAATCTGTACTCTTTACACTCTATATGTACTGGGAAATTCAGGTTCGTTTAGCGAGGTGATCTGATTGGTTTATGCAATGAGTCGCGATCTGAGCGTTCTAATTGGTAATAATTCAAATAAGGTTTCTCTTGGCACTACTAGCCACATACGCCACACATACCTTAGGCATATTTGACTTAGCTTTTTTCGACCTTCGATTTATTCGACCTATTCGACCTATTCGACCTAGGCTTATTCGATCGATTCGACCTAGTGTTACGCCCAAGACTCCACAGAGCCTCCAATCAGGAATCACGTGATGGATCTTAGGACCTAATGGAGCGAAGAGTTTAATCGTCGCTCCAATCGATCCAATCGATCCAATACCCACGAAGGTCTATATAATCAAGATGGATTTCCTTTGTATAGAGCTTCGTGCTCAAGATCAATCATTTAGTATATTCTACTATTAGTTACGAATTGCATCATATTATTGTCATTGCTTTAAGTCCCTGCTTGACGCCTAGTTATAAACCACCTCGAGAGCCTAGAGCACTTCCACGTGATCTAGACGGCAAACCTCGTAACATAGTTAAAGGTAATTAGCGTTATACTTTCTAATACTAGTTTAGACATTCAAGAGGTAACCAACCTTTATGTATTGTAAACAAAAATACATATACTAGAAATGAAAAGGGGGAAGAATAGGAATAATATCTTTTTTTAGAGTTGATGCTGTTTTTTAATTTATTGTTTTATGGCTTATATGGCTACTTCATAGGAATAAGTTCATAATACACGGTCAAATTTAATTCCGGCCCCACTCCGCGGCGCCTTCTGAAGAATACCTTCACAAGCTAGTGTTAGGTAACTTATTCCAGTATGTCATAACTTTAATTCACTACAAAGTTATTTTGAGATCTAAACAAATATTTAATTCATCTTAAATCATTCAAAAGCTTTTCTTGCGCGCATCTTTAAAATATCTTCTTGGGAGCCTAAACTTTCTTTACACAAAAGTATTATCTGCGTCCACGGCTCTCCCACGACTCTCAATCTAGCTACATCCTCGCGACAAAGACGAATCTGCAATTAACAGCAAACACATAAATTACTTTGGAGTCAACAATCTAGATCGATCAATCCAAAGCTGAGAAGGATATACCTGAAATACTTGAGATAGGCTCGAGAACCAACATCTATAACAATCAATACCTAGAACGATACCACGTCTGCGAGATTATCTTATTTCAATATGGCGACCGACATGGATATTGATATGGATATCGATGTTGGAGTCATTGAGGATTTACCTATTCCAGATATGGTAGACATTGAATTAATTGTGAGCAATTCAATCTTTACCACACTGGAACATTCAAATCTTACATTCGAGTGTCCCCAGGACGCGTTTCACCTCTCATCTTCCCTAACACTGCTAACTCATCTTTGATGTAGCCAGATGAACCTACTCTAGCACAAAACGATACATCAGCTCCAAATGATAACTCCGGTCCAGATGCAGAAAAACCTACTCCAGAAAAAGTACATATACGTGGCTTGGACAATCTTACCACCGATGATGTGAAGAAGTTTGCACATCATTATTATGACGAGCATATTACACGAGTGGAATGGATTGATGATTCTTCATTAAATTTAGTGTATGGAAGCTATGAATTCGCTGAGGCAGCCCTTCGAAAATTCTCGGCACAGGAACTTCCAGAGGATGTCTCACAACTTCCTATTTTACAATCGTTCCCTGCCAACCCTTTCCCGGACAATCCTAAAATAAGCTTAAAGGTTCGCCTTGCGGTTGTTGGAGATCGTAAACAAAGAGGGGCTCGAGAAAGAAGTCGTTTCTACCTTTTCAACCCGGAGCATGATCCTGCAGAGCGTAGAAAACGTGAGGGTGGACGAAGATATCGGGACCGAGATGATGGTGGTTATAGAAGTCAGCGTTATGATGAAAGAGAACAACGCAATAGACAACGTGGAGATGAGGAAGCGGGTTTTGATGCAAGTCTTTACGATGATGATGAAGCAGCTTTGGCGACTAGAGCAGGGAGACGCCATGGTCGACCCGCATCTGGTTCATCTGGAAGTGACTTTAGGGAGCGATCTAACAATCGACGAGGTTCTGGTTTGCGAGAACTATTTCCAGATAGGGGTGGAAATGATGGGAGATTACGAGATCGAAGTGCATCACCCATGAGAAACGAGGACAGAGCGAGAGACCACAACAGACGACGTCGAGACATTGCAGGTGTAGAAAATAGGTCAAAAGCGCAGTCTATTAAGGCTCGTCTCCGCAGAGAAAGTTCTGCTACAAAGGAACTCTTTCCGAGCAAGGTAGGTACGAGTCATCGCAAATCCGGTGCTCTCGATGCTACCGACGAAACCGCAGATCTTTTTGCAAATAGAATGCCTGTCCCATTCCTTGATGGAAGTTCAGATGTTCGTCCCTCTAACAAACTATCTTTGGCGGAAAGAATAACATCAGAACAGCCTCAACAGTCACAAGGCTTTAGCATCCGTGGAACTGCAAAACCTGCTCCCACTGGATTCTCTATTAAAGGCTTGGCATCAGACAATTCAACCATGAAGGAATTATTTCCTTCTCGTTCAGGGGGTGGGAATGCTGGGAAAGAGCTATTTTCAGAGAGGATAGGTGGAAGGGGTGGAAGGAGGCAGAAAGCCGAGGATTTATTCCACTAGATTTCGGGATTTTATAAAGTCACATTGGCATATTTCTTTGCGGTCGATAGCGGGGCGTATTACCTTGGGATATGGATACTTTATGGAGTTATCTGGAATGGACATGGAAGTGGAAGTGGAAATGATACCATTATTTTCTGCACATAGTAAGCAGCAAAGTTTCATAAAAGCAAGTTGCGCTCACGGTCTGTTTATATTATTTTATCATCGCCTCTCAGATACCTCCTAGGAGCAAAATCGCTAGTCAAGATCATACCAAAACTTGTGCATTGGTGCCTCGTTTACAAAACTATGAATGGTTTACTGGTACTGAATACAAAGACTCATAGTAGTGAATCAAAATTTGTGTAGTATCAAAGATTGCTCCTTGTTTGAACTTTTCACAACACTAACTACAAATGGATTTGGTCAATGGCCAGGAGTTGAACATTCACTACCAAAGTTGCCAAATTCTATTGACCTTCAAGAACAATAGATGTTGAGTTTACAGAAGTTCAACAAGTTTTGGTACAGTGATCTAAGAAACAATATGATAAGGTTTCCGCCCGACTCGATGTTGTTCTTATAACTACGGCTATGGTTTGTCCCTTCTTCTTTCAGTTTTATAACTATAAAACTCTTTCTATTTACTATCACCACATCATCTGAACAAAACCATCTCGAAGACTGAATCATTTATGTCACCTGCATCACGGTGAATATCATATATCACAATGGACCAATGGCTCCGACCTGTCTTTACAAGGACAAGAACACCAGTTCAATCCACCCCAACTGATCGTTCCGAAGATCCTCATGAAGCTGAAGAAACCATGAAAACTATCCGCCCCGGTTCACGCGTATCCTCTTATATGGGATTCCGCTCTTCCAGTACAACAAATCTACATACGTCTGATACCTTTACATTCCAACATGTCAATACTCCCGAAAACGTATATCATAAACCGTCTGGAAGTCAGATGGCCGAAACATTAAAAGTCGTTATGATGACGAGGAATTTAATGGATCCTGTTCCCGTGGAATATAATACGTGTATCTTACATGTGTTGGAGGCGTATAATGATCTAGAAGAGGAGGTGAAGAGGAAGGATGCGGAAATTGAGGAGATTAAGGCGAGGCATACGAAGGATATTAGGGACTTTGATGTTATGGCTGAACAGTATGTTTATATTTGATAGAGTTTGTTGATATGTGTTGGGGGCGTGAAGTACTAATTTTTTTGTGATATTTGTAGGTGGAAGGCGAAGGAAAAGGATTATCAAAAGGAAATGAAGAACTTGGAGATTCTTCTCTCGAAGACGGAGGGCGGGATGGAAAATGTTACGATGGCGCGGTCGAAAAGTGTTATTCATGGAGCTAGGAGAGCGGCGGATTTTTTTGAAGGCGGGATGGAGAAAATAAAACAGAATTTCGCGCGTTATAGTTCGGGAAGAGGTGGGTTTTTATCTTCAATTCCTGAGGTCGGATTTTATAATGTCTAATTGACGTATAATCATAGGCTCTTTGAATACAACAACTGAGTGGGAAATAGATCCTACGCAACAAATTACCTCACCACCTGCTCTCGAAACTCCTAGAAGTCCTGGGCGTGTCTCTAGACAGGAAGATGATATTCAACAGGAAAGAACGGTAGGATTGCGACGTAAAGAACATTCTTCAATTCAAGACACGGAAAGTTTCTACTCAGCGGTAGACAGGCAACCTGGATCTCGCTTAACATCATTACAACTCGATGCGTTGGAGCGACAACATGCTACTGAAGAACTCGGTGTAGCATTCGACTCTTCATCTGAATCAGACGATACTAGTTCCCGCTCAGCTAATACAGAAGGTCAAAGTCTTACTCCAAATGGTACATCAAAACACCTAGATATTAAAGAGAAACCACTCCCAGATATTCCAACCAGTGGTAGAAAAACTGATCCTTCCTTTTCAAGTGAAACAGATCATGCACAAAAACCATGGGTTCATCCACAAGATGATGACCATGCGTCTTCATCTATCGATTCCAGGAAAGGATTTTCTTTTAAAGCAGGTGATGATTCACCATCCCTGTTACATGAAAGCTCAGAAGATACCCTGCGGGAAAGTAATACGGTGTCGGTACAAGCAAGTCGTCTTTCTTATGTTATGATTAATGAAGATGAATTTGTGGCGAAGCCGAGATTGGTAGATTCGAAGCCTGAGTCTGTATCGAAATCGGGAATTGAAGAGGTGAAAAGTAGTGGGGATTTGAATGTGGATTTGATGATAGGTGGTTCGCTTGGGAAAGAAAAGGAAATGGAGAGGGGAAATGATAAGGGGTTGAGACAGCAGTTGGGGGTGGGGATGGGGAGGGGGATGGGCTTTGAGAGAACTGATTCGAGTAGTAGTGTTGTTACGGCTGTGAAGGATAATTCGGGGAGGAGTGAGGGGGGTAGGTTAGGGAGGGGAAAGGGGGGTGTGAATGGAGGTGGGAATGGGAGTGGGAGTGGAGGTGGAGGTGCAGGAAGACAGAAAAATGGGCAGGCAACGGCGGTTATGGCTGTGAGTACTTTTCTTTTTAATATTGATGGTGATGGTAGGTAGATGATAGGATTTTGAGAGCGCGATTGAAAAGAGTGAAGGTACTCTTATGTATGGGATTTCGTTCATCATCCTATCCTTCATTTGAGGTTCTGGATGGATGGGGGGTTAGGTGAATGATTGATTGGGGTTTAAGAAATAGAGATCTTATGAATGCTAATGCTAAGGTTAAGGCTAACGATTAATAGGCAGTGAGAGCCATAGCGGCAAGTAATAAATCGGCAACGGCTAATGATAGGATCCAAGCTCATGGGAAGGAAATGGATAGGAGAGAGGTTGATAGGAGAGAGGTTGATAGGAGAGAGGTTGATAGGAGAGAGGTTGATAGGAGAGAGGGTTTACCCTTTAGTCCCGAGCGCAGTCCAACGGGGAGTCAAGCTGGTGGGGGGAGGAATAGGGATTGAAGAGTGAGGAGTGAAGACTGGATGGAAGAAGAGGATGGGGATGAAGTTGTAAGATCTTACATACGGGGTAGAAATGTGCTGTGGGCTGCGCTGTGAGCTGAGATGGAATGGTATAGTATAATTAAGAGAAAGATTGGGCGAGGGGTATAGCATGAATAGCACAAGATGAAGGAGTATAGAATCAATAGCGTACTATATAATATAGAAAGCGAAATATACATTACCAAGACGGCGGCCTATTCAAATTATTGATTGTTTATATACGCGCTGTTACGACGGGTAACATAAGTCCCGGATCACATGACCAACCACGTGACCGGCTCTAATCAATCTAGCTAGAGCCTCTAGAGCCACCACAGCTATACCGCATGAAGGTCTATATAATCAAGATGGATTTCCTTTGTATAGAGCTTCGTGCTCAAGATCAATCATTTAGTATACCATACTATTAGTTACGAATTGCATCATATTATTGTCATTACTTTAAGTCCCTGCTTGACGCCTAGTTATAAACCACCTCGAGAGCCTAGAGCACTTCCACGTGATCTAGACGGCAAACCTCGTAACAAGGTATCGGTGTTTTTATTTCAATAAAATATATATAATATTAATAATTAACTATTAAACTTAGAATTTAAGATTTGAAATAAAAAATGATAATATTCAATATTTAAATAGATAGTTAAATATATAAATAATCAAGTTAATAATATATATTATAAAATATTATCTGTGATCTTAGATCTATCAAGAAAATAATTAATATCTTTGTAATCCAAATTATTCATTGATAGATATTAAGATCTTAATAGGTTTATTTATATAGATATATAGTATATCACTAAGTAGATAGGTATATACAGAGTATAGCAAATACAAGCACTACCAATAAACAAATTTAAACCACAAATCTTCCTCAATTCCATCCGAGTCTACTCGTATCAATTATTTACTCCGTACCTCACCATCAATCATCACATGAATAAAAAATCCAGCAGGCCCAATTAGCCTCGGATATATTTCATCACAGTCGCAGACAAAGTCCTTCCTTAATTAATTCTTGATCTCGGATTACCAGGCTCAATTTGGATAAAACCCGATTCATCGTGCATTTTGTTGAGAGAAAAGTTTGGCAAATGATGGGTTTTGGACCCGCTTTTCTCTTGGGTGTTTTTCTTTTGGTTTTTGATTGATTGATTGATTTTTTCTTTTTTTTTTTTTTTTTTTTTTTTTTTTTGGCTGGCTTGGGTGATGGGGATGGCTTTTGGATGGAGGGGTGGGTAGGTGGGTGTTTTGCGGGGTGCGGAATTCCGGATGAATGGGTTGATTGGATGATATGGGGGGAGGGAAGTACTTTTTTTCGAGGAGGGAGAGATGAGAAGATGATTGATGGGAGAGGAGAGGAGAGGAAACGGAAAAGTGATGGTATGTAATATAATGAGGAAGAAAAAAAGAAATACTGAGATATTTATCTCTCTCATCTTTTGAGGAATCGGAATGGATGAAAGAATGAATCAAAATTTGCTGCTTGGCTGTTCTTTGGTGTTACTGTTGGCTGGTTGGTTGGATGGTTGGATGTATGTATGATGTAGTACTGTATATGTGTAGACCCTGCATTCATTCAGAACGCTCACTGCAAGATTCATGTATCATAAAACCGTTTTACCGCATGAACCAATCAACGAATCAGCCAGACCAAGATGCAGCGTTATCAAGGTTAAATGAAATAAAATGCGTAATTTAATAATATATATATACACTGTACGGGCGTGCACTCAATAAGGCTGAAAAGATCTAACGCTCACCCCACCCACCTTCATCCACCTTCATCCTTTAAAGCTTCCGGTTTGTGGTTCCTTCCTTGTACCCCATCCATCCGTATGGTCATTGGTGAGCTGATCATTCAAAAAATTGTTGGGATTTTCTTGGATGAGGCGAGGCTGTGAAATGAAGAATACACCAGAGAAATGGTATGAGGACAACGATAATGCTAATACTAACCTTCCCTTTTACCAGTATTTTCTCAAACTTCACTTGATATTAAACAATAATCAACAGTCCAAATTCAAAAATCAAGAAAAAGAACCGAGGTTCGGATATAGAAGAAGGGTTTTATTGTGTTTCTTTTCTTCTTCTGCTTCTGCTTGTTTCTTCATTTCGAGAACCTTTTTTCTCTATATTGCATGCCAAACGAAAGGTTAGGAATTTTTATACATTTCTTTCTTTTTCCTCTTGTTATCAACAACTCCTTCATACCTCAATAGAATAGATTCATTATCTTCTACAGTCTGCATAATTCAATCAGACTTTTCTTCCAGTTTTGGCAGATCTGGTTGAATCTTTGAATCTTTTATACCTATCAATTTTCTGCCCTTTCCTAATTTGATATTCCTTTCAAATATCAGATCAAGCTTTGGAGATAAATCCTCCATCGCAAGGCTTCACTCTAATTCCCATCTCGAAAATCCTCGAAATCCTCGAAATCCCATCGAAAATCTACCAAAAATGGCTTCCGCAATTGTCCATTTCGCAAAACCTTCACCCTCTCTATTTACATTTCCTCCTAAGAATGATCCTCAAACTTTACCACCTCCAGTACCAGGTTCAACACTTTCTGCCCCTCCTTTCGCAATCGACCCCTCATGGTTTAATGCCGTCCTCGATGTTCGAGTCCCAATCACAATTGCAGCGGTTTATGCAGTAACGGTTACACTCGTCAATCATTACAATAGACGCGCTGGGAATAAACCATGGCCAATCAGCAAAACCAAGGCTTTCTTCGTCTTCGTCGTGGCACATAATATTTTCTTGGCCGTATACTCTGGATGGACTTTCATTGGCATGTTTGCGGCTCTCAAGAGCTCAATTCAAAATCCAATTGGTCCAGCTGGTCTCGCAGGTACCGTCGATAGTTTATGCAAAATCCATGGAGTTACTGGTTTGGATAATGCAATGACTTATAATGCGAGCATGTCGAAATGGACCGCTGAATTACCAACCGAATTCAAATTGACCAGCGCTGGAATTCCCGATTCTACTGATGTGGGTAGATTATGGAATGAGGGTCTTGCATTTTATGGATGGTTTTTCTATCTCAGCAAGTTTTATGAGGTTCTTGATACCGTCATTATTTTAGCAAAGGGAAAGAGAAGTTCGACTTTACAAACTTATCATCATGCTGGTGCTATGATGTGCATGTGGGCTGGAATTCGATTCATGTCACCACCCATTTGGATGTTTGTATTTGTTAATTCTGGAATTCACGCATTGATGGTAAGTTGAAGGGTATTTTTGATGTCGATGAAGACTAACGTTTTACTTTAGTATACCTATTATACACTCACAGCATTTTCCGTACCCATCCCACAAGCTCTGAAGCGCAGTCTCACAACAATGCAAATTATCCAATTCCTCGTTGGAGCTACCTATGCTACACTTCATTCATTTGTCTCCTATACAGTAACGGTTAAAGTTCCTTCCATTCCAGCCACCATCTCCTCTGTTGTTTCTTCAGCATCAGTAGTCGCTACTTCGGCCGCAGCAATCGCAACCTCAGAGGGTGTCTCGTCTTTCATCAAAAAACTTCTCTACCGCGCAGTTGGTGAAGAAGGTTTGGCCGAAAATGTCAACGCTCCAGCTTTTACAGAAGCCGCTCAAGCACCTATTGCTTCTCATAAATCACATGGAAAAATCACTTATGTCACTGAAACCCGTACAATTCCTTGTATTGATACTAGTGGACAAACATTCGCCATTTGGCTTAATGTAGTTTATCTTACTCCATTGACATTCCTATTTGTGAGATTCTTTATCAAATCTTATATTAGGAGAACATCTGGGGCTGGAAAGAAATCAGGAAGGAAGGCTAGTTTTGTAGCAGCGGAAAAGGCGGGATTTGATGCGTTAAAGGGGGTGGAGAGGGAATGGAGTAGAGGGGAAAATGCACTTAAGGGAAAGTTTGAGAAGGTTTGAGTGAAGGGAGAAAGGGGGGGAGGGAGGGAAGTAGATTGATGTGAATTGGGGGGGAAATAGGAGCTTAGGAAGAATCCGTACTTTGTATTTGGGTTTATTGGTGTTGTTTGGTGAAAATATGTTTGAAATGTAAGGAGGATGGGGAGGAGGGGAAGGAAAAGAAAAGGAGTTGGAATTGAATTGAATTGTATTGAACTCGGATGAATGGATGGATCAGTGGATTATAAATCAATCAATGAATGAATAAATAAATAAATAAATAAAAATAATATAAAATAAACATATAAGTAAGTAAGTAAATAAATAAATGATTGAGAATTGATTACTTGAGCTGAAGAATAAAAAATGAAGAGAAGTTGAGGAATGGAATGAAATTGGATGAGATGAAATATATATATATAAGATTAGTATATAATAAATATAATAATATCAGATCAGATCAGAGTAAAATATTTCTAGATTGCAATTATAATTATAATTTGAATTAATTATATTATATTATATTATATTATAACGAAAAAATCGAAATTATAATTAATTACTATCTATAAATGTACTATTTTGTAGGATGGGATGAGATGAGATGAGATGAGATGAGATGAATTGGAGGAAAAGGAGAAATGGGAAATGGGAAAGGAGGAAGGAGAAAGGGGGAAGGAGAGATGTTATATTGATGAGAGGATATTATTGTGGAAGGGGAAGGGAGAAGGGAGAAGAGGGGAGTAGAGGAGAGAAGAGAAGAGAAGAGAAGAGAAGAGAAGAGAAGAGAAGAGAAGAGAAGAGAAGAGAAGAGAAGAGAAGAGAAGAGAAGAGAAGAGAAGAGAAGAGAAGAGAAGAGAAGAGAAGAGAAGAGAAGAGAAGAGAAAAGGAGAGGAGAGGAGAGAATGAATTGAGTAGTTAAGTAGCGGCGGGTAGATGGTAAGATTATGATATGATTTGATATGGTATGGTATGATGTGACTAAATAACTCGGGAGAAATAAATAAAGCGATGGGAGGGGAAGAAGGAGGAGGGAGAAGGGGAGAGAAGAAAAAGGAACTTAATAATTTCATGACTGTCTATTCATTATCATTATCATCATTATCATCCTCTACCTCCTCTTCTTCCTCCTCCTCCTCCTCAACAACCCTCTCCCTCTCCCCCTTCCCCTTCCCCATCTTCCTCCCACCCATCCTCTTCCTCCTCCCACCTCCCTTCCTCCCACCCCCCTTCCCCATCTTCTTCCCACCCGCCTGCAAACTCGTCCTCAACCCCCCCGACCTCTTCAACCCGGACCTCTCATCAAACCCATACCTTCCCCTCCCAATCCGATTCCAATTCGCCTTACACGCACTCGGCGTCCGATAAATCCCATGCACAGCAGCCAATACCTCGGAGATATGTAGCCAGAGCGGTGCATCGTAGAGTTTTATGAGTCCCGGGATGGAAGATTCTTTTTCCCGGCGTGCGAGGAGATATTGGTGGACGAGGGAGGTTTCGGTGGGGGTCCAGGGGGCGCGGAGGCGGGGGGTGGTGGGGGTGAGGGTGGAATTGGGGTTGGTGCTGGTTGTAGGGGTGGATGAGGTTGGGGTTGAAGTAGAGACGGAGGATCTGGCGTTAGCTTTCCTTGGTTTCTTGGCTGGAGGACGACGAGTAGATTTGATGGTATCTTTTTCATCATCATCATCACCATCTAAATCATCATGAATAGAATGTCCTCGCTTATTCAAGTTCACAGAAGTGGGAGATGAACAGGGAGTATGAGCTGGTGATGGAAAAGGAGTAGCGTTTGATGAGGTTGCTGAGCTCTGTTTTGCGCTCGTGGAATGAGTAATTGGAGAGTTCTCGGAAGTTTCCAATTGGTTGATTATTTCAGGGACGACTTCTTCGAGAGGTTGTTCGTTGGGGTTTGCGATTCCAGCGTTGTTTTTACCGCGGGGGATTTTTGCTTGCTCGATAAGTACTTGAGGATGGATTGGTGCGTAGGCGAAAGATTTTTGGGATGGGGGAGCTCTATTGTCCTTACTGCCAGTTGAAGGAGTTGGTGCTTGGTGCGCAGTAGCAGCATCTTCATCATTTGGATTGTTGTGAAGATGATACTTGTGGTGAAGTTCCTGCCCAATTGGATGTTGTGTGAGTTCGGGATCAGTCAAGACTTCGTTGATTAGGCCATCTGCTGTACAACCGAATTGACCGAGTTGATCATTCAACCACTGGATTCCTCCCTCTTGGGAGTATATGTGGGATGCTACGGTGCATAGGGCTTTCTTTATGGATGATTCGCTCATGGTATTGAGGCATCGTTCTGTAGGCTTTGTGAACATCATGGTTAAAACGGGGAATTTGGGTATTGAGAGCTGGGAAGCTTAGAAAGTGGTATGTTGGAATTTTACGTTTGAGTTCGACATTCGAATTGTACGATTGAACGATGGCAGCAAGAAATCTCCAATAATCCAAGAAGATTGAGAATGGGACAAATGCATTTTGTAGGATTGAAGGTATCCCACCCGAAAGGACTTTCTATTGTGTCCATTGTATATATTGATACCCTCGGGGGTAAGAATGTACCCACCATGACTCAATTGATTGTATTTCGAGCGGGATCCGGACCATACTTTGAAAAGTTGTCCCATTTTGCAGAGACTTCTCTGAAAGAACAATAGAAAGTTTTCCTCGCTACTGATTGTTTGCCCTAAAGGAGTGAATTGATCTCAAGGGGACAATAGGAAATACCAAAACTTCCTGAAAAGTAATCTTAAACTGGGGGTGAATACCACGGGAATAAGGACAATAGGAATATCTGAACGAAACTTGATAGTAGGTATTAGTGGATTTGAGGCTTTCAAGGTGGAGAATAAAGCAGATACGAAGGCAAGAATGAAGACAGGAATGAAGGCAAGAATAGTAACTTTATGAATATTGGGATAGAAGGTGAAGGATGAAAATCTCGCTGGATCATGTCAAATAATCACATACATATCACTATGATATGGCGTGTGAGAATAAAGATTCTTGCCTCAATCTATGTATTTATTATATTTTAGATCTTACTTCAAAAATCAAAGGTCGTTAACTATGGAAACGAAGAAAGAAGAAAGGATGGGGAAGAGTCGAAGTTGAGAGAGCAAGTGAATCACGTGACAACTCTTCACCTGATTTCACCCACTTTTGATCTTCCATGATACTTGAGAGGACAAGACAGCAAACAACAAGCACAAAGCTAATACATCAAGAGAGTTTGAAATTGAAAATGCCTCTGACTATCAAAGCAAATGTCAAGGAAAACATAATCCATACAAAGCCACTGAATCAAGATGATTTCGCAATATTTGGCACTGTGATTCAAAATCCCGCACCAGAGGTAATTCCATCATCAACTATCAAAACATTACCACCAAACTCGGTACAAGCGAATCAAGGTACCGCACTCAAGTACTTGGATGTCACGCATATGAAAGATTACTACCGGAGTGCTCCTAGTCAACGGGTCGCAAATGCAGTCATGAACATGTTTGTATGTTCATCTCGTTCGCTTCTCCCGTCTCACGATAGCAATATCAAGGGGTTATTTCCCGTCACCATACTGGAAAGGCATCCTTTCACCACTCAAACATTCATACCTCTCGGGATATCACCCTCGGAGCAAGATGATGTATGCTACTTGGTTGTCGTAGCACCGAGTTTAACGCCGTCATTGATTGATGAAACATTACCCGTCCCCATTCTCTCTCCTCAGTCGAATACGAGCGATGGTAATGGCGAAAATCTCCCTGGTCGCGGTTTGCCGGACCTGAATAGGATCCAGGCCTTCCTAGCGAATGGTTCACAGGCGGTCACTTATGGAGCGGGGACCTGGCATGCTCCGATGGTAGTCGTGGGGAAGAAGCCCATTGATTTCGTCGTGGTGCAATTTGCCAACGGGGTAGGAATTGAGGACTGTCAAGAGGTTGAGCTGGAGAAGACGGATAAGGATATTTGCGTGGCCGTCCCACACTTGTCAAGGAATGCTACGTGGAAATTATGATGGCTTTCGGATCAAGATCTCGATTTAGAAAGCGACGGGTCTTACAGAATGATGTTCTTGATTTTGCGGATATTACGAATTATATGCTTAGAAAGTATCTATGCTTCACAATTCTTATCATTGCTCCCCCTTGTTTGCAATCCCGTGGTGGGAAAGACGTTGATGCACATCATCTCCATTACCTTGGTAACTATTAATCGTTATAGCTATGGATTCGGGACAGAGTAGCACCACTGTCGATGAATTTGCATGTATCTTTGGTACTTAATGTAGGTCGGCGACCTAGGGCTGTCGGCCACGATATGTACCTATAGAGGTCCCCGATACCTCAACGATAGAAGACTACAAAACTTCGCATTCAATATAAAAAGCACATGAGAATGATTGATAATACTGTCTCAATATGTACAGCCCCCAAATCTCAACGATTCTGCTTGAAGCGCATCAATCAATCGATTCCGAAATGATACTTTCGGACGAAGATGTACAATTTCGGAGTCACGAAGTAGCGTTGCAATGCAGGAATACTATATTTTCGAGCGACAACATTATCGATATTTGATCACTGGAATTATCGGGATATCTTGAGACCTATGTACTAATCATTGCGCAATTCACTCGTAAATTCTACCAATGAGTGATACCAATTGAAAAGTATCCCGGTAGGTATCTTTTAGGTAGCAAAATACCGTACCGTGTTCCTGAACCATAATATGCTCTTTCTACCGTTTTAAACGCCAGAATAATAAAAAAAGTCGGCGATGTATTTAATAATTGGAAAGGAAAGAAAAGGATGAGAGAATTCATCCCGCCCAGCCATCCATCGTCTTGGGGATACCTAGACGTCCTGGGAACACAGCGGCTCATCAGGTAGGTATGCATTGAATAGGATTGTCGGCTTTCACTCGTGGTAGCATTGCTTATACTCCGAAAAGAACAACCAACATTTTTGGGAACCCGTTATGCTTACTATCACCTACCAGATTGTAGATTGGCGAGACCTCCTGTCCAAAAGGTTACTGTAGATCCTTCCGCCATACCGTTTTTGTTTCCCTCTTCTAGGCCTTTTAGGGCTTTCATTGCTACTGTACTCGGCCGGATGCTTACTTGCGAGGAAGTGTGGGTAGCGAGGCAGGTGAAGGTATAACCAATGAAAATAGAGGGCAACGGTCGGAACTTCAACATGGCAGCGCAAACTTGCAGACGGGTATGCAACTTCATGTACGCAGAATAACATGATCAGCATTTAACATTTAACAAACAATAGCCCTTCAGCCACTTTCACACACCGGTTCCCAAATGGATAATATCACGCATGAAAGCATGAACAATGGTGTAGTATCGTTTTTAGGGCGAAGGAAGATCTATACGGATTAGACGGTGCCAAGTATCATATGAGCTGAATGAATAACTTAACCCATAATGAAGGAAGCGACAAGTAACAAAAGCATTAATCGCAAAAGTTATTCTTGAACTTATCAATTCTTTTTCTTGTGATTATGAATAATGATGATCAGGAAATCCATACATGGTAGCCTCATCTGTTCCTCGCCTCTTTGCGCAACGCCTCATTCAAGAAAGTCGCCAATTTTAGCCTAATAGGGTAAAGCTTCTAGGGCCAGGATTTCTTATGGGTTAGACAAGGGGTAAGAGGATAAGAGCCGTTTCTAGGTCAGGGCTTAGAACCATACAAAGTTCTATACCAAGCAGGCCCAGCAAACCATAACAAGGATGCATAACTCATCTTGGTGCCCCGGCTCATGATCTTGGTAGTGTAACGCAAAGATCTTTCTTTCATTTCTACTTGGGAAGCACAGAGCGAATGACAAGAGGCAAGAGGAAAAGCTTGCGAATGGATTATACCCGTCGTTTTGTTCTGAGGGTATCACATAGAGTGAAGATCTCTTCAAAACGCTTTCAAGGAGCCCTGTCAAAAGACGAGACTACCGATCTGAAGATCAATATACTGCCCCCGTTATTCCCTTTTATATCTTAACCTCAATTTGTTTTACGGAGATCCCGTGTATATCATTCCCCACATACAAAAAATCGGACTGAGCAGTGGGCAAAGCCCCGTGAAGTTTTGACCCAGCGTCGCGTGAAATTTTCGATCCGATACCGAGAGTTTCGTGTAAACGAAGTTTCAAGGTTATAATGTTTATTATTTTCTTTCATGAGGTTCTTTATTTAGGTACAACAGATGGATATCAGTTTCAGATCTTGGGATTGATCGAGCTTACTGGCGATTAAGTTGTGAGAGATATATTGTAGGGGAAATGTTTGATCGTCACATGCCACAGGAGTTTCATGGTTAATATCAAAGGGATATATCAAGGGGATATCTCCAAGCCTGGAATGCTCTAAAATCTTCTCCATACATCAGCCTCACTCATCACTACATGCGCCAGCAGATACAGCTGTGAAAGGATCCCTTCGCAAGGGTTGCCATTACCATGGGATTCCCATCTCTCGCATATCTCTCTCAGGGGTGATGATTACTTATTACCAAAAATAGCTTCATAACGGATTTTTGCTTTTTTCTCGGGCTTCCATTTTCCATTCCTTCGCGGATAGCATACCGACGCTCATATCCGTGTATCTGGATCTATTGATGAGAGGCATAAAATATTATACACATCTCACATTGATCCTTGAACAATATATATATCAAGGGTTTCATTAATTGTGATGCCTAGATTTTGTTTGTACAGCTACAATCAATTTTCCTTACATTGATTAGATACGAGAGATGATTGAGCTGGAGCGACAGAATTCTAGACAACAACAGCGTCATGAGACAAAGCTAGATGAGTGACATACCAGTCTCTTATCTCGAATACCCTTTCTTAGATACCCAGACTCAATAATAGGATCAACATATATGTAGATGAGTATTTTATGCCCACAGAGGTATTTTCAAGGGCCCGGATCGACCAGGGAACCAACCCAAATATACCTCCTTTTGTATCGTGATTCGAGACTCCTATTTACATGAAGTAATTAATCGCTCTCAGCAGGGGGAGTATATGGAAGAGGGGAAAGAAAACAATCCGATGTGACTTTCTTCATCCGTCTTTTTGTCGCCGGCATCATTCGCTCTCAACTTCCCCGCCCCATCAAATAAACTCTATCCAACTTTTATTCCTAGCAAATTGCATCTCTACTACGCCATCGATTTCGGTAGCGATGTGGGAATCAATCCCAAACCTCTTCCCACAGGTCATCTAACATATTGACATATAACATTATGCCATCTAGACCCTCCAGTCTCCTTCCCTATCCAACCCAGTCTAATCGCTGACAGCTGGTTCGACTACGCGCCCGAATTCTTTTATATTCCGCACACTAACGAACGTTTTCTCATTAATTTACTTGGAAAGCTAGGCGGTATCCATTTGCTCCCTTTCGTGTTCGTTTTCCATCATGGATCAAGGCACTTTTCTTCCCACCCGCAGCCACTAAGCTTGGACAATGACCAATTTTTCAATTTTCATTCCAAATGATCCCAAGGTGCAAAACGGGATCAAAAAACCCCCACAAGCGTAATGATGTGAAGCCCCTCAAGGGAAAGCAAGTGCCCGCAGATCATGGCGTTAGCCCGGAGGGGAAGTTGCTGATTGGATGGCTTGTGCGAAGAATCAAAGAAGGCGGCAATTGAGGGTGTTTGCCGAGGATTTTCCGAAAACGGTTGAGCGCTTTGAATAAGTTGTCGTGATGTCAGTCATAATAATGAATTACATAAAAAGGATGACTGTTAATTCAGATAACTATGAATAAGAATGAATCTCTTGGCCTCATTATCAAGTGCATCTATCCCGTGTCCGTTTCTTCAACGGCTGAACTCTCCATCACTGGGAAGTTGGAACAAATTAGACACGACGTAAGAAAAGCAAACCAAAACATACTTCTTCTATTTATTCCCTGTACACCAATCGCAATCGCGATCATATAATTTTTGCTTTTTCTGAAACTTTTTGTCCACAAAATTTCATTTATCTCTTGCATACTCCATAACCTTAATAAGGAGTAAGAAAAGTATAGTAATCAACAACGGGGACCTTTCCGTAGACTTCCCATTCGGTGTGAGATGCAGCATCCTCGTTCATAAGTATCCTCTCCTCATTCATAATGGATGGCCTCTTCGGGGTCATAACATAATCCGTACGGAGAACCACGCCAACCCTGTTTCTGTCTGTTCTTCATGTATTAGATTGGGGTTCTGCAATAGTGCCTGAATGTATGAGTGAGATGAGCCTAGGTACCGAAACATTGTTACGTTGAGATCTTTGGATTCAGTCGATCATCATCATAAACAAGCATTGAGCCAAAACCTTAATATCAATATCAATCGATCAATCAATCAATATCACCTCGTCCATCATGAATGTCCCTTTTTCGCAAACCCGACGGATAGTACCGTCCTCTGCCGCTTTCTGTCGTTGAACCACTGTCACCCTCCATCAAAAACCCCATTATCGTTGTTCCGGATCTCCCTGGGACATTGGATTTCGGATCGTATACTGGCCCTGTACAAAGCCATGGTGAAATATTGAATTGATTTGCTTTCCTTGAATACCGGTAGAAAGGAACAAGAAACATGACCCTCCCCCCTGAAATCCCGAGAAATCACTTAACCTCACGACGATAAACGTGCCGCTCCTGTTGTACCCTCTTGAACCACCATACTGTCTGTACACGTTCCTCTGCCCGTCGCGACGGCTGGGAATCCCAATGACGGATAATATATAACATTGCATTGGGTAAAACATGAAAAGTTATGAAACATATCAATTCCGCTCACAGCAGTATGATTCTGAGCAGCTAAGTAGCACAGCATAAAACACGAGTCACGACGTTAGTAGTGCCTTGATTGCAGGCCCCTGTCAGCGCCAAGTATTTACTAGGGGGGATATCGGCGACCAAATGCTTCCCAAGTGACTTTTGGGTGGTGATCTACATAGGAGATTTTGGAGACGAGACCCGATGGGTTGGATCCAACGTTGTGGTTTTTGACGAGTAGGAGGAGCACGACTCTGAAGAAGTTGGTATTGGGAGCTTTTGATACGGTGTAAAATTGTGATGAAGGGTGAAGATAGGGTGGTGAAAGTGCTTTCCCCGGTAGTCTGCTTGGCGGATTAGGTAGGGCAGGGCAGTTTATTGATTTTGGGTTGTGATGGAGATTTCGTGGATGGATGTCTTGATCGACGAATTTCGTGATTTATAGTGGTGCTGGGAAATGATCGTTGCTGAGATCCATTTAGTTCGTGGTGATCATTGATCATTTGTCTTAAGATCTCCAGCTAGACTGGGGGCAAAGGTCGATCTACCGAATAATTTTCAAGGGCAGGTAGAATTAAGGTGTCAAAACTCAGTAGGTTATGTTTTTTCACAAGATCTAATCCAATTTCAACATCCCCAACCCCCAAGAAATAAACTCAAAATACCAACTACTGCTTGTGGTCACATATCCAAACAAGTAAGACGCCGGAAACAAAAAAACCCCATGTTTATTTATTTACCGTCACCTCACCGTGTTCACGGCAGGTACTGGTACAACTATCCAACCCGTGAACCTTACTGCTGGATCCGGATAGGTGCAGCGAATACAGAAGAAGATGTATGTATGTCTGTCTGTCTTTATCTTGTACAACAGCAATGCAACATTCAAGGGAGACAAGTAAGGTTCTTCGGTATGATCGGTAAGGGCAGGGCTCTTGTACAAGTATTTTTGTTGGTTTCTGTCGCAAGCCTTGCTTCATCAGATTCAAATTACCTTTGTATGAAAATCAAGGCTTTCTCGAGTGGAGACACTCAAGAGTCGAGAGTCGATAGTGTGCAATGGGGAAGGGGGAAAAGTTAATTTGTATGTACGTACGGAGCTTATCTAAAATACTATATAAATCGATAAATGCCAAATCGGGAGTATCTGAAATTAAGCTTGAGCATCGTAGAGTTGAAATGTGCATATCTGGATCATAAATGATCGCATTGTATCCAATCTAGTTAGCTCAGGACAGAGATAAAGGATAATAAATTAATTATTGCATCAGTGATACCTAAATAGTCAAAACATAAATCCCAAAAAAGTCTCTGTAAAATAAACAAACCACTGCGTCGCGGGATTCCCACTCTCGGGACTCGGGAGCAAAAAGAAGATCTGCATGTCTGTAAGCTGTTATTTTCCTAGCCCGGTCTAAATTCCCAGTCTACATCAACAGATCCACCAAGAAATGCAACATAATATTATCATCTATTGTTCATTGTAATCATTCAAATTATATGATTTTGTGAACCTTGAAATCCCGACAGATAAACAAGAATCCCGGTTGAAAGCTGTGTCATCTGGGTTCTTGATCTATCTACATACCAATCCCGGCGAACTGGCCGCGTCTGAGGGAAATGGAGAAAGGAAGGATATCTGGGCCCGTGTCTTGTCAGGTGAGATGTGTGGAATTTCATCAATATGAGAGAAATGATATGGTATGGGATGATACGAGATGATATCAGGTACGGAAGGAAGGAAGTACTATGCGCATGAACCATTTCTTACATCTTATATATCTGCCTACAAAAATCAATAATCTATATGATGGCTTTTGTTGACAGGTATATAAATAGTATATGGGATTGAGGTTCTGGACACCATATATTCAGGTATAGAGGCATGGCATTAAGCAGAAACCTCGTTTTTCCGCCCTGAAAGCCTCGCGAACAAAAGGCATAACCGTGATCTTCCAGGGCTTGCCGTACCTGCCGTACCGACTGAATGGGCGGCATGATGTGATGCGCTGCGCTGTGAGATCCCATCACATCACATCCCATCACATTGCACCGTTAAGACCTTAGTCCGATGATAGCACATGGCCGCACAAACTGGAAGGAAGGTCCAGCGGAAGGAAGCGAGGCACGCACCGCACTGGATACAAGCGAAGGATATTTAGAAAGGCACATAGCAGATGGGATATGACAGACGGAGCGGCTCGGGCTTAGGTGTTGTGCCATGAGGTATGAATGGGAGAGTTAATGTAGGTTGCGTATTACAAGAGTAGAATATCTACATGTACTGGCTGATAAATGACCCAAGAGAAGAGAGAGAAACAGGGAGGACATGCTGATGGCAGGGAATATAGGGCAATGGAACCAGGTACCCACGCAAACAAATAAGAAGGTAAATGATATGCATATTTTAAAGTCCGTTATGTGTATATTTGTGCGGGTGAGTGTAATCTTTCGGCTTTCTACGATGGAATTGGGTTTGGTTAGGGAGCTATGATTGGCCAAGGGGAATTATGAAGAGTGGAAAAGCGGATTATTGGCTGATAGGTAGGTACCAGAACCATGGGGGAGAGGAAGTATTGAAATGAATACTTCTATTTTCATTTTTCAGATTTTTTGGGTTTTTACCAACTAGAAAAGATGAGATGAGGTATTGGCAAACAACATGGTCAGACGGCGACGCACAGTATCAGAGGAAGGAATTCACAATTCTCTCGTTCTATATTTCCGTATTGATGTTAGTCCGGTTGGCTGAAGCTTTATTAACCCTCAAATCTTCAAATTACCGTCGCTCTTTCGCTTCTCAGATATGAGCGGGTACTCTATGTGGTTAGGCCAAGGGCAAAAGACCACGATTCCATCATTGATGAAGGGGGAATTTCGCTTTCGTTTCGCAGCACCGACCACCTACCCAGTAGCCAGCTACCTTGCACCTATTACCTCTGATCACTCAGCAGTCAGTCAACCTTAAAATTCAAACTCCACTCTTACATCTTCAAATAAAAAAAACGATACAAAAATACATAGCACATGACCATATTTACCACTCATTGGTATGGATAAAAAGTTAAAGAAATTGTATCTTGGTACTTTTCATCAAACCACCAGAACCTAGCATAAGGTAGGTAGGTAGGTACTAATCATAATCATAATCATAATTATCGTTTTTTTTTTCAGCTCTCTCCAGGGACCGTTCCACCCCAAAGCGTTTTGAATCAACAATTTGAAATTTTGGAAGAGGAAACAACACAGTGTCGTGCTGTGTTTGCTTGGTATGGATATTCGTCACTTTTACGAGCCCGTTGCATTGACGCCATCTCTCATCTTAAGGTCCTGGAAAGAATCTATTACAGAATTACAGTGCCTAGATACTATACATGTACACATCTCAAACATTTGCATTATTGAGATGATTATAAATTGATGCAGGTGTCAGGTCTGTTGGTAGGCAGATAGATATCAGATGGCATGGCATGGCATAGTATGGCATCGCAAATCATGCGATAGATGAGATAGAAGCAAATGATGTGGGATTTCTAGAAGAAATAGTAAGATTTACGAGAATAGTACCTAGAGGGATCTAGAGGGATTCGATCTAGAAAGACTTGATTTGATGTATTTCCTTCCTTCACTTCAAAATTCCCTGTTTGGGACTACGCCTAGACCTCAAACCGCTCCCTGAGTTAATTGACTTCAAGGACAGAGTTGGCAAAAAATTTAACCTCGTTTGTATGGAAAGGGTGTTCCGGCGAGCGTATGGTAAGTGCTTTTTGTTCCTCTTCGCCAATTCTCCTCCCCCTTCATCGCGATTCGCTTTACTCCGGACAATAACATACCTACCTATTCGCCGTACTCGCCAAATTTCCAAACCCTCCCCTCCCCTCCTCCGCTTTCGCCAAAATTTACTGCGATGAGATGTGCAATTTTTAGATACGGTATTTTTTATTTGATGTTACACCGACCGAATTTCATAATAAGGACCTAAGAAAGATCCCAGCTTCCAACGACACATTTCGCCGTTAACTCCTTCTGGGAGATTGCACTAAAAATCTAGGGTAGAGTGCTAGAGTGCCAGAGTCCACCTAAAAGATCATCTAGTAGCAACTCGGTAAGAGGTTAATTAACTAAGACAAGCTGGGCAGTAAACTACAAATCAATCTACTAATTTTGCTTTTTTTTTCTCCCTTAACGCACCTCGTTCTTTTCGTCCATGATCTTCGACTCTATCGCTTTTTATCCATTTTCTTTATTCTGTTTTAAAACTCGTTTGTTTATTTTCTATTTGAAGAACAGCTCAATGCATGCTTAAATGAATTCTGCATTGCAATGTAGCTGTACTTTCGGTGCGTAGATTACTCCTCGCATCTCATTTGATACTTCGTACTTTGCCGACCAAATTACCAATGTAACTGTGTAGTTCTTACAAGCCCATCTCATCTACATATTCTATGTGCATACGTAGAAGACATGGGTTATTATGTCCAAAATTGCTAAAGAGTGAGTAGATGAAAATGGGGCAGGAAGGAGAGTTGAACGACCCGAAAGATTGGGTAATGCGCAGAAGCCTTCCCGCGACGCCAACGAGGATCATTCATCATCAATATATGATGTTACTTCTTTTGACACCTAGAGCGGCTTAGTGAGCTGGTGAAATATGTCTCAAAACATCTATCTCAGACCCAGGAACCTAAAAACTTCCTAGGTTCAGAATATTCCTAGGTTTCCCAAGAATAAGAGCGGGACGAAATCTTCCAAGGTTTGCACAAACCATCCACAATTTTATAGCACTCTCTCAACACCTAGCAATCTCATAAATATTTCAACCACCCCTACCACAAAATATTCAAAACCCGCCCACTTACACCTAGACCATCGCACAACATCCACACACATATCGGTCACGTCCCCGCTACCCAAACAATCCACCCCGGGCCCAATACCCATATTCCCACACCACACACACCTGCGTTAAAAAAAAAAACACCTTTTACCACCACCCCTACCGTCCCCATCTCTCATCCCAGGAGATCCAAAAAAAAGAAAAAATACATCTCCCTACGCTGATTTTATCCGATCGAAACTACGCTGTACAGGATCCGTGCTACGCATCCATACCAAAACATCGATCACCCCTCCCCAGAAAGGGCATCCACACTACCCCCCTGTTGTTATGACCTTGATCGTTGTCATGCCCGCCAATAAAATGTTTTTCGTGAGAATCCCTACAGTCCCTGGCTTACCTGGAAAATCAATGTATATCATTGTCATACTTCCCATCGCCGACTATGATTTACAAGACATAAGCCCCATCTCCAGCCCGATATTGAGTTGCCTATTTCAATATCTTCATATCATCTCATCGGTTTCCTGTTCTCAAATATAACTTCGACCTCATCCATCATCATCCTCAACATCATCATCGAACATCATCGACAATAGCGTGCATCGATAACTAGCATTACCTTCTATCTCTTTTAAAGGAAAGATCTTAATCTACACGACTCAGTCATCCATCAGAGCGTTACGTTTCGAACCATTTAGACCTAAGAGACTACACAGACGGTCTTGTCTTAAACTTTTGCCTTAATTCCCGCTTCAACGGAAAGGTTCACCCTTCATCCAAAGAAGATCGAAATCTCTCTTCGCCACCGCTGCCATCACAATCTAGATCAACAAACTAGATTGAACCAACCAAAACTAAAGTCCACCTCCAAGTTTTAGCGTTATCTCCACTTGTAACATCTTTCTTAAAAAGGTCCCAGGACCAAGGACAGCACCGAGCGACGATTCTATATTAAGGGTAGTCGCGGACACTTTCAGTCGTTGAGCACCCGTTAGCTCGTGTCCCGGGCTCAAGTACACAGGCGGTATTATCCCTAGATCCCTCGTGTTTTCCAAAAACATCCACTTCTCAGTCCGCGTCCCAACCGTGCCCTTAAGCTCTTCAACATCCTTTGAAGACCTTGACCGCTCTTGTGGCATACTTTCGGGGCTCTTCCAATTCCATCTTAGGACCGTTGGCCGATTGAGAAATTCTTATATCCTAACGGTTTACCCCTCGAAATAACGCCTGATCTTCATCGCTTCAACTTCATCTTTATTAAGTCTACACTACGCTGTCATCTATCCTTCAACATGTCATCATCTCATCGACGTGGCCCTTGGTCGCCAGCTGAAGATACCTACCTGGTACAACTTGTTCACACACAAGGAGCTTTGAATTGGGTTAGAATAGCACAACTTATCGGCTCAAGATCACCAAAGCAATGCCGAGAACGTTACCACCAAAATCTTAAACCAACGCTTAACCACGATCCAATCAGTCCCGAAGAAGGACTTCAAATTGAAAGATTAGTAGGAGAGATGGGTAAGAGATGGGCCGAGATTGCTCGAAGACTTCAAGGACGAAGCGATAACGCTGTCAAGAACTGGTGGAATGGAAGCATGAACCGAAGACGTCGTTTGGTTCTTCGCAGAAGAACTTCTTCTCATTCACACTCCTTCAATGAACAAACCGAAACACTTTCTTTCGCACGACCAGCCCATTCTTATTCCCACCTCTCATCTCGCCACATCGATACCTTTTCATCACGAAGAGTCCACGCTTCCCTTCCATCACCGTCAGTATCCGAAGCATCACGAGCAGAATCAATCGACTGTGCTCCTTCTTTGATCTCTGACACTGGGTCGAACTTTTCCATCTCTCCTAGAGTAGCATCCCCGCCTTCAATCGAGCTTCCACCTCTCTCATTAAACTGTTTCAATGCACGTAGAATATCTTTTCCTCTCCTGCAATTCAGAGCAGCCAATGCTTCAGTTTTCAAGTCGGAATTTGAAGCACAATCTTTATGTCACCCATCGCCAGAGAGAGAGTCGTACTATACTCATGTGCATTCCAACTCGATAAAATGTTCTCATCACAACAGAGGTCCAAGCGTTGCGAATACCGTGAATCATCCGCAGTACCCTCTCTCTCCACCCCGCGAGTCACATCATCAACTTGAATATTATATGTCAGAGCGTGCAAAACAAGAAACCCCACGGTCAGCGGGGCAACCATTAACTGCGCCGTCCAGCCCGCAACATATTCAATTAGCGCCAATTCGATCGATTAGTCCTTCGAACACTTGCTCAAGTGAGGCGAAGGAGAGAGACACGAGGATGCAACTCACGAATCTTCTGCTGTAACCGAGCAGGGCGAAAGGAGTTAACGATAGATATTTGTTTTGTGTAAATCAAAAGTTGTCTGGTGGGTGTAAGGGGCCTCAATTTCTTTGTACACATGCGAGTGAACGCATGCATTTCTTATTTATCTAATACCTATATACGGTTGTATATCTTGTTATAGTATTTTCATTGTTTTACTTCTACTGTCTACAGTATGAATTGGGAGGTAGCTGTCAGTTTTACGCATTTGTAGATACCCTGGATGGAATGAACGATGAATGGATGATTGATTGGATAGGATCGGATAGTCATAAATATACTATAATATATATAATCAAACAATACTTTTACCGCACTTTTCTGAGCGCAAAATCGACTTTTATTCTGCGAGATAGTGATTGATAGCCTATAATCAAGTGAGGGGAATGAAACCTTGGGGCTGTTAAGGCTTCTACAGTACCTACATGCTATACCTTCCAGCGAGTTTAAACTAACTCGCTCACTTATTCCTTTCATCTACGTCCCAAGTATACCTTGTGGAACTACAAATTAAACTAACTTACGCGACTCCAACGAACCTCGGCGACGAAGAAAATTTCTTCAACTCAACTCGTATCGCAGCATCATCTTCACGTAACAATCAAGCAATCAAAACATCAACATCTATCGCAAATCAAAAGCCAAAGTTCACCGCCGGCTCAAATCGGGCTCATCGCCCGTCAATCCGTTTGCTATCAAGAAGCTGAAACCACGTCAATGCATCAATCAATGCAATTTTCTTTTCAAGTGCACAAGTGCACTCACAGTATATCCACCACAAAAATGCATGAACAGATGTTCCTGTCGGTCAAGCTTGAATTTGTTTCGTTGGAGCCGTTCAAGTGCCAGTCTCTTGGTCGGTGTCAGTAGACGCGGTCTGCTCTCTTAGTTGAAACCACAACGCATCAATGCATGTTCTCCATGATTCGGGGTAATACTGACATGACCAGATGTTCCTCTCATGCTAATGAAACTAGCACCTGCATGGGGTTGTCAGTGTCAAATTTCAGGGAACAAGTTACTAGCTTGATGAATGAAGGTGTGTCTTGCGGTGAGAGGTTACCAGTCAGGAGATCGGACTACCAAATGCCCCAGGAAGAAATGACAATTCACGAACTACTGTAGCCCAAGTGTAGCAAGTTGCAGGCTACCTACAGTTTCATCCATTCATACATTCGGAGAATTGACAAGTCAGTCACTTGGACATTTCAACATACATACATATATCCTTTGCTATCACATACAGCAAGGTTCTGAACGAGCATATGCAATGCTCGCCAAGGATGGGAGTACTTCACCCCCAGCTTCGTCAACTGCACCGAGCGCCGAGTACACTGCACTGGCAATCCCCCAATACACAGGCAGAAAAACTTCACGCCTTCCCTCCAAGGGGAATTCTCGCAAATCCGGAAATCTTGGGAATCCACTTAAAATAACCAAAGGTTTCACGACATTCCATCTCCAATCATCAATTCAGAGCTTCAATTTCGACATCCGATCCCTTGCCGAACGTAACCTTCCCTACAGAAATCCACTTGGCAAACACCGAGTATAATCACACTCTGCTTACAGTAGCTCCTTGACGAAGCCACTGATTCGACCATCCATCCCTTCATCACTCACCTGTGCACCGTCTAATGTGCACTACACATCTACACAACTCACACAAGCAGCAAGCCCAAGTCGTCGCTGCAGGCCGTTTCGTTACCTGCAACCCGGTACACTCGTAGACGATTCTCGTTTACTGCAACCCAAACGGTGACACCGAGTACCTAGTGTACATTAGTCTCTCTGCTCGATAGTACTCCCTTACTCCCTTTGGCTGCGACCACTGTTCACTCGGATGATTCCCTGATGCCAATATCGTCGCGTCGAAAAACCCACTTTCCACGAGGGAAGAAGGACGAGACAATAGAGTTGGAGATCTTTATTCAACGGGCGCGAGTCATTCCCTTGGCACTATTCCCAGTGCAGATGGTGGGATGCGGACTGTGCATCTTAAGGTTAGCGTTAGTGCGTGTATCTTTTCGCTAAAACCAGGGTTGTATGCACTCCGTAGTTCGTGATTTGGTGTGTGCGCGCTTTGTTTATGTTTGAATTTGATTGAGTTGGAGAAAAATGTTGAATAGAAATGAATGGAGATGGAAAGTGGAAATGAATAAATTATTCATGACGTCAATAACTCCTCATGAAAGCATCATGTGAGTTTTCATGTTGCAGGAAAATTCGAAATTTTGATGTACACTTACGGAATTAAGGATCACTCACATGCCTTACATTTTCTTTTTATCTCGTGTGATTATTATGAATCCCCTCATACGTTGGATCTAAGCGCTAATGCAGATCTATCTGTGCCTACCAGTATAGAAACAGTTATACTTCCCTTGGGCTTGCTAATTCTCAACTGCCACTACTCATGCATTGCATTTCTACTGCAAGCCCAGAAGAAAAAATATTAAATATTAAATGTCAAATATTAAAAAATGAATAAAATAAATATAACATTAAAGATAATCACCTTGGAAAAAGAAACCAAAAAGAACCGCGAAGCAAGCGCTCGCTAGCCCTAAAACATGATATCATGAGATCTCGAAATGATGAAAGGCCTAGAAGTGTAAACGAGCTATGAAAGGGCTAGAACGCCTGGAATTTGTCACCGAGTATGAAGTGTCTGTTTTGCTAACAGATACTTATTATTGTGCTCAGTGGCTGGCTACTGTAGGTACATTACATTACATTGCATAGCGGGCTCCAGGCTACGCTACACATCGATACACTGGCAAAGTGGCAGTGGAGGATATCTATCGAGACTATCGTAGGCCAGAAGGCACATCGCCCTTTATCAGTGAGCTCCGCATCGCCACCGACCCTCCTGCGAGGGAAAAAGGTGGATCGGGACGAAAAATCGGCCGCAGGATAACGATGTGCGATATACGACGTGCGCCATATTCTGGAGTATGTACTATGTACGCACTGTATGGTATGCTGGCGGAAAAATGGATCTCGAACTGAACTCGGAGTCGATGCTTGCGTGCTGGGGTGGGTGTGCACTGTACTGTGTGGTCTCGGGGATGTGGGCAGAAAAACTTAGTTTCAAACTTTAACTCTATGTTCAGAGTCATGGGGAAGTTAGTAGCTGGGGATCTTACAGGTCGGTCTTCGCGTAAATGATGAGGGGTGGGCAGGTGGATCTTGGATTGATGGAGCGGTGGAGAGAAGAGAGATGCAGCGGTGGAGAGAATATAGATGCAGCGGTGGAGAGATAGATAGATGGAGAGAAGATAGATGGAGGATAGATAAATAGATAAATAAAAGCACGGATAAAAGAATATTTAAACCAGGCCGGGATAGATGAATTAGGCAAACCGATTCCACAATTCTACAGTAGCAGAAAACATAGAATATTAAAATAATATATTGATAAACAGATATAAATTATATTATTCATGCAGATAAGTCCCCAGAGACGAATTAAGGGTAGTAAACCTTATATCTACGGATGCTGTATCCGAGTAAATTTAATTTACGAGTCCTACAGTAACCTTTAGTATGCAGTGATTTATCTCGATTATCTTGTATTTTTTCATAGGCACGGACACCAAACTAGTGAACCCAACCCCGTGATGACTATGATCTCTGGAATCATTGATGGATCTAAGAATTTCGTACAACACTAATCATTCACAAATAAATCGGCCAAAAACTCTTCCGGCACTTGATATCCTCTCGAATACCAGGCCCTATCACATCCCTCAATCGGGACACAATGCTATTATAATGCATACGTAATCTTATTATATATACCCCTCTCTACGCCTCTCTACCCCTCTTCACTCTCCTCTTCTCTCGCTACCCTCCTCTTCCGTATACAAAAGAAACAACCTTGGAAACAACAATGTGTTCCACAGACTCGGAACTCTCCGACGGGGAATCGAACCCGGTCTCCTAAGCCGTCTAAGGGTTCCAGAATCCAACCATACTATAAAGTGACACAGAGTATATCCAACGTAATTAATCTAATATTCTCTTTCAAGAAGGCCTCTTGAATAACTTGTATACTTCAGGAAGGAGTTTGCACTCTAGGTCGAGGATTGGAAGAGGGAGGTTGGAGAAATGATCATAGGGGAGTCTTTGAGAAGAGGGGTAGCATCGGTATACGTATACCTAGGTACTAAGATGTTCAAATAACGCCGTTGAGAGATACTAACCTCAAGAACTGGAAGCTTGAATTTAATAAGTATACATACTATTAAACGACGAGATGACGAATCCAGAATTAACGGTAATATAGAATGAAATAGTCTAGATCTTTCTCATTAGCCACTGAGATCATACCTCCTTTTTTTTTTCCTATCCTCTGATCCTCTCAGCCAATCAACAACAGTATAACAGAGTAAATAATAACAACAGACAATCTAAAATAGATAGAATCATTAAACACACCATTTATCTTCCTTTCCTTATCTATCCTTTCCTCCATTTTCTCTCCCCCTCCCCTCTTCAAAATCCACCTCATACCCAAGAATAGTAATCAACACCAAATGTAACTGCCTATCTTACTTACATACCAATAATATCATATCTATCATATCATCATACTATCACAATCGTACGTAGTACGTATGTACGGAACACAAACATCCCATCAACCCAGCATCCGCAATCCACCCCACTTTCCACTTAAAAAAAAGAAAAAAGAAAAAAGAAAAGAAAAACTTACGAGTACATCCACAACTGAGCAAATTACCCCTCCCACACTATCCACCTTGCATCCACATTCCGTCAAACAACGCACCTTTCCAATTTTCACAAAATAATAATCAAAATTTTAACATGTTCTCCAACAAAGAATGAGTAATCTTCTACCGCGTTTGTGGTTTAGTGGTAAAATCCATCGTTGCCATCAATAATCATGTGATCTTGATCATGAGATGATGAATAACTTCGATGGGCCCCGGGTTCGATTCCCGGCGAACGCAGAATTTCTTTTTTTGCCATTTTTTATCAAATGGATAGACATGATGGCAGTAAGTAAGTAAGTAGCAAGTGGTGAAAATTCTAAGGATTCTTTTCTTTGTATTTATTCTTTTTTAAAAAAGACAGTTTAGACGAGATTGATAAACCTTGTTTGGTTTTTTGTTTACTCTTGATTGATATTATATTTACTATTTTATAGTTGGCCCTATAAGTATATATATATATATATATATTTGTAATTTATTTAAATTTTATTTATTTATTTATATAATAAAAGTTATTACATAATTAAAAATATTGATAAATAAAAAATTAAATATTATTATAAGAACTTTATTTATAATAATGATAAATTGTCACGGTGCCAGTCACGTGAGCAGTTGATCCTATCCGATAGGACCAAGATAGGCGCTCGCGCCGGTGCGCAAGTGAGCTAGTGCCCGATCGGGCTAGCTTACTTGCGAAAAGACTGTATATCTTCAACCAGGAAGATCCTGTATCGTAGCTCTTTGTTACGAGGTTTGCCGTCTAGATCACGTGGAAGTGCTCTAGGCTCTCGAGGTAGGTTTATAACTAGGCGTCAAGCAGGGACTTAAAGTAATGACAATAATATGATGCAATTCGTAACTAATAGTATGGTATACTAAATGATTGATCTTGAGCACGAAGCTCTACAAAGGGAATCCATCCTCCTTATATAGACCTTCATGCTTAGAGGCGCGAAGGGAGCGAGAGGATCGAGCTTCGATCTCTTCAGCTCTCCTCGCGCGAAGGGCTCGAGAAGCCAAGCCTTCGAGCTCTTCGCTCCTTAGCATCACGTGTATGGTGATCCCGTGACCTAATTGTTACCGGTCGTAACACTATCCCCTTCTTAGCCTAGCGCTTGCCCCAAGCGCTATATTAGTACGACCATCTCCACTTGCGATCTTTAAGCCTCTTGTGTTGATTGCTGATCATGTCCGTCGTTAATTACAAGAAACGCAAGACCAACGAGGGTTTATCGAAGCGAGTCGCAAGTAACGGTGTTATTATGCCTCCTTGTACTGAGTGTGAAAAACATGAGAGGGAGTGTGTTGTTATGGCGGCCGATTCCGCTCGTTGTTCTGAATGTATAGCTCGTAGCATAAAATGCGATGTTTATGGGCCTTCTCACGCTGACTGGGTTTCGTTGGAAGCCGAGGAACGGCGGCTTCGCAAGGAGGAGGATCGTCTTCAACAAGAGCGCCAGGAAGTCCTTTCTCGTTTGTTGCGCCTGGAGACCCTTACTAAATCCAACAAGATGAAGATCGATACCTTCCGTGAGCGGGCGTCCCTTATGCTGCGTCGTGGGCTAAAGTCATTGGATGAATTAGATGCCCTGGAGGAAAAGGAAAGATTGGAGAATGAGCGTGTAGAGAAAGAGAGAGAGCAGGCGGGTACAGGTCCATTGGTGCCTGCTACAGCTAGTTCGAATGTGCTGGATAACTTCGATCCTTCTTCTTTCCTGAGTCCTTCAGACCCTTTTTGGGGAGGTTTGGATAGCGTTGATGAAATGCCTCCAACTTCTCAGGGCAGCTGAGATCTTTCTTGAGCTCCCAAGTGTTCTCCGAATGTGGGTAGTCTAACCACTTGATTAGATACTTGATCTTGCCTCTGACGTATTTACAATCTAGTATTGTTTCAACATCGTATATGGCGTCTGGGTTTACTGGTTCGATTTCTGTTACGGGTGCATCGGGCGCTCCTGGTGGTGCTGGTTCGAGCAAGGATATATGGAATACTGGGTGAATATTCATGGTGTGAGGTAGTTTTAGTCTGTAGTTGACTGGTCCTACTACCTTGTCAATTTTGAATGGTCCTAGTTTCTTGTGATCTAGTTTATCGCTTGGTCGTTTTGTCTGTATGTTTCTTCGAATGAGATAAACTTTATCCCCCCTCTTTAAGAGTAGGTCCCATACTACGTGATTCGTTGTAGTACGACGCTGTTCTTAAAGCGATGAACTGTAAATCCAGTGAAAGTTGTTCTTGTAGTTCCTTGATTTCCGTGATATCTTTTATGGCTTCATCTGCATTCGCATCTTGTGGCAATGGTGATTTATATGCTAGTGGGTTGAATCCAAAGTTAGCATACGCTGGCGTCACCTTTGTGGTTTCAGTTTCCGATGTATTATATGCGAATTGTGCCAAGGGTAATAGTTTAACCCAATTGTCTTGTTTGTAATTGATGTAGCAGCGAAGATAGGCTTCCATCGTCTGGTTTAATCGTTCTGTTTGGCCATCTGTTTGTGGGTGAAAAGCTGTCGAGAGCTTTCTCTTGATCCCAAGTAGTGCCATAAGGGTAGACCAAAATTTCGATGTAAATAGTTTGTCCCTATCTGAGATGATCTCGTCTGGTACACCGTGAATGCTAACTATATTCCTCATGAATATATAAGCAAGGTCATCTGCTGTCCAAGCTTCACAGAATGGTATCATGTGAGCGAACTTGGTTAATCTATCTGTTACCACCAAAATAGAGTCGTATTCTTTCTGGGTAACTGGGTCTTTGGATATTGGTAGTTTTACTACAAAATCCCAAGCAATGGACTTCCATGGTTGAGTAGGTAGTTCGGGGGTTTTGAGCTGACCATAAGGTGCATGCCGGGCGGCTTTATTCCTTATGCAGGTGTCGCAGTTCCCAACTACGTTCTCAACTATAGTCCTCATCTTTGGAAAGTACACTTCTCTCCTTATTCTGGCAAAGGTTCTTGCAATACCTTGATGCCCGTGAGCTGGAAGCTCATGTTGTTCTGTGACGTAATCCTTAGCTAGATTGGAGGGTATGTAAAGCTTGCCATGAAAATGGATGAATCCATCTTCGATGTTGAATCCTCTTTCTGGATTGTCTGGAATAGCTAGGATTCTCTTGGCTGTAGCGTCTGTTGAGTATTCTGTCCTTATGATATCCTTGATAGTATCATAATTTACTCCTGAAGTGGCGGCAAGTTGCGGTTTATTGTGAACTAAAGCGTCGCCGTCCTGTTTTAATATTGCGTGTGATTCGTGTGTTTTGTTTTGTAAATATTCTGGTTTTCGGCTGAGAGCATCCGCTCTAGCATTTTCGTTTCCTTTGACATATGAAATTCTGAAGTTGTAGGCGGCCATGGTTTCCGACCATCGGACCTGCCGTCGATTCAATTCCTTCGTTGTGGTGAAATAAACCAAGTTCTTATGATCCGTATACACCTGCACCGTGTATTTTGATCCTTCCAAGTACACTCTCCATTCCCTAAAAGCATCTACTATCGCTAGTAATTCTTTGTCGTATATTTCGTAGTTTAGTTCGGCTGGCGATAGTTTGCGTGAATGGTAAGCAATTGGTTGCTATTTCTCATTTAAGCCGGGTTGGCTCAATACTGCTCCTATTGCGTAGTCTGAGGAGTCCGTTTCCACAGTTATTGGTAACTCTGGATCAAATGCTTTGAGAACTGGTTCTCCTGCAAATGCTTCCTTGAGGCATTCAAAAGCTGCTTGTGCTGTTTCCGTCCATTTGAATTCCCCTTGACTCTTCTTGGTAATCTCCGTCATTGGAGCGGCTATCTTTGAGTAGTTCTTGATGAATCGTCGGTAAAAGTTGGCGAACCCTAAGAAGGACTGTACTTCCTTTACGCTGGTTGGTGGTTCCCATTCTTTGACTGCTTTTACCTTGTTAGGGCTCATTTTGAGTCCTCCGGAGAATATGGTATAGCCTAGGAATTCCGTTTCTGTAACGTGAAATTCACACTTGCTGGGTTTACATTGGAGATCGGCTTCTTCCAAGTGTTGTAGGACCTTGTGGACGTCCTTGATGTGCTGTTCTTCGGTTTCTGAAAACACTAAAATGTCGTCTAGATAGCATATGCAGCATATATCTAGGTATTTTCGTAGAACGTTGTTGACCAAACGCATACATGTTGCTGGTGCGTTTGTCAATCCAAATGGCATAACCTGGTACTCGTATAATCCGTATCGAGTCCTGAATGCTGTTTTCCATTCTTCACCCTCCTTCATTCTGATGAGGTGGAATCCGTTTCGTAGATCAAACTTGGAGAAAATCTTGGCTTTTCCCAATCGATCCCTCAATTCCGTAGCTAATGGAAGTGGGTATCGATCTTTGATCGTTATATCATTGAGCTTGCGATAGTCTACGCACAGTCTCCTCGTACCATCCTTCTTTGGTACAAATAGCACAGGGCTAGCTGCCTGTGAGGTGGATTCTCTAATCCATCCTTTTTTTAATGCGTCGCCAATGTAATCCCTAAGCGTCCCTAGGTCTATGGCTGACATTGGATAGATTGGTCCGAATGGAGGCATCTTGCCTTCCTCCAATACTATCTCGTGGTCCCATGGCTTATGTTCTGGTAAAGCTTCATGGCCCTTTCTCTCTTCAAAAAGCTTCTTGTATTTCTTATACTGTTCCGGAATTGGCAACTCTTCCTGCTTCTCTGCAGGGGTGACTTCAAGCAACCTCTCTTGCTTATTCTTCATTTGTACAGGGGGTTCACCTTCCCTCGCTGTTAATGGAGGACCCTGGACTGGGCGTCCTACGTCGATCGAGTCATTTGCCTTTAACTCGCCATCGCGTGTGTACAGCCTCGCAGGCTCTAGCGTATCTTCTTGATCGCTTTCTTCTGGGAAACTAACGGTTTCCGTAAGCCAATCAATCTTAGGGTTATGTGCCTTTAACCATGGCATCCCCAAGATGACCTGTTGATTCCCTAGCGGAACAACATCGAACTGGATAACCTCTTGATGCTGGGTTATACTCATCCGTACTGGGCGAGTCTCCTGCGAAATCTTTCCGTCCAATCCTGCTAATTGTCCATCAACTAACTGCAATTGATATGGTTTCTGTTTCGTTTGAAGCTCTAAACCCAAATACTTCACAGTTCCTGGCGCTATAAAATTTCCGGTGGCTCCTGAGTCTATCATAGCCCGGATTCTTTGTCCATTTATCTTCGCAGCGCAGTATATCTGTCCTGCCTGGCCTGCGATATTCAATTGACCCTGGCCCATCTCGCGGGTTTTGGTTAAATTGGTCAATTGGTCAATTTGGTCGATTTGGTCAATTTGGTCAATTACGTAATTGACCACATTTTTTCCTGACCTTCCCTTCTTGCGGGATCTTCTTGCTTTCCTTTGTGGGAACCATCCTGTGGCTTCCTTGTCTGATAAATGAATCCTACATGATTCATCGTAGCAGGCCGTCCAACTCATGGCAGCGTGCTCAGTCGTTAATTCATTCTCTGGCTTTTCTTCAACCGATGATGGGGAGGGGGTTCGCAAATACCCTTGCTCCCATAAATCTATCGCGTTCAAGCCTTCTTCATTTCTGGGTAATTCATCCAGTAGTTTTTTGAACTCTTCGTGGCTTATACAACGGTCTTCCTCAGATCCGATAGAACCTGTTGCACATAGCTGAGGAGTGAAGGTCGCATTAAGTTGACCCTTGCCGAACTTCTTGTGATACCCTCCTCCTGATGATTTCTTGCCTCGACAATCCCTGGCCCGATGGCCTGGTTTGCCGCATTCGAAGCAGAGTTTGTCCTTGCGTCTTCGTTCTACCTCTTCCTTGGGTAGTTTGTTCTTGAAGGTTGCATCCAATTGCATTGGGTCTCCATAGGATTGTCTGTTTTCTCGAGGTCTTCTTTCATTCTGTTGGTATTTGCCTCGATCTCGGTTTCCATGAAAGTTGGAAGATCGGCTTTCTCTTTGATACTCGTACAGCATCTCGTCGGCTTTAATAGACTCCTCGATTAATTCGTTAAGGTCCTCCCAGGTGCAATTGCGATCCAATTCTAATCTAACTTCCGCCTTGAGTCCTTTTCGGTAGTGACTCATCGTGGCGTTCTCTTCCCATCCAGTGGTACCTATATACCGCCTGAACTCCACAGCGTACTTGACTGCTGACCCTGTTTGCTTAAGGCCGTAAATCTTGGATTCAGCGTAGCGTAGCTCGTTGATGTCCCCAAACACTCGTCGTATCTCTCTCTTAAACCCCTCGAATGTTCCAAAGATTGTCTGGGTTGGATACATTCGCTTCTTAGAACTCACTCAAGTTGGTAAAGTAATCCTTGAGGTAAGGTTGGATCCACTTGGAGGCTTCTCCTCTGAGGTAGGAGGCAGCCCAGACGCTCTTATCGGCGTCATGGTTGAACTTGTCCTTGTTGAACTGGAAGTAGATCTCAAGCTGGAGTAGAAAGGTTTCTAGCTCTTGTCGGTTACCTGTAAATCGGTCGGGTAGGGCGACTTTAAGAGTTTCGGTGACGGTAATCTCCTTGGGGTCTTCGATACCTCCCATGGCGATATCTCCGTCCTTGTCGGTACTTTCGGGGGTGACCTGGCTGGTCGTAGCGGGGTTGCTAGGCTGTGGTGTCGTGGAAGACATGGTGTCGTTACTTATCGAGTCGGTACTTGAAGCAGTAATGGTGCTCAAAGTGTTACGAGGTTTGCCGTCTAGATCACGTGGAAGTGCTCTAGGCTCTCGAGGTAGGTTTATAACTAGGCGTCAAGCAGGGACTTAAAGTAATGACAATAATATGATGCAATTCGTAACTAATAGTATGGTATACTAAATGATTGATCTTGAGCACGAAGCTCTACAAAGGGAATCCATCCTCCTTATATAGACCTTCATGCTTAGAGGCGCGAAGGGAGCGAGAGGATCGAGCTTCGATCTCTTCGCTCTCCTCGCGCGAAGGGCTCGAGAAGCCAAGCCTTCGAGCTCTTCGCTCCTTAGCATCACGTGTATGGTGATCCCGTGACCTAATTGTTACCGGTCGTAACACTCTTCGAGCTACGTCTTAATCCTTAATCTGAACCTATTATCTGAATCAATATAACTTTTGCCAAATTAGGGCAAGGTTACTAGAAGCCCTATTCTGCCTGCCTGCCCCGTGATATAAATTTAAATTAAAATAGTATATTATATTATATATAAAAATTTATAAAAAGACTAATTGTTATTAAAAGAAATTATTATAATTTTTTATTTTTTTATATATCTATTTAAAAATCTTTTAATTATCTTTTATTATTATATTTATAAAAATAATAAATTTATTAATATATCCAACATTAAATTTATATAAATTAAAAATTGAAAACTTAATTATTGATATATTATAAAGAAAATGTTACGACGGCCAACATCTACGCCGCGTCACATGACTAAAACAAGGTAACGTAACGAAGTCACGTTATGGACCGCTGAGGAACGCTGGCTGTCCAGGACCGCGCAGCGGTCCTGACTAGCCATAGGCATGAAGGTCTATATAATTAAGATGGATTTCCTTTGTATAGAGCTTCGTGCTCAAGATCAATCATTTAGTATACCATACTATTAGTTACGAATTGCATCATATTATTGTCATTACTTTAAGTCCCTGCTTGACGCCTAGTTATAAACCACCTCGAGAGCCTAGAGCACTTCCACGTGATCTAGACGGCAAACCTCGTAACAGAAAATCATAAAAAATTAAAGGATTCAGTCTTTAGTTATATATATTTTATTTATTTATAAATTAAATTTCTAATTGATTTATTATAGAATTTTTATAAGTAAAAATTATCTGAAAGAGGGGTGGTCCGAAAGTAGAGTATTAGACTTACAGGACAGATATTGTAAGTTGAGAGCATTCTTGGTTGCTGATATAATGCAGTTTACATTGACGATGTGAGAACGACCACTCTAGTATTCCATTCCAAGAAACATCAAACCAGGATATGGAGCTGCAATCAAGAGAGGCCTGCAAATTGATATCCGAAACATAGGGGAGTCCCTTTGTCGTTCTTTTGATACTTGTATGCATCTTCTTAGCCTGGGTGACCTCGATGGAGTTAAGTGTCCAGTCGAAGAGGAATTGTCCAACACAGGCTCGATACTTGTCGTCATATTTCAGAAGTATGTCGATAGATTTGTGACAGACAGTTTTATCTATACATAGAGTGACATCCTCCATAAAACAAAAGGAGTAGGATCAAAGTTCGTGGTATGTCGTGAGGATATGATGATATAGGAAGTAGCGGTTTGGGCTAAGGTCGCGATATTGGCGTTTCTGTGCGTTCAAACCCTAGAAACTTGATTTCATTTTCTGCACATATTGAATCCCAATCATTAAGGTAAATTACTGATGGTGTCTGTGGCGGGGTATAGATGCGGTCGAATTGGTAGTCGTCATTTGTTGACCTCCTGGGATCTTGGCAGCATATGCATATATATTGCATGATGCATATAAGGAGCAAACAAAACTCAACTTTTAATTCATTCTTTCCTTTTTGGTATACTGTTTGTTTGCTTTCAATATTTTGATTTCAAAGCACTTTAATTCCGAAGGCCGAATACCTAAGCCTATTCCTTCATTTTTTGAATATATACTCGCAGCTTAACTGCTTAGCTAGATAATCAATCAATTCAATCTGATGCTCTTTCTGGTCTCAATAAACCCAATATCATTTGATGAAGGCGGCGGCTTATAGTATCCAAATAAAGTGATTCGTTGTCGGTTTGTAGGAAACTAGATGTAATAAAATTAGTAAGGTGGGCAGATCATAAGCTATCACTTTCATACCATTAACCCCAAAGAGTACGGTCTAATATGTCTGAATCCCAAACACCTGCAAATTTCCCTTACGTATTCACCGTCATCTACAGGCATATATACCCAGGCCATTGACCGACCGAAGAAACTATCGACTTCCTCATAAAAAGTGAGGTCCAACTTCTGATTGTGTGTATTTACGGTAGCAATGCTCACTCCATTTGTAGCCACAGAGTGTCCGGTTGTAAATGCACCATTACATTCGAAAAAAGACATCCGAAGGCCTCTCGGTTCTTCTAGTGGAGCTTGGAGGCTCGAAAGGTCGATGATTGAAACATTAGGTGCTCGGATCGGCCAACGAATGCGAGCAGGAGCAGGAGCAGTGCTACTTTGCTGTTTGTTTTCAACGAGATCCCTGAGTTTCGGTCCCTGACTTGACATTAGCCCTTGTAAAATACAAGAATCTTTTTGGACTAACGTCAGTCCTTGTCCTGATTTTACAGATGCAGCAAGACTTGGAGAGCTGCCTCCAACATAAACCCGGTATTCTGAGCCTGGACTTCGATGACGAAGACACTTGTATTTGTCTGATTCCGAGATGATCCTCGCCGATATGCACGTTCCAAACGTCGCTTGGGTTTTGACTTTCAAGCAGAAGTGTTTCTCCTGGCTTGGACATCGATTGAGTAGAATTGCGGGAACTTCGAATATTGCGGGTACCTTCAATAATGATATAACGAACATACACATTACGAGAGAGGTCAATAATAGAATCGTTTACGCTATCTTCATTCGCTAGTTCTCGCGCAGTGATGATTGCACATTCTCGTATAAGGTATCCTGCAATCATCCAGCATAATTCATCAGGGAATCGCTTTGTCCAGGAAGCCTTCATCTCTTTGTCAGAATGTGCAGCATGCGGTCCCTCCGTCGCCGCTCTTCAAATATCGGCGGTCGAAAGCTGTACTCTGTAGTGGGGAAAAACTGTGGCGATACTGTCTGGAGTCTAAAACTACAGCATTTGCTGTGGAAA
This sequence comes from Sclerotinia minor, assembly GCA_025389075.1. Classification (NCBI taxonomy): domain Eukaryota; kingdom Fungi; phylum Ascomycota; class Leotiomycetes; order Helotiales; family Sclerotiniaceae; genus Sclerotinia; species Sclerotinia minor. Next base: position 235,753 of record QRFH01000013.1, on the reverse strand, counting down.
CAAGAACTCCGAAGACCGCTATGCAAGCACTTGCCGCTGCAACGCATGTGGAATCTGATTCCGAGAATATCATCGTCGTAGAGGAGTGTATCTTGAAAGAAGGTAAACCCGGTTAATATGCGGTTGTCATTGATAGCTGAAAAATGTAAGCGGAATTCAAAAGATTGGGTCAGGTAATGTTGATACATGCAACGACAACTTCCCCATCCTCTAATGTAAACTGGCACAGTCTAGAACGCAATTGTGGGATACAATAAAATATAGGATTAAGTCTAATACCCCTCTTTTCGGCCGGCCTCCCTTTTCGACCACCTTTTACACTAAAAATGGTCATTTTCAGCTATTAATATTACAAAAATATAACTAATATATTTTCCAGTTTGTACAGGAGATCGCAGAATCGATAAAGTTTTTGCCAAAGGCAAGAAATATTATATCTAAAATCATACTCAATCAAAAACTACCAACAAAAAAAGATACGAACCGAGTTTTGAAATCATTTCGAAAGGTCACAAACATCGAGCTGCCCGGTGGAGTTCGGGAAAAATACAGAGCATGCCAGCAATATCCGTTTAGGTTCTGGTCCTGGGCAGTAATCCAACTCGATCTTACAGCAGATGAAACCAAACCGATTGAACTCTTTTTCTGTAAGGCGTATTTAGGTATCAATCAGCTTGAAACTCAGCCCGTGTGGAACACTATCATCTGGAGATTCTTTGTGCTTTTCTTTCACGACCTTGTAGTGATTTTAGGCAGAAAATTCTCACGGAATCATTTGAAAGCCAGCTTGTTGACATCCTCCGCGACGTCAATACAGGACACGACAATAAAAAAGCGGGAGAGACAGGATTGCTCAACTTAATGACTATCATAATTAGCTATACCAGCAGATATATAAAGGAACATACAACTTTGTAAATATTTCTTATTATTATCAGGCTGATAGTAAGGCTGGAAGCTCAGGGTGGTGATGATAGGCTGATGTGGTGTAGTGTAAGATTCGATAGTAGAAGAGGGGTTTGGGACGTAAAAAGACAGCTTATTTTGCGTAGAACAGATAATGGCGAATCGTAAAATTAGAGACGGGTTTGAATTTGATAAAAACAAAAGAAGTATTGGTGAAAAATTTAAAAGACGTCGAATAAGAAAAGATTCCGATGTTGTCGAGACGTCATGTGACCGAGAAGACGCTAGTGCAGTGAGTCTGTAGGATGGAACCTGGTGAACCCCCACATATAAATATCTAAAAAATTATATTGGAACTATCCATCATCTTGAGAAGCCTTTCCTAGGACTATTGTCTTAGCTTAACATATTAATCACAGGCGATAAGGAACCCCCCGGTAATCGGCAGTCCGATACTTGGTTTTTTTGAACCCGCTTGCGTTCAGCAAGGCCATGTACCTTGGTCCGATCTTCATCACCGTTGGCAAAGCTGCTGAAAGCGCTGTGTATGTTGGGATTTGTCATATGCCTCGACGCCAGAGCAGTCGAGCATAGGTCGTTGTGTCGAGACATGAAGTTATGTTGATACGCTGCAGGCCTGGTATGGGGAGATGTCAAGCCGAGTAACGTGTTGGTTGATCAAGATGACCGATTGTGGCTTATCGATTTAGAGGGCAGCTATACCCCTGGCTAGGTTGATGAGGCCAATAAAGATAGCCAAGAGGGGGGTTTGCAAGGGGTCAAGAGGATTAAGGAGTGGCTAAACAGACATTCCCCAATATCCATTGATAACGACCATTGCTACTCACCACGATCCCCTCGAAGTCTCTCTCTTATGGAGCCGGCGCCCGCTGCCAAATATCAAGAATGGCCTGTCAAAGAGTTTCTTGGACGTACCAGGATTGGGAACGGTACAACATACAATCTCGAGTTTCAGCTGCAACATGTTCCAGAGCATCTTCATCTCCCTGTTCTTTCCGAAGTAATGAACATTAGTTTTAATAAGAGAACATTCGTAGATGTCTCAACCCCTTGCAACGTTCTACATTCCAAGGTACATTCGGCACAATTTCCAGCTGAGAGAAAACGCGTTCTATGGGAATCGAAAGAACATGAGACGGTACTTAGGATGAAAAAGGATGATTGCTTCTAAGTGGGAGTTCTATGATGTCCTTCCGCATCGAACTCCAGTGGCGATCCAGGTGCACTACTCTACGAAACTCAAACGTGATTATAATATCAAAAATCATCCTTTTTGTTGTATAATTTTCGTTAAGGGGGGTTCTCTTAGTTACATGATATGAATGAGTCTGGTGCTAATCTTACCACAATCTGTTCTTGTTAGCTCATACCATAGCCCCATTCCGACTCAATACTCTGCCATCCGCCATCCGCCATCCAGCTTTGTACTATTCACAAACAACAAAGGAATCAAAGCCATCTTAATTTATTGCCATTCATTTATTATTCTCTCCTTGCCGATTTGAGCTTGCTAGATTAGAAGTCTAATATATTAGAAAAGTATAATATAAACTTGAGCATTTTCTACTTTACCTTGTTCTCTCTGCATTTTCTTGCAATATTTTATCCTGTCTTTGTCTTGCCTCATCTTCATACTGACGTTTCAATCGAAGACAGTCCATCAAATAATCCATATTTGCTTTGTTTAAACTTTCTTCCCAGTTTGTGTCCTCGATTATACATTGTTCCAAATCTATAATTATCACTCGATCTCCAATATCGATAAGATTATCCAATTTCGGATCATCATGAGTAACTCCATACATAGTGATTGCTTTATAAGCCTCTTCTAGCTTTCTTTCGAATTCCTCGTCCTCTCCAGGTTTCATAGTAAGATCAAATAACCTTCGGCCAACGATTTCGGATAAAACCAATGTTGGTGATCCATCATATATAGCCTCCCATAGAAACAAGGTATAAACTTTCCTTGAAAGACGGTGATACATAAGCTTTTCAACCTCGAACTCTTCATCCCAATCAGGCTTGCGCTTTTTAAGGATAACAGTCGGTGGCAAAAACCATTCAGGATAAAATGTTTTTAATTTCGGCCACAGGTTGAAAAGATATGCAAATATCCATCGAATACGAATTGGGATAAAATCAAGAATCGATGGCTTTTCGAGTTTCAAACGATAAACGGTTTGTCGTGGATCAATTCGTTCAGCGATAGTAGCAGTTACCAGTCTGTGGCCCATAAGGAATTTCTAAAGAATAGTCAACACTTACTCTAGATGGACTGTAGGAGCAAAAGTAATCTTACCAATGGACCGTGAACTTGAGGAGAGAGCGATCCAACCATGTTTTTTGATGAATGTGATGGTGGGCGAGTGGCGATGGAGAACTACAGCCACTAATTATGATGAATAACTTTGACTGTAATGAAGGATTGAATAAGATGTATGAAATCATAATATGAAGAATTATAGAAGAAGAAGATCACTAACTACAAATAAATCCTGTTTGTTTGTTTGCTTGCTTGCTTGCTGAAATGCATATTCCCGCTTTTCCCTGTCATTTTCCTTCCACCGTTATACAACCAAGACGATAAGCATATCTCAGCTACCATACCCGAACAGTGTCCCAAAGAATTGCACCATTAGCATCCACCACATTATTTCCTTGTCCATCAACCCAATACCATCGATCTTGGCCCAATCTTCGCATATACCCATCTGGATGATCTATTACTTTCATATTCTGATATACCCAATAAGGTTGTCCGGACCAAAAAGCGAAACTCTCTGTTCCAACCACGAAGCGAGAGAGGAAAACCAATCGAAGCCATCCCCTGCCATACGCATCCAACCCCGCCATACTAACCGATAAAGCGCATATCGGGCACCACATTGTATATGCTGAGGCGTTCGTGCTACAACACAACAATCAATAGCACAGTGTGCTGATTTGATATCGTTGCGATCTTGGGCTTTGAATTGAACAATCAACAAATGCTTTCCATCATACACAAACACCTGCGGACATTTATATTCGAAGGCATACTTTTTCTCCTTAGTAACTTCATATTTCATAAATATAAAGAGGAAAAAGGAACTTGACCTACCCTCTTATTTCTCTTCCTAATCGTAATGTTGTAGAGGTCTTTGCTATCCTCCCTTCCCATTCATCAACACGAATAACACCATATTGCTTCATCTCTCCTATCACTTGGCATCTCTCGCAGCATCTCCTTCCACTTGCCAGGAATACAAATGATCTACAGTCTTATCTGTATTTGTTGGGCCCGGAGGGCCAGATAATGATCTCTGCAGAAACCGTCCATTCTTCTGCCAAGCAAGAGAAACTGGTAGAGCAATATTTTGATGAAAATCCCGTTCCACATCCCCTTTTGTTCGCACATCTACCCGATCAAGATAGTTCAGACGGTAAACTGCTCGTTCGAGACGGTTGATATCAGTAGGATCGGCAGTATACACAGTATTGGTATTTGGGGTATATTGATCCGAGGCTAGAAATCCATTAACCCCATCCAAAGTTGGTGGATGCATTGTTGGATGAGAGATCGAGTGAAAAGTATCAGTCCATTTTTTTCTACTCAAAGAAGGATCTGATATAGTAGTGTATAAAGCATGAGGAGGATGTTCCAAAAGAAGATCCTTTACTGTTATCACTCCAGACATCTCGTAACAAAGAATTGTGGAAGCAAATCTATATGTTTGAAATTGACTGGTGATAAAGTAAAAGATGGATTGATCGATTGCTGAAGATGATGAGAGCGGTTCGGTCTTATATCTTGACCATTCTGAATTAAGAGAATGTGATATCGCTTCTATATCAAATTTTGGTATGAATTCGCCAGAGCAAAAGTGAGCATGCATATCTTAGAAGATTCAACATCAAAGCTACACTGCACATAGAGCTGCTGGATGATTACGACAAGCCAGCATTCATTTCAAATCATTCCCAACCATAGCCGCGCATTGTACCTCGTTACAATGCATATATAGAATAGCAGAATGCAAGGGAGGTTTGAATTGATAGGCAGAGGTATAGAAACGCTTCAGCTGAAAGCGATTGAACCATCATATGCACCAGGAAGAAAGGATATCGCGCTTACCTGATCGAAGATACTGTTCAATGTAGATAATTTTGAGGGGTACTATCATGTTGAGCAGCCAACTAAGCCTGTACGGGCCTGTATTTGCAAGTTAAATCAGGTTACGAAGCCAAGTGAGAATCTTTCATCATACTGCCTACAGTAGTCTAAATACACATCGTCATCCACTGCACTCAAGAAGAGATTGGCAGAGCTTCTCAAGAGTCCTGTCGATACGAGGGTAGTAGGGGTTCTTGATGTGTCAACATTCAAAGGATGATAAAAAAGAATGAGATGTAAAACCCCGGAGCCGAGACCCGTTTCTGGAAATCTGAACGTCAGTGGCTTTCGGTTTTATATTTTTGGCTTAGTGTGATATATAGAAATCACAAAGTTATAGGATTTTGTATTTGTACGGCTAGTAAGTTTATGACTCCTTTTTAAACAGTATTGTTTTTGATTAAAAAAGGTATAGTTTTTTTATTCTACACTTAATATAATAAAGTCATAAATTAGATTGTATAAACATAGATATCACGCAAAGGGACGAACAGTCCCCTTCTCAGATGCTAAATTGTTAATTAAGGAGGTCAACAGCTGTCTGTAGTTAATCCCCTTAGCTTAGCACGTCTAAATACCCCTCGGGAGGTCAGAGTAGACGTTAATCACAATAATAATAATAATAAACATAGATATAACAAGCTCTTTGTTTATATTTTCCGAGAACCTTTGAAAATCCTTAGAAATAAAATAGAATTCAAGAAAAGTAGTGAATTCCATTGATCAAATTAAAGCTATCCCCTGCAAATTCAGGTCCGTTTAGAAAGGACTCATATACTTTCTGGCAGCACGAGTAAGGTTATCTGCAAAGGAGAAATAAAAAAGTCTTCCAGTCAGGCTTGAGATTTGTCGTCTGTAAAAGCTCATTCCGCCTGTAGCCCTAGAAAACAATAGTTTTATAATTAAAATTTCTGTTTAAAGAAGATAATCTACTGTATGAAATTATATAAAGCTGTATCAAAGAGAGGGAAAAATATATTCAGTTAATCATCGGCTAAACCGTCGTACCCCTGTTCAGCTGTATAATCTTTTATATAAATAAACAAAGAAATAAATAAAAAATATAATTAATTATATTATTATATATTTCTTCTCATTTTATATACTTTTTACTACTTTACAATACAACAAAACACAATACAACAATTATAACATTTAAAATCAATACATGATTGAATTAATTAATTACTTCCCTCTATCTACCTATACCTCCCTCTTCTCCGTCTTCTCCCCTCTTCTGCCCTCTCCTCTCTCCTCCCCAACCCCAACCCCATCCCCAACCCCACCCCCTCTCCTCCCCCTTCTCCCCTTCTCCCCCACAAACAACAAACTCATCAACCCCCCCCACCTTTTCCCCCTTCTTCTTTCAAGCCCCACCTAAAAAAAAAAAAAAACAAAAAAACTTCCCAAAAGCCCTTATATCCCCCCTCCCCCCGCAGATCCAGGTCACAGCCTTAAATCAGCCAGTCAGTTACCCAACCAACCAACCAATAATAAAAGATCTAGTAGTAGAGAGAGATATGAGAGATTTTCTGTATACAATATATAAATAATATATATGTATATATATATGTTTTTCGATTTCTTGGTTTCTTAAATTTCTTTAATTTCTTTGGTTCCGGTTTTGGTTTCGGATTCGGTTCGGGTTCGGCTCGTTTGTTCGTTCATGTTGTGTTGTTCGGGGAGTTAGTACTTCTTCTTCCTCTCTTTTGTTCCCGCCTCGAAGATACCATACCACTCTTCTCGCTTCACCCTCGCTTCACTAGCCACCTTCCCTCCTCCTCCCCTCACATCATTCATTCTCAAAATTATATCCATCCATCCATCCATCCATCCATCCATCCATCCATCCATCCATCCTTTCCTTCTTTCTTCCTCTCTTCAAATAAAAGTAAAAGTAAAAAAAAAGGTATCAACAAATCCCTACCTCCCTACCTCCCTTTCTTCCATCCATCCATCCACAAATAATATACAAAGAATAACCATCCTATTTATCCCATTCATCCATCCATGAAACGCCCAGATCAAAATCCACCACCAATGATATTCCACTATTCCATTCATCCATCCAAGCCAATCACCCAAGACCCTTCCATCCATTTATATATATGCATTCCATCAAAAAATATACTTTCCTCTAATGCATCCATGCATCCATCGCTCGCTCGCTTGCTTCATTCATATTTGTCGTTGATCTTCTGTTCCCCTTATATACATTCATACATACAAACATACAAAACTATCCCACAGATATCTCATGTCCTCTTCCCTCAATAACACACTTACAAAGAAAATAATTAAGAAGCAATGAAATGCAATGCCAAAACTCGAAATATAAAAATGCAAAAGTGGTATCTCTTAAAACCATCAATCAACGACTGTCTCATCATAAACGCCTATATTTAACCCCTCTCTTCTCTTCCTCTCTCCTCCTCCTCCTCCTCCTCCTCCTCCTCCTCTCTTCATCTCTTCATCTCTTCCCTATAAATTTCATCTTCCCACAGCAACTAAACTGTATATCCAGCTTGCCTCGGGCACACTTCCTGCCTGAAAACACCACTTCCTCGTTCTCCCACTCACTCTCCCAATAGCCCCCACCATTCCAATCTCACCATTAGGTCCTACAACATCTTCCCATATATTACAAGTAACCCCCTTATTTCCAATCATACTAAAACAATTCGCACCAAGCACAACATCTAATAACACCTCCACCTTTTCATCTGGATTCTCTGCTTTCATTGCTTTTCGCGTAACAAGAATACGACGTTCAATTCCCTGATCTACAGCACAGGCTTGTCGCATACCTGGTGGTGGCTCTGTAACTGTTAATCTGGCATTTCCACAGTCTTGCCATTTGGATCGTGTTTCCAAGTAATAGAGACGGATTTTGAGATTCTCCGAGGTTAAATTGAGGCCTCCATATGATGTCGAGGTACCAGCCAGACTTGCGGGATGAGGTGTCCGAGGTGGAGTGAGACCTGAGGAACTAGTGTAAAGACTTGATGGACTAGATCCACGTCCTGACTCTATAGAGGATTTTGCGATATTGAAAAATGAACTGCCGGTTAATCGTTTGAAAGATTCCGAAAGGCGCGAAATAGATGGGGAGCTACTTTGATCCGAGTGGACAACTGATGGTGCACGAGTTGATGCACGATAGCTCCTCTTACGACCAAAACTTAAGAAGCTGCGTTTCTTGCTGGCAACTGCAGTTTCGTAAGGTGCATCCCCATATGAGTTGAGGAGGCGTTCTTCTTCAAGCTTCTTGTATGTTGGATTATTCATGCGAGCCATGTGAATTGAATTGTATAATTCAACACATGCAGCATTGTGTAAACTGTGATATCTGATTGTGGGGCTGCATTTTACTCGCGAATCAATTGTCGGGGGAGAATGTATTTCGATATCGAGAGAATTGCTTTGCCTTAGTGTAACGACAGGTGTAAGTACCTGGCCAAGCAATGGCCGTTTGTCCTCTTTACTTGCATCATCTGAACCTTCTACAACGGACTCTTGGATGGTTGAGAGTACTGCCGGGGAGGAATGTCTGGATGACATTTCATATACTTCAATTAATCCCGGGCGGATAATAATCGAACAAGATTTCGAATGTACATCGTCCCAACGACCTTTAGCATTATTCCAAGTCGAGACGGTAGCAACGTGTTTTCTGATATCTGTGTTATCCACCTTGTGTACAATCGGAATTCGAGGTGTCGAGTTCACGGGTGCCAGAGTAACATTTGGCAGACTGTAAAGAGAGGTGGTGGGTGAAATAGCACGTCTACCATAAATAGTTGGAGCCGGCTCTGCCTCTGGAAGATCGGCAGCTTCAAGTTCATCAAGTTCATCGAGTTCATCTTCATCAGAACTAGATGTTGACTCTTCTTCTTCTGTATCAGAATCTTCCGATGATGAATAGGAGATTTCAGAAACTTCTTCAGACACCTCAGATCTCTCTGATATATCGGATATATCAGAAGGTCGATATTCATGCTTTAGTGGAGAGGAAGTGCGTCGAGATCTTGAATTTGGTGCGGGGGGCTCAATAATCACTGGTTGCTTGAGACCGCTGGGGGACATCGATCTATGGGCAGGAGGCGGTGGTGGAGCACTGTCTTCTTCAGTTTGTTCTGGGCTCCTAGGTCGTGTAGATGTTCCGTGAGAATCTATGGTGTCATATGATTGGCGTCGAATGTTATCTTTTGTGGTAGAAGTGCTATCTATTGAAACAGCAGAGCTTGTTTTGCGAAGTTTCGGGATGTGAGGTAGTTCTTCGGATGGCGTGAGAGGTCGGCGAGATGTCTTGCCTGGTGTAGATGCTCGACTTCCATATTCCCCAAAGTCATCATTTTCTCTGCTGTCATCGTCCGAGTTGTCAAGCGTAAGTTGGCTTGACAGAGGTGAACTTGGTGTAGATCGGGTACGCGTATGAGAATGATGTCTTGATGATTTGGAACGTCTCATGTGTGATTGACCAGTTATCTCGTCAAGAGAAACGTCTCGATGTCTTCGTGATGGAGATGATGTTTCTTTGCGATCTATCTTTAGGGGCGCTGGAATTTCGACAGACGACATGGTAGAAAAGGTCGTAGACCGTGGTCTCTCCTTCGAATGATGCTTTCTTCTTCTTCGGCGAGCACCAATTGGCAAGTCGTTATCATCAGGATCGCCTGCCTCACTCATCTCGGATGGATCCATAGACATCATCGATATTGTATCTGTGTTATCTGGTATAGAGCTCAAAACTGGTTGAGGCACCGGGACGGAGCCCAACATTTCAATCCACTCGGCTGCAGTATCAGGCTCAGCACCCTTAAGAAGCAGACTCTCTCGCCATTCTATGGGTCTTTGAATACCACGGATCATGATTATCACCTCACCAGGTTTCTCACCGGCGCAAGCGGATATAAAATCTCTGTTAATGGGAGGAAATAGTAAGTAGCGATGTGTAGCCTCCGGCGTGATCTCTGATGCACAGATCAGAACGTCTCCTGGGTCGATTTCATCTGAAAGATTATCCCGAAGTATCAACTCTACACGGCACTCTATTCGTTGGCCATTGGAGTGTGGAAAATCGAGATCGAAGAAATCTTTAGCAGAAACTTGTCTGGTGCGGTCGATATGAACATCATCAACTGGAGCCAGTGTTTGCGGATTACGAGCTCGAGTTGCATCAGTATTGTTGGCATAGAGATCCTCGAGTCTAGCATGCTCTTCTTTAACACGACGGCGGGCCATTTCTTGCAAATTGTCAAATGTTTTCAGGGCTTTGCCTGAGAGTTCCGAATGGTTGAGCTTGTCAAGGCCCTATAATGAGTTAGGATACAGCCAATAACATTTACCTAGGGAAAAAGCGATAAGAGGACCGAAAGACAAACCTTTATTAACTTTGCAAGATATTTTATTCTCACGAGGGGTCTCTTGAGTAAGAAAGCAACATCCACACGTTCACCATTCGAATTGACAATATCGCCATCAGCATTGCGTGGGATGTTGTCAAGTGATGAGCCTTCCTTTTCGTCTGCTGATGCCGTGCGAGAAGCAGGTGCTAGATTCACAACAACATCCTGGAAACCTAATCTCCAAGCACGAGTGTAATCTTGATAAGTTCGATGAGCTCTCTGAAGCCAGACTATAAGAGCATCTGGATCCTCAAGTGGTATGCGTTTGTGTAAACTCTTCAGACGCCCGAGAGCAACACCCATGTCAACAATTGGTTTGGTGAGGAATGTTTCATTCATATCTGTAGCGTCGGGGTTGAAGAGACCGGCAGCAATGGCCGAGTCCGATTTGGAGAGGACGCAAGTGAGAAGCACCGGGATCACCCCATCAACCAACGTTTTCAACTCTCTCATATATTTCACCTCATCACCAGCTAACTCACGCATCAAATCCCGTTCGGTAGCAGTCTCTAAATTACTTCGAGCAGTACGCACACTTCGAGCTGATCTGATACTTTTTGTTCGGGTATTTGATGGTGCATCGGGCAAGGATAGCATAGATACTAGGTCAGAATGTTTTGTCAGTCTTCTTTTAAGTCCGGATCTATTGCTTCTCCTGCGTGAGACGTTGGAGTCGGACCGTCCAGTCTGGGTAGTTGCTTGTGTAAGAGTAGTGTTAGTAAGATTGGATGAAGTTTCTAGAGACGAAAGAGTGCTGAAGGTTTCAACAGATGCAATTGCTGATAAGTGATGGTCACCCGAGTGTCCACTCCTTCTCTTTCTTCTAGGCCTGTCCGAGATATCTCGATGGTGGCTCGGCACTTCAAGATGTGTACCAGATGAACGACTGCGTCGAGAGTTATCATTCTCGGGTGTCTTTAGTCCACGATTCGAATTCTTAAAGTCTTCTAAATCATAGTTTCCTTTTTCTTGGTTGTAATCATCATCTTCTGGGTCTAGAATGCCCTCAAAGGTAGATTCACCTCGGAATGCATCCAGCAAAGCATCCTTAAGAGGTGATTTTCGTGCAGACCTGACTACGGGAGAGGAGGCCGTACGTAGAGCTGGGCTTCTTCGGAGTCCAGCTGCTGGTGGAGTGGGAGGCTTTTTGAATTCAATCGGATCATCCAAAACACGGCCCAGAGGTGACTTATCGTTACTACTTCTGAAGCTGTTATCTGAAGCCTTCCGCACACGTTTTTGTCTACTTCCCGCCCCTTTACGTTCATCTTCAAGTGATTGTTTCGGACCCTGGTCAATTTTGGAAGTGTGCTTCTCATTATTCTCATCGTCTTTCGTAGATTCCTCCGACAACTTTGGAGTTGGAATAGGACTTGGCACGTCAAGAAAAGGATCTGTGGTATTATTGAGCCAAGACTCAATTGTGGGAGGCTGGTTAACACCACCTCTTGGAGGCATTTCAGGAGTCTCATGCGTATCCTGTATAATCTTCTTCCCTTCATTGTAGACGCGTTTGAGGACTTTTGGTACTAGATGACTAGGGTTCCTCTGGGGTTTAGGTTTATTACCAGTGTTGCCAGCCTCGGCCCCGATAGGAAGATCCAAGGTACTAAAAGCAGAGTCGCCAAAGGGAATCTCATCCACAGACTGGGAAGGCGAATGGGATTTCCTTGTATGTTTTCTGGAGCTTGGAGAACGACGAGCAGGGGTCTGAGCATTCGCATGGTCGAGTTCGCCATCAGAATGGCCGCGCATACCTTTTATTTCGGTCTCTCTTGCTGGCTTATGATGATTCTCTGACGACTTACGTTTATGAAGCGAATGTTCATCTGACCTTCCTGGTTTCAGAGAACCTTGCTTATCCTCCTTATGAACAGGTACTGGCTTTAAGCTAATACCGTCGAGAAATGGATTACTCCCTGAACTCTGTTTCTTAACCTCCGGAGCTCTCCATCTTGCCTGAACAGGCTTCCCTCGACTGCCATCATCACCTCGCCCACTTGGTCCCCATGGCCTGACTCGAATGAAATCGTTCGCCGAAGTTCTGGATGATTCTGATTTGGGAATCTGTTTTCCTTTCGATGCACTAATGAGGCTCTCCTTAGATCCGTTGTTCGGAGCCTTCCGTGAGTTTGGACTGCTCCTCGACTCGATTATTAATCCGGTTTTTGAAGGTTTCTCGTCTGGGTCCTCCTCAATCTCAACTATAATCTCTCCTAAAGACTTGGCCCTCATCTTCCCTCTATTCCCCCCGCAAATTTCCGGCGGTGGAGTCTTGTTTACTCGTGAAGTAGATTGGGCCCCTCCTTGGCTCTTCGCCTCAGCCTCCGTACGCTTCACCCAATCAGCAATTTTACTCTCCAACTTCGGATTGGTAGCCGTTTGCTTGAGAAAGTCCTTGGGTATAGCACGCGTCGTCACTTTGATTTCCCTTTTCTTCGGAGAGGTCTTGTTCTTATTTATCACCCAATGATCATCGCTTATAACTCTTTTGCGAGGCGCACTCTTGCTCCTTACTTCTGCCGCCCAACTTTCAGGATCCCTACTTTTCCGTCGTCCAGGTCGGATATTCTGATTCCTGACATGGAGCCTGTTGTCCTCGGTTACAACACTGGGCCCCACAACACTATCCTCCTCCACTTCTACTATTATCTCATCCAGCACAGAATCTGGATTATCGTCCTCCTCAATGACAGCTGCTGCACTAGCCTTTTGCCATTGCTTAACCCGATCATGTACCCCTCCTGGCTTCTGAATCCTATTTACAGTACTCTCGCGCATCTCAGCCTTGACCGCGTCGAGACTTCTTCGCCTTTGGCGACTTGGTGTTGGTCTGCCCAGCAGAAAATCACTGAGCAACGTCGGCTCAGCCTTCTTCGTCAGTGGTCGCTTGTGTATTGGTACGCTGGCGGGACTCCGTGGCTTAACGCCCGGCTTTCGATTAGATGCGCCATTGGGAGTATTTTTGGGAGACGTCCTCGGAGGGGCAGTCGGAGTCTTGGGTTTGGCCGGTGCTATCTCATCCGTGTCGGGATCGGGGGAAGGCATGGTCTAATATGTCCCATAGTGTCAGTGGCGCCCTCCCAGCCTCAGGAATGAAATGTGTTGCGCGAAAATGAATTATGAGGTAAGATTCATCTTGGGAAAGAATATTAGGTGCGCACCTTGATCAAAGACCAATTCCCAACTTCAACATGCGGCGACTCAAAAGGTTGGATATCGTATTACACCATCGAAGCAAGTTTCCGTATTGGCATACATAAAGGCTGCTGTCAAATTGTTACTTATGCGCCGACATTCATTTATTATCCTGAATGGCAGAATGGCAGAATGGGACTCTCCGAGAATTCGTATTGAAATGTGCCGTCAGTTGATAGGGCAACCTGAGCGATAAGACGAAAATGAATGTCGCAATTTGGGGATATGAATTGATGTGGAGATTCCTACTCTCAGATTTAAAATGTAGCAAATATAATATTTAGAGTTGGATGTTCTCTTTTGTTCAAATGTTCTCAGGTACAATGAGATTGTGAGAGTAAAAGATTGTTTGCATTATGGATCCAAAGTATGTAATTTGTGTGAAGCGTGTACTCCGTTTTCCCGCACGGTTGTGTTATTGTTTACTTTGCTTGAGGTCGGTTCTGACCTTCAATTGTATTGTATGCATGGACTTTGTATGTACCTATGGCTTGTGGTTTGTTGGTTTGTTGACGAGAACCTAGTCTGTACATACTCCGTAGTACCGGTGCAAGGATGCGGGCAAGCCAACCTTCATTGTTATCTTCCGAAGGTGGTGGTTGGATGTGGTGGTGGTGCAGCTGGAAATAAAATGAGAGAGAGATGAAAAAGAGATGGGTGCAGTGACCCACAAGCTGAATAGAGAATTATTGCTTAGAAATATCTGTTTCTTTCCAAGGTTTCATCTCAGAGTCTAGGGGAGGGTAAGTAAGGCTACAATTCGGGATGGGGGATGGGGGATGGTTGATGGTTCGATGTCCAGAGTAAATAAACAGGTTGAATGGGTGGAAGGAGAAATACCCACCAAAAAGGAAGCGCGTAAAATGCTACAGGATTACATGAGTACATACTGTACTAACAAGGAGACGGTGAAAAAGTCAAAAGCAGGTACAGGAATGATATGATGTATGTGATAAGTGGATGAACAAGCTTTTTTGTGGATATAACTAGGTAGGGAAAAGAGAGCGAGCGTCTGGTAAAAGGATAGAGAGGCATAAACTAGACAGACTACCTAGTCGGCACAATCCTACAGCGAATTGGGGGGGGGGAGGATGGAGGATGAAGTTTATGAAGATTGTGAATCCGTAAATCTAGATTTGACTCATTCGACTAATGTAGGTACTTGCCCAATGCCCAGTGATTACTACGTAGATATCCAAGTTGATGGTTTATTATTTGTTCACATAATGGGAAATTATCCTCCCTTAGCTTCCCACGATTCCCACATTTCGGCGAACCTATTTTATGTACCTGTGTTATGTGTGTTTTTAGCTCAGAAAGCAGAAAACAAGCTTTGATCGGATTATCTATTTTCCCTAATCCCTGTCAAATATTATCCATCCCCTCTCCAAATATCCCACCTTATCGGTCCTTGAAGTCATATACCCTACTCAAACATGTCGACATTCAGGCCATACACATATTTTCAATGTCCTTGTTCTGATACCTCCATTCTTGCAAACTCATCTACTCCCCCAGGATCTCCAAGTCTTGAAGAAGAACGGACATTTGATCCAAGAGCTCCACGCGCGAACTACAGCTTATATCCACTAGAACATCTTCTGTATTGTGAGGACTGTCATCAAATTCGATGTTCGAGATGTGTTTTGGATGAGATAGTTACGTGGTATTGCCCGAGCTGTCTGTTCGAGGTCCCGAGTAGCACGGTGAAGAGTGAGGGTAATAGGTATACATGGCCCCTACTATTTTCATTTCCTTATCAATTTCCTGACATAGGCCTAGATGCTAATATTGTACCACAAACTACCAGATGCACAAGATCATGTTTTCAGTGTCCAATATGTATATCACCTCTCTCAGTAAACGAAGCGCCAATTGGGGAACAATACACTGTTCCTATCCCATCTCCGACAGCACCGTATATCCTTCATTGCGCATACTGCATGTGGAGCTCGACCGAAATTGGCATACGATTTGAGAAACCAAATTCCGTATACTCACAATTATCCAAGATAAAGAATGGTGGTGATTCATTGATAAGTGCAAAAGAGCGTCGCCGAGACAGAGAGGAAAGGCGGACATCTTTGGCTACAGAAACGATCCTGGAAGAGGCGGACGAAGTCACCGAAAAGAACTTCGACCCGAACGAGAAACTCGACATAGAAGGTCAATATGCGAACCTAAGGTCTTTCTACCAGAGTCAGTTGGCAGATTCAAATCCAAGTAGCGCGCTAGGTTTTTCGAATGACTATGGATACGGATCACCAGGAGCATTAACCAGAATAATGGGTCTCTACACGAGTGGCAGCTTGGGCGACAGAAAAGCGAGATCGAAAGCTGCGAGCATACGAGAAGTGATCGATTCATCTGAAGGCCTTCAAGTCTACGATTACGAAGCCGAATCCAAGGCCGTGTCACAACTTCTCAAGGAAGGTTGGGAAGGTACAATTACCACCGAGCAGAGAACAAGCCAAACATCCCCCTCAACGCGGTTCCTCGATTCGCTCCGTCCGATTCCCTGTCTCCTCCGCACCAAACGCTCCAAACGTTGCCGCACCTGCCGTCACATCCTCTCAAAACCCGAATCGAAAGTCCCAACCACACGCTTCCGCATTCGCCTCGTAGCCCTGTCCTATGTCCCCTCCATAAGCCTCTCGCCTCTCCAACCCCCTCCCTCCTCTACTCCCACCTCCGCTTCAATCATCCTCACGCCCCTGAGACCAACCCAATTTCTCCTCACCTTCAAAAACCCCCTCTTCGAACCCATCAAAGTATCCCTCGCAACAAAAGGCCTCACCACTGACCGCCACGCCTCGAAAGTGATCCTGCTCTGCCCTCAATTCGACGTCGGAGCAAACACAGACATGTGGGACGAAGCCCTCCAAGATTCCTCTTCATCAAACCATGATCGCAAACAGTCAACCGCCACCCACAGCAGCATGCAAAGCCTCGACCTTACCAACGAAGCGCACGGTAAACCTTGGGACAAAGGCCGGAACTGGACGAGCGTAGTTGTCGAAGTCACACCGGGAAAGCTCAAAACAAAATTATCCGGTTTAGAACAGCAGAGAAGATTAGAAGAAGAGGTGCAAAAGGAAAGAGTAGAAGAAGATGCAGATGTGTGTGAAATTGCCCTGTTTGTGAGAGTAGAGTGGGAAGCAGATGCAGCAGGTGATGGAGACGGAACGGGAAAACTGGGGGCTATGGGAGATAGGGATGCGAGGGAAAAAAGAGAGTTAGCCTATTGGTGTGTGGTGGGTGTAGGGAGGATAGGTAAATAGATTAAGCGGGATCGTATATGCTAAGAGAGAAAAAAAGAGAGAACCAGAGAGCAAAATTGCTCTTTTCTTTTTGTATGAAATCTTTTGTATGAATGAATATACCCATTATCGATATTCCAACATACATCCAAATTAAGAAATTCCAAACGAAATAATACCATCCTTGGAGCAACAGGAAATAAACTAGGTATGAATGGATGGATGGATGGATACATAGTACATCTCTCTCTCCCTCTCTCCCTCTCTCCCTCTCTCCCTCTCTCTCTATCTTCTCCCAACTACCAACTACCAACTCACCCACAAAGATATAAATGAATGAATAGATGAATGGATAATATGAGTAGAGAGAATCCAAACCGAAACCCATCCATAATTTCATAATGGGTCGATACATACATACATACATACGTAGGTAGGTAGGTAGGTAGGTATTATTTATACTGCTACTTGCTATACTTTTAAGAGGATGTGAGAGAGAGACGGCGCGTGGCTATTTTGCTACAGGTGCTTACAATATCAAGGAGACGCGTGGATATGGAAGGAAGGGAAAGAAGAGGAGAGGAGAGGATACTAGGAGGTTGAGATTGAGATCTGGATGTGGATATGGATGTGGAATTTTTATATATCAAAACTACCTACTCGAGTACTCAATTATCCCATTACCTGATGACTCACTCTTCACTCTTCATTCTTTTTTTTTAAATTTGATTTGATTTGATTTAGCCCCCGGGGGTGGGGGGGCGGAGATGGGATTGGAATATAAATATTAGGTACCTAGATAGATGTAGAGATGAAAATATAAATAGAGAGAAAAATGAACTACACCCGATTTCATAACATATATCCAAAACTAACCTTCAAATACCTACTATAATATCATAATAATCTTATTATTATATTATTCCAATCAAGAAAATTAAAATTCAATTTATGATAATTTCATCAAATCATATCCAATTTGAATGAAATTTATATGAAATGATAGAAAATGAATAGATTTATATTTTGGTTGAATTTCAATCGATTTGAAATTGTTATTAAATATCCAATTTTGAAAAAGATAAATTTGAAGATGTTTTTATTGATCAAGTACAAGAAACCACTTTTTTTTCGGACACACGTTATGAAATTGGGTGTACCATGCCCATCACAATTCAACAGACACATCACACCACGGCACATCACATCGCATTAACTGCACATCAACACCTTAACAACAGAAGTCTTAGGCAAATTTTACTTTCTTATTTTTTTCCTCTTACTCTCATTCTCTAAACAACCTACTGACTAGTAATGCGATGAAGAATGAAGACCTGGACGCCAGGACCTGAATGTACACCTAATAGAAAAAAAAACTAAAGACGAGAAAAAAAACAACCCTTCCATAACCCAACATGAGAGAATCCGTAGTAATTTGTGATGAGGCATGCCAAAGAAGCGGATATTCAGAATTTTCGATTTACAATGTTCGAAAGATAAACTTCAATCGAGTTTATACTGAAGTGCGACTTGATGTGCGAGTAGTGTGGTGATAAAAAGACGAGGAAGAGGCTGATTAGGAGATTTACAAAGATCGAACGTAACGTCCAGATACCATACAATGATCTCTCTCGAAAGGTTCTAAAAAAAATTGTGGTTAGTTTCTGGAACATTAATAAGTGGATTGATTGAAGGAAAAGCTCACCTAAAGTCAATTGTTCCAAAGGCTTGATTCTCTCCTCTCTCAACTTCTGAACTTCTCTAGCGAAAACAGCTTCCGGTGCAGCGGTAGAGTCGATACAAGATGCCTTGATGGAAACCAAAATACCACCACCAACCTTCAAGAACAAATGGGCGTTCAAACCAACAATACGGGCTTGATCAGGTTGCGCAACATCAGCGAAGATAACGTCGACCATGGAGACCAACATTCTGTATTTAAGTGGGTGACGAGCGTCCTCAATAATTGGGATGACGTTTGTGCGGTGGGTAGCCATGTTGATAAGATCACGGCCAGATCTGTGGGAGAACTCGACAGCGAAAACAGTTCCCGTAGGTCCAACGATATCAGCAACGTGGGAAACTGAAGTTCCGGAAGCGGAACCAAGGTAAAGAACCTTAGCACCAGGTTTGATGAAAATCTCATCCATACCACCGAGAACACCTGCGGCAATCTTACTTCTGAAAGGATTCCAGACACGGTATTCGACCTTGGTGGTGCTTGGCGTACCATCTTCGTTGGCTGGGCCGGCGTTCTCGACACTGATGCGCTTCTCGCCGTACACGGATTCGCCTGGGCTAAGGTTCTTGGTTACCAACATATCTTCCTTACCACGAGCGACGAAAATTCCTTCATGACGATGGGGCTCCTGAAAAAAGTTATTAGAACCCAATTGGAAGCCATTGATTGAAGTTCATATACTCACGACAATTGTCTTAGCACCACCTCTGGCTCCACCAGCACCTCCACGTCCTCTTGGGGCACCACGTCCTCCACGAGCAGCTCCTCTTCCACCACCACGACCGCCTCCACGTCCTCCACGGTCTCCACCACCTTTTTTAAAAGTTAGCAAGTCGTATTGTAAGCATTGGCGCATGCGCATTGAACCATTGAGATTCAACCCCAATAGAAGTATAAAAATACGAACCTCTGCCACCACCTCTTCCTCCAAAGCCTCCGCGACCACCACGATCACCACCTCTTCCCCCGCCGAAACCTCCACGTCCGCCACGGTCGCCGCCACGAGCACCTCCTCTTGGTGTGTATGCCATTTCCGCTTTAAAGCCTAAGAATTGGACGTGCAGAAAAAAAAAGTAATGAGGTCGAAAAGATACTTGTCGGACGATTCGAGATATTGGGCGACGGGGCAATTGAATGCAATATTTTTCTGGAGTGAAATTTTGGGATTTTTTTTTTACGCGAAAAGTCCAAGCTCCTAATTCTTATCACGTGCGTGGCTGGGCTTAATGCACAATTGGGGACTAGGTCCACTCATGGATGAGGATTAGGAAGTTTTATCATCGATAAGGAAAATGTAAGACTTATCGTTGACAATCGCACGACATCATGAACAGTTCATATTGAATTTGAATGGCTCCCGGAACTCATCCGTCCTTTCTGCCATATCCAGAAAGTCCCTCGCTTAAGACTTCAAGCCGTGGTATTTACTCCTTCCGTATAAAAGCTTATGCGGAGCTCATGAAGGTTGTTGTAGGGAGATTTTGTGCCTCACCGGGCTCTTTTTAGCTCTCCTGCAGCAGTCACGTCGCCTTGCATCTATCTGCCTCTTCCCCCCAACCCAGACATTTAAGGAGTGCTTTTGCAGGTGCTGGATGTATCTGATATGAGATTGCTTTTTGCATGTTCCGAAAGGTTGTAAGAGTACACTGGGTGGAAGCATCGGCAAGAGGTGGTCATGTGGAATCTCTTGCACACAACGATGCTTTTGAGTTGCATGATCCTCGTGTTTCCGAAAGTCCGAATTTCATGATGTCGTTGTACAAGATCAAAGCTGAGCCAAGTGTTCTCTGTCTTTGGGTCTTTCAACATATGACGGTGTGTTGTGAAAATAAGCTACATGCATGGAATGTGTCTCTGAACCAAGCCGCAACTAGTAGTTCTTTTTTTTTCTCTTTATTTTTTTGGCCTATCCTAGCTCAAATAGATCCTCCTCACACTTCTAAACTTAAATTTTCTATCATATGGTATTATGCATAATAGTTTTGTGCTAATAAGACTATCTCTCACATTTATACTGCGATCAAACGAGCATTGTTTTGTCTGTTCATTAAACGAACAACCGAACAGGGGCTGGAGCATCCACGCCTTGCCATATCTGATTACATCACGAACCAGTACTCAGGTCATCGTTTTTGATTGAACAGATCTGCCTTAATTCCACCTTTTATTGAACCCTTCTGTCGTCTGGTGTTTTTTTCCGGATTGTGTCGGTGGCTGGTTTCACCTGTCAAAAGCTCTTGGCTTTATCCCTAGTGACTGCATTCAGGACGAATTAACCTCGCCGCAGCATGGATTCACGCTGGATATAGTGCATTAGGGATTATTACACTCATAAAATTTCCTGATGCTATGGGCTTAATGTGATTAAAGATATCTTGGCCAAACTCTGAAATACTCGTTGAGCGGATGTGAATAATTCCGAAGGCTGGCTCCTACTTACTTCGAAGGAGGTAATTTCAGTATAATAGTCGCCAGATGGAACCATTTGTGTGAGTCGCATATTTCGTCACTCATTCACAAATATTCATTTTCGTCTAATTCTTTCATCGTTCTTTCGTTCAGCGCGCTAGAGGCCGCCGCATCGTTTTAGTAACATCAATATTCAGTAATTCTTTACACATCACACACGTTATGCATTTCAGCACATTGATATCATGGGGTTTAACGTTCGCTTCTTTGAGCATCGCAAGTGAGTACCAAAATACCTTACACTTTTAACCCTCATAACAAAGTCCAGGCCCATATCCTCACCCAGTCCCGGAGACTGTCGAGAACATTGAAAGAGGCTTGGTGTATAACCGTAGAAGCTCGGGACATCGAGCGAATTCGAACAGTGTGATCATTATCACAAAAACAAAAGAGGAGCAATTGACGGAAGTTTCACAAGGACGCGAAATCCAACTCACAAAGCTGGTTCAAGAGCGACTTGTCATAATTGATCAAACACAAATTGCTCGAGACAACGTTAGGAGAAATCATTTCAGAAATTTGGACTCGCAGCAGGTACGTTCTTTCATTGAAGTGGGACTAAAAGACTGAAAAGCACTGTCTGATGTATTTACAGAACACTGTTATCATAGTTGTCACCCAAATTGTCGATGCTCGAGACACATCAAGCAAAAACATCAGATATATGACGCATCAAGTTCAGGCAGACAATCAAGCCCATGATACTCAATTTGTTGTGGTACATCAAGCTCAACAAATGACTATCAATGGTGCATCCCAAACAGGATCTGTACCTCAAGGCACTGGCCTTCCAACTTCCTCTTCCGTTGAGACGTATGATCCCAATGCAGCACCATCGGTATCAAACGTTAGCGAAATCTTACCAGTAAATGCAGCAGCTCCAAGGTTTGCGGGTGTGAAACAATTCAAAGATCCAGCTATGATCATCGAGGAGAACCAGATGGCAATTGTGAATTTTGTGAGCGCCAGAGGAAACTGATTTAGGGTTATCTATATATCTCGGACTCAGATTTTGCTTCGTGAAGATGGCTATTGAGGGGGACCTTGCTACCCAGACATATTTTGGTAGATCCATACTTGTGTGACGCATCGTCCAATTGGAATTTGGAGGGGGACTTGGTGGCTCAGACACTGAAGTGTAGATTTTAGCGTAGAAATAACAAGGCATTGAAATATGTTAGTGCCATTCTTTCAGAACGATTCCATTTTAGCACATGTCAAATGTCGATTACCGGCAGAATCGCAAGGCAAAGTTGTTTTGAGTTTGTCGTTAGTCGGACTCGAGCGCTAGTGTGGTTACGCCTCTTGACAAATAGACATTTTGTTTACTTGGACATCAAAACCAAGAACACCAACAGCACTTTGGATATGTTCTACCCCAATATTACGCAATTTTATCATTCAAAGCAGACTCCCAGTTTCTATTCAATTCCTAATGATAGACAGATCTTCCACTTGTCTATTTAATGTGGTCTGGCCATGTGGGGAGATCTACACTGGCTCTCCGCTCTCCCTTGAAATTGTATCAGCCATGACAATCGAAGGCTCGATTGTATTCAGAGTCTCAATGACGATAGAATAGCAGCTTAGTGGCTGGATCACCGGTACAGGGTATATATTCTGCTTGTTCCTTCGCTCCCAGTACTTTTCCTCCACACTTTTCCTCCACATCTCAACTTCACATCTGCGACTTAGCTCAAATAAAGAAGATGCGGTTTTCATACATTTCCGCCCTATTATTGGCGCCTTTTGCACTTGCATACCCTACTTCAAACCCTTCTCCAAGCTCAGATGCTCTTTCAATCAGCCAGCGTGATGGGTTTGCTCCCATTGACGCACGAGCACTGCCTGTCAGTCAAAAGTTAAATAAAATTGTAGACGAAGGTCACAAAGTCACACAAATGTGTCAAAAGTACCAGGGTGGAGTCTTGGAGTCCATCTACCTCTACAGACAATTCAAGACTTGCAAAACTTCGGTTGAGTCTGCCGAAAAGGCGGCAAAACAATCGGGACCTTTGAGTGAGAGTGAGAGTAAAAATGTTGAGGTTGCTTTGGGACGCCTTACACCCGAATTCGTGCAGATCTCGCAAGCTCTCAAAGATCGCGTAAGTATTTCCTTCTCCCTTTCACAATTTTCCATCCCTCCCATGAGACACTACGGTGTGTTGGACATCTGAACGCAGTGCTAATGAATATAACAGAAAAAAATGATTATCGGCACACGATACCAATCTTACTTTCAATCGGAACTTGGGAAATTGCAAAAGAACGTAGATGGGTGCTACGGTGCTCTCCACGAAAAAGCCACCAGTTCTCACCAACCAAAGATCCAGGAGCTGAAAAGTGAAGCTGATGCTCAGTTCGAAACCGTAAGGAAAGAACTTTCTGGCAAATCCAAGGCCCGCCGATCTCTGGAATCTAGATCGGATAATGATGATTCTGAAGTCAATGCCAAGGATTTCTCATTACCAGGTCTCTCAGGGCTTCCAGGCCTCTCGGACTTGCCAGGCTCCTCAGGACTTCCAGGTCTCTCGGACTTGCCAGGCGCTTCAGGGCTTCCAAATTTGCCTGGATTCCCAAAACGTCAAGCTATTGAAAAGAGATCTGCCGAAGAGTCTATCGAAGAAGCCTGTGAAAAAGGGTTCGAATACGTTTCTACCATATTCCATGGCTTCTTCTCTTCTTCCAAGATGGGTGAATATGAGGCTATGGTCCTTCCTCTGTTGACAGGAACTACAGTCGCGCAAGCCATGGAAATGTTCAATCTCTTAGAGGACTTAGTGGAAACTCAATATGACAACTACGAGACTGAGCGTGCTCATGGCGTCCAGAGCAAGGAGGCCATCAAAGACCTGCTTCATCAACTTATGGGGCAGGTCACAAGTGTTTCTGAGGCCAAGGAACGTATCGGAGCCCCCCTGCCGAAGCAAGGAAGGAAGTAATGTGGAGCTAGTAGTAGGTGCATCTTGGCAAAAGGACTATATATGTAAATAGCATTAGATAATATTCGAGACTTATAAAGTAAAGGGTGGATTGAAGATCGCCCGACTATCTTGGAGAAGGCCATGACTTGTGCTAGGGCGTCGGGATTTGACTATCAGGGATATCTCAGGTTGGATTGTACAAGTAATAATGATAATAACTAGAATATAATTGATTTATAAATGAAATTATTCGTTACAACCGGAGAATGTGGGGCCTGTTCACATGCCAAATCTCAGAAATCACTAGATATATATCCTCAACATGATGGTGAATTTTGATGGGGAGAACTTGATTGAAGTGGGTAGATTTTTGTAATAATACGTAGTAGGTAGAAGATTCGACATCCTTTAGACACTCCTTGCTTTGGTATCAAATGTAAGTTATACTTCAAGGAAGAAGGACCTTCAAAAAGTTTTCGTGATAGAGGGTGATTCCCTCCATAGTTATTCCATCTAGAGGGTTGTTGAAATCAGGCCAGAAATCCATATATGCCGGTCTACTGTACAGTCTGTACTGTCTCCGAAGATGGAATTTGTAGATTCTCGGCAAGGCTACTTGTTATTCGGCTATTTTTTGGAGAAACACCGTGATTAGGTAAGTCTTTAACTACCTGGCATCATTATCCAAACAAGCCTGGGGAGATACAACAAACCTTCAAAATACATTCTCTTGTCTCTCAAAGTGAGATTGTTTAATTCTCCTACTTTCTGATTTCCTCTCATTAGGGATCGCCTACAACCTGAGCGCTTATCACCTTTTCCTAGACCGCTCTCATTCATCCCACATTCCCACCGGTTGAATCTAGAATACACAATACCCAGCTTTAAGGGTTGCGCACGATGGATATCGAAGCTTTGAAGGAGCAATGGAGTGAAGTGGAGGATCGTGATGGAGTTCGGCTCAGTTGGAATGTTTTTCCAAGCTCTCGCATGGTTCGTCAGGCAGATTTCAGTTCGCGGGGTACACGAACTTACACAGTATAGGAAGCCTCGAGGCTCGTTGTCCCTATTGGCGCACTTTATACGCCTCTTAAAGAGAAACCAGATACACCACTTTTACAATTCGAACCAGTTATCTGCAAACAGCCATGTAGATCAGTGTTGAACCCCTTCTGGTAAGTCCTGCCCTCGAAGCACATTTTCGGACCGAGCTCAATGTCAATAGTCAAGTAGATGTCAGGGCACGTCTTTGGATCTGTCCATTCTGCCTGTCCCGAAACCCTCTTCCACCTCATTACAAAGATATAAATCCCGCAGCCATCCCCCCCGAACTTCATCCTGCGAATACCACGATCGAGTACAGACTTTCGCGACCAGCTCCAAGTCCTCCCATTTTCCTATATGTCGTGGATACGTGTCAAGAGGAGGACAGTCTATCTGCGCTCAAGGAATCTCTTGTGATGAGCCTGAGCCTCCTGCCAGAAAATGCACTTGTTGGCTTGGTTACATTTGGAACTATGGTATTGATGTTCTCAAATCTCGAGTTTAGTCTTTTATACTAACCTTTCCTTTGCAGGCGCAAGTACATGAAATTGGTTATACGGAATGTCCAAAATCATATGTGTTTAGAGGCAGCAAGGACTACACAGCCAAGCAAATCCAGGAGATGCTTGGACTTTCTGCGGCTGGATTGAGACCTGGAATGCAACAACCGCAACCTGGTAAACCAATGCCCCCAATGGGGCCCGCTGCTCGATTCTTGCTACCCGTCCAGCAATGCGAATTCCAGCTTACGAAGGCTCTCGAGCAATTGCAAAAGGATCCATGGCCGGTCGCGAATGACAGAAGAAACCTAAGATGTACTGGTGTAGCATTAAGTGTGGCGGTTGGACTACTAGAGACTTCATTCCAGAATGCTGGTGGTCGTATTATGCTCTTCGCGGGCGGTCCTGCTACTGAAGGCCCTGGTTTGGTGGTTGGTCCTGAATTGAGGGAGCCCATCAGATCTCATCATGATATCGACAGAGACAACATTAAATATTATAAGAAGGCTCTTAAGGTATGTCAGCTGAATCCTTTCACGTTCAATTCTAACCAATCAGTTCTACGACAATCTAGCAAAGAGAACAGCACATAACGGTCACATCATAGACATTTTTGCCGGATGTCTAGATCAAGTAGGTCTCCTTGAGATGAAGGGTCTTTCAAACTCGACTGGTGGTCATATGATCTTGACGGATAGTTTCACATCTTCTATGTTCAAGCAATCATTCGTTCGTGTCTTTGAGAAAGACGGCGACGATAATCTACTAATGGGTTTCAATGCTTCTCTGGAAGTTTTGACTACGAAAGAGTTGAAGGTCACTGGTTTGATCGGTCATGCGGTATCAATGAACAAGAAATCTACCTCGGTGGGAGAAACAGAGTGCGGTATTGGCAATACTTGTTCATGGAAGATGTGTGGTATCGACCCCAACTCTAGCTACGGAATTTACTTTGAAATTGCTGGTCAAGCTGGCCCTGCCCAACACCAAGCCCAAGCAAAGGGTATGATGCAATTTCTTACATATTATCAGCATTCTTCGGGCCAATTCCACCTCCGTGTAACGACAATCTCCCGTAACCTGAGTGGACCAGCTGGAGACCCAGCCATTGCACAATCTTTCGATCAAGAAGCCGCCGCAGTTTTGATGTCTAGAATTGCTGTATTTAAAGCCGAAGTTGATGATGGACCGGACGTTCTACGATGGGTGGATAGGATGCTCATTCGCCTGTGTTCGAGATTCGCTGATTATCGAAAGGATGATCCATCATCTTTTCGACTTGAGAAGAACTTCACACTTTACCCACAATTCATGTTCCATCTCAGGAGAAGTCAGTTCTTGCAGGTTTTCAATAATTCGCCTGATGAGACTGCGTTTTATAGACATGTACTCAATCATGAGGATGTCAGCAACTCTCTGATTATGATACAACCTACTCTAGACTCATACACATTCGATCAAGATGGTAGCCAACCGGTACTACTTGATTCTACTTCCATTCAACCGACTCACATTCTTCTTTTGGATACATTCTTCCACATCCTGATATTCCACGGAGAGACGGTTGCGGAATGGAGGAAAGCAGGCTATCAAGATCAAGAAGGGTATGAGAATTTTGCAGCTCTTCTAGAACAACCAAAAGAGGATGCTAGGGTATGTATTTCTTGGCACATGCAATTGAAATCACAGAATGCTAACCAACTTAGGATTTGATTACTGACCGATTCCCTCTGCCCCGTTTCATTGTTTGCGATGCTGGTGGCTCTCAAGCACGTTTCTTGTTGTCAAAACTTAACCCATCCACTACACATACGACAGGTGCATATGGTGGAGTGGGTGCTCAAACAGCACAAACAATCTTTACTGACGACGTCTCTTTGCAAACTTTCATGGATCATCTCATGAAGTAAGTTATCTCAGCCTAATCCTTATCCTCAGGAGCATAAAACTGACCCCTTTTCTCTCGCAGGTTGGCTGTAAGCGGAACGAATTGATGATGAGTAGGTAATTCTATCAAAAAGAAATGGAGGGATGGGTATTTGGAGCGTTGGTGGCGCAGTTTTGCGACGAGATTTCAAAAAATTCATTCACTTGATTGCGATGTTGATTAGGTATACAATAATAGCTATTAGATCATGAGAAACAATCGCTCAACCATAAAAATGATCAAGTGACTTTTTAAACCCAATATACTCGTAGAGTAAAAGAAATTCAATATCATGGTAACTCACTTAAGATCTAATTAGCCTTGTTGATCTTCGCGATTTTCCCGACCAGGCACGAATTTATTTTTCCCCAGGCCGCCAGCCTTGTCTAAAAAGAGACTAGCTTTCTTAACCGAAAGTTCTCCCACACATCCAGATTTGAAGAATTTCCGTGAATTGAAGAGTTTTGATCTTGGTAGAATCAACCGTCGACACCATTCCCACCAAACCGATTCCATTTCACAGTCACCATGCGTAAGTCCTTAATATCCGTCTCCATGATCAATTATTGTAACTAACAATTTCAATTTAGCTCCAAAGTTGGACCCCAATGAGATCAAGATCATGTACGTTAACCACGACAAAAATCAAAAGCCCTTCAAGAACATCATCATCAACAACATGATGCGAAATGCGAACCTCGATATTTAACCACCCGTACGGAAGACATGCTGACAATAGATTAATAGCCACCTGAGAGCCACTGGTGGTGAAGTCGGTGCTTCCTCAGCATTGGCTCCCAAGATCGGTCCTCTTGGTTTGTCACCAAAGAAGGTCGGAGAAGATATCGCAAAGGCCACTGGAGACTGGGTATGCGCACTGCACACAATGGATAGGATTGGGAGTAAAAACTAATGGATCTGTGTCATCTAGAAAGGATTGAGAGTCACTGTCAGACTCACCATCCAAAACCGTCAAGCCGCTGTTTCCGTCGTTCCATCCGCCTCTTCCCTCGTCATCAAGGCCCTTAAGGAGCCTCCCCGTGACCGTAAGAAGGAGAAGAACATCAAGCACAGCAAGTCCATTACTCTCGATGAGGTTATTGAGATCGCCAGAACTATGAGATTCAAGTCCCTCGCAAAGGAGTTGAAGGGTACCGTCAAGGAGATCTTGGGTACCGCTTATTCTGTTGGTTGCCAGGTTGATGGAAGAAGTCCAAAGGATGTTAGCGATGACATCGAGTCCGGAGAGATCGAGAGTGAGTACAATTGCTTGGAAGTTTTGCGGTCCTTTCGCT
The DNA here is from genome assembly GCA_025389075.1 of Sclerotinia minor. NCBI lineage: Eukaryota > Fungi > Ascomycota > Leotiomycetes > Helotiales > Sclerotiniaceae > Sclerotinia > Sclerotinia minor. The sequence goes on along the minus strand of QRFH01000013.1, from coordinate 206,907 downwards.
AACCAATTTGACAGTCCCTGAGGCATAAATCAAAATTTACTTCGTTATACGCAATGTTTCACGGGCTACATACTTCACAATAGGCTGGGGAGCAATGTCAATGATTCAACAAACCAATCTGCTTTCTCATACATGGTGATTCCTCGATTTACAGTTAACTTACGCGTGAATTGATGTGAATGTCCCAATATATGAGAATGCCCAAAAGTAAACAGGGGAGCGACCGGGAAACCGTGTATTCTCGAGTGGGATGCGTCGATACCGGCACACCTGGTAGTATTTGTCAAACGCCCTAGCAAATAACCTATACCTCCTACAAGGACGATATTGGCAATACTTGTCGACCCTCGGTCCAGTAATTCCTCTCAGGGCCATGATACGGTCTGTAATGTCAGCATAATCTCGAAAGAAAGAGAAGAATGGCCGAGCTAGTTACGACAACATATATCCTTCTTCCGAAGTGTTTGTGATGGTCCATAAAAACCTGATTAACAATTGGACTGATTTGTCCGGCTATTCGAAATTTCGCCTTCAGTTGTGACTGCATACTCATCTCTACAGATAGTAGTTATAGTATTCGGACTGCATACACCCACTGAGTTGTCTCGCCATCTTATTGGTCTGTGCAGTGGTGATCACAACAGGGGGAGTGCATTAATGCTCGATGATGGGGTGGAGGGGTTGGGATGGCATTATACGGCTCCGAGGCGCCATGAATGCGATTTTGGCCGAGTAGAGTAGTTTGAATATCTTGAATCGTGATATTGCCAAGCAATAGACTGAAGCAAACCGTTTCAGTTTCCTTGACAAGAGGCATGGCATTCTACTGTAGACTGCAAGTTCTTCATGTCAGATTGATTTCTAGCTAGAGGTAGAGGTGACTTCTAGCAGCTGTAATTCGTAGATTGGCCTTGAAGAATCGTATATTACTAGGTACCTACTTAGGTATGTTATGCTTACTCCTGCTGACGCGCAAAGAAAGATTTGAAGGGGTTTTTCCTTGGTGTGAGTGGGTAGTGGTACCAAACTTGTAGCTGAGAGGCGCTGCAAGGCTTGCTTCCGTACTATGATATGATGATATGATTGGATCAATTCCTTGATAGCATTTCTGGTATTCCTTGTCCTTTACCTGTGCTTGCCTTCTTTTTCTCATTTCTTGCAGGATTGGATCCGACTCAACTCAACACGATTTTGAAATAATGCTAGAAGTAGAAGTAGGTAATATTTGTAATATTACTTATTACCTAGCTAGGTATTACAGCATTACCTACTCTTACCGTTCTTTCCTCCATTCATTTTTATTTGGGTGAAGCTTTCAATGATTCAATATATTCGATATCAGGTTTTGGATACTGTAGCTATCTATCTGCCGACATACCTTGTTTAGCTCTCCTGATATGTACTTCTTTCGTTGCCTTGATCCTTCCTAAGAAAGTCTTTTGCATTTCTGCATATATTTTCTATATCTCTCTCTGCAACTTCTCCTCTGCAACTTTTAATCCCGACCAAAACGCACCAAGCCCACCAAGCCCACCCATCCATGACATCCATCCTAACTCAAACTCAAATCAACATAGCCCAACCGACCTACTAAATACACCCATCCATCCATCCATCCATCCATCTTACAAAACTTTTTCAACCCCCAAAACAAAACGAAAATACCAAAAATAAAAATAATAACAATAAAAAAATAAACAAAAAAATAAGTTCATCATAGAAAACATTTCTCCTCAAAGGAATCATTCCTTTTTCACCACCAGACATTCATTCTTTATTAATATTTCCCACCCTTTACACCTAACCTACCTAGGTACTTGTACTAGTTTTTGCTCTGACCTTTGCCTATCGCTTCACTCACTACCTTTCCGTCAAATTTCCCCAATATCCCCCGTATTCATTAATAAAGAAGAAAAGCTTTGGTGACGATAAGCCTTGCAACGCATCAGCATCATTTATAATTTACTGTACACTGCACGCCTGCACGCCTGCACACCTGCGCTGCACCCACTACGCACGCAGGAAAGCTCCACTTCGGCCGTTTCGCAGGGCCCTCAGGCTCAGGGCTCCTCATCAACAAATTTAGATACTCTCTCCCGCACTTCGATTCTTCGAGGAAAGGCTCACATAGAGAAACACCTGGTTACTGTCGCGCCGTCGAGATAACTTACAGCCCTCGGGCTACTGCATATTACAAGCAGAAATGAGCAAAAGAGAAACCGTTCCCCTCCTTCGTGCAGGCATTGGCACACCTTGATTTTAATGAATCAACCCATCAACTCCATTTTATGCCCCGATTTTTTGCAACACAATATATACCCATTTGCAATTTTCAAAGTACTAAAATCTGCAAAGTAATGAAACATGAATCCTCAAGTTGCTCGACATTATCCTTCGCAGCAGTTGGGCGCGACGCCGGGATATGGAAACCCTTCTTTCGAACCTTCCGCGCAGAGTGGAAGAGCAGATCGACCTGCGCCCTTACCATATCGAAACTCGAGAAATCTCAGCTCTTCATCCACGCTTTCCCCTCTCCATCGCGCATATCCGGTCGATAGCAATGAATATCAGAGACCTCTGGCTCTTGGTCGCAGTCTATCAGATCAAGACTTTGGTGGAGAGCACATGCTGAGGCGGAAAACACCAAACGGTACACTAGCCGCGGGGTATGATGGAACTCCTGTGCAGTGGTCTAGCAAGGCACCTGCTTTGAAGCACGTTGTACTTGAGGCCGCGGGAGCTTCAACATTCTCAGATGGGTTGAATGGTATGGCGGGTTCTGGATGGACCTTCAATTCGCCCAATAATTTCAATAATCTTGATCAGCGAGTAAATAATTCATCGTCGCAGAATTGGACAGCCTTTTCCCCTCCTCAGAACAATTTTCACAATTCCGCGGGCCCTGTATCGCCTATGCACCAAATCCACTCTTACTTCTCGCCAGGTGGATTCTCCGTTCCAATTGCGCGACAGCCAGCTTACCAGCCTGGTCCTGGTCCTACTGCATCAAATGATGGAGGCTTGTATGGACCGTATTGGCCAGACGGAAGTTATACCCCCTACCGACCAGCGGCCTACAGAGATCACACGTATGGCGGACATGGCTTTCAGCATGTCAGACATGGCTCGGAATACTTTGGAGGGGCGCAACCTTTACTGCAACCCGAGTTCAATAATCTCAACCCACCAGTTCAGAGGGATACGTCATTCATGCGGGTGGGTGATCACTCACAGTCATATGAACCTTTGCAACAAAACTTGTATCAAATTGGTGGCAGCAGCAATGTCATCTTCTCTGATCCTCCAGGTGCTCCCGTCCAAGCGCTGAGCAGGGCTGGGAATGTCCAATTCAAGGAAAAGACTCTTTCCTGGGCGCATAGTATTTATGTAGATCTCTTGGCTCATCTACATCAAACGAAGAAGGAGAGTCGACAAAATCGGCAATCCCACGGCTCCAAATCCTACGCGAAAAGTGTTATATATCCCAAACCACCGAGGCAGCCGAGCTCTAGTTTTTCTTCACCGGGGAACTCTCAACATGCGACCCCGAGAAGTCATCGTCCAAGTCTCAGCCACCGTGCTTCCTATGGTTTCACGGACTCGTCAGAAGGGAGATACTCGCGGTCTATAAATCAAGTGATGGGAGCCCCGCATTATGTGCCTCCTTTTCAATCCTCACAGCATAGCGCAGCATCTCCCCTATCTAACGCTCAAGAAGCGCTGGATCTCCTTACGAGCCTTTGCGAAGAAAGTCACTGGACCTGGGTGGATGGTATGTTACTGGGAGGTTGTCTTGCTTATGGATTAGAGGATTACAATAGAGCGCGAGACTGGTACGAGAAAATCATAGTTATAGATCCAAGGTATGTTGTATGTTGTCATGACTAGGACGTATTAGCTAATCTTGCTTCTAGACATGTTGAAGCGATTTCAAATCTGGCGGCTACACTTCTGTGCTTACAGAGACGTGATGAAGCGGAGGCAAATTGGCGGAAATCTGTTCATCTTCGTCCTAATTACTTTGAGGCCGTCGAGCATCTTATCGGTCTTCTCTGTGGTGACCATCGAGGCAAAGAAGCGGTTGCTATCATCGAGTTTGTGGAACACGCTCTACGGATTTCTAAATCGGACGACCACTATGATCATTATAGCGAGACTTCGAGTAGTACAGACCGAGAATATCATGATTTCGCGAGCTCTGCATCTGATAAAATCGCTGACTACGACGACAAGGACACTACTTCGACATTTAGTGATAGGTTTGAAGATGGTTCTGATAAAGTTGGATTTGGCTCAAGTGGTTTTGCAATACCTGGATCCGAGAATGGCCGAATATTAGCCCTCATACATGCCAAAGGCAATATGTTGTACGCTCTCGGCGATGTTGGTGCGGCATCTAAAGCTTTCGAGGATGCAGTCGTCATAAGCACAGGAAAAGAGGTAGGCGGAATACAAGGACTTATTCGCAGGATCATCCACAGTTTATCCGTCAACTGTTTTTTTGGAATGCGCAACGGGGCCCCCTCTCTCCATGCCTCGACATCAAATCAACCCCCCCTACTCTTACCGCCCGACAAAGCTCTGGAGACTAAATCTTTGGTATTTACCGGCCGAGATGGTGAACTTCCTGGTCTTCGATATATTCCTCCAGGTTTGGCTCACAAAGCTGCCATCTCTACTACTAGTAATTCTCTGTTGTCTTTAGCCAAGATCTTTCAAGACACTATGTCCAACAGTACATCTCATCGGATTTCCAGCATGCCTACCGGAGTTGGAGATATTCTCGCATTGTACTATCTATCTTTGTCGTTGCAACCAAGTCCATCGACAGCTAATAACGTTGGTATTCTTCTGGCAAGCGTGCAACAACCGGCTGCTCATCGACCAATTCCGTCTCGAGATCCCACGAGTCTTACTGCGATACCCGGAGTCATCCCTGGCAGTGGTATTGCTCTAGCACTCGCTTATTATAACTATGGACTACTGCTAGATTCAAGGCATGCACATCTTTACACTAATTTAGGAAGCCTACTTAAAGATATCGGCCAGCTTCCCGCAGCGATCAAGATGTACGAGAAAGCAGTACACTGTGATGGAACGTTCGATATTGCTTTAGCGAATTTGGCAAATGCTGTCAAAGATCAAGGGCGTACAAGTGATGCAATAGAGTACTATAAAAGGGCTGTAAAAGCAAGTCCAGATTTTGCGGAAGCAGTTTGCGGTCTCTCGAATGCTTTGAATTCCGTTTGTGATTGGAAAGGACGAGGCGGGGTTATTCTAGATGGTGGTAAACGGGATCGATGGCATGTAGACGATGATGGAATGATATCAGAAGCAAATCCGAATAAAAATGGAGGAGGACTAATGAAGCGAGTTGTTGACATTGTTGCGAAACAGTTGAGAGAAGGGTCAACATGGGGTCGAGGAACCTTACAAGGTCATGCATTTTTCCAATTCCTTCGGCAACTCGAAGCTGCTGACTGCGGCGATGAGGGTAAGTGGCCAAAGGCGAAAAGAGAAAGTATTCAGACTGCCCTTGGCGCCTGGGCTGGGCATCGCTGGGAAGGAGCTCGAATTGTACGCTTGGTTGAACGTGCCACAAAACGTGCGATTTATCGATGGTACCAGGACAGATATGTCAAGAAGAAAGAATATCCTGCTGCCTTTTATCCTCGCCCTCAATTCCCAAGTAGCCTTTCGATACCATCGGCACCTACCGTCTTACCTTTCCATACTTTCACTTGCCCGCTATCTGCAAAAGATATACGCCTGATCTCTCAACGAAACGCCCTCAGGATATCCTGTTCTACGTTGCGGTCCCCTTGGATGCAGGGATCAGTATTTCCACCTCCTTCTCCTCCAAGTCCTCATCTTAATATTGGATATGTTTCTTCCGATTTCAATAATCATCCATTGGCACATTTGTAAGTGTTTTGTTTTCTCATTGGAATTACCACGCTGATAAATTTGTAGGATGCAATCTGTTTTTGGGTTCCACAATCCCTCGCGAGCAAAAGCATTTTGCTATGCTACGACCGCAAGCGATAACTCTATTCATAGACAGCAAATTGAACGCGAGGCTCCAGTCTTTCGTGATGTGAGTTCGTGGTCTGCTGATCGTCTAGTAGAGCAAATTGTTCATGATGGTATTCATATTCTAGTGAATCTCAATGGATATACTCGAGGTGCTCGTAATGAAGTATTTGCTGCTCGTCCTGCTCCTATTCAAATGTCCTTTATGGGCTTTGCTGGAACTCTAGGAGCCGAGTGGTGTGATTATCTTTTGGCTGATGAGACGGCTATTCCACCCGAGACGTTACGACCTTGGCGACGAAACCTCGACCTAGAAGATCAAATTGAGGATGAACAATCTATTAATGAAGATCGTTGGGTATATTCTGAGAACATTATATTTTGTAGGGATACATTCTTTTGTTGTGATCATGCTCAATCGGAACCACGGGATCAACAGGCATCGTGGAAAGAAGAGCAAACCACTAGATGGAAGATGAGAAAGCAATTATTTCCGAGTTTATCTGATGATGCTATCATTCTTGGAAATTTCAATCAACTTTACAAGGTATGTCCAATAGGCTTAGATATCTCCTCCTTGCTCTTGTACTTACCATCTTCAGATTGAACCGACTACCTTCCGCACTTGGTTGAGAATTTTGGATAAAGTTCCAAAAGCTATTCTTTGGCTGTTGCGCTTCCCAGATTTAGGAGAAAGTAATTTAAAGGCCACAGCACGAGATTGGGCAGGGGAAAGTGTTGCATCACGAATTTGGTTCACAGATGTCGCACCCAAACATCAACACATTTCCCGAGCACGAGTTTGCGATCTCTTTTTGGATACTCCAGAATGTAACGCCCATACAACAGCTGCGGATGTTCTTTGGTCGAGTACACCTCTCCTCACATTACCACGGTACAAATACAAAATGTGTTCTCGCATGGCAGCATCTATCCTGAAAGGTGCCCTGCCCAGAAGCGAAGAAGGGAAAAGAGCGGCTTCAGAACTTATTGCCAAGGATGAAGAACAATATGAAGAATTCGCAATAAGACTGGCGAAAAACTTTCATTATGATACGAGTATGGGATATGGTATAGGGAGAGGAAGATTGAGTGATCTAAGGAGGTTACTTTATGAAAATAGATATGATTGTGCACTTTTTGATACGAGGAGATGGGTGAGGGATTTGGAAGAGGCGTATGAGGTTGCTTGGGGAAGGTGGGTAGATGGGGAAGGTGGGGATATTTATATTCGTTGACATTTGTTGGATTGGGGTATGCATGATAGGGAAGATAAGAGGAGAGAGGCGGGGGAGAAGATATCTAGGTGGTGCGATGGGTGGGATTTCCGTGGTCTTAGGATACAGTGGTGGGTGGGTAGGCTGGCGGGTAGCTAAGGCAGGCGTTCATTATTCGTTTCTCGCGATTGATGTATGGAGTCATTTTGGATGGCGATGGCAATGGCGATGGCAAATGTTGGTTTTTGACAGATGCTTGGCTAGGTATCTTATCTTATCTTATCATAGATATGGAATGGATTGGATGGATGGGCTGGATTTTGGGAAATATACTCAAGGCAAGGGAAGGCAAGGGAAGGGAAGGGGATGGATGGATGGATGGATGGATATACATGGGTTTGGTATGCGGTATACTAGGTACTAGGTCAATAGGTAATTTTACTTTAAGGGTTTAGAACTGAGGATGAGGGGATTATATTATTTATTTATTTATTATTTATTATTTAGTAACTTATTTATTTATTTATTTATTACTATTTACTATTACTACTATCTGGGTTTAAAGAGTAAAAGAAATTGATAAGGATTTTTTGATTTTTCAGAATGTTTCCTTTTTAAACTTTGATATGATTTTTTGAAGTATTTTTTTTAAAACTTTAATATGATTTTTTTTATAAAGATTAAATTTGATTGATTGATTAAAATAAAATACTCGATGAGATTTTTAAAAAATATATATATAAATCAAACTAAATCATTTATGATTCTTTTAAATTTTTATAAAAAAAAATTCAAATTTCAAATTTTGATTGTTTATTTTATTTTATTTTATTTTATTTTATTTTATTTTATTTTATTTTATTTTATTTTATTTTATTTTTTTTCAAAAAGTTATTTAAAGATTAAGATTAAAAAAATATTACAATTGATATACTTTGAATAACAAATTGATTTATACGTTTTTAAAAATTTAGCTCAGTATTGATTTGATTTGATTCTGTATGGATGCTGATATATACATCTTCATTCATGTTGTATCATATTATAAGATTGAGGGGGAGTGGTGGAAGTTAATACGTGGGGTTGGTGTACGGGATGATATTTGATGTAGATGAGAGTTACTGGAAACGATATGACTGAACATCATCTCCAAGTCAACTTCCAAGGCACCATGTAAAGCGCATACACGACACATCAAATAATTAAGTTTCATAAATCCATAAACTCCACTTAAAATCTCAAACAAATTGGTATATCAGTATGACACAAAAGCGCTTTTGATTTTCATTCATAAAGCCTATCTATTGCGCCTCCCATTTTTATAACCCTCAATAGATCCCATCATTACAATGCGTGAATAATTTAGTATTCAACAGAGCTTCCTTGTGGGAACTCAAAGACAACACCACGACCAGTCAACTTCTTGTAAACATCAGAGTAGGTATCGAGTCTGTGATCAACACCTCCCTTCTCCTTCTCATCAAGGATGACCTTCAAGATCTTGCTTCCATCTTCCTTGGTACGGAGACGCTTTCCAACAATCTCAACTGGGTAAACGAGATCGGTAAGGATAGCATCGTGAACAGCAGTCAAAGTTCTGGAGCGAGGACGCTTTTGAGTGAGGGAGGTTCGGGATCTGTTGGATCTCTTTGGGCGGGGAAGGATACGACGAGCAGCGAGGATCAAGACATGACGGTCAGAGAACTTCTTCTCAAGCTCACGGGTAAGACTGTTTCACTCGTTAGTAGATTATAAATGATGATGGATGAGATAAACATACCGTTGTTGAACCTTGTGGAAAGCTTGAAGGGAAGGAACGGGGACAAAGATAGCAATAGCCTTCTTGCCGTGGCCAACTTCAATCTAAAAATTTCGATCAAAGTCAGCATGCGATCTCCAGTCTAAATTGACATGGTCCGCAGCCCGTTCGATTCCACCATCAACACCGACATGCTCAACTCTCAATTTTGTATAATGTATCTTCATCAATTTCATTTCATCTTTTTCCCAATTGACCAAAGAATATCATTTTCCCCATCGTATGTTTATATTTCGAAACTTTCGATTGAGAAAAAATTGATACCAATATCCAATATTTGTTTTGATGAAATGTCGTCTAGTATACGGTATACGAAATGAAATTCGAAATGTCGGTGTTAATCGTAAAATTATCGAATGATGATGAAAGCTGCATTCCAATTCTAGATTTTTCGCAGGACTCTTTTGTTTCTGCATTTTGATCCATCTCAAATGAAAGCAGAAAACAAAAGAATTCATCTGCAGTTAATCATCACAAACTCAAGAAAAAAAAAATTACTAACCTCCTTAGCAGAAGAGAATTGAAGAGGTCTCAAAGCAGCCTTCAAGTCTGGGGTGTTTGACTCGAGATCGTAAAGAGCACCAGCAATGCTGGACTCGAGCTCCGATGGACTGGCGCGGGAAGGGCTGGTGGCCACGATCTTGTTGAGGGCAGACATTTTTGCGATTGTCGATTGTCGTGATGGATGGGAATGAAGACGAAAGTTTTGGGTGATTTTGATAGAAGGAAGTTTAGAAATTGTGCGGATTGTGAAGCGAGACACTAGGTAGTTTTAGGTTAGAGTGAGTGAGGACGAAATGTGGGGTTAACTTTTTGTCCTGGCCTGTATACAAGATACAAGAACGATAAAATAACAACGTCTACACACCAATTAAGAAAAATCAAATCAAGTCAAATCAAATGTAATCAAAAATCATTTTAATATTCAACTCAAATTTAAACTCAAACTCAAACTCAGATTCAACCCATCCCCTAATAGAAAACTTATTCTGATATTAAATTAAAGTTTTATATATATTTTAATATAATATAATTTATTTATTTTTTAAAGATAATATAATAATATGTTACGAGGTTTGCCGTCTAGATCACGTGGAAGTGCTCTAGGCTCTCGAGGTGGTTTATAACTAGGCGTCAAGCAGGGACTTAAAGTAATGACAATAATATGATGCAATTCGTAACTAATAGTAGAGTATACTAAATGATTGATCTTGAGCACGAAGCTCTATACAAAGGAAATCCATCTTGATTATATAGACCTTCGTGGGTATTGGATCGATTGGATCGATTGGAGCGACGATTAAACTCTTCGCTCCATTAGGTCCTAAGATCCATCACGTGATTCCTGATTGGAGGCTCTGTGGAGTCTTGGGCGTAACATAATATTATAATATCAATATAACAATATAATAACAATATTAAAGATCAATATAATAAATATATAATAACAAAAAGATAATCAAACTTTTAAATATACTATCTAATAATATTTAAATCTTTCAAATATCTCTCTCCTCCCTCCCCCCCCCCCAAACACCCGTCGTGTCAAGGTACGGGTAAAGACTTATATTGTACCATAAGGGTAGAAGAGCTATGGAGAGAGAGGCCCTACTTATAAGAAGTAGGGCACGCTAATGACCAATGCCTGAGGCACGAAGGCAACTACAGAGCATGTAGTTGGCGCCGTGACACGTCGCCTCCCTCAACTCCCACACACCAGCTCTCTCTCTCTAAAAAAAAAAAATCCAAACACCTAATAAACAAAACAAACAAGCAAATTTCTACAATCTACACTCAACAAATACTACACTTCCAATGTATCAAATTTCTTTTTTTTCTTTGATTTCTCTGATTGAATGAGTCTAGATCTATAATCAACATCAATATTCTTTCATATCAATATCCCATACCAGGATCGAATCATACCCATATAGAGAATGTATAGACAGTATAGTAGTAGTATATGAACGCCTTGCTCATCAATTAAACCCCATTCCAATTCATTCCAATCCATTTCAATCCATTCCATCCCAAGTAATCCGAATCCGAATCCGAATCCGAGTCCAGTCCAGTCCAGTCCAATCCAGCCCAAATCCATTACCAACCAACCAACCATCCATCCATCACTCTCCTAGAATATCCATCTATTCAATTCCAACACCAACCAAATATAAATTCATCCATCCCCAATATCTCTAAAACTATCAAACCAAATCAAATTCCCAACTCCCAAAAATGATCCCTCAAAAAGACTCCTAAATCAAAAACATCCTTCCATGCCTTCTACATTTCTACCAAACTCCATTCCATCCCGGTTCCCCCCTACTCCTACTTTCACTCCCCGGCCTCTCCACACTCTCCAACTTTTCAATTCCCTCAACCCCAAGACCGAAATCCATAATAAGAATCTTAGGATCCTGTCCCGTACTCACAATCCTTCTATAATCACTCTTTGCTCCCAAAACCCAACTTGCATGCCATTTTGGAAAATCCAGTAATAAATGTCCGGTTTCCATATCCCAGACTTTAATATCTTGATCATAGCTACCCGAGATCAATCTCCCACTAACCGAATCGATGTGTAAAGATCTAACCAGATTTTCATGAGCTGGAATCGTTTGTAAACATTCTCCCGTATTAGCATCCCAAATACGAATAATTTTATCGTTACCGGCCGAAGCGATGAATTTTGAATCTTCGGAAAATTGACTACACGCAAGACCTTTGGTGTGACCCGAAAATTCTCGAATATTCTTTCCCGTGTCAATGTTCCATAACTTGACTCGGAAATCTCCACTGCAGCTAACAATTGTATTTCCCCTCATTTGTACTGCGTTGACTGGTCCGGAATGTCCACGAAGTTGTTTGATCAACTCACCCGAGCGACGATCCCAAATACAGATACTAACATCTTTTGAACATGTAACAATATATCGTTCATCAAATGCGAGATCAAGTACAGCTGCCGTGTGGTGTTGCAAACGCATAATTGGTTTATATCCACTTTTGATGTCATACACGATACATGTGCTATCCGATGAACCAGTTACAAGGATTTCATCGTCGTACTGAAGACACAAGATCGACGCGTTGTGATGCATTGGAAAAGACACCGTTCGTGGTTTACTGCATGCATGTCGATTTTCCACTGGACCTGTCGCATGGTGTTGAAGAAGCCCTCCAGGAGCAGTTATGATAAGAGGATTATGCACTATCTCCGGAGGTCCAATAACCAAAGTACACTTGTAAGTTTTCAAATCCCATACACGGATTGTCCTATCTCGAGAACCTGTAATGATTTTGTGTCTATGAAGATGTTAGCAATGGTGGTAGTGTAATCAATGTGTGGTATTACTTACTCATCGAATTGTGTGCAATAGATACTATCCGTATGGCCCAAAAGATAAGTTGACGTTGTCTGACCCGCAGCCCACCTCCTCTCCAACTTTTGTCTAATGCGATACATATCTTTCCAATCGGTATCAGGATTCAAAGGTGGAACACCTTGTCCTGATCCTGGAGTGACTGGTTGACTCATAGCATAAGCCTTTGATTTCTCTCTCAAGAAAGTTTCACGCCAAACATGTTGTGATCCTGCCATAGATGCCCATTTGCGAGAAACCAATTCCACCCTAAGTAAAGAGCGATAATCCAGATTAGCTAGTATTTGAATAGAAAGTTCCATCGGGAGACCCCCTATGAAATCTATTCTACTAATCGACGTATCTTGGGTTTGTAACGGGTCGATGGTTGAGTTAACCGCAATTCCAATAGCACTTTCCCTATCATTTTGTTGTGTATCCTCTGAAGTTAAAAATTGTTGATTCTTGAAGAGATTCTGGGCAGCGGCAGTAGCTCTAGCGGCTCCACCGGTCCCAACGGGTATTATTGGAGGTGCCCCGCCATATCCGGGGATAGGTGATGCTAATTCTGAACAAGAATCTATCGGACCATCAAGACTGAAGTGAGCTGGGAATATCCTCGAATTCCTATTGAAACTTGCAGCTTGTCGTAATCTGTGCCACGGTGAAGGTGAAGAGGTTGGTCTTTCTTCTGTAGCATGCGAATGTCTTCTCTTTCTGTTCTTCAAAGATACCGAAGCACGTCTGATTAAACCTCTTATGCCACTCGCACGCCTCGGATCTGAAGACTCTTCGAGATCTTCCACGACTGACAAATCTAACATTTGCTCTGATATGTCGCTTTCCATAGGAACAGATCCAAGTCTTGCTCTTAGAAAAGGTGTACGATTTATTTGGGGTTCATTGTCGGGAAGATCCCATCTCGTAGAAGGACCACTGGCGGCCTGTTGAGCTGATGAAAATTCGTTATTTGGAAAGATTCGAGTCATTGTGTCGTTGGCGGTGGGTGGAAGGAATTATGGTGGGTGAATGTCCGTTGAAGAGCTGGCAGATGGTTTAAACGGTCTTTAGGGTCTTTTGAATAATTGGATCTAAAAAATTGTGGTTCCTGCAGGATGAAGTTGCTGTCTGGGGAAAGGAATAATGGTAAAATGGAAGCAGACAATGGGCGGTGTGAATGGGGGTTTCCGAGTGGACTTTTGAGAGGAAGAAGAGAAAGAAGGGGAAAATGGAAAATAATTGATGGAACGATGAAATGATTTATAAAATCAAAAGAATGTGATGATGAAGAAGAAGAAGAAGAAGAAGAAGATGAAAAAGAAGATGAAAAAGGTTGAGGGGAATTTGAGGGAAATGTTAAGAGTAAAGAGAGAGAAAGAGTATGTAGAGAGTTGAAACGTGTAAATGAACGATTTCTTTTCAATTATGGAGAAATGGAGGGTTTACAATAATATGTGATACTCAAGGAATCCCGTTTAACCCAAAAAGACCCAAATAAATGAATGGCAATAATTAATAATAATAATTCTGGTGTTCGCTGTATTATTTCTCCAAAGGGATTTTTAAAAGGGCAGGGATAAACCTAATCAGGAAGAGGCAAATCTTAACAAGAAAATTGAATAGTAAGGTTACCGATTTTTGGAAATAATGTGTGTGTGTGATCTTCTTCTAGAAAGGTGCTAGAATATTAGAAGAATATTAGAAGAATATTACGAAACGAACGAAAAGTATAAAAATCTCACGTCAACCTTTCGGAGGGGCCGTTTGTAAAGGATGTATACTAGTATGTATGTACAGATGTACAAGTACAAGGAGATCCTTTTTCACCGATGATCGAAAAGAGAACAAAGAAGGGAATATATTTTCCGAAATATTCATACATACAGTCTATACTATGTACCTAGGTAAATACAAATATCTGTACCTGAAAAAGAAGAGTTTCTTCCACCGTCAATAAGAATGATAAACCTTTCTCAAAGAACCATCATAGCACTTAATAACACACTCATCTCTTTTATGATCAACATCACCGAATCCCTTTCATCAACTGCACCACAAGGCTATTATCAAACCCCCCAGGGATTATCGTACCTAAGATTGTTGATACAGATCCATCGGATCGATATCCGCAAAGTATTAAAATACGTCGCCGCTTTGACTATTAAAGAACATTCTTAATGCTTCAACTACACATCTTCACTCATCCTCATGGGAGAAATAATAAAAGCAGCGTTCAAGTACGTACTTATACTCGTTAAATCGCCGACCCCTTAGCCGCTGATCCCCCAGACTAAATCCTCATTAGTGTTTGAAATTTTTTAGTAATTATCCAAAATTTTTATCGCTAGGTGGGATGAAGTGCTTCGATCTGTGACCGTGATAACCTACCTAGTATTTCCTCACAAACCTTAATCATTCAACATGAAAGAGTCATTGACATAAACTTCCAATTCCAAGCATCTATAAATCGCAACCCACAACCTCAAAGCAGAAAATCACAGTCTCGCCCCTCCGAAATTGCAAAAGTCCAGACGTCCAAACTCCAAAATCCAGACTCCAGACTCCAGACTCCAAACTCCAAACTCCAAACTCCAAACTCCAAACTTCAAAGAACCAACCACCAATCTCTATCAAAAATGGCCCGTCCACCCGATTTCCGTCTCCCAATAATCTACAGTTGGTTCTTCCTAATCATCGAACCCATCTCCGCCCTAACCGGCGCATACTACGCTCACTTCCGCCCACTAACCTATCTCCAACTAACCGACCCCCTCTCCTCACCCTACACACCAACCACCATCCCCCTCTCAACCAGCATCATCCTGACCCAACTCGCAAACCTATATCTCCTCTTCGCCATCAACGAAGCCCTCATCTTGCGCTGCACCTCCGATCTGCATGTTTGGAAAATCATCCTGGCAGGAATGCTCATCGCGGATTTCGGTCATCTGTATAGTGTGAAGGCACTCGGATGGAGTATTTATTGGGATTTTCTGGGTTGGAATGTCATGGCGTGGGGGAATGTTGGGTTTGTTTATCTTGGGGCTGCGATGAGGGTGGCGTTTTTGAGGGGTTGGGGTTTGGGGACTGAGAGGGCGCAGCAGAGGGCTGTTAGGTCGAGAACTTTGGCGGAGGGGTTAAAGGGGGCTTGAGTTTGGAGGGGTTGAAAGCGGGCTTGATTTTGGGGAGGGGTTGGGAAATGCGCTTTGCCTTCGTTTCGTTTGGATGGTGTCTGTTTTGTTATTGGCAGCTTTTGCTTTTGCTTTTGCTTTTGTCCTGCTTGTTCATCACATCACACTATCTCTTAATATCCAGTGTGAAAATGGAAAATACAGATAGAGTAAGTTTCTTTCGATTCAAAGATATGAGACAAGTTTCTTTTACCTACCTATTGGAAGTTGTAATATTGGAAGTTCTCTTGCCTTACAAGGGGTCAAAACTACCTGATAAATCCATCCAAGGTTACATTAAGTGACAACAATGATAGCATATTAGAAGGAATGATGAAAACTAGTATTTTCATTACCAACCTGACACCTCTACTATCATTTCTATATATATAATCAACATCACTCAAACTCACAAACAAAATCATACAAAAATCAAAAGATCTTTATAATATACTTTTCCATTCCTTTTAAAGAAGAAAAAAAAATCAATTAACTTATAGAAATTCTTTTTTTAATTAACTTACTAGATATCTATTTATAAATTACTCTTTAATTATAAATTTTTTTTTAAACATTTGTAAAATCTTTTTTTTTTTAAAAATTAAATCTACTAGATTAGAGTTTATAATTAAATATTACTAAATAGTTTTCTGGGTATAAATAATAGAATTTTTTGAATTGATTTTTATATAATAAAATATAGATATATATACACACTCTCTCCCTCTCAATCTCTCAATCTTTATTTTTACTTTTATCCCTCGTTCATTTACCGATATTTATTCATCTCTCAACCTCCCCTCTTTTACTTATCTACTTTAATAAATAAAACCTTTATAGATATTGATATTTATATCAACACTCTCTCCCCCTCTCTTTATATAAAAAACAAAATTTAAAATAAAAATAAATTATAATCTACTCTACTCTACTTTAATAATCTCCTCTAGTACCTATCCTTTAAGCTTCTCTCATCCACTCTTCTCCTCTTTAAAACCCCTCTACCTCTCTTCCTCCCTTCCTTTCTGAAATAAAAAAAAACAATCTCATCCCGATCCAGATCCATCCCAATCCAATCCCATCCCATCCCAATCCCATCCGAATCCAAATCAAAATCCAGGGTATATATCCAAACCAATCCAAACCAAATCAACCCCCACTACAATACAATTAATACACTACAACCCGGCGCCTCAAAACCCAAGATTTCTTATTCTTATCCCTAAGAAGAGAAGACAAGAGAAGAAAAATGAAAGAATTTACTCATTCATCCCATCCCCCTCCCTACATATTAATAAAAATATAAAAATAAAATAATATAAAAAAGTAAAAAATATATTAAGCCTCCTCACTCTATCGAGGTTTTGGGCCTGGCATGGCCTTATACGTACGTACGGTTCCTTCTGATTCTGATGCATGCATCTCCTCTGATCACCCACCGTACAGAAAATTAAAAAAAAATACTCTCTAATATAATCTCATATCAGATTTCCCAACACCAAAATCCAAAAAATTAATAACCCCGTAATTCCCTCTACAGCTCCACTTCTAATAATAACCAAACTCGTCGCCGCACCCGTAACTACCGCCGCAGCAGGTAAACTCGCATTTACAAACCCCGGTCCGCATTGAACATTAATCATCCCAGCGGCTTGTTCATACGTTCCCGCAATCGCACTCGATCTCACTGCACCCGCTTGTTCGAAGATCGCCATGGTATCTTTGAGACAGGAGTTACATGTTGGTTGGCTTCCGCCTGGGAGGGATACATTGACGGGGAGATAGTAGATGTAGGAATCGGTGGGAGAGGAGGTATTGGTTACGGCTTGGGCGTAGCAGTATGCGCCGTTTGTGGGATCTTTGAGACAGGATGCTGTGTAAAGGGTTGAGTAGGCGAGGAGACCCAGACGAGCTTGGGTTACGAGGGGATTGGCGGCTGTGAGGTCTGTAGAGCAGGCGTTTGGGGAGGTGATGTTTGAGGCGATTGAGTTCATTAGGTTGGAGCATGATTGGGAGTTTGCGGAACATGAGGCATCGAGGGTTTGGGTTATACGGACGATGGATTTGGAAGCTTGGAAGAAGGAATTGGAGTTCTGCGATTTGAATTAGTTGTGAGCAAATTAATTTGAGGGGTGGATGAGATAAGAGGATGAATTTAGACGGGAATGCGTTAATTGGCGCATGGACGGACAATGATGATTGAGTGAGAAGAAACAGAATAACATTTATTAGAAAACATAACCTTACCTGCAGTAACAACGAAAAAGGTAAACAAGCTTTAAAATTGTCATCCGCCAAGAAGTTCATCATAAAACTCGAACATGTTGAAGTAACATTACTGGTAAAGCCACTATCAAATGGAGTAGGTAAACTTGTTGTCGCAGTCGCAGCGGACAATTGTCCACTACTTGTTTCCGAGGAAGCCAGTGTTGAAGAGGAAGAATCCGTAACTGCTGCTGTTGTTGTTGTTGCTGCTGTACCAGTAATTTTGGGTGGAGTGAAGGTTGCGGTCGAGGTTATTGTTGCTACGTTTCTTTTATCGATACTGAGGTTGGAGTCGAGATTGGAGTCAAAGTTGGATTCTTCGGTACTTGATACTCGATCCCGAATTTGATCTGCGCCTTGAATTTCTTGGTGTCCTTGATTGTCTTGATTTTGAATTGAATTGTTATTTCCTCTTGCCGATTTTTCATTCTCTCCCTCTTCATCAATACCTAAAGCCAAGCTATTGCTATTCCTATTGCTTGTATGATGAGTAATTTCCCAGGTCTTAAAATCTGGTACCGAAACGCGTGGGAGTGATGGATCAGGTTGTTGATCAACTAAAATAGTCCCAGATCTAGCTAGTCGTGCCAATGTCGATGCGAACAATTCGGGGATATGTTCTCTCACTTCGATCATCTGTTCTTCAATGTAATATTCCGCCGAACATGTTTGAATGAGAAAGGATAAAAATATGATGAGAGATATTATTATATTATTTGGAGAGAGAAATGTATAATTTGAAGTTGTGTATTTTTTGGAAGTAGACGATGAAGATGTTGAAGTTGTATATTTTTTGTAAGTAGATGTAGAAGATGTTGAAGTTGTATAACTTCTGAAAGTAGGTGTAGAAGGTGTAGGAGATGTGTATTTTTTGAATAATGATGATAATGATGATGATGATAATCCGGTTGCGAGGTAAGAGCCACCCAAATGCGATAGTGGTATCATCTTCGTCATGGTAGGGATATGCATAAAGGATGCCGTTGAATCGTGCGACATGAATAGTTGCGAAGAAATGAATAATTGTGGTGACATTGAAACCTCTTCCATAATTCCATCCATCTTGATCCGATCCAAATTTAAAGATATATACAGTATGGTATATCTTTATAATCGTGGCTCCAGCATCACTTTTCCCTATGTATTTCGATAACTGCTAGTAGTCGTCGTCGTCGTCGTCGGTGGAAAGATTGTTCAATTGATCTAATTTGCTAAAGAGGGTCGTGTTAATTGATCTGGAACCGCTGAACAATCTATTATGTTCCTGCAATGTAATTATATCCTTTCCTTTCCTTTCCGTTCCGAATGATTCGTCCCGAGCCGGATAACGATTTGAAGATGATTATGATTGTTTAGATGTTTGAAGGTGTGAATGGAGGTTTGAAGGGTTAATGATCGAGTAGATAGATGATAATCAAGTGTATTCGTGTATTCGTCTGATGTTATTCCATTTATTATTCCTTTCCACACTCGTACTTGATTTCCCTTCCTTTACTTCCTCGTCAATGTATACAATCCAAGTGAGTTATCGTATCGTATCGTATCGTCTCGTATCCTTTCGTATCGTATCCGAAGTGTATGAAAAAAGTAATTATCGCGAAGACCTCAAAAATAGAATGAAGATAAAATCCTAAAAAGTCGAAACAAATCCAAAACTAAAAACCAAAAAATAAAAGAATGACAGTAGTTGGAAAAGGAAGGAAGGAAGCCCCCAAAAAATCCCTTGTATATAAATTGAAGCCGTTGATAAAGTCTTATGAAGAAAATGCTCAGATCTTGTTGTTGATGTTGTGGGGGTGGGTGCTCGAATGATATATTTTGATCTTCCTTGGGCTCTTTTACCTCCTTCCACATTATCCACTTCCCTCATCCACTCATCCACTCTTAAGCCTTTTCCTATTAAGATTATTTGTATTCAACCACACCAACCACAACCTCCACCTCCTCTTTATCCGTCGATAGATAGATTACCGGTATGTATGTATCCAGTAACCCATGTGGCATTGCACCCATTGCACCCCCATTGCACCAGTCAAAAAAACCCTAATTTTGGCATCTAGACTACATACATCTATCTTGATTCGATTAGAAGTTGGGATGAGATACTATGTACCGTAATACAAGGTGGAAAAGCCATTGCAAGCCATTATGTGCCATTATTTGCCATTATGTGCCATTATATGCGCCATCCTTGGACTGGAGTAACCAGATGAGCTAGACAAGTAAGGCTAATATTGAATTTTGGGCGTGAGGCATGGTTAACGGGTACGAGACGGATGGTTTTGCCGTGGAATAGATAGATCCTGTGGGATTGTTATCGTTTCGGTTTATTTGTATACATCATTGTAAAGATATATGATACTCAACTTTTATATTCTATCCTCTCTTTATAAATATAAAATCCCCCAAATCTTCAAATAGAAACCATTCCAAAACCAAAACCAAAACAAAAACCAAAACAAAAATAAAAATAAAGATCCTCCTCCATTCATTCATTCATTCATTCCCAAATAAATCTCTATCCGTCCCACTTTTCCCGCATTCATAAGCCCAGACCCTCAGTCGACCAATTCTAGATCTTCTCCCAAAGAAACCCTTGTCTCAATACAGCTTCAATCCCCCAAATAAGTAAAACAGCCGGTCGCACGTTCAGAAAAGTCTTTGGGGCCACGCCATCTGACGAATTTGCGCGATGAGCATGAGCATTTTGAGATGTTGACCGAAATGAGCATTTTGTGTGTTTATGGATGTGGAATCGTGGATATGAATTACACATCATATTGTTACGAAAAATGTTGGAAGTGGAGAGAAGGGAGGAGTCTGCACATGTCGGACGGCAGAGGTAAGGGTATTGCGGACGGTAAGTACCTAAGGTAAGGCGACGTGGGGTGCGGTGTGTGTATGTCTTTAATGCCATATGCATATATTGGGGACGGGTCTCAAAATAGCTCATTCCTTTTCACATGATTACATCAAAGTTCACATCCATTGTAAGGTTACTGCCTCTGCACGAAGATGCAGACGCAGATGCAGACGCTGAGATGTCCGCAGAAAGAGCCATAATAAACCCAATATTCCTCACAGTATTTACAGTAAAAGATCAACCAAATCTAGAACTTCCCCAAATAAAAATATTCAAAACAACGGTTGGGCTCCTCAAATCTCTTTCCCCTTCTCTTTCGGTAATCTTAACAACAAGTTAAGTTCATCTAGGACTCCATGCACTCCCTGAACCAGATACCGCCTACGACGCATATCACGATCAGCATTTAGTATGCATTAGCATTGACTGGACCAAAAAATCCACAAGGCGCTCACTCACTCTCTAGGGGAAAGAGGCGTAGACGGTAGAAGGTATAAAGAGATTTGTGTAACCGTAAGCACGGGATCGTATAATTGTACTGGCTGTCGGCTGTGTACATAAGTACATGGATTTTCCCCTTTTATTTACAGTACCAAGAAGGTACTAGACGCCTCTTTGCTGTATGGGTTTGAGTATTTGGGTTATTGTGTAAGCTTGCTGGATAGCTAGTAAGCGAGTAAGTAAGCAAGCAAGCTGATAGTATGTATGTATAGGTATGTAGGCAATAGGCAAGGAGGCGATACTGTATGTGAATCTTTCATTTCGATTATAGAGACTATTGGCTAGTGGGTAGCGAATTAGATATCAATATCAGTCAATATCTATCAGACAAATATAATAATGAATAATTAACAACATCTCATCTCATTCATCTCCCATCCAACCTCCAATAACCACCAAGAACCTCAAGATCAACCAAACATAACGCATAAGGTTAACGCATAAAATATACATTCAATAATCAGCCCTATCACGTATAACCTTATCAATCAATCAATCACAATCACAATCATTTAATCCCGTATCTCATATTCCCAGATTTTCAGATCCATGAAAAAAATCATAAACACTTCGTTTCCTTTCGTCTCCAACACAATCACATTCCCACCTAATGCAGACAGATATCCGCGAGTAGTTTTCCTTAGGTCCTTTGGATCCGAGAGGTGGTGAGGTGGTGAGACTTACGAGTTGGATCCCAACCTCTATGTATGTATAAGGCGCCACTAATTGGATTTATATACTAGGTAATCAGGTAGATGAAGATAATGGAATTTTACAGCTCAGCTCACCTCAGGCTCCGAATAGTACCTATAGGTTCAAATCCCCATGATGAAAGATAATCCCTTCATCAATCCCCAATCAACAATCATATCATATCATCATACCTACTACCTAGGTATCATATCATACTTGTAAAACACCAGCACCGTACCACTCACAGATAGGGAAATAATATTATAATTCTACGAGTATGCTACACTAGGGTTATCTATCTGCCTATCTAATGATACCTACTAGGTAAATAGATACGCATACGATTTAGATCTTGAGGGTATATCTCGATGGAGAAATTAGTTAAATAGTTATTACTGTACCTAGGTACCTATGTAAGGGTAAAGGTGGTTAAGGTGGTTAAGGCCGTATAGTGTATGGCGTATGTTTTATACTTCTAGAATACGTACTGTTGTACTTGTTGTACTGATACTAATCTACTATGTAATAGGTTAGGAACACGGAGTAGAATAATAGCTTCAGACGATGCGATCGACGCAAATAAATTCCCTAAGCCTTCTCCTCCTAGATCTAAACGAATGGTCAGCAAAAGGTGATGAGAATCTTTATAAAGTCAGAAATTCCTAAATTTAGTGGTGGGATAAATAATTTAGTTTAGTAATTGGATGATTATTCTTTCTATTTCTATGAATATTGTAAGATCTTAGCTATGGAGTAATAATATAACAGATTCGATAGCTCGATAGACTCTAATATCATCCATTATCGATAAACGATACATGATCGGGTTAGGGTTAGGGTAGGGGTAAGTTTCTTGATTACTGTACAGAGAGTCCTGTCCTGACCCTGATACTGATCATAGTTAGGGTTAGGAGATGTGCAACAAAAGATATTGAGAAAAGAGCAAACCCCTCTAGTTCTGATTAAATTAACGTGATAAGTGGAGAGATGAAGTTGACCAATGAGGTGCGTTGAGTGGGAGGGATGGGATATCGTGGAGAATTGTAATCCTATCCATCTTTTTGATCCTATCTTCTCACGGCTTTTGTATTTCTCTGCATGGTTTTCCCTTAAAGTGATCTATGTTAACGAATTAAACATATCTCTGATCGAGACATCGGCCTTAAGCATAACCTTATTAGCTCAACATAAGACAAATTGCCAGGTCCAAATACCGGTCCACGATGCAACCAGAATTGGCGACAATGCAAGAATAATTAAACAGACTTTTGAGCTGCTGCCACAAAACTCAATGAGACCAGCATATTCGTTAGAAAAATCGTTATTTTACTACAGTTATAATGCATTAATTGCACTCTCGATATTGAGCGAAGTCTTAGGTCAATCGATAGCCTGGCCAAATGCATATGGTAAAGGTCAAGTTTGACCACAAAGTCAGACACGAGTCTTAGCGGATCAGACATGGCTTTTCGAATTTTGACCGCCATTATCGAGTCTAGAATTTCGTGTTATTTCTTTTGTTGCTCTTCTTTAAAGTTTAATCACTTTACTTGTCTTTGCGCGTTGGGAATTCGAACAGAGAGATGTGGTAATTCAACTTAATTGACCGTCTGAATACGAAGATGATGGAAATTCTTCATGATTTCACGCAGGCGCTACAGCGGATAGGGAGATTCCAGTCGCTGGATAATAGTATAATACCGAGGTTATCTGAGTGAAGAGGTGACGATGATACAAGGGGCTGCCTGTTGTTGGGCCAAACATAGACTGCATGAATAGGGCCAATTACCAATCTTCGGGCTAGAGTCAGCCTTCCTTTCTAATCATGGGAAGTATTTGTTTCAGATACTGAAAGTCTTCCTATCCGAGAGAGGCGCCACAGTTCCTTTCCGAAGCTCCGCTTGCAAATCAAGAGACATTGTTTTAACAGGACATTTCATAATTATAATATCCGTCTAATTTGCGGTGTCACCGCCGATGATGTGGATATTTATCACCAATCATCACAGAGCACTTTTGCAGTATCAGAAGTGTCGAGATACGAAATCTTTCTAGCTATGACATTAACCTATTCATTTTCGACGAGCCACAACCGCCGCTCAGAGTGCCTGTAATTCTGCTGTGTTGGATGAGAAGAATATAACTGAGCAATATGCTTGCATAATGGCGTCTCATTATGAACAGAAGAGGAAGAGTCTTTCACAAATTTAAGCATAATGGTAATAAATTCAATTAGCTCATCGTAGTTCTTTGTGAAAAGCAAGGATTTCCAAGCTGATAGTCAACTCATAAGCTGATAGTCAACTCATTCCGCAAGATTGATCGGTCTCAGAATGGCCAAAGCCTCTCCAGTTTCGGTTCATTGCATCAAGAGGCAATCAGCATATCCTATTTTGGCGACTGGACGAATTCCAGCATAGTACGTTCTTCAGACAAAACTCTTAATGCTTATTATATGTGCTGCTTCGTGTTGAGTGCATGCTGATAAGCCGATAGTTTAGTGACTTTTCATTGGGAAGGAGCTTAAGAAAGAATTTATCTGTTGGTACGGCGGTCTTTGTAAATATAGATGGATGGTCTGTGTAATGGGGGCTTGCTATATCTACAAGCTCCAGCGAGTGGGTTCCGAGGTAGTGGCTGCTTGGTAGCGATCTTGCACTGGAAACTAAAGCCCTATCGTTAAAATGTTAAGAATGAGTATTTTCCACTTTGCCGCTTCTCAAATCCTCAAACTGATGTGAGTTCTTGAAAGTCGGATTACCTCCGCGGTGCTGAAAAGATATAAAGACACCGATACTAACAGCATTTGATATTGGCGCTGTGCTTTTCGCCGAATGAAATGATGTTTCCGCAATTGTCCAAGTCCATGGCCACGAAGGAAGAAGCTTGGAATTCGACAATAAACAATGGCAGAATTTTCCTCGGGACTTTGCGGTGTTTTTCTGTGAAGCTGGGTATGTTTATTGACTCTGAGTATGTCTCAGAAAGAGGTGCATATAAAAATTAGGTAAATACATGCACTGGTTTTATGTTTTGTTACGTTGCTGTTTCTGCTACCATGGTGTTCAATACCCAAAGTTTTAGGGTTCAGTAATGCTTAAGCTAAGATAACTATCTCAATTGTAAGTCTTATTGGAAATTGGATATTCAAATACTGTCGATCTCTTATTCAAAATTGGCTCTTCTGCCACTTCCATTAATTAGCAGCTTCTGAAAAAATGTATATTTTGGGTACATTCAAGTGAGGTTTGAAGGTTGGTTTATTAGATATATTGAGTAGCACGATGTAAGTTGGCTTAGATCAATGGACATAGTGTGTTCAATAAAGATATTTGATGGTCCATTCTAAGTTTATTTTTGTGAATTTCAGATTCCCATCACTTGTACCTTTAGTTTCTTTGCGAAATCGAAGCACTTTCAGCATAATTAAGCATTGAAAGGTTGAAACCGAATCATTATAGCTGCAAATATGTCTTCAATAAAGGAATGTAGTAAAGAATGGGCCTTCCGAATTCATGATGCTTTAAACGCGAAATATTGAAAGTAAATGATAAAAGAAAGAACCTGTCTGCTCTCCGCGTACATTATATAAGTATATGCATGCCTTAACAGAATCGTAGCAAGTCAATCCTGAACCTGCAACAGCTACTTTGCGTACATGTACTCGGTCCTTGAGTGAAAGTAAACTAAAGAAAAGTTCTTCAACTACATATGCCCAAGCTCCCAGTTCCATTTCTGTCTCCTCGTGATACCAATATAGCTTTCTGTGTATGCTTTTTACTTATTCTTTGTGGATATTTCGGCTGTTGACATAGCTAAGCTCGGGTTCTCGCTTGGAGTTCTGGATAATGATTAGTGGATAGATGGAGAGTGAGATTTTCTGAACATACGACGTAGCTCAATTCAGGGTCTCGCTTAGAATTGACATAGCTCAATTCAGGTTCACGCTTAGAGTTCTGAAAACTTGTCAAAAGAGGTGCAATGTAGAACATGAAGAGTCAAACAAACCACATAGCTCAACTCGGGCTCTCGCTTGGACTTCTATGAATCTGTCAATAGAGAAAAATTGGAGAATAGAAAGTCCTAAACACACCACATAACTCAACTCTGGCGCTCTCTTTGAATTTACGTAGCTAAGCTCCGGTTCACGCTTGGAGTTGACGTAGCTCATCAATTCGGATTCCCGTTTGGAATGAACATAGCTGAGCTCTCGCTTAGAATTGACATAGCTCAATTCAGCCTCTCGCTTCGAATTCTAAACTCCTGTAAGCTAAATGCTAAGTCACAGTGGTATGAAACGTACTACGTAGCTCAATTCTGGTGCGCGGCTGTTCACATAAGACAGCTCTGGGTCACGTTTAGCCATAAACCAATCGAGCTGAGCATACTCGGCATCTAACACACCTCGAGTTTCAACTTCTCCTGCTTAAAGTCAGTGGTCATATTTTTGTTCGCAGTGAGGATACAGACGCTGGACAGGGCTCATAGGAGCAGCGTAAGCGAGACTGATGATTCCGATTTATTAACTTTATCAGTTGAACACTGTCCAAAGTACAGACAACCCGAGTACTGGTATATGATTTATTTCAAACTCCTTAGTTGCACGACCCAGAAAAGACCTCATCTTCTTCATTCCGTTTGCAAGACAGACAATCCATCATTGAACTTCTGTATCCGCATTTTCCCTCTCACTTCTTCCATCATCAACATTTTTCTTTACTAAAAATGGGCTTCAATCAGCGCATATTACAGATGTTCAATCACAATAAATTATTTACGTATGCAGAATTGAGCACCTCACTTGCAAACTCGGATAGCGAATATCAAGATGAAGATCGACCTCTCAACCGCTTCTCTGCTGGCGCCGATTCATTCGAACACAGTGAAAAGGAACAGCTCAGCGGCTGCCACAAGAATCATTCGTTTTTGAGGTGTTTGAGTTGGTTAAATGGACTTTTCTTCTCTCTGTCCCTTTACTTGTTCACAGCAGCCATGGTCAATTGGAAGCAAGTTCCGGGTGGAGGAGAGAGAAACTGGGCCCAGAAGCAAGTCTCAGAAAAATGTAAGATTCAAATTATTCCCCTCTACTGAAGATATCTCTCACTGAGAATGTTACAGCTCCGGTTCTGGATGCGATTGACATTCCACTTTCTACCTGGCGACTGAATGGCACCTTTTTGGAAAGGGAGGGCGAATCAATCTATTGTCAGCCACCTTCTCCCGAAGTTGACGCAGCCTGGGCTCGTATTGAAACTCAGAATCCTATTCCTCTGCCAAGACAGGATTTCATGAATCAAGGCAAAGATCCAGAAATGTATGCCAAGTTCACAGAGTCATTTGGCTTCGGCCCAGACGCATACATCGGAAGAATCGATGTTTCCCACCAGATTCACTGTCTAAATCGGTTGCGCATGCATTTATGGTGGAATGTGGAATACTATTATCCAGATGAAGAGATGGGTAAATATCACCAGCTTAATGCCTCTCATTGCGTGTACGCCTTGCTCCAGAATATCATGTGTCAGGGTAACGTCGATACCTATGGACACTATTGGGTTGACATGCAGGAAAATGCTGTGCCGGATTTCAATATCAATCACAAGTGCCGTGACTTTGAAGCCATACTCCAGTATCACGATGAAATTGCAGTACCGCTAGAGAAGTTTGGTGCTTTGAGGAGACCTGAAGGAGAACCGGTTAGACATATGACGCATGAAGCGAAGGAGATCTTTCGCTGGTTTGATAATCATCCAGATAATGGACAAGATGGGACAGAGATTTTGTGATTGAGTAGGCTTATGTAGCAGCCTAACGCCTCAGAAGAATAAAGGTTTTTTTAATTGAACATCTGT
This sequence comes from Sclerotinia minor, assembly GCA_025389075.1. Taxonomy (NCBI): domain Eukaryota; kingdom Fungi; phylum Ascomycota; class Leotiomycetes; order Helotiales; family Sclerotiniaceae; genus Sclerotinia; species Sclerotinia minor. The sequence continues at coordinate 179,132 of QRFH01000013.1, read as the reverse complement.
AGATAGCATGGCAGATTTGAATAATCAAGTCTTAATCACCGAGCTCAGAGCCGTAAGCTTTAAATTGGTACATTCGAAATTTGACTTCTTTCAAAGTGACCTTCTGCTAAAGACTGTAGTTTTATTGGTGAAAAAAGAGCAGAAATAATCTGCCTGAAGTTTGAGATAACCGCCATTCCACGACACAAAAGTCATGAAAAATATCTGAAGACGATATCATGAAATCAGCAGTGTGCGAGGCTTAAAAGAACAAAATGCTTCTCAGATTCATTGTTATCTAGCATACTACATCTTTCAATCTGTATATTTCTAACTTCCACTAGAACTGGTCCTTACTCCAATAAAACATAAACCTAGTAATCGGCTTCTTTGTACTCCAGCGCGATGACTGAACACACTAGTCCGACCAAGAGCTGCTCTCTAGACTGGTTTACTTTCACTAAGAAGCACTTTTTCCCGAAGATCACTAGAATTACGGCATTGATGCTCGTGGCCCATCCCATCTATTCCATCCACCACTTTACCCATGGCATTGGTAGTTGGTTTAGGAACTTCAAGAGTATCATCGGCTGTACAAATAATTCCCTAATAAATAGTACAACTTTAGCATCACAATACTTTTGTGAACTAATTAGAGATATAGAACCCTTACCTGAGCAATATAATCCAGACAGTGGAGGAAATGAAGTGAGTTTTTAGACCATTCGGCTCCTTGGACTTCATGGTCATGATTCATGGCCCCGCCGAACAACATTGTCCTGATCATTCCTAGACAATGCAACTGATGAAACATAGTCACACCATATCCTTTTACAACTCCATCTCCTTCGTCGACCATAATGAAGCCGCCATTTGGGGTAAGAAGATATTCATCCCAGTTCACATCCTCCGCATCACCAATTGCAGCTTCAAGCGCGGGAATTGATTAGAAAACCTTGGGATAAAGATCACTTGCGGGTGCTTTTGGATTGTAGCTCCAGCAGTGTTGCCTTGAGCTTCGGGACAGATCTGATACACAACAAGCTTTTGTACTGGAGCGATGAATGGAAGTAATTCTTTGTGTGCTAGTAGAACAAAAGTCGATATAATTGCTGTGGACAGAAAGATCGTATATAGAACGAAGCGAAGAGGATGTGAGGCCGTATTGGGTCTATATCTGTTTTCCATAGTGACAGTGGTATGGCTGTGAGGTGTGAGTACTATGATCAGAAAGCAAAAGATACAAGGTGGGAAGGAATAGGAGCTATATTTTCTTAAAAACAGAAAGTGAGGAACGAGGCTTACATGTGATAGGCCTTATGCTATAGCGGTCTATGGGAATCTATCTGAATTTTTATGCTCAGATGAATATGTAGTTGCAAGCGGGTATATAGGACATAATGAAAGATACAGGATTAGCTGGAGGAACTCGAAAGCCCATTTTATTGGCCTTGTATTTGAATATATGGTGAAGATATAGGCCTTAGGCTATTCATTCGGAGCAGATATATGAAACGAACTCTGATATCAGGGAATTTCCAGTGTAACATAAGTTGCGTAAGCATACATCGGGTTTCGAATAAATTTTGAGCTGGCTAATTTGATGTTTAACGTCACTTTGAGAGAAATTTAAGATAAATTCTTGTATGTGATTCAATTTTATTATATTTATAGACCTTGTTTCCAAATATAACTATAATAATACATTCAGTTATAAGTCGATGATGTCATTAAACAGCCTCATTTAAGTCACAAAAATATCTTTATTTATTAAAATCGATATATATCCAAATAAACATATTAGAATTATCATGTTATTTCTAATAGTCTATCAATAATCTCAAACATTTAATTTCTATATCCCCGGATCTCTATAATAGAGGATAATATATAAACTATAATCCAGTTATTTAATTCATAATAATAAGAATATAATACTTAACTACCATATGACTAGAAAATCGACCACAAGCTCGCAATCATCATCATCAAACGATAGGAGAATCAAACACGATTCCAGATCTACATTAATCATTACTCTACCGAAAAACCTCTTCCGAATTCTATCAATGCAAAGTTTATCTAGGTACTGATAAAATTTGACCCTACGATAATTACCCCCGCTTCAGCTTGTATCTAATCTCTAGCGCATGTCGCGTCCGTAAAAGTAGGCTAACCTTAAGGTTAGGTTACCTTACCCTCACACAATAAACGAGATAACTACCGAGCCGAGCCCTTATTATTTAATTGGTAATCTAATTAAATGAATTTCCCGTGGAAACTCGGATCAGATAATCGACATCGGGTTATGCATCGAGGACTCGAGACCAATAGTTTGGATCTGACGATAGTATAAATTTTTTGATCAACACGTCATATAACCTTAACTATTTCTGTGTTATGTTCGACAACGTGAATGCTGCAAGTGGGCATGCAGATGGAGGGAGTTGCGAAATAAAAGATAGTTCCTACGATAAGGCTAGATGATGCTGAAGTTGTGTCTAGTTCTCCGCAGGTGCGGTTATACTAACCGTGAAGAATATGCGATGTGATATTATATCTGAGAGTCAATTAAATCTTGGGGACCAATCATGTTTTCTGCAAGTGCTGTGGTACTAGAATTGGTTTGAGCTGATAAGCTCTTCTTCTTGTATATTGTCAGGATTAATGTAGCCGCCCACATCCTTTGATATATCTAGAAATTTAAAGTCTTACTTGGTTATATTATAAAGACGATAGTTCTCAATCTTCAAATCTTTTTTCTTTCTTTACCCGCATACGAATCTACAATAATGTCGGCTCTATACACTCCCAAAGCAATCCACTACGAAGAAGGTCTCGAGGACCAAGAATTCCAATCAGAGAAAGACGAAAACGATGATAACTCCAAAACAGACGAAGAAGAATTATTTCTCGAGCGGCCAGATTTCCCCTCCCACCAAAAACAACATGGGTACAAGCAAAAAGTGTACGTGGTAGCCGCATTCGCTATCCTCATCTGCATTGCATCAATCACCTTCGAAACATACTCCACCATGCGCTTTCAAGCCTTGAAACATACATGCCACGGGGGCGATTCTCAGCAAAAATCCCCATCAAATCTGGAACATCACTCTCATTCAAACCACGGAGAAAACCACGAACATGAAACAAGCATGAGCACGAGCACAAGCATCAAAACACTCCCTCAATACCATCCACCCAAACTATCACCAATACAAACAACGACCCCACAAACCCCACCCTCGACTGCGGCACCACCGCAACCACCGCCAAAGCCGCAAACTGCACCTTCAACATAATGTCCTTCTCCTACATCCCCCCGGGCTGCACCGACACCACCCTCCACCCCAAATTCACCCAACCCCACGCCACACTCCCGCCCGACTCCGCCGGCCTATTCCCCTGGTACCGCTGGTCTAACCGCACAGAACCCATTCCGCAGGACCCAGACGAACTGAGTAAATATGCATTTATCTGGACGACGCACGAATGGCATATTGCGCACTGTTTGTATAATGGGCGTTGACGAGTGCGGCGGTTGGGAGGGTGCTAGCCGGGGAGAGGAATGTGTGGGTTTTGGGGGATGCGGTGGAGGTGGAGCATGTGAGGCATTGTGGGGGGTTGGTGGCGGATAGGGTTACGAATGGTTTGACGCCGTTCAGGGCGTTTAGGGCGATTGGGAGGTGTGTTAGGTTGGATGTTGAGGGGGTGGATGTTGGTGGTGGGGCTTTGGGGAGCTGGGAGGATTCTTATAAGAGTCTTGGGAGTCATGGGGGTCATGATTGATGGGGTTGTGCCTGTTTTTTTTTGTTTGGTGTGGGAAGTGCTGGTTATGGATGCATCATGCATCTTGCCCCTAAGGTGTATATATCTAATCTTATTATTCAATTTATTGATCTATCTTATAATTATAAATCAGAAATTCAGAACCCAAAGATACCTACTACTCTCTAAGCAGATTTTGAGCAAGTAATTACAATAAAGTCTACACAATGTCAGAGCCAAGTATTTGCACAGTATAGATTACATATCCCAGCTTAATTACCATTTGCTAACTGTGATATAAGCTCAAGGCCCAATTCTGGGGTTCCAAATGAAAAGAAAACTCGTAACATTTAGGAGATAGTAGTTATATTTTTCTCGCTATTTCACAGTAGAATTAAAGGGTAAAAAAATTGATAGGAGGCAGTCATAAATTGAAAGGTCTTACCTTCACGCAAATGATTTGAGAAGTTAGGATTACATGGCTATTATGCATACTTCTAAACACTGCCAGTCTCTTAACTTCGGCCTAGGACATACACTTCCATATGAGAGCTACATATATTCTTTCCGACAAATGAAAATCTTAAGGATTCATCCCACCTAAACAACGAAAGACACAAAAGAAGAAAGCTTACGGAAAAGTGCCGAGCCGATATGAAAGCAACTGATTTAAGAACAAGTTCACCACAGATAATAACAAATCACATCCCATTAAGCAAACTCCACACACATCTCCACCTCCTCCCAATAATCCCTAAACAGACTATAAGAAAACTCCGCCACCACCCCCTTCCCCAAAACCTCAATAACCTTCTCCTCCTCCCCAAACCCCAAACCCCTCAACGTAGACCGCATCGGCGCATTATCCCTCATCGTCCCCGCCACAACACTCCACCCAAAATCCAACACCAACTGCGTCAAAACACCCACCGTTAATTTCCCCCACCCCTTCTCCCTCGCCTCCTCATTCAACACCACCCCAATATTCGCCACTCCCTTCTCCACGACAAAAATATCCCCAAATCCAATTACATGTCCATCAACCTCTACGAGAACTTTGAGACTGTGATGATCGCTGTTAGATTGGATGTATTGATTCAACATATCGATTTTTAATTTTGCGATGGCGGTTTCGTCCCAGATTTGATCTTTGCTGTCTTGTAATTTGTTGTTATCGGGGTTTGTGGCGATGGGGAGCCAGATGTCAAAATGAGATGGTGTTGCGCGAAAGAATTTGACGATTGGGTGGGAGGGAATGGTGATGGTCCATTTTTGGGAGAAGAATTGTGAGCGGTATTCTGATGGTGAGAGGGATTGGGAAGCCATTGGTGGATGCTATGTATGGACTTAACGACTGAAGTTTTACCATCTATCATCAAATGATTGCATCATTCTGGATAAGTTGTTGTGTTATAGACTCACCTGGTGAATAACCTTATATATATATATATGAGATGGATATTTGAGACTTTGTTGATACTACTGGCCTCAAATGAAGTAAATCGACTAATTGTTGGAACCGCAAGTGATTAGATGGGTGAAGAAGGCGGAATGAAACTTCAATCACTGTAGAGTCCTTGATGGGTAATACAGAGTTAGTGCTTTGATTCTCGTAATCTTACTATGTGACTTCCTATCATGCCTTTCCAAATTACATAAGAGGGAAAAGATGTTTGGGATCAATGGTGAACATTTTGGTTTATGATGTGCGATATCGTAGAGCTCTAAATCTTCCCATCTTTTTCAATATTTTGCTATGTCTCCACAAATACGTCAATAGAATAGACACGGGATAGGTAGACAATATTTTGTGTATTATGAATTTCTATGAATAGGTATAATACTTAAAAGAAACCACCCTTCTCTAATTTTATGCTCTAGGTATGTATACGTTTCTATCTCTCCACTCGCCTCACTATTCATCCCAACCATTTATTTCGTCGTCCATCCAAACCACCCCGTCCATCCATCTATTCCCTCCTCTACACATCCATTACTTTCCACCCGAAAAACTAACCACAGCCCATTTCCCGCTCCATGCCCATTTCCTCTCCCCACTCACCCCGCCACCTCCCTCCATTCCCCTCAACTTCTCGTCCATTCCCTCCTCCAAACCAACCACCACATCAGCCTTACAAGTTCTCAAAGCCAATACATTAACACCAGACCCTGGTCCTAATGGCCCAATGGCTTTCGTAAATGGTGTTGTAGGATTCCATATAGCATCAGCCGTTAATTTTCGATAATTCAAATCCCCCTTGAAAATAACCAATTCGCTTTCCTTAAGATCCTCATATAATCTGGGTGCCGTACCAGGCAATCTCCAATAACTACCGCCTTCAGTCCAAAATCTATTGGCTCTTAATGTTAATTGACCTTCTGAATGAAATTCGCTCCAAGTCTTAAACAAGAAATCTAATTCTTCTTCTTCCTTTTTGGAAAGTGGTTTTGGTGTTTTTCCATCTCTCTGTTCATCTTCAGATGGTGTAGAATAAAAGGATTGAGCATTATTTAATGCATTTAATAAATCCGAAAAGTCTTTTGGCACAACGTCTGATACAAACCATGGAATGGCTTTAGCATGTAAAACAACATTTGTAGCAAGACCCGCGCTGAGTAAAAATCCGGCCAAGATTAAATCCACATAGAGTTCGAATCCAGCATTATCAAGTACGATATCGACTTGACGATTTCTTCCCTCATTCTTAGCAGCCTTGAGAACATCATAAACTTTACCCAAATCATTGATGAGGATATTCTTTTCCGAATTCTTTCGTGCCTCAGAACCTTGCAATTTTTGAATGTCTTCGTAGGTAAGTGATGTTAAGAGTGAAAGATCGGTTGCATTTCCCCATAAACAAATTTCGCACATTTCCATGAAGAGTATTTTTTCAGCCTCCTCATCTTGACTCTTGTTGTTTGAAATTTGGGTTATGAGTTCGTGATAGCGGTTTGCGAGCTCGAGAACAGCGGGACGCGAGGAACGGAATGTTGACATTTTTTGGCGAGCAAATACATCATGGGATTTCCATTCTTTGGATAAAGAAAAGGAGGTTGCTATGCGTCTGTAATTTAAATGTTAGTTAAGTCAGGGGTGAGGAGAGTGTATAAAAAATGTACCTATAGAGATAACATTCTGCAAATAACCATGGAACGTTAAACCATGATGGATAGCCCAATTGTTCCAATTCCTTATTATATCCCTCAATATCTGGTTGGCCATCATCAAGAAGAGGACTAGAATCCAGGTCAGCGCGGGAACTCTTAAAAGAGTAGAATTCCATACGTTAACTTCCTGTCATGTTGAAGCTCATATTTTAGCTTCGCAAGAGTCTCGACTATACGTTTTCCTTCCTCATGTTTGCTACCTGTCAATTCAGATACTGCTCTATGAACATCATCGATTGCACCAGTCTGCTAAATTATTAGCAAAATGTTGAGGAATAATAATCACTCGTTTGAAAAGACGCTCCGCTGGCCCTCCGGGGGTCACTGCCGTGGAGACAGACTATGTGGATAGAAAAAAATTGTAGCGCAGCTAGCAAAGGTATGTTCCCTGATATAACCTCCTCCATTTTCCCTCACCGGCTCATTTGAGTGCTTGTCCCCGTATCCTCACCCCTATCCATGCCTTCCTCCCCCCAGTTCCTCCTTCACAGACATCCCCGCCCAACCAAAAACAAGAAAACCCAAAAAAATCAACATACCAAAATAACAGGCCAACGATCCCTCGCAGAAACATACGCAAAAGATGTTTTATCACTCGTAGAATAGAGGGCTAATCATCCACAAAAGCGTCAGTCATCCCGTAAGTATTTCTCTCCCAATACATTATATCCCTTCTTTTCTCCTTTATTTCCTGAACCTCAGGGGATGAGAGGACTTGGAAATATCAGGGAGGAGAAGGTTGCAAATGTGAGATAAGGTGAGATGAGATGAGGATAAACTTACGGGTCTTGGTGTCGAATTCCATATTGTCTTGCTTGTCTTGCTTGCTTTAACTAAAGTATAACGAACAAGCTGTAAAGTGATGTAAGCTTAACGTCTGTAGAAATCAGCAATTGAGATGCGAGTGCTTATATGTGTAGTCGAATGTGGAAAGTTCGCATTTATTTTGTTTTGGTAAGCTTAGTAGGTTTGGAAATTCAGAATGAGAGCTTGACGCATGGCGGGGTTCAATATGTGGTGGGGCATGAACAGGGCTTGCTGCACGTGATGTTATTCATTGGATGGGGTTTGAGACGATAATTGCAAGTTGATATCACGAGTGTGTAGGTCACTAATACTCTTCCGACATCTCAATCGGATGATGAATATTTCAACAAAATAAACAGTTAAATAGATGAATAATGATTAAAGAATTCTGACATTATTGTTTCCTAGGTACTGAGGTATTTATCGTATATTCTCTCGTACAGTATAAAAAGATATTATACAACTCCATTCATACACTCCAATCTCATCTGATGGACCATGGCATCCCATACCATGGCATCCCATACCATACCATCCCATACCATCCCATACCATCCCATCACATCCAATCCAATCCCATCCAGTTCCGTTTGCCCTCAAGATAGGCATCATCATCCAATTCCCATCCATTCCTCTTTTTGCTCCCTCCCCTAACCCCCGACGCCTTGAACACCCGTTTACAAACCCCCATTCCCACCTAACCTACTTGCCTTCTCACAACTCAACCTCTTTAATAACTCCCCCACCTTCGGTAACTTTACCGGTTTCGTCAAAAAATCATCAAACCCACTCCTCTCCGCCTCATCTCTCGCTTTCTGACTTCCCAACCCCGTCATAGCAACCACATATGCTCTATCCCTCTGTTTTACCCCATCCACCTTCTTTTTGCCTTCATCTTCTCTCCATTCACCCCAAGCCACCAAATCATTTAACCCGACACAGATCTCCCTTTCCGCTTCCCAATCTCTAATCAATCTTGTGGCTTCGAACCCATCCATGTTAGGCATCGAGATATCCATAAATATAACATCAAAACCATCTTCCGATGCCTTGACAGCCGCCAATGCTTCTAAACCATCCGTCGCGTTGACTATGGTGTCTGTTTTGCGTTTTTGGAGGTAACGGTGTATTAATTGAAGATTGAGTGCGTTGTCGTCGACGGCCAGGATACGAAGGGGCGTGTTTTCTGGGGCAACCTTAGGGGTTTTAGGCGGCTGAGGTGGAGTTGGAGGTGCTTGATGCGGCTGACGTGGAGTTGGAGGTGCTTGTTTCGAAGATGTACGCTGAGGGACTGGGGGTCCGGGTACTGACTCAGGGGGAACAGGAGGAGGAGCTTGTAGTTGAAGTTGCTCGAGTTTCTTCAAGGACTCAGCAAATTCATCACGAATCTTTTGATTTGCTGAGCTGAGGGTTACTTCATTTATTGCATTTGGTTCTGGCTCTTGTAGTGGCAAGAAGCTATATTCTCCCATTTCATTACCAAAACGCTCTTCTGGTGATCCAAGTGGAGTCTGTGTAGTGGCATCCCGATGGCGTGGTTGGCCTGTTGTTTGATCAAGTAGAGCAAGAATTGATCGAGCGAGTCTGTAAGGTCCTATTGGTTGAGAAATATGGGCAACAAGATGCTGATTATCTTGCCCATTAACAATCGGATAACTCATTGCGGCATGAATCACTAATATTCTCTGACAAGGGGAGCATTCGGGAAATTTAGATGTCTCATTGATAAGGAGTAAATCTTCAGTCTGGGGACTTCCAACAGATCTTCTTATATCAAACCCATACCACTCGGAGCAGTATTTTTGGATACAATCCCATGCATGATTCTGTGGGGATGTAAGCTGGCCACGATCGAAAGATATTACTCTCCCATCTGCCCTATCCCGGAGTGATCTCATGGCTTTTTCGGCGGCAATCCTGACATCGGTGGTATCAACAGTATCTCCACTGATTATATTATCATGCGAGGGAGGCTCTGCTTTTTCCACGGGTATAAGAACCTCGACATCAGTTCCTATGCCTAAGTCACTGTGTACTACGATAGTACCACCCAATTGTTTTACGATACTCCAGCTATACCATTTCTTAGCTAAGTCGTGCAGAGGAGGTGGAGAAACTTACACAATAGAAAGTCCCAAGCCAACACCAGGAGTAAAACTATTTTCTTGAGCAAACGGATGGTAAAGTTTACGTTCCATGTATCCAGTCGACATTCCTCTGCCAGAATCTTTAATGCGCAAGCACATGAAGTCTCTCGTATGGTGTGATGTTGGAGCTGAAATATCTGCAACAGTTGTCCGCTGCTGTAATTGTAGTTGTACTTGAATAAAGCCATTGTCTGTGTATTTTTGCGAATTACCAAATACGTTCATCAAGATACGTTGTATCGCACCTTGAATATATTAGTGAGATGAGACACACATAAGTGTACCAAAACATACCAGCGTGAACTTTGTAAGTCCAATCTCGCATTTCGAAATCTAAAACGATTTGCAATGGTGCCGCATTTTTATTTGGCGAAATATTGTTTTTGTCGTTTGCTGAACCATTTGAAAGTGCCAAATTATACATGGGAGCAACACTTCTAAAGTGATTAGCAGCAATCATACCATTGATTGTGTCCTCGCATAACAAAGCTATATTAGTTACTTGATGAAGCTCGCTCGAGAAAGATCCTATGACAGTTAGAATTAAAAAAGGGCCCAGCCAGGTGACATATAAGACTAACCTTGCAAAGAACCTTCTTTCTTCTCGAAGGAATTGATTTTGCTGTAGTCCAGAACGTGATTGATTGTATCCTATGACGTCAGCGTATGACTATGAAGCTAACAACATGGTAAGGGGGCAAGAAGATGGAGGACTACGAGGCTAATTGGATGGAATCGTTGACATACCAAAAGAGTTCCACTGCAATTTTGAATTGTTGAGACGAATTCTGTCTGTGAACTATCGAGATTTGATTCTCGTAGAAAATCCGCAGACGCAAGTATTCCATGAAGTGGAGAACGGAATTCATCTTAAAGCATGTCAGCAAACTCACGGACAAAAGATAGGCTACTCACGAGAAATGCTGCTAATGAAGTCGGATTTCATCTTGTTGGAAATTAGTGCATCCAGTCGACTAATCTCCACCATGACCGAGCTGGTGAATGCAGACAGGTAAGATATCTCGTTATTTACTGTAAAAACTGGAACTGCTGATTGACTCCAAACAAATGTGGCCGAGTACCACCTCTCTGTAGTAAATCAGTTAACCGAGAACAGAAGTGGTTTGTGGTAATGCAGGAATATGACCAACCTCCGGCAGAATCCCAAAGAGGAAGGAATATTATTTGTCTTGCTTTGTGGAATACCTTGGCAAGCATAGTTGCTTCAGCTTCCTGCTTCGTAGCATCGAAGTTACTGGATGTCCGAGGTTTTTCGGTTGGGCTATTACTGTTGGAAGGCACATGCTTCCGGTCGTTAATTTGCTCTAAACTTGAGAAATAGCCATTGTCATCAATGTACCTATGATAGGGATCAGTTGGATGGACTTTGAGTGTTGTAATCTTGCGACTCAGCAAATTTTAACATACCAAACATTTCCCTTCGGATAGGAATTAATCAATGATTGGAGGGTTTTGCTATCCAAAACATGGGCTTCCGAGTCCCAAGTTGCAACTTTCGCTGCTGACATAGAAAGAATCTTTGCCGGTGAATGCTTATCTGTCGAAGCGCGTATTGTGCCTTGAGATAACCTTCTTCGGTAATCTTCATGATTTGGCGGTTCTTCATTATGGACGGATGATTTCCTCGATTCAGCCTGCTTCACTTCAATACCTAAATCAGTGCTTGTATCCAAGTAGGCATCCATATTTCCCGCTGTACTATGACCAGCTGTCGTGTCTAAAAATAAAACACCTCCGACGTTAAGTTCAAGCGATTCTCGAAGGATCTCAGCAGCATGGTCTAAAGTTATCCGTATCTGGTCAAGTACAGATTCCGAAGACTGGCGTGGTTGATTTGACATGCCAGAATTTCCACTCTGAAAATCATCGCTTTGGGTATCAGGATCCTCAGGGATGGATTCCTTGATCATATTGGCAACTACTTCCCTTGAGCCGTATCGGCCATCAGAAGCATTGCTGGTATAACGAGAAGTTCTTTCTAGAAAGGTAGCAATGCCTTTTGACATGAGCGCAACTCGATGTCTTTCAATAGCCTCTCGTTGCGTCTCCATGTATTTCATGATATTGTTTGCTTGATGATATAGAACTAATCGTTAGATTAGCATTGATGTGGGATTGTGCAAGCTGCAGCTTTCAAGCCAAGTAGCCGGGACGTACATTTTCTCCTCTCCAAATTCAGCCCTTCGATAGGACGATCGCCGAAGACACATAAAACACCAATGTTTATGCCATTTTTGGTAGTAATTGGAGCTCCAGCATACCAAACATATGAAGCTAAAGATCCATCGACTATTGATAAATTGGCAAACCTTGGATCCTTGGTCAAATCATCGATAACGAAACAAGGATAAGGATCCTCTTCGGCATTATTGATGGCCAAGGTATTCTGAAATGCGAGTCAACATATATTTAGGGATCGTGGCGAGTTTTTCTAACCTCACAAAGCCCACCTGGCGTTGGCACTTGAAAACAACCAAACCATGCATCATTAACAATATCATCATCGGGTGAAGATTTGTCGCGTCGTGCTCCTGCAATAAAGTATTGGGTATTGCCATCAATAATACTATTGAATGTTAGATTCATGGAAATGCATCTCAGCAATTGGAGTTCTCATGTACCTGATCATGGAATGAACACCCCCTAACCGCCATATAGCAACCTCGGCATAAGAATCGAGTGCTCCATCAGAGTTGAGGCGACCATTTAAGGTGTCCTCAGAAGAGTGTGGATTTATATCTGCTTCATAAGGATCATAGAATCTAAGGAAGAGGAGTGAATTTATCAGTAAAGTCACGAGTGTTTGCTTTCATGTTGCACGTGAGAGATGGCCGAACAAGGGATTTCAGATAAGGGAAAAACAACGATGCGAAAGCTTTAGACTTACTTTCTTAGTTCAAGAGCACGCTGCGATGCATACATATCTTTTTCCTTCCGTGTTTTCAATGGGAATCTCGGGAGTTTCCCATCAGGTCCAGCAGCAAATACACCATTACTGGAGCACCCATTCACGGATTTCATGATGATGACCGGATAAGGTTAAGTATTAGTGGGAAAGGATAAGGGTATATCAGATTTTTCATTCCTGAGGAAACACCTTTACTGCAAAACGTTAATTAGTGTAGGTAGTATAATGAAAGCTTAACAACGGAATAAGAGCCAAAGGGGTATCTAGAGAAGTAGCTGAAATAACAAAATATTAATACTTGTATAGAGTTAGAAATTAAATAAAAAAAATAAGGTTTTAATAAACAACCTTGGAAACCTTAAGAAATCGCGTTTACGATGTTTAAGGCGACTCAGGCGATTCATTCGATCCAGTCATTTGTGGCTGCTCAGCTAACGCTACCTGCTCTTTCCCTGGAGAGTCTGGACGGACATGATAAATAAAGCTAATAAGACTAAGACTAAAACTAAAACTAAGACTAAGACTGCAATACAACACTTAAATGAATATTTCAGCTTTCGTTCAACGGCTCAGGGCAGACGTCATTTAGTGGCTGTTAGCGAGCGGAAATTTCTTATTTTGGTCGAGATCTTACGAAATAGTGTACTCAGTACATACATCTACCGTCTACTAGATAATTCTACTTATACACTCCGTAAATTTATCTACGATCTCTAATCACCTACATGTTGAATTGGCGAAAGCATTTCGATTTCACATGTATTTTAATCGACTCTAACTCATTCTCACGGATGGGGACGGTTAATCAAATGCCTCTCTAGCTTCGGGGCAATACCTAAATGCGGAGCGGTCCATGAGAATGGCTACACTTCGGTATGTGTGACAAAGCTACATTACTGATCGTAAAAAGCACACGGGCTAGATAGCAGTTGACATTTTGCTATCCAGAATCTGGCTGAACAACATAACATATTCTCACTATATCGCTGGTAAAATGATAAAATGTGCCCTTCATGCCAAAGTGCCAGAATGTTAAACGGGCCATGCATTAATCGTCTATCTCGATTCAGGTCAGCTATGTCTCAGTATGTCACTGCATTATACCAACTCAAGTTGATTTCGTCTCCGCCTTTTCAATTGCGCGTGTCCTTGTCATTCAAAGCCGCAATTACCCATCATATCTAATGCTACCAACCGTATCTAGTGCATTCTGTCGTCCTTTCCAGAAGATTCCCCAGTTCTTCCCCCTTCATCATTCAAGCAAAGTTCCATACATCATTTCTCCAAAAGTCCAACTGATCTAGCGCCAAATTTGGTCTTGGTGAGACGACATAGCATACTGTCAACAAGTTGACCGTAGAACACTTGCCCCATAAACTTTGGAAACGTAGGACGCTTGTCCTTGTAGCAAATCACCTATATATTGCCCACTGCCATGGCAAGTGTGTCACGAGCAATTTGCCTTTGCCCATAGAGATGATGGAGCTATAACCATGCATGAAGTGTGCACATTTCTCGTTGAAATGGGGTGATCAGCCCCAAGGATAAAATTTAACCCATATGTACATCGACCCTCCCATCATCCGTTCTTCAATGATGTCCTTCGCCATGAACTCCCTCTGAATGATGATCGTCCGGAATGAAGAAGTATTCGTATCCGCAGTATACCGTAAATGCTACCGTCGCAATGCCCAATCCGGGGAAGGAGTTTGAAAATCGATTCCGTCTCGAGTACTGTCCTTGATATCTCCAAGCCTCACTAATCGAATAAATTAGTACGGTGAATCTACGTGATCAATTCGTGCTCTTCTGATCTCACCGTCTCGCCCATGGGTCGCCTGCATTTTTGCCAGTCGCGGCAGCTAATGCCTTTGGGTCGAAACCAGTAAGGTTTGCACGTTGTGCAGCTCTGAGTATTCTATTTGAAAGTGTCAGTTATTGATAATTAAGCCAACCATCTCCTAGCATCTATTTATTATTTACATACCTTGTGCACTGCATGGTGAGAGATCAATACTTCACTTGATGCTTTATGTGGAGGTATTCCCCGTCACTGAGGTCGAGCTTCATCATGGCGGGTACTGCCGAAGCGGCTAAATTAAGCGCCGGCCGCAGCAAATGCTCATGCTCATTCAAAGCTGCCAGCTTGAAGTAAAGAAACATAAGGCTTGGAGTTGAGACTTTTTGCATCTTAAAACAAATAACAATTTAAAAAGTGATAATTACCTGGGTTTCCTGACCAAGACTGTTTTGCCTTCGACTACGAATAGAAAGGGCCTCTCACTTCTTGCGCAAATTGGCGTCCATGAAAACCATCAATCCACCTTCAATATCCTACATACATACTCGACGAAAACAAAATGCCTCCACGAATGCAAGGCTACGGGGGTGCCCCGAATAGTATGGCATCTCATTATCAACAATATCCACCGCATACACAACCACATACTGCAGGGCTTCCTCCGCCAGGCTCGATCGGAAATCAATTTATGAGTGCCAACTCTATGAGCAATGCTTTTGCGAATGGAGCTAATATGGGTATACCGGGAGGATTTTCTGCACCTGGCCTTCCTCTGCAAGGTGGTGGGTTAGCAAGTCAAGCTGCACAAATGAGTTTTGCTGCGGCACCTTTACAACAACAAGGGCACAATGGAGTGGCAGATTCAGGGACGCGGGGTATGCGTGACAAGGGTAGAATACGAGATGTATGGAAGGGAAACCTACACGAGGAGATGGCGATTCTGCGGCAGTTGGTGGATAAATACCCTTATATTTCTATGGTGAGCTATCTTGTTGGCGATGGTTGACGCCAGAGTTAACATTGCTAGGACGCGAAATTTCCTGGGATCGTTGCTCGACCTATGGGATCTTTTAACGGCAGGGGAGATTATCACTATCAATGCTTACGATGCAACGTAGATCTTTTGAAACTTATACAGCTGGGCATAACGTTATTTTCGGAAGATGGAGAGTCATTACCTGCGACCCCTCACTCCGACGCGGGCTTGGATCGAAACTCAGCAGGACGAAGAATGGGCAACGGCGTGGTACAGGTGCCTTGTACATGGCAGTTCAATTTTAAGTTTTCTCTTTCGGACGATATGTATGCGGAAAAGGGTATCGATGAAAGAAAGGCTGCCGGTACGGATTTCAGCAGATTAAAGGAAGAAGGCATCGACCCATTTGAGTTTGGCGCGGTACTCATTAGTTCTGGACTTGTGTGTGATGAGGAGAAACGTTGGATCTCAGGGCACGCTGGCTACGATTTTGGATATCTTACAAAAATCATGCTTCAAAGGGCATTACCGGATGACGAACGAGAGTTCGATATGCTTATGAAAAAGTTCTTTCCAAGTGTATATGATATCAAGTATCTCATGCAACAGGGAACGATTATGAACAAATTAGGCCAACTTTCGCACGTCGATGCCATCACCGCAGAACTTCTCCAACGCAACGAGCGACACCCTAACCTCGAAGCCATGATCGACGTTCTCAAAGTAAAACGCTTAGGGGCAATTCACCAGGCTGGCTCCGACTCTCTCGTCAACGGTCGGGTTTTCTTCAAACTCCGCGAACGTCTTTTTGACGGTGAAATCGGAGACGAGCACCTTGGTCGCGTCTTTGGTATCAACCTACAAGAAGCCAACACGGCCGCTACCACGCAACAGACTACACCGCAACATTATAATCAATACCAAGAAAACACAACCCCGAATCAAAACGGTTCAGGCTCATCTTTTGCCAACGGTGCACCCAGTACCCCCAATAACGGAAATGCTAATTTAGCAACCACGCCTGCGCATAATAATAATGGAGGAAATGGTCTAGGTCCACTAACACCAAGTAATGGCGGTGGTTCCTTTGGCCATTTCCAATATGCAAATAAACAGTAAATAGGATTTTACCCCCAGAACAGCACTTGGTATTGTTTAGCTACCTTATAGGCTGGGAGGAAGAATTTTAAAAAACTAAATTACCATTCCTTGGTTTTTCGTCGGTCGTTGGCATCTGGAAGGTCTGTATGGAGTTCATGGGAGGGGCGCTTGGGTTGAATTGAATTGAATCGAGTCGAATGGAATTGAATTGTATTGAAAACTGTGCGTGTAACCTTACTTGACGCAGTTGCAAGGGATCTTGAACCTAACCTTACCTGAGTCTTGACTCTTCTTGCCGTGGAATAAATATTTGTACAGTGGTGAACTGGTCTTGTCTTGGTGAATCATGATTCATGAAGGTGAAACTGGATGGATGGATGGATGGTTGGTTGGTTGGTTGTTTGATGATGGTGATGGGGATGGGGATGGGAGATTTGTACATTATGAATTTTTGCCTGATGCGTTATTGCTGGGTCTGATGCCATGTGATGTGTATGCTAGATGTGGTTTGTGGTTTGTTGTTTGCTTGGGTATCAATTCTTCATGCTTTATGTTTTTTTGTACAACTATGTAGTGTATGTTCGTGCAACATCCATTTCCCAATCACATCCAGAGCAAACTTCCAACTTCTCAAGAGCCTACATTCTATTTCCTCGTCCCCTCCCTCTGCCACCTCTCTTCCCATTCCTCCCCATCCTTCCTCCACCCCTCTTACTCCCCTCGATCCCCATCACATCACTCTTACTCAAACTCAACGTCGCACCTCTCATTCTTCCGACCCCCGGTCCCACATCAAAAGTCCCTCCCACTCCACTCCTCTCCTTCCTTCTTTCCCTTCCACCACTTCCTCCTCCCCTCCCACCTTTCGTCTCAAGCACAACTCCATTCTCCCTCGCCTCTCTCCTCCTCTTCTCCTCTTTCTCCTCCGCCTTCTTCACTATCCCCTTCCGCATCGCCATCGGCATACTTTCCTGTTTATGTATACTCGTCTTGCCACCCAATGCCTGCACACGTAAATCCAAGGCTTTTAAACGATTCTTTCCTTGTAACGTATGGCTTAAATGGGAGTTAGCAGAGGAGGAAGAGGAAGAGGAAGTTAAGAGGTGCGATTCATCGAGGAGCCGTTGGAGCGCTAGATCATTTTTCAGATTCAGTGCTTCGCTTGCGCCGGGGTCGTCTGCGGAGCCCGGAATTGGCCCTTGGAGTTTGGAGAGAGAGGGTGTGGGGAGCGATTTGGGGATTTTGGATGACTGTGTGGAGAAGAGGTTAGTTCTTGGCGATGTTTGGTAGATACTAGATACTAAAACGGGAGATTGGATATATATATACCATGAATGCTCTTAATTCCGCTTTACTCATCCCTGCGATCCGTGAATCGACTTTCTTTACATGTTCGACTATTTGTACCCCGTTTTCCTGCTCTTCGTCGTCTTCTGATGAATTCTCCGATAAGCCTTCCCAATCGTCTACCTCTTCATTTTCTGCATCATCGGTTGTTTGACTAGCTTTAGATTTTATAACTGGAGGAGGAAGTGGTTTAAACTGTGCTTCGAAGTGCCGGCGGAATATTTCTTGGGGATCGAGGGTTTCTGTATCATCTTCGTCATTTTCATCATCGTCGTCATTGGGAGAGCTATCGGAAGCTTCTTCCTCTGATTGCGGTTCAGGTACAGGTTCTGGTATTATGGGCGTAGTTTTAGATACTTTTAAAAGTTTCGAGCTGATTGAAGTAGAAGAAGATGTGCGCTTTCGTTTTCCGAGAGATGCGGGCATATTGAAGGTTGTTTGTTTGTGATTTGGTGGTTTTCGCAAAGTAGAGAGTTGAAGTTTCCCCAGAATATAAATGTTCTGGATGGGAAAAAATTAAGGTGAAATGCCGAGGTTCTGCCGTGTGGTGGATAGGAAATCCCCTCTTTTGGGTGAAGGGGAAAGACAATTTTAGTTTACACGGCAGAAGGTCAACAACGCATTTCGCTCCAATATTTTGATTCTTTCTTCTCTTTCCTTTGAAATTACTCGACATAGGGATTGTTCGTGGATATCTCCACAATACGAACTTCGGTGTTGAGAATTCCTCACAATGACGAAATTTCGACCCTGTATAGACCTACATTCTGGTCAGGTGAAGCAGATTGTAGGTGGTACATTGACAACTGCTTCTTCTGATTTGAAAACCAACTATGTCTCGAAATTACCAGCTAGTCATTTCGCAAAACTCTACAAGGAGAACGGTCTTACTGGAGCCCATGTCATTATGCTTGGACCTGGAAATGAAGAGGCAGCCAAAGAGGCCGTAGGAGAGTGGAAAAATGGTCTCCAGATTGGAGGTGGTATTACGAATGAAAATGCTAAGCAATGGATTGATTGGGGTGCTGAGAGGGTATGTTTCTTTAGTGTTATTGGTGGGTGAAGGATTGATGTTGATTGGAATAGTAGGTCATTATCACTTCTTTTCTATTTCCCAATGGGAAGTTCTCCCAAGAAAGATTGGACTCTGTATTGGAAGCTCTTGGTGGTGATAAAGAGAAACTTGTCATTGATCTGAGTTGTCGAAGGAGAGATGATACTTGGTTTGTGGCTATGAACAAATGGCAAACCATTACAGATATGGAGGTAAACGAGGGTAAGTATTTTCTTTTCTTTCCTCTGTCCCACCAATGAAAACTTATACATGTTCCAGCATCTATCAAATCCTTAGAGCCATATTGCTCTGAATTCCTGATTCATGCAGCGGATAACGAAGGCTTGCAAAAGGGTATCGATGAACAACTTGTCGAGAAATTGGCACAATGGTGTAGTATTCCAGTCACTTATGCTGGTGGCGGAAGAAACCTTCAAGATCTTGATTACGTCAAGAGACTGAGTGATGGAAAAGTTGACCTTACGATTGGAAGTGCCCTAGATGTTTTCGGAGGCTCTTGGGTCACATTTGATGAATGCGTACAATGGAACCAGAAGCAAGTTGCTTCTTCATAAAATGCGTAAATGCAAATGGGGTGTCCCAGTATCTCGTCACTACTGTACCCCGAGTGCAACCTGGATACCGGTACCATGTATCAATCATCCTTCTTCTTGGATCGTCTTTGCCTATCCCTTCCCAACTTTGTGATCTATCAAGCAAGCTTTCGTGATCATTACCTCTTCTGACCCCGTGCATTGCATTCATTATCTTTCACTTGATTTATCTGCATAAACGAGAAAATTTGTTTCGCCCTTTTCACCTTGCGTTAGGTCCATAGGTTCATTCGCAAATGTTTCCTGCTGCATGAGGTTGTGGAGAATACTCCACAATTCTCAAATATCATTTGATGGCCTGGGAGCGAGCATCGGAAAATTTGGTGTTTAGCCGACCATTAGCATTCCCGCCTTATCGGGTTATTTTCGTACTACGTAGGATACTTGGCCCTGATCCCTCCCACCTTTCATCTCCCAACCCTCTCTCTTCTACCAACTTTCCAGCTTCGTTATTCCGTCGAATCGCCAGTCGAATGAATAGCCAAGTTCTAAAATTTCTCAAATTTGAATATGGAAAAATGAGGCTCGACGAGTCTATGGCCAGTCCGATTCAGGTCGAGGCCAGGAGGATGCATTAGCACCTTCTGATATGCATCATTGGCGTATGCCCCAAGATCTGTTGGCCCTATGGTTGCGAAAAGAATCTGGCCGATCATATCCACCGCCTCATTTTTGACCACGAATGGGCTGAAACACGTGGCATCAGCACATTAGGTAGAGAAGAACTTGAAACTTTACCCAGAGGAGTGGAGTGTTTTTTCATCGCCCAATACTCTCCCGGATTGTTTGTTGCTTCGCTGTCGGGACGCTAGTTTTCCTGTTATGACTGTTATGACTGTACCTTTCGTACCTGCATTATTTTTTATACATGTACTTTGCGTTCCGTCGTTTTATTCTTTCTCTTCACATCTCAACCCAATTCATCAGTCTGCGATTCACTTCGTAGATATCTTCCAAATTTTCAAGTCATTTAGTTGCTTCTTGAATTTTTCTTTCTTTTTTCTACATCATTTTCTTCACACATAAATTTTTTGTTTTAGTTTTCTCTATTTTGTTTCCACCTCGTACAACACCAAGCCAATTTGTGGAGTACCGTTGTTGATCCTACTTGCTTTTTTTCTCGACCACCATTCTTTCAATTTTCATAACCAAAAAAATTTACAACTCCACTCTTTTCGAACATTATATCAACCCACCATGTCAGAATCCGGTTATTTCAACGTGGAGGAGCCCACTTCCTCGGGTCCCGCATATGACCTGATAGAAGACTCTGAGGCTGCCTTTGAGGATGATAACTTTCCAGATGAAACTCCTGGAGAGCGCCTCGGAGCTATCTTCGAAGATGAGGAAAGCAATCCAGATGAAGAAAACTTCCAAGACGAAACCAGACTTGGCTTTGAAGAGGAAGAGGGCACTCCGGAAGAAACCCCAGAAGAACGTCTCGCAGTCAAAAAAATGAGTCTCAAGAAATGTGCTGAGGATATGGTTTCCGAGCACTCCGAAGCTATTGCTCTTGCTGCATTGGCAAAGAAGATAGAATCAGGTCTGAAGGAGGTCAACACCAAATTATTGGAAAAGAATGAAATTGTCCAATACTTCATCAAGAGGAATGGTGAATTATCAACTGAGATCCGGGAGGAAGAGACGAACATCAAGTTCTTCAATTTAGAATCATCTTTGAGTATGAAGAAACTGGAATGCGAACAATTGCTTGAGGAAAACCAAAAGCTTTTGGAGAAAATCAGACTCTACGAAGAATCCGTGAACGATAAAGGAAAAATCGATGTGGGTGCCTTACTAGTCGAGAACTCTGACTTGAAACGCAAGCTCGAAACGTCATCTCTTCACCCAGATTTTGACTATGGTGCACCTCAACACGAGGAATTGCAAAGTGAGGCTACATTCGTCAATCCTGAGCAACAACTTTCGGAGTGGAAAGAAAACCCCAAGTTCCAAGAGTTCATCGCCGAAGCTGTTCGCTCCGCCCTCAGCGAACAACGAAAGTCAATGAAGCATCTTTTCTTCGTCGGCCAGCGCGTCCGCAACCGATTCCTGGAGAGAAACTCCGCATACGACCCAAAAGTCAAGGAAAGCAACGCCATCTACGAACTAGGAAATTCAAGCGTCTTTAATGGTCGTCCTATCACCGATGCTACTCTCTTCACTGATGTCCCAGGTGTCGTGTTCGAGAAACGCACAGATGAGAAAACTTTCAAAGAGTTATACTGGGCAAGCTGGCAAACCGTGCTCCGTCTCCAAGACTGCGCGGAATTCATCGAAATGCTCCGCTGGCATTCTTCGGTCAAAGCTTGGCGCAGGCAAGACTACATGAAGACGGAGTTTTTCAAAACCTGGACCAAAAACATCGACACGAGATTCGAAGACATGGACCTCGCCGCCGTGCGTGAATATTGCACAAATATTACTCGCAAGAAGCTCAAGGCATGTTATCTGGATGAGAAGAAAAGAAACATGAAGATTAGACGAAGCGTCGGATTGGGATCAGGCAATGGTAAGTCTGATTATCTTCCTTGTGCTTGTGAACGTGGAGGACAGGTTCAGGTTCCGCATAGAAATATTGTCGTGAAGTCGAAGTCCACACGGGTGTCGAGGTTGCCGTTTGGCAGGCGAGATACTGTATCGTAAAACATTTTTTATATCAATTATCAACTATCTTACCATATATTGTTTACTGAATTGCCACAAAGACTCGGGTTTGTTTTTTGACATTGATTTGGGGATGTGGGGAGGCGTTGTGATGAAGGGTATGATGAGGTGGATGATGTTGGCCTTGATTGTCCTATGTCAATTCATGCTCTGGATGGTGTGGTGGGTCGAGCAAAATAATTGGTTGAGTTCGGTTTTGGAAGACGTGCTTGATGCCGATGTTGAGCTTGATCTCGGATGGTGCGGCTTAGGAACACTTGAGTTGGAGTTGGAAGATATGTTGCTTTGTGTTCGAACGGGATTGATGCTCGGTTGGTTGCTGGGTGAGTGTGCAGTACTTACAGCACATCGCCGTGGCTGGAATTTGGACCGGGATTGGAATTGGAATTCTTCACGCATTGAGCATTCCTTGCGCAGTTTGTGCTTTTGGAAATAAAAGAAAATAGGGCAGGTGTTTGGGGATGTGACGAGTGTAAGTTCGCTGGCTTGAAGGGTATGAAAGCATCAATTTGGAATACGGAAATGGGAATTTGAATGGATATGGATATGGATATGGATATGGATATGGATATGGATATGGATATGGATATGGATATGGATATGGATATGAATATGGATACGGATATGGATTTACGACGCTTATGATAACGAATTTTTATACACGAAATACGGAACATGAAATACGAAAAATGAAACACCAAATACCAAATACGAAATACGAAATACATATTAGATGGGATGGGATGGGATGGACGAAACAGATATACCTGCATAACACTTGCACACGAATTTCCTTTTTACAAAAAAAAAGACCAGAAAATACCCAATGGCTTAGGAGTTTTACTTGACTGTGTATAAGTTTAATTATTGACAATTTGAGGATTTCGGGATTTGAGTCTCGGAACTCAGAATGGAGAAAGATGGACAAAAAAACTTGAAATAATTTTGAGGAAGGTGGAGATGAGAGGGGAGGAGAGGAGAGGACAGGAAAGGAGGAGAGAAAGATGGAGGCATAATTTGGAAAATTAAAATGAAAATGAAAATGTGGTTAGGGGGTGATTGTTGAGGTTTATGTGTGCTCTTGATTTTGTGATTGGTGTGGTGTGAGATTGGTGAGAGTGTGAGTGAGAGTGAGAGTGGAAATGGTGATTAGTAGGGTATGTGAGTTCAAGTCGAGCAGAAGATAAATCTTTATTGTGAGAAGGTCATCAGTCATCAACTAAGCTTCCTCATGTATCTAGATGAGATGGGGAAATGTGTAAATGTGGAATCCTGTTATTATTTGGAGCTAAGTTTGTTAGGTATGGAGGGAAGGATATTTCAACCCCTAGGTATGTGTATAGACTCCCCAGTCACAAGATCGTTTCGACTAAAAGATCGTACTTGCTTTATTTGCTAATTGGTGAATGCAGCTATGTGTTTCGCTGTGTCGTCATCCTACGATTAAGGACGTCTTTTGATGTGAGGGGCGTGAAGCGGGATACTACGATGGTTCTGGTTTCTTGAGATGATATTCATGGGATGAAGAGGGACAAGGAGAAGAGAAGGCGCTTGAACCGCCGCTTATTATTAACGACCCTCATCTCTTCAGTAACTGCTCGTATCCGTGGCATATGAGGCGGGAATAGTAAATCGTTTATATACTGGCCTGATCAATTCTTCATGGCTTTTTGAATCCTCAAGATTCCTAGAGTGGTTATTCGGTCATTGCCATCGTCGTTACCGAGATTTTGTCAATGCTTCAATCTTCTTTCTTTTCACACCTGACTTCACAGGAAGACAGTCAGCCCGTACTCACAAATTTCAGACTTCACTCCAGAAAGTGAATGTCAAGGTTGTATTTAGCCTAGCGTGTTTTAATTGAGAATTGATGGTAGCCTTGTGAGGATATTTGATTCCCGCTTTCGAAATCTTTCACGATTTTATTTCATCACAACACAAATACTCCCTACGCTTTGGGAAGCACGACATACTCAATCCATCATGTCGGCATCAAAGCGCACCACAAATTCAACTCACGAATCCCAAATTATCTCCAAAATCAAAGCTAACTTAATCGCAAAGCACGCCGAACTTTTCTCCCTAGGCCTAGAAGTGAAAGATGAAGAAGAGACCGTCCTAAATCTCTTCCATGAAGCCGAACGCAAGAGATCGGAAGCAAAAGAAGTCAGCAGTCAATGGACGAACAAATCAGCTGCTTTGTTGTCGAAGAAAAATCATCATGAATTACTTGTCGAGGATATTCGTATGCATACTGCGTACCTGGAAAGGATCCCGTGATGTCGAGGAAGAGAATAAAGAGAAGCACACATTTGAAGAGCATTTGAAAAGGCAGAACAAGGAATTGGAAAACAAAGTGGAAAGTCTTCAGCAAGCTCTAAG
This sequence comes from Sclerotinia minor, assembly GCA_025389075.1. NCBI lineage: Eukaryota > Fungi > Ascomycota > Leotiomycetes > Helotiales > Sclerotiniaceae > Sclerotinia > Sclerotinia minor. The sequence continues at coordinate 154,392 of QRFH01000013.1, read as the reverse complement.
TGATGCAAAAACTTCTATGGCCGATGAAATCAGTCAGTTGAAGGCTAATTTTGATGCACTTGTTATTGCAAACCGCTACACAAGCGCTTCATTGAACAAGGAGATTGAAGGATTGAAGGCGGACAAGGAATTGCTTGCGATTACTAATAGCCATACAATCATTTCTATGGACACTGTTATTGACGAATTGAAAGCTGAATTTGCTTCACTCACGGCCATCAATCATGACCTGAAATCGGCCACGGAGAAAAGTGATCAGTTGGAGAAGACAAAAAAGAAAGACTTCCGCCACATAGTTGCACAGCTTGGAATCAATGGTGAAGGTGCGCGGGCGAGCTTTCTTGAAAGCCATCGCCTACGTGGCTCTGAAGCTTCTCCTTTTATTAAAGGTCTGCTGTGAGATGGATCTAAGCCAGATCATCATTTCCATGCCGTTGTCGATGCAGCTTTATACCTCCCCCCCAGAGGACCAGGATTTCGCACCGACTGCGACGCATTTAGTAGGATTTACGGTGTCAAATGGAAAACTGCCTGGAGACTAAAATCTCTTAAGCTTTTCAATTACTTGGTGAACCAATATGCAGCAGCGAAGAGTTACAACCCCCAAACATTTGGAGCCACGGAATTTTTCAAGCTCTGGTGCGACATGAACATCTCATTTGACGATAAGTCCCTAGACAGAGCCAACGCCTGGTTTCAAGTTGCCACGTGCAGGAACAATCGCAGACCAGCCCCCTGGCACGGACTTGAGTCTGCTCTTGTCAAAATTTATAGCAATGGAAGTATACCTCGGTATCCGATGGAGTCGCGAGTAATGATAGATCTAAAGACATGCTCATGCACGAGATACAGAAAAATGCAAATTTTTGTGCCAAAATACAGTCACTTCTGCAACAAGTGGGCTTTGCGATTCGAAGCCGTTACTTGGAAAGGACAGAACCTATGCCTGTATATCAGTCTCGTGGGTACCATCGACCAGAAATGGCAGTTATTGAAGAAGGAAATGAGGCTGCACACCATGCAGATGCCTTGGTTGACGCCCTCCTGTTTTTCCCTGAAATATTTGGCATCCACTCCAAGCATAAATTGGCTAAATTTATGTATAGAGATATATACGGAATAACTCCTGCCGATGTTATCTTCATGGCTATGTATCAAAGCCCCATGTCATTAATCGACTTGATTAACTGGTATACTCGTGTGAAGCAATGGCATCCTCATGATTTTCTTTCCACCGGCTTCTACAGAAAGTGGGAAGATTACGGATTACTAAATCTACTTGGTGGTTTACTTGAGAAGTTCAATATAGATTGGGTTCAAGTCGAGATTGGAAAAACTGGTCACCTCCTAGTGAACCATCAGATTGGTCTTTGGTGGTCGAAACTCTAGCAAGGCTGTACTTTTCTGAGGACAGAGATAACAAAATTAAACGACGGAATCCAGACTTGCTTCCGCTCACCAAACCTAACCAGCTGGATCCTGTTGTAGAGGGGTCACGGAACCAAGAATCTCCTAGACAGGAATTTAAAATCAATGGCCAGTGCTATTCTAAAGGAGAATCTCGAGCTAGTCTGACTTCCGACGGTGGAATTCCTTCTAAATTGGCTGCTGAAGATAGCGATGCTAAGAAAGGATCATGTAGAATGAATTCCGGGCCTTCTGGTAATGATCGGGCGACGTGTGATGAGATTCGAGAACCATCGGCTGGAAACACTAACAACTACAGAGGGGTAGACAAGCCTGAAGTGGGCAATAACTCTCTAGTGCCAGCTCTGGAAAAATCGGGAAAATCGGATATGAATGATCATGGTGGTTGGGGCTCACAAGCAGTAGCAGACAGCTCGCAAGGTTGGGATGCACCACGAGATGATAGTGGGGGTTGGAGTGCACCACGAGATGATGGTTGGGGTTGATATGTATCTAGCGGCGTTAAATTATCTCTCTGATAATTTCGCATGTATTTATTTGTAATGAGTCTATAGTCCAGCATCAAGATGGTAAATTTAAAACAAACATACACATAATATCATCTCACAAGCTATGAATATTGCTTGGTTCCTATCACTGAACTTTAGACCATGGTATGATCGCTTTGTAAACTCCGTTGTAGTAATTGAAAACAGCTGGTTGCTTGTAATTTATAGTTCTACAAACTACCCCCTAATATATCTTTCCATTTATAAAATCATTTCCTCCATTTATGCAATCCCCAATTCGTTTCCCGTCATATCGTTACAGTGTTATTTATTAGTACAACCCCAGCGGACATCAACATAAAGTGTCTAGAAGTAAGAGAAATAAGGTTATATTCTGTGCAGCTGAGATATCAAATATGGTAAGTAACTCACTTTTCATACCCTTCACTTCTGGACCGGGGTTGATGTTCTTCTGCACCTTCGTTGGTGTGGATTTCTTAATGAATATTTTTTCCCTACTCTACTTTCTGATCTAAACACAAATTTCTTGTTAACTAGTGCCTTCAAGTAAATGGATGCACAATAATCAATGATATTGGTCAACTTCTTTTTCTCGCTATCTTGATCGCAAAAGATTGGAGCGAGTTCAAGACACGCAAGCATGGTATTAATTATCATATTTATTATTAATATACCAGAGCAGGAAGCTAATTCTGTGTTATTGCTTTCACTCACTACTATAAATCTTGAAGTTCTCAAGTCTTCTCACTAGCCCTCCATACAAAATATGAAAATCAATCCTCAGATTAAAATTTACCCTTCTACATTAAAACGAGCACAGATTACGGCACTATGATGTAGATCTTAGGTATAATTGACACATTCGTCCCATTCATCACAAGTTCGTGCAAGTTTCTTGCTAGTTTTGAAGACAGAATTGAGGATTTAATTAATGCACAAGTATGAACTGATCTTGCTAGCGTAGCTACCAATGTTGCAGGGAAAGTTGGATCGATACTAAGAAGCTACGAAGATTAAAGTTCTTGATAAAAATTTCTCGCTGGGTAGGATGATAAGTGGGAGTTTGTGCGCAACTCCGCGTTTCGTGCCTCATGTACATTTTACTTTCTATCCCTTGATTCACCTCGCCTAATCATGATATACTTAATCTAATAAAATGGGTACAAATTCTTAGACTTCAATGATTGCGTAAAAGTGTTTATATGTTTATTAATTTAGAATCTAATTCAGGATATTTCTCGAAAGATCTTGACATGTAAAACTTCGACTTTATCGATCAGTAAACTACGAAGGACTTCGATGCTGCATCCTAGAAAGCGAGAGACCTATATTAACAAGTGCGTACTATAAAAATGCGAGAATTGGAAAGACGACTCGCGTGGTACGGATTAGTTCCTTTCAGGAGGCAGTTTCTCTAAGGAGTTAGTTCAAGGTAAGGTGTCTTCTAGTCTTGTATGCGGTATCTTTTATTCATCAACAAACTGTACGGTTAGTCTATGATTTAATTGCGTCACTTAGATTATTAGTTTTAACAATACCGACTACTGACAGAATTAAAAGATCGATTCTTGGAGGAAGCATAAAATTTAATACTTCCCATTGGACCGGAGAGACATGGAGAAGAAGTAAGCTTGACAATATTGAGGAATATGGAAAAGATATTCTCTCCTCTGCAAAGTACGCCATGCGCCGGGCTAAACGATAGGATCCGAAATAGGAGGTTTTAACAGGGAGTAAAGTTACGAAGACTGACCACTGAGTCTCTAAGAGTCTCTAATCTAAGTGTTATGATAGTATGATAGGAATTAGACAGCAATCAATCAATGAAATTTCCAATTATTTAGTTTACCAAAACTTCTTCACTGTCCAAAATCTCTAGTCAAACGATCTTTTACCACTTGATACTTTCAAGAATGAATTATTAGCTCGTTCATTCTCTCGATCTTAGATGAATATACTGCATAGCTTGTCACATTCCATTTGTATATAGCACTCCACACTATCAAAACCTATTTTCATTATCCTTACTATCTCTCCGTATCTTTTCCAAGCTTCTCACATAAAAATTAGCGAGATGATTGAGTACAACAGTGCATTATATTCCACGAAAGTGTTAGCTTTATTCTTGTTTTCCCAGTCTACGAAACAGCAAGCAAGAAAAAGAACTAACAACGAACTCCCATCAATCCGTTTCAACCTCCATCTTCCAACCTAACTTTTGCTAAATCCAAACCTCCATCCAACATCTAATTATAAATTTACAATCAAGACATCAAATACGCATCCACAAGCATATATATACATGAATCCGAGGATCTTTATAAAGAAAGAACAAGTCTTATTTCTCAATTAGCTTCAGTTTGAATACCTCAATATAGTTTACTAATCAGCGTCAATGGAGCTTTGCTAATCATGAAGAAAGGACTAGAGGTAATACTATCTTGAAATTGCTCAGGATTATAAGGATCTTATTAAGATACCACTATTGCACAATTACTAACATCCCGTAGCAATTTTTTCATTTAACTTTTGTTTTTCAAAAGGATATAAATAATCCATTTATTATTTACTAATTTGATTCTCTAAGTGTGAGAGATATGAACTAGACTTGCTATTCAATTTACTAATTAATTACACAGAATAATATGGATATATCTTAATTAGCATATAATTAACTCCCAGAATCACCACACATCCTTCCGGTATATTCCATGCAGCGATATGTCATTTATTGTAGAAATTATCTGCACAAAACCTAAGTGGTCGGCTAACTCAGGGGCCGTAGCGCTATGCTTGTACTAATTACCGTTCAATTATTGGTAGGTTACAATATTCAATGAATTTTGCCCAAGAAGATGAGCGAACTTCTGCCTTTGAACGAAATTCTTTTGATAATCCGCTTTCTGTCATTTTTAATGCCTTAAATACCTTCCATACTTCTACCCGCCCATGAAAATTTCGGCGAACAAAAGTACACCGGATGGGGAAAAGCGGTAAGAACAAGGAAGCCAGCCATGCGAACGCCGAGAAACCTAGCGATAGCAAAGACTCCTCGAAAGATATATCAAACGCATCTATCGCAGATAGCCCAATGTTATTAATCCAAAGACTGACTGATTACATTCAAGGAGAGGAAAAGAATTCAACTGATCTGAGGAACGAGACCCAGCTTCTCAAAGAGCAACTCCAGGAATCGCAAGAGGAGGCTCGCGCATCAAAAGCCAGATCCGAAAACCTCGAGCAAGAATTACAGCAACCCCGAGACGAGTCGAAAACTAGAATCCAAACCACAGAACAACTCGAACAGGAACTTAATGATGAGCGTACAAAGTACCGCAGCGAGAAACATGCGGCCGAGTCAGAAAAAAAGAAGTTCCAAAGGGAGTTACTTGAGCTCCAGTCTGTGATGCGAGTTGGACACAATACAAACACACTTTTACAGCAGGAAATCGAGAAACACCGTCAAGGTCATTGGAAGGAGACGGAAAATTTGAAAAAGGTGATCCTTGAGTTGAACCAAAGAATCGTGAAAGAGGGTATCGAGAGAGAGGCAAAAGATTTGGCAGACGCGTCTGTCTACAGCTTTAGCCACGTTCCAAAAGGTAACTCTGAGGCCGAGTTTAATGCCCAGATATCAATGCTAGCTCGAGCAGTTGAATCGGAGCAGGAGTTGGCTATCACAAATTGAGTAGCTGAAAAGAGCCCTGTTGGAATTTTTGATAGCATTCATCCGAGGGTGAATTTAAACGCGAAAAGTGTGGAACCTTTCATGTTTCTCAATCGGGGCCAGATTGAAAGAAAAGATGTCTGGCAGAAATCCCTCTTTCAAATACTAAATTCCAAACTCGAAAACGAAAAGGTTAGTGGGGCATCAAGCAAAAGAAATGCATACTGATAATATAACAGGAACATAGAGCCTTTGTGGAAGAGTGGCATGCTACATATACTGGCCAGGATAATTTCGACATGGCACTTTACTTAATTTTGGCCTGTTCTCAAATGGACGACACTTACCTATTGATTGAGGAAAAATGTCTTGCTCTCGAAACTGAGCTGTCGAAGCAGAAAACGAAGATGTTAGGACGCCAAGAAAATCTAATTGCATCTCATGCTAAGGTGATATCCAGTATGGAAGAACGAACCGAGTTGGCGCTGGCACAAGAGAAAGTAAATCAAGAGGATCTTAAAGAGGCTCATACAAAAGAAATTGACGTCTTGAAAGCAAGTTTCGAAACCAGGATCATGGAACTCGAGGAAGAACATCGTCCATATAGAGATATTGCTGAAAGAATCCTGGCTCGTGAGCGTGAGTGTAGTAAACCTCCAAAAGAACGCAGTGAGGATATAATGGATCAGGGAAATCTCGCTGCTCATGGAGGAAAGTAAGTCCATATTCCAGACTCAGCTTTCAGAAGATTTTTACTAGAACTTTTGTGTACGTAGCTGCCTCGCGGTTTCTAAACGAGGCAGGATAGTGGGATGAAGAGGTTCTTTTGACAGAACTACCAATGGCAGAATATGATGATCCCTTGAAAGTACAATAGATGGAGCTGCAAAACTCTATAAAATGGTGTTTTATTGTTCGAGCCCAGGGAATTTGGATACAACAAATGATCATTACCCGAGTTTGTAAGATATTAGTTCCAACTAATGAAGAAGGAGCAAACAACCATGTCCCAACGTCTTAGTCATGTACATCTAGCGACTTCTCTGAATAGAGATATTCCTCCTTCGTCTGGAATCAAGCAACTCTTATGAAAAATAATCTTCATTATCTGCCTGTTAGCACCATTTCCCTCATTTTTCTTCATTGAACCTTCTTTACTTTCACATTACCAACTTTTAGCGGAAGATGTTTCATTCCCAAGAAAGACCTTGGCTCTTTTATACCACATTCTCATCTCTAGCATCGGATACAATGTAAGTTATTCATAAGATATGCTTACATCCTCGATTTCGGGAGAAATGCAGTATCAAAACCTGAAAAGGTTCTCATCTGATAATCTTCAAGACTATCAAGGTGTCACCGACGACTCGCACATTGAATGCTATACCATCCAATGTCATTGCACAATACTTTGAAGATTAAGTCAATCCTAGAAAAAAAAAAGAAGAAAACTTCGAAGGCTCAAAATGCCTTTATCACAACTCACTCAACTTCATCTTTGGCTCGATCATTCCATATAAAATTCTGCCATCTTTGGTTCTAAATCTATCTCCACACATGTATTGATTCACCTTCCAGTTCTGAAAAACTTCCCGGCTCGTGAAGTCGCTGCGACGCATTCGATAAGTGGTTTATTTCGTCTTTTGATATATCTGCCCTTATGTGGTATCAGCATCTCTAACATAAACCTCCCGCAACCCAGTCTCGCAGCATCCGCTTCATAAACCACTGACAACTCTATCAATTCTCAACATGGATCCTCCTGGTTTAGCAGAGGGACCTTGCATAGGTTGCAGCACCATAACTGACCGTCTAGTCGCGTCAGATAGAGTCTTCCATAATATCCACAATGAAAGAATGCGCGACAAAGACCATAAACTTCGGGAAAGCGAAAGAAGAGTCCGCGATCTAGAAGCTCAAGTTGAAACTATGAAACAAGAAGCAATTCTCATGAAGCCATTCCTCAAAATAGGCATACAGGCACGAACTCATAAAGTCTCGACGGAGAAGTCAAAGATGCGTTCGATGACAAATATACAATTTGCAGGATCAGGAGAAGAATTACTCAACGTCGGTAACGCCATGGCAGACGCACTCTTGTATCAAGATATTGCTGGGGAGTACAAGCGGACAGATGTCGAAGTTTATAAACGCATGTACGCTGGTTTTCACCCTGATTTTATCCTGGCCAGTAAGGGCTGCACTCGCTTTCTCAATATACTCAGCTGGCGTCGTACTATGGCTTTCTTCTACGAGCAGTCGTATTACGAGAAGGAGAAGTTTCAGTATACATTTTTCGCACGTCAGAGCTTGGAGATGAAGGTTAAGAAGAGGAGATGGTCTGGAGAGGAGTTTGAGACATACTTCGGAAGTGATGAGGAAGGGGAAATTGCATATCAAGATATGAAGGATGAATATGAGGCTGAGTTGGAAAAGTATCGTGATTTCATCAGGGGAAATAACAAGAAGAACCTTTGTGGATTCGTCACGAAGCTTTGGTCCAAATGAGGCAATCTGATGAAAATCATGGGGTAAAAACATGGAGTTAGAGACAGGGTTTTGAGAGAGGGCTTTGGTCAAGTCCTTGGGTAATGGGTAGATTGGAGTTGATGTTTGGGGAGATGGTTTGATAACACTCAACCCAATATGGATCTCTCCTCGCCTTTTCGTCATGTGTCTGGTCAAATGACTGACAAAAAAGGCTCTAGATCTGAAATTGTGGTGGCCATATCTCTGATCAATTAGATCCATCGGCTTGGAGAGAAGCTAAATACAAAGTGCAATATACCACTTTTAGGTAATGCCTTGGCCCTTTCAGAATACCATTCTTAGCGTATTCTAGCTTCATGAAATAGCAGCTAAGAAAGATGATTTGGAAACTTTTAAGTTTTCTTGTCAAAAACAGAGCCTCGATGCGTGCCGTGTTATTGGTATCTGTCCTGATTTGTTTGAGATTATTTTCCATTGTTCCATTGTCCAATTGATGCATGCATGCATGTATGCCAAAACTGCCAATTTTATCCCAACAAGCCTAACGATGTCCTGAGAGCTTAACGACTCCATAATTTCGCCGATAGAAAATCTTAAATATCGACAGCCAAGAAGTATCAAGAGAATAGGTGAATCTCTTGGCCCAGAGTTATGAAGACAAGGCCAAGGAAATCTTCACTAGGGTTAGCGAGTTTGTTGAGTGTCGTCGGTGTCGCCGTGGGGGCGTAGAGGAGAGGAGAATAGAATAAACCACGAATAGCAGTAGGTAAGGTTAGTGGTAGGACAGATCTGAAAGATGAAGCGGATTAGTAGGATACATTTATTCAAATTTATTTAGAATGAAATATCATAATTATAAATTAGATAACGAGAAATAAAATACATAAAAAATGTTCGTTCTCGCCAAGCATATATGTACTGTAACGCAATGCGGGGCACCACGGGGATTGGTTCGTGCGGGGGAAAATCAAAAATCCTTTTACTGTAATTTTGAATTTGATGGAGATGTTAGATGTTAGATGTTAGAACCTAATCCTAGGTAATCTTAGTCAATAGGTTGGCTAAACACAGCCTCATATATGGATCTATATTTCTACTCAATACAGAGGGATTAGGTACTCGAGTACGTTACCGATGTAGTGCCTGTCTTGCCTTGCCTTTATGTAGTCTAGCCAAGGGGAAGCGAAACTTTACAGTGCGTGCGCTGTGCGGCGACTTTCTGCAGAGTCCACTGCTATGAATGTCGGGTCAACATCCCATTCATGTGTCTATTTCCCCACACGGACTTGATATTATCACATTTCTTGGGGAGCGGGCTTAGTGGTCCTGGATCCTGGACTGTACTATACCTAAGTAGAGCTAGTAGAGTCTCGAAGCATGTGCCATCTCTGTTGGGATGGTTCCTAGGAAATTTGGTATAGTGTACAGTGTAGTGCTTGGAGAAGGAAGTGTGTGGATGTTGTTAGTGAGTGAGTGAGTGCCTAGTACCTACCTACCTAGAGGGTTAGGTCAAGGATTAAGGATTAAGGTTATTTCTCTAGAGTATTCATATCGTGGGGATGGATGGATATTGGCATTTTTTTCAAAATGTTGATATAAGGGATACTGGATGTCCTCCTTTTTTTGTTTTTTCGAAGATCAGATAGTTAGTTCTACGAGTCTCTACTGACTGATACTTTCCCTTCACTCCCTTCCTCCTTCTCTTTCTCTAATCATTCTTTCTCCCTATCTACTTCTACGTCTCCCCGCTCAATCTCTCCTGCAAAGTATATCCTCAAACCCACCAACTAGCTAGCATCATCATGTTCGGGAAAAAATCAGCAGACGCGGTAGATGAACGACCCTCATCCAACAACGACGACATAATGGCAAACGCAGGTATACAAAACACCGGTCTAAGCGGTGCCACCGCCCTCACAGTCCGACAATCCATCTACCCCATCACTCTCGTCACCATGCTCTTCTTCCTCTGGGGCTTCGCCTACGGACTCCTAGACGTCCTAAACGCCAAATTCCAAACCGCACTCAACATCACCGCCGCCGAAGCAGGCGGTCTCCAAGGCGCCTACTTCGGCGCATATTTCATCGGTCCGCTAACCTATTCCGGCTGGCTCGTCCGCCGCTTCGGCTACCGCTGGACATTCATCGTAGGTCTCTGCATCTACGGCGTAGGCGCATTGATGTTCTGGCCCTCGGCCGTCTACCGATCCTTCCCCGGTTTCTGCGGAAGTTTATTTATCGTCGGCTCGGGACTCAGCACCCTGGAAACTTCCGCAAATCCATTCATAGCTACGTGCGGACCGCCCCGTCTTTCGGAATTCCGTCTCGAGCTCTCCCAAGCTTTTCAAGCAGTTGGTTCAGTCGTCGCTCCGCTTCTTGCTTCCAGAGTCTTTTTTAAAGATGGGGAAGGGCAGGATTTATCGAAAGTTCAATGGACATATCTCGGCATCGCGGCATTTGTCTTTCTCCTCGCCGTCGTCTTCTTCTTTAGTAAACTCCCCGAAGTCACAGATGCCGATATGGCGCTGCAGAGTGAGCAATCTGCCGGTTTGACGGGATACGAAGAAAAACCTATGCGGAGACAGTATAAACTTATTTTTGGCGTTGCGGCACAATTCTGTTATGTGGGTGCCCAGGTCGGTGTCGCGGCGAATTTTATCAGATATGCGGAGGAAAGCGCGGGATTGAGTCAGGCGGCTGCTACGGATAGATTTGCTATTGCGCAGGGTCTTTTCGCAATTGGGAGGTTTGCGGCGGCGGGTTTGATGATGATTACTAAACCGCGTTATGTGCTCATGATTTTCATGACTGCTATTATGATATTTATATCGATTTCTATTGGTGTGAAAGGGGAAGCTGGTGTAGCTATGTTGTCTATCGTTCTGTAAGTCTTTTCTTTCTTTCTTTTTTTTTGGTTGTTTTTCCATCTCTTCCCTCCTCGTTAATAATATCTCATCTCAAAAACTAACAAAAACCCATCCAGTTTCTTCGAATCCTGCATCTTCCCCACCATTTTCGCCCTCTCAATCCGCGGTCTCGGCCGCCACACCAAACGAGGAGCATCCTGGATCGTCGCCTCCGTCTCTGGTGGAGCTCTATTCCCCTCCCTCACGGGTCTCCTCGCCGATAAAAAAGGTTATCATATTTCCATGACCGTTCCCCTTATTGGATTTTTCGTCGCGTTTGCATTCCCCATTTACTTGAATACCGTTTGTGCGAAGGAATTGGATGGTTTCAACGAGACGAAGATTGGATATGAGGGAGCGGATTTGGCGGCTGAGAAGAGAGAGGGTAGTGTGGTTTGGGAGGAGAAGGGTACGACGGGTTCGGATGCGCAGCATTTGGAGTTGGAGAATAGTGAGACGAGAAGGAGATGATTGGATTGGTATTTCTAGCGTATATTTTTGGAAATGGAAATAGGAATGGAAATGAGATATGAGATATGCGAATTGGGTCTATAACCTTGAATGTATCGGGATTGTTTTTAGATGATATCTAGGATATGGTTAGAAGGAACATAGATTGGTTTTGGGGGTACTTATAATCTTGCTACTTATTAGACTAGTTTCTACATTATCTTAGACTACTTAAATATAGACAAAGCTAGCGGGGGGATTAATTTACGAATTTCAATTCTAAATCTCACATTGGACTTTATGCTTGGATATTTTGATCTGGCAACGAGAAGAGGTACTCAGTATAAATGTATGTTTAATCTAGGACAAAGTCATTTTACATTTGAGAATATAACTGTATTCTTGAAATAGAGCAACTAATATAACTTTCCAATCACAGTTAAACTTCTCTAGGAATACTGTTAATGACAGAAACTCAATGCATTACTTATATATCATCTATTATCTTATAATTAATATACTCTGTTAATTATTTATATAATTAATGGGACTATACATATAGATCCTCCCCATCATGACACATCAAATCTAGCACATGATTGCACAGAAAGAACAAGTAAATAAAAAAACTCAAGTGTCAACACTATTTCCTATGGTCCTACTATTATTTCCTAAGAATAATCTCATGAAAAGTCTATCTATTCTCATACACGCATACTAAAGTGGTAGCTGCCAAAAATCCAACTCTCTTGTACACCAATAAACGCCGTTCCATATCCTGCCTTTTGAATATATCGTCTGTTCATCCTTGATGACATTGGTTTTAACTTCCGCTTGGCCCACCATGTGGTCCTTTACCTCCATCAAGAAGTAACTTTGGTTTGATGAATCCTTCATCTAATTGTTTGAACCATGCTGCATGATCCTCAGCTGTTCCATGTAACAATTGACTGATTGCACCTGAAGCTGTAATATGTGGTGCTTCAGGACGATTCGTACTGCCTGAAGTTGGGTAAGGTGTTCCCATGTCACTACTATCTTGAGGTGGCGATGGTCTTCTCTTTGGTGGTCGATTGGCTGGTGGTGGAAGATCAGATGAATCGCTATCAAATTCTTCATCACTTGTACTACCGGTTCTACCAAGAAGATCCTGTTCACTTTCGTTGTCTCTTCTTCGGTTGGAACCCTTTCGACTCATGCTTGCTGACCTAACATCTGGACTAGCGTTACCACTTGCATAACTTCCACGTTCCGCCCCTCTACGATTTCCTGGTCTAGCAAGACCATCGAGTTGCATTGAACCATTACTTCGCCTTGGATCATTGCCAATTCCGGATCCAGAATGTTTGTAATAGTTTCCTCCCGAAATAGCTTCAATATCGAACTCGTCATCACTATCAATTTCCTCGACCACTCCTGTACGAATTCCAAGGATTTCCAACATACGCGCTGTGGTACCACCGAAAATAATCACAGTAAGCACTACAACCACCAGGACGGTTGCTTTCAAAGCCCATGAATTCTCGCCCGTCATTCCAGCTGCCAATGCGACACCAACGGCTCCACGCAACCCGGCCCAAAACAACATTACTTGATAATTATAGGGTAACTCATCTGCGACGTCTTGTCCTCTCTTTTTTGCGCGATATCTAAGAAACCAATTAATGAGTCTCGACAGAGGAAAAACAGCCGCATATCGAGCGACGCAAATTCCAATGACGGTAACTATAATAAAAAGCGGTTTGAATTGTAGATTATCCTCTGTGAACAAAGATAATCCAAGGTAAATGAAGATGAAATTCTCCGATAATTGCGCAAGAACTTGAAACAAGTATTTGGTAGTTAGTTGTGTTCGGCGAGACATATTGTAATATGCATAATGTTTTAAAGTGATTCCACAAAATAAAAGCGTGACGATTCCTACTTTACATCAGTATTTTACTTTGGAAGAAGCGGCTGTGAAATACTAACCAGACATATGGAGGCCATTGGAGAAGAAATAGCTGGCATAAGCGATCAATACAATCAAACAGCTTTCAATCTTGGGAAATCTTCTGACATATGTATACTTCAATCCCAAAGCTGTAGCGATTCCTATAATGATTCCAATAATCAAGCTTCCGAAGAAGACTGCCAAGAAAATGCCGATACCTTCGAATAAACTTAGAAAGCCCAGAGTTCCTGCATTTCCACCCTCTTTATATCTTTGTGCTGTTTCGAATAATACAATGGCGATGGCGTCATTGAGAATCGATTCTCCGAAGATGACTGTATAAAGTTTTGGATCGACCTTGTAAGTATTGAAAATCGCTAAGATTGTAACGGGATCGGTGGCAGAAAGTGTTGCTCCAACAGATATGGCATCGACGAATGTCATACTCACCCCGTCAAGGGGAATTCTCGTATACAGCCATAATACCAACCCTAGCACAATTGCTGATATGAAAGTCCCGGCAAACGCAAAGGTAAGAATCGTCCCTATATTTCGGAAGAAATTCGCCTGATGTAATTCGTATCCGGACGCTAGAATAATCGGTGGCAGAAGTAGATTGAAGAATATCTGCTCATCGAAGCTCACAAGATTTCGTATTGAATTTCCAACGCTGAATCGAAGGATCAAACCAATGGTCATACCTATTTGGTTAATATCTAGCCTACAAATAGCTTGATCACATATAACTTACCGGCAAAAATAGAAATGGAGGTTTCGTGAACCGCTTCAACTTTCTTGATCTGAAGCAAATAACTTGTGAAGAGAGCTACAATGAGTAACATAATTAAGATGAAGAGAGCCCATGATGCGAATATTTCCTTCTGCGATGAATCGGGTGCTATTGACAAGTGCAGCTGTTAGTTGGAATTTCCTTTGGGATCGAATGCACGGTAGCATACCATCAGGATCTTCTTCCTCAGATTGTCTCTCTATCAGAAGATAAGCATTAGCAGATGCGCAATACAGTGGATGCTGGAGTCGCAAACATACTCAGAAGCTGGAAAGCCGTGCCCGCGATGGCGGCATACATGATGAAGGATTGTTGATTGTTGCAATGAGATGATCCGATCTGATATGTATCAAAGTGATATTGTAGATTTGCGAAAGACGTTACAGTCGCTCAACGACGAGCATAGAATAGTAAAAGAACGACGCATGTATATCAGTTGGATGGAAGTGAGAGAGGTGCGGTGCTTCACATGCGATACTGGAGTTTGTGGGATTCTGGTGGTGGAGAAAGGTTTGGAAGTTGGAAGGAACTGTAGGAACCTCATTGATTAACTAATGCTACCTACCTGCTTAGGTACACCCAGTAAGTTGGCTATCTCTGGCCAGGTTGTCATTTCATCAGATTAGATAGGTAAAGTTAATAGGTGTGAAACATATAAAGTGTCAAAATGTCTGTGAATTTGGTGCAGAATAAAAATATCCATTTTAATCATTGATTAATGATAAGGTTATTACAAAGAATAAAGAGTTATAGAATTCATTGTAAGATTAACTTCTGTACGAGGAAGTATCGATCGGACCAAAGTTTATGTGGCATTTCCATCGTATTGATCCTATTACCGTCGTCCTCCTGGCCTTGGAGAGTAGTAGATAGGTAGGTAGATGCTCTTATATATCTTCTTTCCCACAATCTAACGGTCATGAAGCATATACTCGAGTTATTATAGCGGGGGCAGCTGCAGCTACATAAAATGATTTGTAGTCTTGTCGCGTTTGTTTCTCATTACGTATGCGTACCTGCGATATGGTGTAAGCTATGACCCATAGCCCGTGAGTTCTCCATCTCTTTTTACGACGGAAAGATCTGAGAAATGCTCCGATAGTTTCTCATTCTTTTCATTGGTCCTCATCCTTCAGCCTCACTCTAAGCCTTACTCTTGGCCACTTTTCATTGACGAGGCTGAGATAATTGTGAATCGTGTTTATTCTCAGCTTACATAATTTCATGTCATTTGCTGTATCTCACCTGATCATCAACCTTCACGTCGCATCGCATCCCGAAACGAGACAAACCTTTACGATACATACCTATGGGTATTAGGTACTTATTCATCTAGCAGCCTCGCTGTTACTTAGAAAATATATTTCATTTAATCCATTATCAAAATCTCCAATCATTCTAACATTTTGAGTTGTGCTACATCGTATTGATTTCAGCACATGTACACATCTCAAATGTTCCGATGCACCTCATTCCCATTTGACTCTTACGCACTGGCACTGATCCACCAGACCATCCCAGCAGACGTCGCTGTTCCGCATGCACAGCAGCCTACCTCAGCCTCGTGATGCCCAGAATCCATAGGAACCAACTCGTTTCCAAATCCATTATTAACATCAAACGCCCTGCATTTTACATCATAAACAACCTTTGTATCCCGTCAATCGAACTTTCTGTCTGACTGCCAACCTCAACAAGATCATAAAGCGAACGAACGTCAACTTTCCCACGCGTGTATGATCGACTGAAAGAGGAGCCTCGGATATCATTGACCGGAACTTTCGACTTAGGCCAGGCGGCCTTTTCCTACAACAAAGATATGGCGGAAAATGACATAACGCGTTCTCGCGGGGAGGAACAAGGCGATCTACAAAGTTTGGACTCGGACAGGGACAAAGATACTCGAATGGACGACCCAAAACCTGCCAATGAGCAGTCACCGCTTTTGTCCCCGTCCGAGTCGGAGGAGGAAGAAGGTCTCATGAACGGCGGTAACATATTAAATCATGAACATGATACTTTTTCGGAAACAAAGGGAATATGGTATATGATACTTTTGACCCTCAGTATAGGTGGTTTACAAGTCGCTTGGGGAGTGGAACTCTCCAATGGAACTCCATATCTTTTATCATTGGGTCTGAGCAAGTCCTTGATGGCTTTAGTATGGATCGCAGGTCCAATGTCAGGGGCTTTGGTTCAACCATACATTGGTATATTAAGTGATAGATGTCGTTCACCCTGGGGTAAAAGACGACCATTCATGGCTGTAGGTACCGCGGCTACCGTTCTTTCTTTAGTTTTCTTGGCTTGGGTAAGAGAGATAGTTGGTGGATTTCTAGGCCTATTTGGTGCAGATAAAGGATCAGAAGGCGTCAAAGTTACAATCATCGTTGTTGCTGTTCTACTAGTTTATATTCTAGATTTTGCTATAGCTACAGGTTTGTGCCAATTTACTAACATTAGAGAACACACTGACTTTCCTTAGTACAAGCTGCCATTAGAGCTTACATTCTCGATTGTGCTCCGAGTCATCAACAAGGTTGGTCATGCAAAGTTCCGTATTACCTGCAGAAAAGCTAATTCATCGATAGAAACTGCAAACTCATTTGCTAGCCGCGTCATAGGTATTGGTAACATTGTTGCATACCTGGCTGGTTATATTGACCTAACAAAGTATTTCTGGTTTTTTGGAAATACGCAATTTAAAATCCTCTCCCTGGTGGCTTGCGTGGCTCTTTCTACCACCGTCATCATAAGCAGTGTCACCATCAAAGAACGTGATCCAAGCAATGAACCAGTTCCAGCCGAAGCGAAATCAGGACTCTTAGCATTTTTTAAGCAAGTCTTCAAATCTATCCGGCGTTTACCTCCTTTGACTCGCCAAGTTTGTGAAGTGGAATTTTTTGCTTGGATCGGCTTTTTCCCTCAACTCTTTTATTCGAGCTCTTATGTCGGCGATATTTATGTTCAGCCATATCTGAGAGCAAATCCAAACATGACTCCAGCAGAAATCGATAAGCTTTACGAAAAGGCTACTCGTGTTGGAACTTTTGCTCTTTTGATGTACGCTATTACATCATTGTCTGTCAACGTTATTTTACCATTCTTCATCACTCCATCATACGATACACCCTCGTCCAGTGCATCTATATATTCTCACAAGAGTTACACAACACGTTTCTCACGCTTCATGGACAATCTCGCCATTCCTGGTTTGAATCTTCGTCGTGCATGGCTCATAAGTCATCTGCTATTTGCAGCATGCATGTTTTCCACTCTTATCGTGCGATCAATTGCAGGAGCTACCGTTTTGATAGCTTTAGTTGGTGTATCATGGGCCATGACCTTATGGGCTCCATTTGCTATTATTAGTGCCGAAGTCAGTAAACGGGATGCTGTGCGTAGAGCACGACAACAATCAATGGTTGGCGAGGATGATTTGGATGAAGACCAAGCTGGTAAGTTTTCGTCGTGATACTGTTGATCTTCACTTCTAATCACTAACGATACCTCAGGCATCATCCTTGGTATTCACAACATGTCGGTAGCAGCCCCTCAAATCATCGCTACACTTGGTAGCAGTGTAATCTTCAAATTTATGCAAAAGCCACGTGGAATCCCTGGAGATAGAAGTTTCGCTGTTGTTATGGCTGCAGGAGGTTTCAGTACTTTATTTGCCGCCTACTTAACTAGTAGAATTAAAGATGAAATCGACATTCCAGGGGAAGACAATAGAAATAGGGACAGAAGCAGAAGTAGGACAAGACTTAGTAGGAGAAGTACAGAGACTCCACTCATTATGGCTAGTGGGTGATGCGAAGACGAGAAACGTGGCGTATGTCTGAGGAACAGAAAATGCAGCTCGATCAGGAAAGGTTGGCCTGCAGGCGGTTTCATGGGGTCAAGGTGTTCTCTTGAATGATAGTAGGAGTTGAAATCGGAGTCGCAGTGAGAAATGGAGGGGCATTGGGATTTCGGCATGATGAATGATATAGAGTGGAAACGAAGAATGAGTTGCGTCTTGAGTTTATTTTTTTGAGATTTACGTACTATACCATCTTTGCATTTGAGATGTATATTATATTTTTTTATACTTGTTGCGCTGCTTTGTCCCGTGTTGAATTGAATTGTATTGCGTTGTATCGTATTAAAGTCTCAATTTTTGGATTTTATAGATTTTGTGGTTTTTTCTTTTTGTGATGTGAATTTTTGAAAGGCCCTGTGCATGTAAGTGTAAAGGTATATCGCGAGCAAGTGTAATGAATATATCGGTAAATCTACGAGTTTTGAATAGCCAAAGAGATTAAATGTTGATATTTTTCCCATCGTCAAACTATTGAAGTATTTGGCATAGATTGCCACGACTTTGCATTGCTGGACTACCAGGAGGCAGGTGAAAACGATCCTTAATCCATGTACACATGCTACATGCCACTTTGACAATCAAGTCGTCGATACTGTCAACTAACAAACGAATGCAATGTATTCTTTTCTTTCAAATGCCTGCCATTTGTTGGGAGAGAGTGTCCCCTCTGATTTTGATATTAACAGACGCTTGGCCCTTCTTGCGGATACTCCTATAAACCCAAGCAAACGCCTTAACTCCACTCTCTAACTCATACAAATCCCATTACCATACTTATACCTCCAAATTAAACATGCAGCGTTTTCTTTTCCCTTGCCTCAATCTCCCTCAACAAAGCCACCAAATCCCCTTCATTATTCTCCATCTCCAAACCCCTTCCAAGCCACTCCTTCGCCTCCTCTAACCTTCCCATCTCCATCAAACATCTTCCCCTTCTCCACCAAGCCTTTGCATTTCCACCCCTCTTCGCCTCAACACTACATTCCGCATCCATAGCACCCTCAACCCAATTCTGCAACGCCATCTGCGCCTGCGCTCTATTCGCATACAACCCCGAAACCTCATCTCTCACCAAGCCACAAGGTTCCCAAAGAGGTCTGTTGAGTGCCATTTGTAGACCAAGAGTATACATTTTAATAGCTTCTCCATGTCTACCTTTGCGAAACTCTCCATTTCCCGACTCCCGCAATTTGGTGATGTTGGCGGAACGTTTGGGGTTCACTGGGACGGGTGGAGGAGGAATACCCGTCGGTGATTCCATTGCCATGAGTGTGCGACAGAGATTATTGATTGTTTCTAATTCTTCATTGAGGGCTTTAGAGTTAGAAGACGTCGATATGGTTTTTGATTTGTAATCGATATGTAAAGGTAAGAGGGTAAAGGTTTCAGTCTCCTCCATTGTGGCGATTGTAATAATTCGATTCGACTTCTATGTTGATGGTGATCGCAAGTTGTCAGATAGGTAAGTTGTCGATAGGACTTTTGCCTATTTGTAAATATCGTGGTGTAACCTTTACGTGTGTGTGTCCTAAGTAGTTCAAACAAAAGCTGTCCTCTCGCTGGAAGTGCGATCAGCCTTGCTTACATAATATAAACACGTGACGTCAATCTAAATCTGGCTTCTTTGACAAAACTGCTTGAGCTACAGGAAGGAACCCAAGGGCTGAAGTACTCGAAATATAAATACACATACATACATATATACTTTCATATATCAATACATCCATACTCCTATATTCCCGTCCCCTGGTATCTTACAAACAAACTTTGAAATGAAGCTATCGATGATAAGACCTTGAAGGACATAGGCAAGTGATAGAAGAGATTCTTTCGGAGAATACATGGAAAGCAAAGCTAATAATCCCTCGGAAAACAAGATCGACAAGCATTAAAACGAATGCTTTGGGAGAAAAATAGTGAGTAATACCAGATGGCCCTCCTAAGACAACAGCAACAAATCACCAAAAAAGCCACCTCCATTGTATCCTGAAAGATGCTTCAAATATAACAGCTTCTAAGCTCTAACCGAATTCTAGATCGCCGCCGTATAGTGTTGACCAATGATTCTTCCTATTCTTTTGCCTCTTGTTCTATGATCATACTCAGCAGTATGAGGCCTATAGGTAATCGAAAAGATCAACACAAATTGCACAAGGGGCCTTCGGCTCATTCTCATTCCGCACTCGCAGCCTCGGAAACTTCCTTGCTTGCTTCTTGAGCCGTCCAGGCAGCGACAACTCTTCCCATTCTTTCTTGGAAAGCCTTGGGATCTCTCATTTCTTCTTCATCAGTCTTCCTGTGAGCTCTCTTTTCCAACTCTCGAGCCTTGCGAGCTCTTTTTTCTGCTTGTACAACCACTTGAGCTCTCCTCTTCTCCTTTGGTCGTCGAGCGAAGGAAGCCCTTTTCTTTGCTTGTTGAACCTCACGAGCTCTTTTCTCTGCTTTTACGGCCACTTGAGCTCTCTTCTTCTCTGCTCGCTGAGCGAGGAGAGCCCTTTTCCTTGCTTGTTTAACCTCGCGAGCTCTTTCCGGTGATTCTTGATCCTCCTGAGCTCTTGTCTCATCTTGTTGAGCCTCGCGAGTCCTTTCCTCTGATTCTTGAGCCCCTTGAATTCTTATCTTATGCCGTTTAGTATGTACAGCTTTATACTTTACTTTCATCTCCTCCAGAATTCTCTTTTCCTTATCTATCTCTTGAATGCGAAGAGCTTCTTCCCTTTCCCATTGAGTCCTCTCCCCTTCCTGTCCAGATCTGCCAGCTGTTTTATTTTGCTTTAAACTGCTGGATGAGTTTTTGATCCTGAGTTTAAGCAGAAGCTCTAGCTCGGCGTTTGGAGGCGTGTATGTAAGTTTAAGCCTAACCGTTGTCATGGCGGATGGGGCAACTGGAGCGACTGGAGCTGCTGGGACGGGTGCGCTCATTTTCGAGCCTTTCTGAATATGCTTCCGCTTTTGAGCTCCTTTTTTGCCAGCAGCAACATCCTCGGATGCATCTCTCTTCATTTCTGCATTTTGTACTTCGTATGCTTCTGTAGTCTTGACCCGTTTGTGTGATGTAGTGACAGCTGGTGTAGCCTTTCGCTTTCTCTTTGCATTCTGCACCAGTTCTAATTCCACTGCTTCCACAGACTTGGCCAAACTTCGCCCTCCCCTTGACTCCCTAGAACTAGTGTTCTCTCCTGCTTTATCGCCACCTCTTCCTGAGGCAATATACCCTTCGCTAGATGGTGCGTAGGACAAGGCCTCGTTCGGCTTCGGATTTGGTTCTTGAAACGACATTGTATGAGTTCGCATTGTGAAGGTCATTCTCTGGATCAGCGGTTGTTGTATAGTTATGAGAGGTGGTATTTGAATATGATAACGGCCTTTCGGTATGATAATCGCTCGATGATAATAGATCTATAAATATGACTTTTTATTTAATTACAATAGCCGCTGTCTCGTTGTTGCGGTGGAGCCTTCCTGTTTCGACCTTCGTTGCAACTACACAGAGTTGTGTTTAAAAGGGTAGGGTTCTCGGTGTTTGACCTTTCCTCCGCACTGATCTCGCGACGGCCGCCTACAGTACTAATCAACTCATATTACCGCAAGGTCCACTTTTATATCAAAAAAGCCCAGAATATACATAGTTCATTTAAAGTTTAAATTAAAATAATAAAATTTATTAAAAATAATTTTATAATATTAAAGAGATCTATATAATTATTGTATTTTTTTAAAATCTTAAATATTAAAAAAAAAATTATTTATAGAGTTCTATAATTTCCAAATAAGAATTACAATTTTTATTAAATTCCTTACAAAATTGAACAAAAAATAGTTATTCATTTTTAATTCTGATTATATAAATGAAAGAAATTTGGAAAATCATTTTTTAAATTATTTATCAATCTTTACTTCGAAATATCAAATCATTCAAATTTGAATATGTTTTTTATATATATTATAAATAATATAAATATTTGAAATGGTTGAGTTTTGGTGTAAAATGATCATTGGGTAATATAAGTACACGGTTACTGAGCGTCCTTGATAGTCATAGTGTCTAATAAAGTTTTACCGTATTAGGCAGGGACGAAGAGTACTGGCGATCCCTAAACTATGATTTATTAGATTAACGGCACAGATAAGAAAATGGCTAGTTTTTTGCCCTTTAGGGACATCAATGTTCATGCCTCGACATTGCATTACGCATTCACATCACCGTCTTCACCCTCAGCCCAAAGCACTTATCGTATCCTCTTTGTTTTCACAAGAGAATCGAAAAGTACTTTAATGGGATACAGAAATCTTATTCGCGGCGAAGTCGAATCTCATCTTGACGGGCGGCTTGTATTCGGGCACACGGGCCAAGACACGACTGGCAGGAGGGTCCAACTCATCAAACTCCTCCTCCGCTTTATTCGTAAGGGTAGGGTCCTCAGCTTCAGGAAGAGCCTCTTGCTTGACTGAGGAGGTCTTTGGCGTAGGAGAGGAGGCTTTTTTCTGTCGGTGCCGAATGATAAGGGTGAGCCTGGGACGCGTTCGTGCCTGTTCGGCTATTTTGGCTTCTGTTTTAGCCCGGCTAGCTTGTCTTCTTGCCTCCTTAGCCGTGAGTCTAGTCATTAGTGCCATCGTAGTTGTGCAAGATGAAGATGGTCGTTGTTGACGATTGTTTGCTTTAATTACATTCGAATGAGTTTCTATCGATGTTTGATTCTTTGGACTAATTTTGAGGATGTTGAGACGGCGAGGAACTTGAACACGAAAGAGGAAAGGGGCTCCCCCACAGGTACGAGCATTTCCATTCGGAATCACGAGGGCTCATTCGCTTCCAGTTTTTTTTTTTTTTTTGCTACCCCATCCGCTAAAAAGTCCGCCCCTATTAGCCTGGAGCGAAGCTTACTAGACCAAGAAATTCAGGGCTTACAAGCGTCCTCATATTGATAAACATTTTGAGCCCTCATAACATTCAATAGTGGTACTTTATTCATTTTTGGGATACGAGAAGCTGTTTAGTATTCAATTGAAAACAATTTCTCACGAAAGACTTATCCCCTTCATGGATTGTTTTGTCACACTCAAGAATACTGGGTAAAGTATCTTGTATTAGAAAATACTAAGCTAAGGAGAAAAGAAGAAGGAAAACAAGAGTAGATTGATTGATTGATTGTGTTTATCGTCATAGGCTGTAGGCCCACGCGCCTTGGCGCGTGATAACCTTAGCCATCTATTCCAGATTTGGACAAATGACGCTCAGAGGAGTATGCCTCTGAGTAGTGTACTAGCTAGCTAGGGAGGGTATTTATATACAATTTAAAGGGGCTAGGGCAGGGTTTACATGATTGCCTTTGCAGGGGGGGTTTGGGCCGGTAGGCCTTTTGGGATTGTAATTGTGGTCATCCTCGTCCACTAGATCACTACCTCTTGATCTCTCTCCCTGTCTCCTCGTACTTGTTTTGGTTGTTCGTGTGCATACTTGTTTTTTTTTTTTTTGAATGAAAGAAAAGGGAAAGGTGAAAGAGAGGAAAAAGAGAGGAAGGAAAAGCACCCTTAGAGACCTATTAACTCCGTTTGGATCCAATGAAAGAAAGTTATTTTTTTTTATTTTTTTTATCTTGCACCTGTGTGCCACGGGCAGATTTCTGTGTAGAATTTGGTGTATTCTAGCCATTCGGCTAGTTTGGCTATACCGGTGGGATTGCTTAGAAGCCAGGGGATAGCTTCGGAGGGGGGGCTCTTTGTGAGCGCTTTGAAGGCTTTTCCTTTTTTGCAAAAGAAAAAGTGTAGTGGAGTTTTCCTTTTACCGCACGAGCAATGGGCGTGGGCTGTAGTGTGGTTGAAGCGTTCATGGTATGCTGCGAAGTCGCCATGCTGTGATCTGATAGCGAGAATATGGTGGAGTGTGGCTCTCTTCAGAGAGAGGGTGTCTGTATTAGAAGTGTGGTTGAGTTGGAGATCTTTGTAGTATTGTGGCCTGACTGTGTTCCATAATTGTTCGTCTGCTTTCTTGGCCCTTGTTCTGATCATTCTTCTTAGGGATGCCAGCGTGCAGATCGGGTTGAGGGGAGGGGGGAGTTTTGTTCCTTCCTTGGCGGCTTTGCCAGCTATTTCGTTGCCAGGGATATCCAGGTGTCCTGGGACCCATTGGATGCGGATTTTCCCGGGGGAGGTGTGTGGGAGCCTTGGTCTGACAGCCCAAGCTTGTGTGAGCTTCAGAAAGTCTTCAAAGATTCTCTGTGAGGAACCATTGAAGTGGGATCCTAATCGGAGAGCAACCTCGTGGTTGTCTAAGAAGATCCAGAGATCTGTAGCCAATTTGGTTGATCCTAGAGTAAGGGCTTTTGCTGCCCCTGCTACTGCAGCTGCGGCTTCTGCATCGAACACTTCTGCATTTGTGCCTAGTGAGAAAGAGTGGTGTGCTATCTGAATATCGAACTGTGAGATTACGAAACCGCCCCCCGTTGCGCCATCTTTGTTTTCGCTTTTTGAGCCGTCCGAGAAGATCTGTATATCGCTTCTTGGTATCTTGGCATGGAAGGCTTTGAAGTCCTCGGCTGCTTGTGCTTTCGTTCTGCCCATTGGGCCATTGATACGGGCCTCAGCCTCTGCCCTCGACTCACTGATTTCCCAGGGTGGGGAGGCCAAGGGGTTTATGTGTTCAGTCTCCGGTAATGCTGTGATGAGCCTTGCGAATCTTGTATCTGGGATGCGGTTATGTTCTCTGGCTTTGGTTATGTTCTCTGCTCTGATCCTGAGAGGATGGTAGGGGTCTAGTCTGGTGGTTCGTGCCGCGTATGATTGTGAAATCAGGTTTAGCTCGATCTCGGATGGTCTGAGTTTGGCTTCCTCGTAGAGTACTGCTGTGTTTGTGGTTTTGTATACTGGGAGGATTGCCCTCGTACAGGTGATTACCACTTTGTTGAGTAAGCTTAGATGGCTGTCCACTACATTTGAGATCGAGATCGGGTTGTTTAGGGCATTCCTCTTTGTTCTGGTTCGGCCTGGCCACCATGTTTCCGAGGCGAAATAGCACTGTTTGAGTATACAGGCTTTAGCCACTCTCCTGGTGAGATATGGGGGTATCCCTCGGTGTGTATTGCTGAGGGATCTCAGTGCGTTGGCTCCTTTGAGGGCTTTGGCTGTGAGGATCTGGACGTGTGGTTTGAAGCCTAGTTTCCTGTCGAAGTGGACTCCGAGCCATCTGAGCGGGCCGGGTTTGACCTCTATGTTCATAGATCCGGCGTGTATTGCAGGGGTATCCGTTAGTGTTCGGTTTCCTTTATAGAAGTGTATAAGCTCGGATTTCTTGGGGTCAAAGGTGATGCCTTCGGTTTTTCCCCATTCGAGAGTTTCTTGCATATCCATTTTTAGAGAATCGCAGTTTGTCTGTAGTGAGTCTGATGTCGCTAGTATCGCTATATCGTCAGCGTATCCGAATCTGCTTTGAGGTTTGCCCATCCAGAAGAGGGGTGCGATGTAGAGCATGAACAGGATCGGGGAGATTGGCGAGCCCTGAGGGAGGCCGCATTCTAGCTTTGTTTCCAGACCGATCTCGCCGTCTAGTCGGATCTTGATGGATCGATTGGTGGCGAAGGACTGAACCTATCTAACCAGGTTGTTTGGCCATCCTTGTTCCCGAAGGCGGTTCACTAGTCTTCCTGGTAGCACTGCGTCAAAAGCACCTTTTACATCCATTGTGAGCAGGGTGGTCTTTAACCCTTGTTTTAGGGATGCCTCAATGTCGTGTGTAACGCAAGTGGTGAGGTCCACTGAGGATCGCAAGGGTAGGGCTCCGAACTGCTGGTTCGCTAGGACTTGGTAGTTTAGAGCAAGCCATGATACCTTCTTCGCGATGAGTCTTTCGAGGCCTTTGCCTAGGACCGAGAGCAGGGCAATTGGCCGGTATGATCTTGGGTTGGTGTAATCTGGCTTGTTGGGCTTAGGGATGATTGCGATGGTGGCTAGTCGGAAGCATTTTGGGTGGTGTCCCAGGTGTAGACAGCCTTTGAAGAGGGATAGGGTTACTTCTCTTATCTGTGGCCATGCGACTTGTAGGATTCTCGTTGGGATTTCGTCTGCGCCAGGTGCTGTGTTCCCTGCTTTTAGAATGGCTATCTCTATGTCTTGTATATCTATATCAGGGAAGGTGATAGATCTGCTTGGGGCTGTAGGGGCATCGTATGGGATGTCGTCAACCTCGGCTAGGTTTGTTAGCAGGTTGTTGGCGAAGGTTTCCCTTTTTTCCTCAACAGTGTTTGCGATGGTCTGTTTTGAAGGGTCTGCTAAAGGTGGGGTTCGGTATATGCCTGTGGATTGATACCATTTGGCCATTCGGTATACGTCATTTATATCCTCTACTTTGTCTACTTTCAGGGTATAGAAGGTATGTTTTGCTTTTCGGACTGTTTTCCGAAGAGAGCGCTTGGATGTAGGTGTATTGATGATTCTGTGTTCGTGCACAGCCTTCGTACAGTCCTCGTTCCACCAGGGTTGTTGAAGGGGCCCGTTTGTGGATCTTCTTGCAGAGCCTGTATAGGCTTTTGTAAGGGCTTGTGTAAGGGATGATGCGGCTTGATCTAGGTCTCTGGGGGAGGGTGTCCTGGGGATAGCCGCAATGTTGGTGAGGTTAGCTCCTAGTAGGTCTTTAAAGAGCGTTTCATTCAGTGTATCTAGCTTGAGTTTCTTTGCGGGCTTTTGGCTTCGGTAATTCCAGTGGAGGTAGGTTTTTAGAGTGCTGTGATCTGAGGTGCACTCTAATTGTTCAGCGAGGGCGGTATGCGCTGTATAGGGCCCTGAGAGGAAGGTGAGGTCTAAGACGTTCCCCCTTGAGTGAGTAGGGGTTCCGATTGGGGAGATGAGGTGTAGATTCCGGGAGTTTGACCATTCTACAAAGGGTTCGGCCAGCGCTGAAGGGGAGGGGTGGAGGGGATTCCAGTTGGGGTGGTGAAGGTTGAAGTCGCCTAGTAGGATGGCGTTGTTTGGGAAGTTTTGGAGTTCAAAGAGTGCATTGATGGCTTGATTGCCGTCTGTGCATTGTGTTGGGGCGTTGTAAATATTTATAATGGTAAATATCGTGTTATTTGTAGATATTAGTTGTATAAATATTAGGTCTCTGGAGATTATCGGTCTGATCTGGTTGATCCGAATTCCTATTTCTTTTCTGATATAGGTGAGGACGCGAGGGTTGTCCTTCCAATCGTCTAATGGGGTGAAGATTTCGTAGGAGGGGTGTGTTTTGGTGATTTTTCTTGAGGTATCTTTGTATATGTATGGCTCCTGGATCGTGATGATATCAATTTGATCCTTATTTGCCAGATTGAGGGCGAGATCATGTGAGATCCCTCCCTTACCTACATTGGTTTGGGTTATCGTAAGCGGTTTACAGTTCATTAAACGGGATGGGGGTTGAGTTGGCGATTGCCGCAAAGCGATTAGCGGAGCGGGTGCTGAAGAGGGTTGTGGAGTGGATGGAGCCGAAGAGGCGGGTGGGGGTTCTTGGCCTAAGTTGGTCCGAGGGGGAGGGAGGGGTAGGGGGTCGTCCATTAGAGTATCCGGGGGTGGTTTGGAGCATCCGGCTTTCTCGCAGATGGAGTTCCTGTTTTCAAGGTAGGTTTTCCTAATTGATTGTCGTTCAGATTTTGATTTCTTTTCTCTTCCTATTGGGCGGAGTGGGCATTTGGGGTCATCTGCAGGGTGGGGGCCGTTGCAATGAAGGCATTTGGGGGGCATGTGTGTGCAGTACCGCATTTGAAGGAGTGGTTATTTTCTGTGTGTTTTCCCGAGCCGCATAGGCGGCATATTTGTGTTTTGAGGCATGATCTTGCATTGTGCCATTGGAAACATCGGGTGCACTGTGTAGTTTTTGGTTTTTGAATCAATGGGGCTGTGCTGATGTTTGCCCCTAGGATCTTCAGATTCTTTTTGAGCGGTTCAGTGTCTGCCTTGAAGCTCACTATCCAGGTTGAATAGTATTCGTCAGGTGAGTGGTTTGATTGGACCGCGTGAATGAGTGTCTGGCCTGAGTATTCCTTTATGGCATCAGAGATTGTGTCTTTTGTGACTATAATAGAGTCCATTTGGAATTGGTCATTGAAAATGGTGAATTTCTTGGGGACGTAGTTTAGGCGGTAGGTAGTCCATTTCTCCTGGATCTCGATCTTGCAATCTCCGATTGCAGAAGAGATAATAGCCTTCTGTTTTTCGAGAGCTGCGAGGTTGGCAGGCGAGCTAGTGCATAATGCGAAGCCTGAATTGACCTCTTGTACTTCCCCTCAGGAGGGAGGCATTGGGTCCGAGGACTTTCTTTAGGGCTGTGAGGATCGCAAATGATCCTGCTTTGCGGGCTGGGTGGATTTGATTGATACGTATGAATAAGCGGTTATCAGTGGATGTTTTGCTTGTAGGGGGGGTGTTTTGGATGGATGCCTTCTTGGTGTACACAGGCTTGGATCCTGCGGGCACGGGGGTGTGCTTGCGCGCGTGGTGGCCGGGGGGAAGGGGGGAAGGGGGAGTGGCAGGAGGAGTGATAGCTCCCCTGGGGGGGTGGTGGCCTGTAACAAGGGCATCGAAATGCCGCTCTGTAGTTGCCTTAAATTCAAGGCAAAGAGTGGTGAGGAGTTTTCGTGATCTCGCTGGGAGAGCAAGGACTTCCTCTGAGCTTAGGTAGGTGTCTAGGAGCTGGGTAACTGGATTGTAGATGGTTTGGGCATCGTTAACTTTGTTGAGAAGGTTGCTTGCCTTATCGGAGAGGGTTTTAGAGAGACTTGGGGGGCTTGGGGTAGCCATAGCGGAGAGGGGGCTAGCAGAGAGAGAACTGTCTCTCTTGCAGCCGCCTTAAGGGTTATGTTGGTTTTATAAATATAAAGATTATATAGATTTTCAAGCTGATTTCAGAAATGCAATAAAAAATCGCGATTTCCGAAATTTTGGCACCTAAATTAGTATGTGATTGTCTTGAAAACAAGAGTAGAGAGTTTTCCTGATTAAATACAAACGGGGCATGCCACGTGACCCGGAGGTGTGAGGCGTCACATGTTTGATATCCCCTTAAATGCCAACAATGACCGTCATGATAATCTATACAATGTACCTTGAATGATAAGCTCCGATTGATCTAAAAAAATCTTTTAAAAGTCTTCAAAGTTTTCTTTTAAAATTCTATTTTGATTTAAAGATTTTGAATATATATTTTTTAAAAAAATAAATTCAAATTAATATTATATTTGAAAGTTATTCTTATATCGATTTTATTTTTTATTATCAAATAAATATAAAAATCTCATAAAATATTAAGAATTCTAATAATCTAAATAGTCATTATGATCCCTACTAAGCGATGGTGGCCATTGTTGGCATTTAAGCGGGGCGGGGAATATGCCTCGCTAAAGGTGACGCTTTGACCAGATTATGGTTCTCAGTGAGGGGGATCATCATAAACTGTTGGTACGAGAAGGATACGGAAGACGTAGCACCCACGGATTGCGTAGGTCCTGTATGTCTAATTGTATTCTGTCTAAAGAGCTAGCTACATATTGAAAGTAGTAAGTCTTATATAGACTTACTGAAAGAGCTAGTCTCTTTCGCATTCGCTTAGGGCTTATTACAGTAGCTATACTACAGTGGTAATTGAATTGAAGTCATTCACTTCGTTCACACACTGGGAACTCTCTCTTATGATCTTCAATTCATACGAAATGAAATTCGAAAATCAGTAAAACTCCTTCTGCCGGTGAAGTTCCTGACCTCTTGCCGACAGATTCCGTGCCCCCCTCCCTACTCTCTCTCTACCCATTTCATTGGCTTGATGCTGATCTTATTCGTATCAATGAGATCAGTTAATGCTTGACATGGCTTCCCTTTTGTCATCGCATCGGCTGGGTTAGTAGGTCCGTCGATCCATATGACCTCAACAATCTCCCTGCGTTCGTAAGACTGTCGAAGTGCCATGATATCGATCATCAATCTCTTCTCACTTGTTGTACCTAGCTTCGTGAGTAAGTCGTACAATGACTTTGAATCAGTGCAAATAGTCAGCGGTGTCTCCTGATTCAGGATGGCGCCGACTGTAGCTGTGATTGCAGCACCGATGTCAAATCCCTGAACTAACCCGTAAAGCTCTGATGCTAAGACGCTGCGTGTGATTCTCTTGCATTTGATGGATGACCAATGTATGGTATTGGCGTTGTTGTGCTTGTCCATCATTACAATTACATAGCCAATTTGCGACGAATAGTCCTTATTATTAGCAAAAGAAGCATCGGCGAAGACGACGATCTTGAGTGAATCTAAATCAAGTGAAACATAGTTCAGTCCTCTGGAGGAATTCTCTTTTTGCCACTTGATACGCTTGTTCAGCGCTGTGATGTCGTCTTTGTCTGGCTTCGTTGTCTGTGCTGCTATTGATAGGTCGAAAGATGCTTCAGGTTGACACATAGTTGCTACGTATGCACCTCGGGCTCGCTGTGCAACATATGGATCATGTGTAGATGCGTTCTTTCGAACCTTACCACGGGTACCATGAATATCTGTAGACTCTGCAGAGACAGGCTGAAGATTCATGCACTGCTTCTCCTGATTAAGGTAAATGTCATCCTCTTGGAGTGCGAGGCTGACACCATTGAACTTTAGTGGATGATCATGAGTAAGTTCTTCGCGGTCTTTAGCCATGAAATTGGCATCCTTAAGCTCTTTTTCTTCGGCTTGAATGAATTTCTCGTCGCCGACGATGAGTGTATCATCTGTCTGGAGTCCTAAGATACCGAATCCAGTGTCCTCATTGTTGGTGTATAAGAGACAGGGGTCATACGTTGATTGCTGCATCTTGAGCTTCTCACAGTGGTGAGTGTGATAGGTCTTGAACCAGTGATTTCCAGCCTCTGGTACACCATACAATGGTTTGATGACTAGTAGAATCATCCCGGTTGGTAAATTCATCTCTTCAGGAGCGTGAGCATAGAATGTACGGTGTAAATTCGATGTTGATTGAGTGTATGCCTGAGTGATGTCTCGGATGTACACGCCTGTATCACTTGCTTTTCTTGTACTGGCAGCTAGTGATGCTAATATACGTTGACACGATCGTTGAATAGTTGGTGATTGTGTCAAAACGGTAGTCTTTTCAGCGTCGTTATATGCCTGAATAACCAATCGTGACTTGCTGAATTCAGTACTCGTGCCTTCATTCTTGACTTCGTCGACAAATCGTGATTTGAATATGCGTGTACCTGGGGGGACATCCGATATGGGCACGACTTCAAACACACCTTTCTCCGTCAAACCCTCGATCTCCTTCTTCCTGGAATCCTTATATTTGACTGGATCAGGTAGGTCAGTCACGTACTGTGCTGTGTGTTCTTGCATAAAGACACGAATCTGAGGTGTAGATGATGATATGCCTCGACTGGTGCATTCGAATTGATCAACATCGCTAGCATTTCGGGCACTACGGCGAGGTGGTTTGTTGAATGTATAGCCCTCTGGTGGTATGACTGTGATTGAGTCGAGTACCTCATCGTCATCGTCTTGTGGTGCGTTCGGTGGTGGACCCTGTAGTGCTTCTGGATCTTCTGGCGACATAACTGTGCCAAATTCTGGCAAAGTGATGTTCTCTTCTTCAGTCGCATCATAATACGGCTTAACAGATGTAGATCTGAATCTTGTTGGTCCACGAGGTAGTTCGATAATGCAAGTCTCTTTTCCATACTGACGAGTGAGAATGGGCCTCTCCATTCCCCTGCTGCGGTCCCGCTGCTCTCTCTCCACACCAGAACTTTACTGTTTAGAGGTAATTCATGGAGTGCAGTTGTTGATGGACCATTGCGTGCATTCAGAGCATTTCGAACCTTCATTGCACTGTGTAACTTATGAATTTCTTTCATAGCCTTTGATATTGCTGATGCTCGCTGCTGAATGTTCGGTGTAGGAGGATCAGAATCAACTATGCGTGGGAACGTACCGAAGACAAGGAGTGTTGGTACCAATCCATTTGGTCCTGCGGTATCGTTGATAGCTTTAACAGCCATTTGTAGCATCGCGGCCTTGCTGACACCGATATCCTGAGTTTCTTCCTGAATGATCTTGAGTGATCTTCGTAAAGGTGCATGAAATCTCTCAACCTTACCAATAGAATGGTGGGCTTCAACCGGTACGGCCTTTGTCTGAATCGACATTGAGGTCGCATGCTGCTTGAATTCCTTGGCCATGAAGTTGGTGCCGGCGTCGTGAACAATATATCCTGGAGGACCGATATAGGTGTCGATCCAGCATTCACGCAGTTTATCCCATGTATGTTTCGCACTTATATTGTCCAGCCATCGTGCTGCCTGAAAGCATGTAGAGTCATCGACGACATGTAATACTGGGTCGCGATCGATGTAAAGTACGTCGACCAGCACGGAGTGGTTGAAGTTGTAATCTTTGTCAGGTAATGAGAATCTGAATCTGCCGGGTGACTTGCCATGAAGTTGGCAGTGATGGCAGAACTTGGTGAGTTGTTTGATCGCCTCAAAATCTTCGTCATGTCCTGAACGCTTGAGTACCTTGTAGAACTTGCGTGCCGATGGGTGACCGAATCGTCTATGAATTCGTCGTAGTTCTACCTCTGTAAGTAGGCACTCTCCATCGTCTATAGAGTGCTGGATGATGTTCTGGAGTTTAACTTTCCACGTCAGGAAGGCATGGCCGAAACGTCGATAGACAGGTAGAGTCATATGTGGCGTAATAGCGACGTCGTCGACATTATCGTACTTGAATTTGAACTTATCCATGTCTGCAAGGCAGAAGAGAAATGGGATATCAGCTCTCATTATGTTCCATTCGACATCGCCGAATGGTAGCTTCATCCAGAATGAGCCGATAGATATGGAGTTTCCAATGCCGTACGTCACATTTGCTTGCCCGGCAGTTGCGGGGTTATACTCGGTGCCCTCTATTGCCTTCCACGCTAGATATTGATTGTATCCAACAGTAGATCGGCGGGAAGCACCAGTGTCTATCATAATGCCCATGAACTCTTCTGAATTATATCTCTCTTGCTCCGCGACGCATATCTCTGCCGTCATCATGTGTACACTGGCAGCATTGTTTAATGCGATTGCTACTTTCTGTGCGTCATATGATCCCATAGACGTAAAGAATGTCCTTGAAATCTCTTCGACATCATCGTCCTGATCAATAAAATATTGATCGATGAGCTGATCTCCGACATCATCATCATCGCTATCGTCATTGTCGCTTCCTTGTCCTGTGTCGGTGATGAAATGATCGTAGCGTGTCTTAAAGCTCTTGTCGTCGAGGTTGTTGTACTTGTTGCGGTATTCTCCCTTAACACGATCTTTCTCTTCCTGAGTGTGCTTGTAATATCTACATCCCTTTACCTTGCAGCCAGGGAAGTAGCAGTCGTCTTTGCTTCGACTGGGTGGTGCAGTAAATGTCTGCCTTGGCTTTCTGTCGTATCTACTATACTTATCATATGGCTTTCGAGTAGGGTTGCTGGGGTTGTTGTAGAAGTGTCGATCTGTAAGGAAGGCTTCGGTAGGTACAGTTCTCCTCGGGAATGTCTTCTGGTAGGAGTCGATGGTCTGCTTGATCTGGTTAATCAGCTCTGTTGCTGTACTGCGGGGGTTACAGATTGCAGAATAGCACTCGGGAACACCATCGCACGCCGTCATAATTCTCATATGATATACGTCGGGATTACGCATGGTAACTGGGATGGTGTGCTGAAGTAGTCGGATATCCATGACCATGTTGTTGAATACTACTTGGAGGTCTTCAGTAGGATCTTTCTGAATATAAGATTTGAACGAAATATTAGTCCATTTTACAAGCATGTTGCGTTGATGCTCAAGCCCTTCGAAATTCAGTGTCATCATTCTGCACAAACCTTCGTAAGAGTCAGGAAGGCTGGTGATATTGGCTTGATAATGTTCAAGAGCTGCACCCGAAAGCATAGTGGGAAATGCTTTATAGCGTAGACGATCTGGTAGAGAAACCCGTTGGCAGTGCTCATCGAAGATTGAAACTTTGAGGTCCCATGAATCGTCATACCCCTTATACATATCGTTGTCCCTGTATATCTTTGAAAGGTCGATGAGTAAACGACTGTCTTGTTGTACTTGATACCTAGCATCACTTCGATCGTTGTTTCGATTGCTACCTCCAGAACCATGCAGTAATGCTGAGATATTTTGGTCATGCCGAAGGAGAGGAGATTTAAGTAAAGCGGTTGCAGGCGAGCTTCAGTAAATGACGCTGAAGATTAATTGGATGCTAGAAGAGATATAAAATACTTCTCTGATATTCAAAGATATGCCACTATATTTGAAACACTGACTCGCATGTTGTAATCGAGATAGCATTCATAGACTCGAATACGGGGCGATGGCGTCATAAAGAACCTTAAAAAGCATGCAGCCTATTGCACTTCTTACCATATCCCGTAGGATCACAAGTTTAATCGAACCTTTGGATGATCTGTAACTATTTCAATCACTGGCGGGCGGTGAAACGTCTAGATCCTCAGGGTTAGTCTCACATACCTTTAGTAAAGATTGCAAAGTTCGGCTTCGGAAAAAATTTCTACACGGAGTTCCCGAATTAGAGTTGGAATTCTGCAATGAAAAGCTCTAACAGCTTCCCATAAATATTCAAAGAGACACGGGCTAGAGTCATCGATCAAGCTTTTATGCAGAGAACAACCTTATTTTCCACTGACAGTAAAACTGCTTTTTTCGGCATCAAATTTAAAGAGAATGTCTTTACTCACCAATTCCAACGAGTTTCATATCATCTATACTTACGTTAACTCTAATCTGAACTTCAGAATTTTTGCTTGATTGAATTGACTTGCCATCAATTGAGTCGATCACGCCAAAGCACGCCTTCCCAAAATGGCCCAAGATCGGAGAAAAAATAGAAGGGAAGGAGGGGGGAAATCAGCTCACAGAAACAAGGCACATACCCATTGTATCCTTGAAATCGTCGACAATGACCTTTTCCTGTTCCCACTGCCTCTTTGATCTTAGCTCCTTCGCCATGTCTATGCCAAAAGGTGCGTAAAAACACATCCACAGACGGGACCATGAAAGTACGGCCAAGGTTTTCCTGACTTCTTGCAGCTTGGCGTAATGGATATTAAAGCTACCTAATTTTGTGCGACGTGCGCGTTCAAAATACAGGGTTGCAAAGGATCAGCAGAGGAGGCAGGAGCAAACTTGCAACCGCAGGAGTGATGAAACCATAACGGTACTTCATCTTTCCCATGACTGCGATTTAAATTTGCCCCGGTGGTCGATGAGCTTCCTGAATAATTTCACTCAAGTCTTCCCCGGGGTCTTCTTATTTCGTATCGACATTATCCTCCAAACCTTCCCTTGCAATCACAGTCTTTAGCATCAAAATTCTCGCTGCATAATCCCAGTTGATGTCGTTCAGATCGGCAAGCTTTTTTCTTCATTCTGCATGCCAAAGGACTCAATACGATCCTGCAGATCGTCGAGGAAATCAACATGACGCTCAAAGATAGACTCCACATTTTGAATGAGTTCTACCAGTCTATCAATTTCCCTCTCAAGGGCTTTGGTTTTTTCAGCGTTTCTTTGATACTCATTAATTAAGTCCCCCAGTTAAGTATTTACCGCCAAAGGAATACCCTGACAGAAAACGTGGATTATTATAATGGTAAAGCTATGTAGTGCTAAACATACCACTAAGGAACCCGTTTATTTATAAGCTATATAACCCATTTCCGTACTAGCCTCGGTAACTCTGACGACTATTAATTGGATGTCGTGATTTCAAAAGATCTCGATCGTGATCCTGATCTGCAGAAACTGGGCCGATTGGGGAAAAAGTACTTAGCGCATCTTCGACACTAGCAGCCGTTTGTCGAGGTCTAAGATGTTTTGTCTCGAAATAGCAAGGAGAAGAAAGGAAACTGATGCGTTTCCGCATTGTTGGACTAGATTTCTGGTTTCTAAGAGAGGATATTTGTCCCAAATACATGTACGTATAGGAAGAATTAATTTACCAGCATCGAGATTTAACTACCTTTATTTACCTTCACTTGTTCAAAAATGCGGGGTTCATTTACTTCTCGTCTATCTGATTGACCTTGCGCTAGTTAGGATGATTTGGCTAAGCGAGGTCAATGATTGAAAGGGCCAAGTAAATTAGACACCTTTGGATCCACTTCTGTGATGGTGTGGTGTGATCAAGAATCTAAATACGACTCGTATTAAATGTTAGTTGAAAGAATACTCTCATAACAAAAGGTGAATACTATTTTTACAATGACAATGCGTTTTGTCCTCCTCTTTAAATACCAACAATAACCGCCGTCGCTTAACAGGGATCATAATAACCAACTGGAGTTCCTGGTGTTGATGAGATATTTATATTTATTTGACGATAGAAAATAAAATCGATATAAAAATAATTTAATCAGTATTAATCTGAATCTGCCCTTTTATATTCCTCTTTTGATTATTTTAAAATATTCAAAATCTTTAAATCAAAACAGAATTTCAAGAAGAAAACCTTTGAAAGGTTCTGAAAAAAAAACCTTTTTGACCAATCAGAGCTTATCATTCAAGGTGTATTACACGGACCATCATAGCGGCTGTTATTGGAATTCAAGGGGATAAGGAGTCTCGTGAGAATATCCAAGCCCAGCCACCATGATACAAGATCTTCCCACTCTTATTGGCTATGGATCGGCGAAAAAGTCAAAATCACTGTATCCCAAGTAACATCAACTGCGCCACGCTAATTTTATGTAATGCAATACTCTTTCCCGCCTTCTAATTAAAAGAGCATCCAGATCCCGAGTATCCAATTTAACTTCATATGTATCTAATTCCAGTTCTTGTCCATGATATCGGTACCCAGCTATTCCCAATGACCCCAAGCTTCCTAACACTTTACTTGACGAAAAATCAGAAGGCAGGTTTATCATTCAAGCCCATTCCAGATACCTCCACCCATTTGTCTCATTGCCCGAAAATTCCCCATAAAAGGAAAGCTAGAATTGTCTTGTTCAACAGGTTCATTTACAAGAGATTACCAGGTGAAATCTTGATTTTCATCACTACTACTTCTAAAGTAGACGACTCCGCGTTCAGAAAGCTGTGAGAATGTTTCTATAAATCCTCAGTTTAAGTGCCTATAAGCAGAATTGTTCCAATTGTTATAGCGATGGAAGCAGTATTTAGCGTACATAATTCCTATACACCAGTAAACACGTTGAGAGATAATCTAAGTTAGAGATTGAGGGGTTACGTATTCCATTCTAAAATAGATTGAGTTGAAGTGATCTTATCCAGGTTTCTGACTTTATTCTATCGTCTTACGAATACAGCCGGATTAGGAAAGAATTGGATGAAGAGATAAGTAACGAGTTATGATTGCGAGTCAGGCTTTGATTTTGATTTTTGGAACTGTGATATCTTGATCAAAAGGATGATTTGGGTGGTGTTCCAAGAATACATCGATGATAGGGAAGTACTATGTTCTTACGGACGTATCTGATTTCAAGTACACTAAATATCTTCAATAACATCAATTCTAACATAATACAAACTTAATAATATATTCCAATTCCTTATATTGCTGACATATACAATTACGGTCGGCCATGTAGTAGGTCACTGCCAATTTGCTTTTATCGCTTTTATATAGTCAATCATGTTACGACGGCGTAACATAACCCGCATCAGGTAACCAATTAGTTAGCAGGATCATGTGACAAGTGTCACCTGATCCGAAAGCCGACCGACTTCGTGAGAATCGATCGGCCCTGAGAATCGATCGGCCCTTCAAGAGTCGATCGACTTTCAGAATACGAAGGTCTATATAATCAAGATGGATTTCCTTTGTATAGAGCTTCGTGCTCAAGATCAATTATTTAGTATACCATACTATTAGTTACGAATTGCATCATATTATTGTCATTACTTTAAGTCCCTGCTTGACGCCTAGTTATAAACCACCTCGAGAGCCTAGAGCACTTCCACATGATCTAGACGGCAAACCTCGTAACAGTGACCTATTACATGGCGGACCGTATACAATGTTATACCTATACAGGTATTATAGAACTACTCTACACCACTCTCATTACTGCCAACAGGGCTTGAGGAAGTGGAGGGTATTCTAGATCCTCGGTGCCACTAGAATCAGTGATAGGGCTTGCAGATACTGATGCAGCATATCCCTGAACCTGCATTCTACCAGTGTCAATGATTAAACCTGGAGGGAAAAGAGGGCGAGCCGCTTGGTCATCTCTCTATCTATTTTCTTATCCATTATCCATAACAATAGTTATATCTTCACAAGATACCGTATTGATATCCTTCTGATTACTTGTTTTGTTTATAAAGTTATTTATTATCCATAATAATTATTATATCCCCAAAAAATGTTGCATTGATATCCATTTGATTATCTTTTTGATTATTGTTGATAAAAATATCTACACCTCCAAAAGATGCCAGATTGACAACC
Organism: Sclerotinia minor; assembly: GCA_025389075.1. Lineage (NCBI taxonomy): Eukaryota > Fungi > Ascomycota > Leotiomycetes > Helotiales > Sclerotiniaceae > Sclerotinia > Sclerotinia minor. The sequence continues at coordinate 115,870 of QRFH01000013.1, read as the reverse complement.
TCCCTGACCCCCTCCAGCACATTCTTCACTAGCAAATGAGGAATTTGAAGGTAAGAAATCCGGCGCCCGAGCATCAAGCCCCGCAAGACCTTCGATGACAAATATCCACAACCGAAAAAAACAGGAACCCCCGCAAGAGGAGGCTCGGAATTATCTGCGTAGTATTACAGCATTACGCTTCTATTGAATTTCTTGGCCGGAAAGTGAGAGCATTTCGGAGTTAGACTACAGCAGTAGGCGATGATAGGCTTCGATAGGAGGGTAATCATCCTTTATTTTCTCTTCGATCACAGAAACGGAGTAAGAAGCTTCGAGAATTTCTTTCTCTTCAGTTGTCAAGAGATTGGGACAAAATTCGGCATCGTCTTCCAATGAGAATGACGCAGTCATCTCCTGTCGTCTACGATATGTATCAACAGAGCCTGTGTGCATAGTGCTTAAATATTGAGTGACTCTGTCGATGTCGTCGACAATGGAGGTTTTAGATTCCGGCAATGAAGAATCGACAATCTCGTTTCGGCTCTTGTGCTCTTCGGATTGTCTCTCCGATAATAGGTAAGCATCTCTCAGGATAATCATGTATCTCCACAAGGCCTTTTTTCCTGCACCTTGCAGTAAACTGGGAGGAATTCCCAAGTCGATATCCACATCTCGGCTGCGAGTACACAATTTTCGAACTGTAATGGGGCGAAGACGAGCATGGTGTAGTCCAAGAGAATAATTAATCACAACTCCTGCATCACACCCTACATGAAGGTCACCAGAAAGATTTCGAGAGCAGAAGCTGCTGGTACGAGGAGTTGCGGCACCAGAAGAAAGCACGATACCAGGAGGAAATCTTGGAGCACGAGTAACTCTGGAACCAGGAGGTGCAAGACCAGGAGGAACACGAGGTGTTTGTCTCTGCGAGGTAAATCTTGACTGCATATTGGCTCCCTGCATAGCTGAAAACTGTCTTTGAATGCAGTGTGACGAGTGCAGATAAAAACAGAAAAGGGAAAGGGAATCTTTTCCCCTTAAATAAACGTATCACTTAGGGTGGCCAAAAGACGTTGTACTAATTTGACTACTTGCACTAATAGCGAGTGTAAATAGATGGCAGTTATGTTTTTGGTTTGGGGGAGAGAGGAAATTTCAACCGCTGAAAATTATGTCGTAATTGCCAGCTGCTCAAATGTAAATTTTCAAGGCAGTTAGATAATAGTGGGAGTCAAAAAACAGATCGACCTTGGTTAGTTAAGAGGTAGCTTGGGTTAGTTAAAGGTGGCTTGGGTTAGCTGAGACACAGCGCCCTCACGACAAATACTTCGCATTGGATAAAGATCAGAGAGTTATTACCAAATTCTATGAAAACACACTTGAGCTAGACACTGTTTCTTACTTGAGAAATATATGGGATGGAAAGCTACTAAAGCGGTTTTAAATGATAGAAAAATCTCCAACTGAAAGAGGTGTAGGCATCGATCAAAGCCATCAGACAGATGCATAAGTGGAAGAAATATGGCCTATCCGTGCGGCACTCTTTTCGTGAGAAGAGATATGGTATCTTTATTGACTATAACTGTACACTATCGAGTGCAATAGCCACTATCCGACTTTATAGGATAGTGCAGCCTTCAGAAAAGAAAAAAAAATTAACTAAATAAAAGTCCAGGCAAGATAATCCAAAGGCCGTTATAAAAAGTCTGGCTTCAGAAACGATGATTAACCAACTCCGGAAATAGGTCAAAGAGGTGGAGCTATGGCTTTCCCACCCTCAACTATAGTCTGTTCATCGATTCGCTTCTCTACATCTCCATACTCGAGCCGCTTGTAAGTTACTATCTTCGCTTCGTTCATATCGATTTCGAAAAGACGGATTCGGCGATGATATCCGCCGTATCCTCCGTAACCTCCGAATCCTGCACCACCACCATAACACATCCAAAGAGCCGGACTTTCGTCCTCTCTTCGAGAAAGAGAACAGTATTCATTTGCATGATCACTATATCCGGTCAAGGGAGTCTAGAAGAGTGGGGAAAGTGGATACTTACTGTCCGCAACTGACCATTACGACACCCTGTTCTACAAGGGCATCTCGGAAACCAGAATTGAAACCTGGTGCCGTGACTCCTTCGCGCCATGCCCCCTCTTTATAAAGAGTATCATCTCTATATTCAGGTAATGGTATATGGATAAAGGCAAGATCCATATGTATATGGGAATACCCTTCATGTGCTTTTTTCAGCCCCCCGGCAGTTTGTTTGAACCAATCTATCTGATTCTTTTTCAACCAATCATATCCTTTAAATGATCTCTCATCTGGCGAATATGAATGGGTATCTAGTAAGTAGATTGTCAAAGCAGAATGCTTCGAGCTACCTTGTGCCAGGACTTCAACGATATAGTTTCCTACTCCCTCGATGTCTTCCGGCCCCGCTTCAGATAATGAGTACGGAAGAGACTCGATTAGTTCCATTTGCTGGTTTCGAGGTAAGGATCCTTCATCATCATGATTACCAAATATTGTCGCAAATGGAATTTTACGCTTAATGAATAACTCTGCATATTTGAAGATAGCCTGATTCTGTTAGATGGGAGGCGATAAAAATCAGAAGGTTTCTTACGCTCTGTGCATCCGGCGCTGTCTCTCCATTTATTTGATCACCACTAAGGATGACCAAATCTGGCTTTTCTTCATCAAGTAATCTTCCAACGAATTCCAATGTCCTAGGATCAGCCTCACACTTCCCACCATCCTCGGGCATTGCATCCCTACAGTGTCCAGTCCCCGTACTCAAGTGTAAATCTGCCGCTTGTAAAATTTTGAATTTGCCATTGTCCCTTATGCGAGGCGTCGGTTTGGTTGGCTTGATAAGTTTCCCTCTCCGTACGCTAAGCCTAGCTTCCTGTACCTCTCCAGAGGAATCCAGTAATAATGGCGTGCCTTTCATTTCCCACCCATCCCTCGGATCTACAGCATCAGCACCAAACAATACATCCACAGAAGTAACCGCCTTATCAGAGTCACTGGCATGCCGCTTTGCCGATCGTTTCAGCCATAATCCAGCGGGTCTCGACTCCCATCTCTCATCGCCTTCGCCTTTAGTAGCAGTCGCAGGATCCAATCTCCCTACATTAACATCCACAACAACCTTATCTTCCGACGTAAGTTCCTCTTCTTTCTTCCTCTGCACATGCATATAAGCGCTATTGATCCAGCCCTGTCCCAAATACAAGTCCTTCTCTATGCGATGCCATTTTTCGGCATCGAGCTTGCAGCTTGTGAATAGGTTGATTTTTGAACATTTCGTGACAGTAATATCTGTAATTACTACGCCCGGATGATGTGCCGGCATATAATCATGAATTGCAGTAGGGAGGACTCGATATCGATTGTCCAGGAACCACAGGACGATGATGGTAAATAGAGCAAGAGCACCAAGCTGTGTTGCCGTACGAACCTACCCAGAGAATCGGTAAGCAGGAAAAAGGAAGACACGGGAAAGTTATACCCACAATTCTCCTAGTCATCTTGACAAGCTGTAGCTCTATTGAGCTATTTACAAACAGCTTTTAGCTCACGCAGTCGCCAAGCTTGGCTTGAAGGAATGAAATTGGTTATCCCACCCGTGAGATTTGGTAGAACATCTCAATTTTACTGTTCGGGCCTCTCATTTACAAGACTCAAGCATGTATAAAATGGAGTTAACAAAATGGTAGAGAGAGTTGAGTTTAAATGTCTGCATCAACACATCTTTGGATTCATCTCCATTTACTCCCGGTAAGTTCTTTGATGGCAGATCTGGGGTATTAACAACGCTAACCTCTTGGGTACTAGTGCCAAAATTCCCCCGACAACATCACAGTACTGACCACACCAATCTTCCAGAATTTCGACCATCACTTCACTTCCTTGACATGTGGTGGGTGCATGGAGCAAAGGCATGAGAAACATGCGGGAGCTGTTTCATACTCGTAGTAACGCTGAAAACGAAGATTTGAAGAGTAGATTTCTATTTTTGCTACGTATTTACGTAGACATGTATGTGTTGGTACAATAGGACTCAATATTATAAATTTATACTTCCAAATCCATTTTCTTCCAAACTGCAACAAATCCCCCACCTGTTATCCTGTCTCCAACCTTGGGTCTGCAGATCATCTCCCATCCTGACATATCTGTCAAATCACCGAATTCTCCCGTACTTGCTTGTACAGTGACAGTTTCGGACTCGGATGTTTCCACACCTTCTTCATTCGTTTCAAGTTTGTCCCCCTTTCCCTTTCCCTTCTTCTTTCCCTTGCTGTTCTCATTGCTGTTCTCATTGCTCTTCTCATTGCTCTTCTCATCTTTCGAAATCCTAGCGAGAAATTCGTCAACAGCAGAGCTTGTTTTGACTATGTCTTCTTTCGCCATTCTTTCCTCGGTCGCTTTCATCTCGGCTTTAATTAATGCTCGTGGTTTTACCGATCTAACCTCCCATTCTCGGCCTCCAGTACTGAGTTGCGATCCCAACTCTAAGACTTTGTCCAAAACAAAAGGCAGTTTCTTCGACTTCACAGTTTCCAGGCACTTCATATGTTGCGTAATGCTAGGGCACCATGTAATCAAACGCCCATTAGGCTTAAGACATTTGCCGACAATTTCCATTTCGTCTTGAATAGCCGGGATATCTAAGATAGCGTGATCAAGGAAGACATCCTGGGTCTCTTCGAATCGTTTTGAAAGATAACCATGAATGCTACCAACATGAAAATCGATGTGTGGGAAATAAGCTCCATGGCGGTAATTTCTGACAGTTCTTTGCGCATGCCTGGAGTTATTCGCGTCCGAATCTAGGGAATGAATCACAGCCCGCCGTTGCGAGCGCCATTCATCGTACAGCTCAGTCATCCTATCATTTCTCTCACCAAATTTACCGCCATATCTATAGATATCATCATCTGGATTAACCTTACCCTTTGTTTTGGGAAGCTTTGGTATTGGAGGGGCCCTTGTGTTCGCCCCATGAATTGCTCGTGCAAGATGTAATGTTAAGGAACCGGCACCAGTGCCAGCCTCAAAAATCTCTAGTTTGTCTTCATCATGCTTCACGGAATCCCAGTCCTCTAGTAATTCCGCATCAGTAAGCTTTCCGGACGGCCCTGGAAACTCCTTGAAGTCCTCCAAGAGGTCACCCTCGTCGGAAATGTTCTCAAACTCCGAACCGGCACTCTCTTCGGTCATGCTTTCTTCGCGTCTTATTTGTGGCTTCCAATTAACGCTTTCTTCGATTTCACTCTCTTCGATTTCACTCTCTTCGATTTCACTCTCTTCGGTCTCGATCTCCTCGGGGATTGCCGCTTTCTCTAAAGTTTCTTCATTTTTTGAAACAACAGATCCTCCAAGTGGTCGATTGGGACGAAATTTTTCTTTTTCTTCAGCGATTGCAGATTGAGGAGATGGTACTGCTACAAAATTGATGTCCAATAAGGAAACGATCAAACTTGCATCTTGAGAATAGATCTGTTTGAAAGTTCAACATATGTAATACGATTTTTGGTAGTAGTAACTCACGGGCGTAACAATTCTCGGAGCATTATCACAATATTCCCCCAGCGTAGGCTCATAAATTCGGAATAAAGCCCTTCTACCACCAGCCACTACAGATCTGTATGGTTTTCCAATGACGTCGTCTGCCTTGACTTTTCTGTGATCTCTAAATACAAGAGAATCACCATGTTTTACAGGCTTTGTCAAAGTAGGCAAAGCCCTTTGATTTGTCTCGGGCTTCAACAAAATAACATCATTGACTTCATCAAAATTAGTAAAAGCAATAAAAATTGACCGAGTGAGATTTTACCTCTGACTAATTTTTGAGTGAGCGAACGACGAAGAATACATGATGAGCTCAAGGGCTTAGAAGGATTAAGCCTTCTTGCACCTGAAAATATGGTGCGTTGGATTGTTGACATTATGAATGTCGAATAATTTATTTTTTAACTTCAAACAATCCATCCCGCTTTTCACATGTAACTATAAAAACTTGAAATAATTTCACGCTAGCGGCCGTAGCGGCCGCAGAATTGCAGGGGGCTTGGGTACATCAGTACGAGTAGCTCTCAGCCAACTCAGCTGAAGCTGAAAGCCGAGGCAACCTCTCAACAACATTAACTACTGTATATGTATATATCATTGAATCTACTACAAATCTATTCCTGAATTTGATATCTTACACAACCGTTCAATATGTATACAGAAATCGAAGGAACCCATAAAATTGGGTCCCAATCCCTCTACACCAAAACCTGGAAAGTCAGTCAACCCGTCCCTCCCTCTCTCAGCTCATTCTTTGATATAAACTAACACAAACTCCAGCCTGATGCACCTCCCAAAGCAACACTCATTTTTATCCATGGCTTTTCCGATCACATAAACCGTTACTATATTCTCTTTCCTACGCTTGCCTCCCGCGGAATCGAAGTACGCGCTTTCGACCAACGAGGTTGGGGTCGCAGCGTCACCAAACCTTCCGAAAAAGGTCTCACAGGACCAACCTCCCTCGTAATATCCGACATCGTTTCATTCATCAATGCACAATTACCTTCTTCCGTTCCCATCTTTCTAATGGGTCACTCGATGGGCGGAGGCGAGGTTCTTACTTTGGCTAGTGATTCCAAGTATGCGGATTTGATGCATAGTATACAAGGATTTCTTTTGGAGTCACCTTTTATTGCGTTTCCCAAGGGATATGAACCAAGTTTCCTAACTGTATTTTTCGGGCGGCTGGCAGGCAAATTTATGCCGCATAGACAAATGGTGAATAAACTTCCACCGGAGAATCTGACCAGAGATCCGGAGGTTATAAAATCGATAAATGAGGATACCTTAATGCATAATACAGGAACACTTGAAGGGCTGTCGGGAATGTTGGATAGAACTGCTGCGCTGAGTCAAGGAAAGACGAAGTTAAATCCAGGTATAAAGAGTTTATGGCTAGGACATGGGACAGAGGATAAAGGGACGAGTTTTGAGGGCAGTGAGAAGTGGTTTAATGAACAGACTAGTCTGACAGATAAGGAGTTTAAGAGATATGAGGGATGGTATCATCAGCTGCATGCGGATTTGCCTAATGATCGCGAAATTTTTGCTCAGGATGTTGGGGACTGGATTTTGGCTAGATGTGATGGGGAGGAAGGAAGTAAAGTGGGACAATCGAAGTTGTGATTCATGCCATTTTAAGGAAGAGGAAATGGCGTTGTTTAAAGACCAGAAGTGTTTAGAGACTAGAAGACTTAGACTAGAAGAATTGGACAGTACCCGCGCAAGAGAGCTAAATTGAGTTGATTTCATTTGTCATTATCTTGCACGTTTACCGAACGCTACAAAATTCCCCTTTGGTTTGAAGTCGGTAATATCGATCGACTTGAAGTTGGCCTTCTTCGATCTCTGCACCTTTCCGGAATTTACTTCATCAGACATTCCACCATAAGTAGCAACATAACCTTGCAATTTCCACAACCTCATCTGTACCTCCTTCGTCGCATTCTTATGCTTGACAACCAAGATTTGGTTCCCAAAAATCCGATTTCCTTCCCTCATCTTCTGAACCCAATGTTTTCCCATCATCGTCCTTAGATTGAACACCGGCACAACTTTTCTTCCCCCAGGGCCAATCCTCTTGGTTTCGAATTCTCCGGGCGGGATTTCTTGTTCGTATTCCTGTTCCTGTTCCTCCCCCTGCTGTTTTTCTCCCGAAATAACCTTTTGTCCCATCCACAACACACATCCAACCTGTTCACTCCATTCCACTCTTTCCCAACTCGCACATTTGTGTATATATAGATTATCCCTGCTACACAAGTACTCCAACAGTTCCACCGTTCTCCTCCTCATCAATTCCAGCAGAAAAGTATCCATATCTGATCTCCAAACCGCTTGTAACGTAACCTGCTTCCTTGCAATACTTTTCGCATTTGCGATGCCGAATTTCTTGTAAATCCCTGTGTATCCAGAACCTTTTTTGAAAAATGACTGGAAGAGTGGTTGGCGCATGGCTACGTAGCTGGTAGACCCCAGTGACGGGTTATGAACGGATGACTCTTCTTCTTCAGAGGAGGATTTGAGACTGGATGAAGGAGAGGATAGGCTTCGGGGAACGTGCCATGGCTCAGATGTAGTTGGATGCGACATTAGAGTGAAGTCTTGGAGGAAGAAACTTGGGAGAGAGAGCTGGGTCGCGGAACATTGACGGACTGGGGTTGCGAGGGCGAGAGCTGGGATTTGGTAAGCTATATGGTAGTAGAAGGAATAGAGGTATCCATACCGTAAGGGTTCTTAGCAAGTTGCTCTTGGAAAGGTGTTCGCTCTTCTTTGCTGGGTTGTGGTTTGGAAGCTGAATATTTATTTTTGGCTTCGTGAAATAAGGGATCCATGAGAGGTGAAAGAGGTAATGCACGCTGATTGATCTTTTTCCCCAATCCATTCCTTTCCCGCTTTCCTCCTCCGTCTATGTTCGTGGTTTGCGTGCCATTGATCTCCTGCTGCAGACTCAGGTCGTCTGTAGTACCCAAGCTCGAAGAAACATATTGGAGGTCGTTAGCTTTCGCAATTGGTTTCGAAGCCGATGTTGAATAATTCCAATTAGAGCATTTCAAGTACATTCCAGCACTTCTGCCATGAAAGATTCTGCATCCCTTCATACCACATATCACTTCTCGTCTGCGCCCGGAAAAAAAGGTTGGCGGGGTATCAGTCAAAGCCTTTGATGTTGGGCAAAATAAAATCAATCAAGCGCAAGCGAAAACGCGATGATCGCGTCTCCCAACCCCAAGCTTCACCCCACCACTCACAGACAACAGACACAGACATCCCTTTACATCATAGAAAGATCAATCAAACTTCACGATGCTCGCAACACGACTCTTTCGATCGCATCCAGCGCGCAAAGCTGTCTTTGCAGGAATTAGATCCATATCTTCTTTACCATCGCGATCCGAACCAAATAAATCATGGACTCCCGTACCATATATCACAGAGACGATTGTGAGCAGGACATAGAACCCTATGAATTTGCGAATATGTGCTAATGAGATAGGGAGGTGGATGGCGCACTTGTATGTATATATAAAATGGGATTGATTTGAGAAGTTACCAGTCACTGACGGGATGAGGATCAGCGGATATATTTTCTAAACTTTTACAAGTATGTTTAGATTGCCATTCAGTTTCGTTGATGGTTTGTTAGAATATGCTACTGACTCACAATAGGAGAGAATCATTTGTCTAAATGGCGAAGTGGACTCCTCGCTTTCCGCAGCAGTCGTAGCCCAGCTTCTCTACCTCGAATCTGACGCCCCAGAAAAAGCCATAACACTCTACATCAACTCCCCTGGCGGCTCCGTCACTGCCGGTCTCGCCATTTACGACACAATGACGTATATAAAATCTCCCGTATCGACCGTCTGCGTCGGACAAGCCGCATCTATGGGTTCTCTACTTCTCTGTGGCGGAGAACCAGGGAAGAGATTCTGTTTACCGCACAGTTCAATCATGATACATCAACCCAGCGGAGGATATTCAGGACAAGCTACGGATATTGCCATCCATGCTACGGAAATTCTGAGAGTGAGAAAGAGCTTGAATGAAATCTACAAGAGGCATTTGACGAAGGAACATAGTTTGGAAGAGATTGAGAGGATGATGGAGAGAGACAAGTTTTTGAGTGCTCAGGAGGCATTGGACATGGGGATTGTAGATCAGATTCTTGATAGGAGGGAAAGGGTGGAGAAGAAAGAGGATAATTAGCGATCACAGTATTATATGTAATTTGGATGGGATATTTCGAGCGGTTGCTTCTGTAATGTCCCATTAATTAATGGCCCCGGCATCAAGACTCTGATTCTTCCTCAGAGGATGCAGAATGCAAGGCTCAATCATACCTAGAAGCTTTTAATGGCCTTATTGGAAGCAAGGGATTATAACCTTTTAAGGTGTTTGCCCATGAAATCATCTAGTAGCCATGGAACTTAGATCGACGATACTAGAGCTTCTTGCTCAAGTGAAGCAATTAGTATTCCATATTTTACAAAGACATCCTCAATAAATGTCCTGTTCACAAGATATTTCACAATTTCAAGCTCTCTACAAATCTGTACATCAAATTTTCAACTACTTATGCCAAAGGAAAAGTCTTGTGATGCTTGCATGACTAGTCCGAAGTCCGGTTATTCTCTTTTTCTCATGGCAAGGACTCACAGCCTTCAACAAGCGAGTTCCATTTGAGGGTACTACTACCTAGTTTTAGAGAAGCCATGCGGTGAATGTAGACTTTGGCAGTTAGTATAGATAAAGCAGTATCCTGGAGAAAAATTCATAAAAGATGACGGTGATAAAGCTTTTTGATTGGAGAACTAAAAGTCTATCTATGTCTCGGGAGCAATAAGCTCCTTTTTATATAATATCTTAGGCATCTCTGTAGAGTCCTGGGCTATATCAGCTTGAAATGCAAAGCATTTCTACATCTTCTTGAATAGTGCCTCAAATGAACCATGAAGCATGTTGCCCCACAGAACCCGACGCAAAAGCAAATAAAAACCCAACGATAAAGAACGAAAATCCTCAGATCAGACTGAAAAGAGTCTGCACCGTCCGGCCAAAAGCCTAACATCTGATGTTTCAAATCTATCCCAGCCCGGAATCTAATTTAGAATGGATATTCTAAATCCATCTCAGATTGGATTCGAGTATTCCAGATCAGTTTCAGGTTCGAGTTCAGGCTCTAGTATTGAGAATATTCTAAATAGCTATATATCAACACTCAAAGAACTATCTGCAAGTGGCCATGGGTACTCAGATTCTACAATGAAACCAAAGATGTATAACCTCATATCCAAACTTACAAGTCCTCCACACCTCCAATCAAATATAATGAATAAATAAGCTTCATTAAATATCTAAAAGTACCTACAGGAACATCTTGGGTTCATTGAACTAAGATTTAATTACAGTGCGGATAATTGGATACCCTACCACTCTGCCATCCACATACAAATTTCAAATCGATGGTTCGTTGGGTAGCTATAGTGGGATAGGTGACCACCAGCAAAACCCGCTATTGCATGTTTATTTCCAACTGTTTTTGTTCTTCTAGAGGGAAGAAAATGGTTGAAGGTGACCGAGCAGGATGATATCGATAATAAGATAACGAAAGATCTAGATCCAACCGCCTTCAATATCCCCCTTTGTATCTCCTAACCTCTGAACTCCTCTCTCTGACTCAGAGTTTTTCTTCTCGTCTTCCCATTTTAACACATCATCTCCGTCACCATTCCAAATCAACTGTGCCTCTCCGTTCTTCCATCTTTTCCCCGCATCTCCTCTCCTATTTTCCCTCTCGTCTCCCTCCTGCTTAAAAACCTCACATCCCAACGCCGCTCTCAACCTTCCAACCTCTAATACCCCATCATGTCTCTCATGTACCTCCTGATTTCCATATTTCACTTTATACTTTGTATAATCCACCACTTCTCTACTCTCACTCCGTAAGAAAGAAGAGTCGTTTGTGGTGCTGATGTATATATTTGTGTCTGTTATTATATCTTCCGGGTTTGTTGGAGTCTGATATATGGGGTTTGATGAAGTTGTGCTTGATGCTGGAGGATATATAGGAGTGAATGAAAGTGCTATACGTAATTTTTTGCGTGGGAGAGGCGCCTGAGGTTCGGGACTGAAGGTTGTTAGTTTGTGTTAAATGAGAAGAATGGATATAAAGGGGGGTTTAGGGCCTGCGAGGATGCGGGAAAGAGGTAAGTAAAAATTAGGAGTTACATACTAGACAATTGCAGCATAAGTTCTTTTCCTCGGATGGATTCCATATTTATCCTATGGTTCCGGATGTTAGTATCTCTTCTTTCCTACCTTTCTCTTAAGATTGGTAGACCGTCTAGCTGAGAAGCGGCAATAAGCTGGAATATTTCGGGGGAAATAAAAAAAGAAAATAGACTCACAACGACACCCCGATTCCACCCTTCTAACACACGTCTAATTATTTCCTTCTCTCCTTTTAATGCATCCATATTATCTGGTAAAGATGTGGCAGGGTATATTACCGTTATGTTTTGGATGGAACCTGCGGTTATGAAATAATGACAACCAGATTTGGGAAGCGGCGCTTGAGATTCTTTTGTGGAATCTTTTTCGTGCAAGGATGAGATTGGCGTTGCTGGGGAGAAGGAGGTATCGGACTGAAGACCTGAAGAAAATACAGGGGTGGAGAGAGAATAGGCTCGTAAATATGTGTTTGAACCTTCGTTCACAAATACCGAAGGGAGCAGAGCTGCTGTCTCTTCTCGAGGCTCTCTCCCGTTTCCATCGTTACTTCCATCATTTCCTTTCCCTCTACATTCATCACCACAAGTGTTGTCTACGCTAAATTTTAACTCCAATACTAGTTGCTTACTGAAGGACTCCTCATTCAATTCTAACCGAACCTCCTTTTTATCATCATCAAAATAGAACTCCTCCAGGAAATCCTCATAACCCAGTCCAAATTTCTCGATTTCTTCCCATCTTTCCTTTACTCTTTTTTTTTCTCCTTCTATTTCTTCTTCTCCTTCATTTTCACCCTTCTTATCGTCTTCATCTTTTCTTTCCTCTTCAAGCATACCTCTGTTCCTACCTACACTTCCAATTTGACCGTCTCCCCTATTACCACCTCTTTCATTTGACAAGGATCCCGACTCTAAGAAATTCAGCCGATCTCGTAATCTTAGTACCTCATCTACAAGATCCGGGAGTTGAAGATTTGAAGAGCGGGGGATATACGATGACGGATATTGGCTACCATATCCATGTTGATTATAACTCGCATTTGTGTAATTTTCATTTCTATACCAGTATCCATATCCATTTGTATTTACATATGCACTGCCATCTCCAAACCGATATCCGTGAGCCTGAGGAGATAAAGGAGTAACAAAAGGTGTGTATGAAGGTGGTGGAGAACCAAAGTTTGAGGTTGTTGTTGAGGCTGAGGTTGAGGAGAAATTTCGTGTGTGGGTTGACATCTGCTGTGTTGATGAGATACCTGTGGAAGTGGAAGCCAATGCGGAGTAGAATGGAGATCTAGGAGGGGCAGAAGCAAGAACTTGGATATTATTTGAGTTGGAATGAGGTTGGACTACGGACGGAATAGCCTGTGCTTCCGCTGAACGGTGATTTGGTTGAAGGGTAATATTTGCAGTTGGCATGGGGATCGGTACAGCAGCTAAAGATGCAGCTGAATCTAGTTTTGAAGTTGCAAGAGTTGTATTTGATGACTGAGCCAAAGCACCGAGTTCTTGAGCTTGCGCTTGTGGTTCAGTTTGCGCCTTTACTTCCAAATCGGGCTCCGGTGGTAACAAAACTGGTATGGTCGCCTTCGGCTCCGTTGATGAACCAGAACCTCTAGCACTTGTAATTGAAACTGGTGCAAAGAGTTTTTTATGAAGAGTAATTTTAGAATGCTTGCTACTGTGGAACATTGCTTCTGTAACCTTTAGGGTAGATTCAGGATTAAAAGGCGCTGTCAATAACTTGAGAGGAAGAGTGAAGGATGTGAGATATATGGAAAGTTGAAACAGGTCAAATGCATGAATGATAGTAAAGTGGCTTTGACTTGCCAACTTAGTATAGATGAGACAGATGGTTTATTATAAGATACATAAGTTGGAGGTCGACGAGGCGTATGGATGCTGGCATAATAGGGCCAATCCTTGGCCAATAACGCTGATGTGGAGGGAGGATTCCTTGATGAATGCTTTCAATATCTTATGTCGAATACTACTCGACATTTGAATTGCATATGACATCAATTAAACTTCATTCCAAGATGAAACAGATCAAAAAGAAATAGACATTATTTTTGTGTGAGTAAAAGTAAATGTATCGTGTGGTAATTGTCGAGAATCATGATTAAATATCCCACTCCACAGTTAGGAACATGTTGGCGCTTAAGAACGTAGGATCATAACCAACAATCCAAATCCAACCGACGCTATCTATATACCAATTTTGGATAAGTCATAATCAGCAATGGAAGTGGTGCGAAGGAACATAAAGAGAGCGGAATTTATTAATATTTTCCGACTTCAAACTTGCTAACTGATTCTTTGGTATAACCTTAACACATACTTCAACAATAGCCTAACTCGTAGGCTTGAAACTAGAGTATAACTTGACTAACAAACCACCCAATGTATCTTATTTCGTGCAATTTATGTTCAACCCATCTCCTTGAATCTTCTTGGATGGCGAGCTCCGAATATCAAAGTCGCAAGTTATCCAGCAAGTTCATTCCATAAAATGGAAGATCCCACTCAATCACATCGCTACTCGCTTCCAGGCATCTCCATAACCTCGACCTTAAACTCGGGGATAACACGGTTTTCAACTTCATCCTCAAACTCATTCGTTACGGCTTGAACAGTGGAACCTCTATCGCCTTCATCTAAGCTATCAATTTGGTACATATCCCAATTTGAAAGTTGAAAATCGAACACATCGGCGTTTTCGACAATTCTTGAAGGGTTCTCGCTTTTGGGAAGAGGAATCCATTTCTTTTGCATGGAATATCGTATCAATACCTGAGCCACCGTCTTGTCGTAGAGGGCTGCGATATCATTAAGGACCGGATTACCACTCCTCTGGTTCCTAACCAAAGGACAATAAGCTTCAACGTGGATACCATTGGTCCTACAGTAATCCACCACAGTCCGTTGCTGGCAAAATGGGTGCAACTGATGTAATTAGGCATGCAGAGAATGATTACGAATTGAAACACATACCTCAATTTGATTAACATGTGGTGGCCAAATAATATCGGAGAACTCATTCCATCGGAGAGGTCGCCATCCACGTTTCAATCCCTCAATATGCCCGACACCAAAGTTTGAAACACCAATCAGACGTGCTTTTCCTTTCTTAAAGAGTCTTTCGAGGGCCTCCCACATCTCCAAACGACTATCAGCTCCACAATTTGGGCTATGGATCAAAAATAGATCAACATAACCACCTAAACTATCATCGAGAGCTTTAATGCTCCCTAGACATTTTTCATGGGATTTATCCACCGAACCACCAGGCGTGAGAATCTTAGTTGTAATGAATAGTTCATGGCGTTTTAACCCCGATTCCTTCATGTATTCTTTGATCGCGAACCCGACCTCCTTTTCGTTTCCATAGTATCTGTAATTAATTAGCGGTCAGATCATCCCAGAGGTAGGCTTTGTGGAATGACATGGATGGCGTAGCATGTATGGTAAAGCATCGGAATGAGTTCTTACTGAGCAGTATCAATATGTCTATATCCAGTCCTTAATGCGGTGGAAACAGCATTGACACACTTTTGTCCATGGCATTCATAAACTCCAAATCCTAATTGTGGAATACCGATTGAACGTATGGAGGTTATGGGAGAGAAAAGTCTTGATTTGATGCTGAGTGTCGTCTCAGATGGGGCAGCAGCTAGAATAGTATTATTTTCCGTCTCAGCATTCGAATCCATGATGGAAAATTGATTCCGATGTTTGGTTTATTGTCTGATCTGAATTTATCGTGAAATAAAAAAGAATGATTTTGATTGATTGTTGAGTTCTTGAAAAAGCCCTGAGCGAAGAAAGGGAAGGGGCGGATTATTTTACGAAGTCAAGTCTCCATTTGGAGGTTGCTCCTCCCAAAACGGTTTTCATTTTCATTGATGCTTCGTTCTTGCTCTAATAGTAAATAAACGATGATGCTCATATTGATGCTTGAGGCTTTATTTGATTTGATTTGATTGATTGATTGATTGTGTTTATCGTCATAGGCCGTAGGCCCACGCGCCTTGGCGCGTGATAACCTTAGCCATCTATTCCAGATTTGGACAAATGACGCTCAGAGGAGTATGCCTTTGAGTAGTGTACTAGCTAGCTAGGGAGGGTATTTGTATACAATTTAAAGGGCTAGGGCAGGGTTTACATGATTGCCTTCGCGACAGGTTGAAGCCAATGGCTTAGAGGTTATTATTGTGGTCATCCTCGTCCACTAGATCACTGGCTCTTGATCTCTCTCCCTTCCCCTCATGCTATTAAAACATTGTACTCGAAAACCCTTCATCCCTGATCCCCTTCCCGATACCACCAATCTAATTGCTCCTTATATACCAGAACGTACTGTAATCGCCCACCGTCAGGATTGCCTCGTCCTCATTCTGATCATCCTGCCAATAGAAAGCTTATGAAGGAGCACCAATCCTCATATGGCGTAACTATAGCATGCACAGGTAGTGGCTTGTACGGGTGTCCCAGTTCCGTAAGTAGCATACCTCCGCTGAATGAGAGCAGAGTAAGTTTCGTCATCAGCTCAGGTCCTTCAACAGTACTCCTCCGGTGTTCCCGTGTGGAAGGTATATAAATTGTTGTCGTTTCGGTCGTGTCGATCATGGGAGGTATACGATATATAACATATACGCGTCAAAGATGTCGAGCTGTACTCTATGTCCCAGAGGAGTCTCACTCTTAAGAAGTGAGATGATTTCTTAGCGTATTGTCGTAGATGATGGTGTTGTCCTCTGTTTCGTAATAAAGGTAGTGTTGTAGAGAGCGCACCGATAATGCGACTGTCAAAAAACCGCAAACGGGTAAAAACGTCGTGATTGGCGCCTCTTCCTCTTCCAATTACCACGACTCCATCAAATGACTCAAACTTAGCTCTGCAGAATCTCATAAGAGAGCTGGAGGTTCGTAGGATGCACCGCGTACAGGTGTTGAGTCTTCGCATCCCTATTTGATTTGATTTGATTTGATGTATTTATCGTCATAGGCCGTAGGCCGCACGTGCTTGCACGTGCAAACCTTAGCCATCTATTCCAGAGTTGGACAAATGACGCCCAGAGGGGGCCTCTGGGTGGAGTACTAGCTAGCTAGGATATTTGTAATTTACAGGTACTAAGGCATGGTTTACATGATTGCCGTCGTGAAGAATTTAAAGCTGTCAGGCTTGGAGAGGTCTCTGTGGTCAACTCCGTCCACTAGATCACTAACTCTTGATCTCTCTCCCTATCTCCTCTTTCGTGTTTTTTTTTTTTCTTACTTGATCCCTTTCTGGGGGGGTTTTTTTCTTTTCTGTCCGAATAACCTAACCTTCCTTGATAGCCTAAACGCCTTGTCCGTACCTGCTAAAAAACCGATAACAAAGAGGAAGTTTATTTATTTATTTATTTTTTTTAAAAAATTGAAGCTGTATGCCGTGGGCAGATTTCCTGGTAGAATCTGGTGGATTCTAGCCATTCGGCGAGTTTGATTGCGCCAGGGGGGGTGCTTAGAAGCCATGGGATGGCTTCAGATGGGGGGCTTTTTATCAGCGTCGAATACGCTTTCCCTTTTTTGCAAAAGAATAAGTGTAATGGGGTCTTCCTTTTCCCGCATGAACAGAGGAGAAGTGCTGAGGTGTGATTGAAGCGTTCGTGGTATTTTGCGAAGTCTCCATGTTGGGATCTGATTGCAAGGATGTAGCTCAGGGTTGCTCTTTTGAGGGAGAGTAGTGTTGTGTTATCTGTATATGTGTACAGTAGGTCCTTGTAGTATTGAGGGCTTATGGTGTTCCATAGTTGAGTGTCAGCTTTGCAAGCGTTGACTTTGGCTAGTCTCTTGAGGGATGCTAGAGTGCAGATCGGGTTAGAGGGGGGGGGGAAGAGCTGCTCCTTCTTTTGCAGCTTTGTCTGCCGCTTCATTCCCAAGGATATTGAGGTGTCCTGGGACCCAGCGGATGCGAATTTCGCCGGGGGGTAAGTGTGGGAGTCGAGGTCTTTGCGCCCAGGCTCGAGAGATATCTAAGAATTCATCAAAGACCGATTGAGATGAACCATTAAAGTGAGAGCCTAGTCGCAGAGTCACTTCGTAGTTATCCAAAAATATCCAGAGATCTTTGGCAAATCTGGCCGAGGGTTGAGCTAAGGCCGCTGCCGCTCCTCTAGTTGCTGCTGTGGCTTCAGCGTCGAATACTTCGGCATTGAGGCCTAATGAGAACGAGTGACGGGCCACCTCTATATCGTATTGAGTGACAATGTAGCCGCCTCCTGTAGCGCCATCTTTGCCTTCGCTCTTTGAGCCGTCTGAGAAGACCTGAAGGTCATTCCTTGGGATCGAAGCGTAGAAGGTCTCGAAGTCTTTGGCTGCTTGGGCTTTTGATCTTCCCAAGGGGCCGACGACGCGTAGTTCGGCTTCGGCTCTGGTTTCTCTTTGTTCCCATGAAGGGTGAGCTAAAGGGTTTACTTGTTCCGATGGGGGTAAAGCAACTATGATCCTTGCGAATCTCGAACTTGGGAGTCGTCTATTACCGGACTTCACTAAGTCAGCCCTTATCCGAAGGGGATGATATGGGTCTAGTCTGGCGGTGCGGACAGCGAAGAGCTGTGTTGTTTGGTTCAGTTCGATCTCTGCGGGTCTGAGTTTGGATTCCTCGTGTAGTACTGCTATATTGGTGGTTTTGTAAACCGGTAAAGTGGCTCTTGCGCAGGTCAAAACGACTTTGTTTAGGAGGCCTAGATGCCCATCTATTCGATTCGAAATTTTGAGGTTAGAGATGCTACTCTTGGGCCTGAACCGGCCTGGCCACCAAGTTTCCGATGCAAAATAGCATTTTTTCAGTGCGCAGGCTATGGCAGCTCGTCTGGTGAAACAAGGGGGGATTCCGCGGCAAGTGTTGTTGAATGAGCGTAGTGCATTGGCTACCTTTAGGGCCTTTGCGGAGAGGATTTTGACATGTGGTTTGAAGCTCAGTTTCCTATCGAAATAGACCCCTAACCATCGAAGGGGGCCAGGTTTCGTTTCAATTCTTAGGCCGACTGTTTGTACAGCCGGGGCGTCTGTCAGTGTGCGATGGCCCTTGTAGAAATGGATCAGTTCGGACTTCTTGGGATCGAAGGTGATGCCTTCTGATTTCCCCCAGTCGAGGGCCTCTTGCATATTGGCTTGTAGTACTTCGCAATTCTCTTGTAGGCTGTCCGAGGAGGCCAGCAAAGCGATGTCGTCTGCATATCCGAACCTCTTCATGGGGTTTCCCATCCAGAAGATAGGGGCAATGTAGAGCATGGACAGAATCGGTGAAATTGGGGAACCTTGGGGTAGGCCGCAATTCAAGGCTGTCTTTGGGCCCGTTTCGCCGTCCAATCGGATTTTAATATAACGGTTAGTGGCGAAGGATTGGATCCATTTGACCAGGTTGTTTGGCCATCCTTGTTCGCGGAGTCTGTTTATAAGTCGGCCTGGCAATACTGCATCAAAGGCCCCTTTTACATCCATAGTAAGCAGCGTTGTTTTTTGGCCTGCTTTCAAAGCTGATTCGATATCATGCGTTACGAAAGTTGTAAGATCGACCGAGGAGCGTAGTGGTAGAGCACCGAATTGTTGGCTTGCGAGTGTCTTGTAGTGTATAGCTAGCCATGACATTTTCTTAGCGACGAGTCTTTCGAGGCCTTTGCCCAGAACTGAAAGCAAAGCGATAGGGCGGTAAGATCTTGGGTTGGTGTAATCGGCTTTGTTGGGCTTCGGGATAATCGCCGTGGTGGCGAGACGAAAGCATTCGGGGTGGTGTCCCAATTCGAGGCACTTCCTGAAGAGTAGGAGGACGAAGTCTTTGATTATTGGCCAAGCAACTTGTAGGATCTTGGTTGGGATCTCGTCTGCGCCAGGTGCTGTGTTGCCAGCTTTTAGGATAGCCTGTTCTAGGTCACTCATAACGATTCTTGGGAAGGGGATGTGTTGACCAGGGATTGTTGGGACATCGAATGGGATGTCATCAACTTCTGCCGCGTTCGTCAATAGGTTCTTGACGAGGACTTTTCTTTTCTCTTCAATATTGTTCGCGATTTCGTGGTTGATTGGGTCTTTCAGGGGGGGTGTCCGATATACTCCTGTGGTTTGATGCCATTTAGCCATTCTAAAGACATCGTTGATCTTCTCTACTTTATCAACTTTTGCGATGTAAAAGGATTGTTTTGCTTTGCGGATTGTTTTTCGGAGGGAGCGTTTGGAATCGATTGAATTCTCTGTTCTGTGGATTCGGCAGGCTTGAATACAGTCTTCATTCCACCAGGGCTGTTGTAAAGGGCCGTTCGAGGATCTTTTTGCAGAGCCTGTATATGCCTCTTTAAGTACTTGTGTAATGCTCAAAGCAAATTTGTCTAAATCAGCAGGGGTAGCAAAATCTGTTGGAGAGTCGATATTGGTTAGATTTACTGAAAGTAGTTCTCCGAAGAGCTTCTCGTCCAGAGTCTTTAGCATCATTTTCGGTGTGGGTTTTAAGCTGCGACAGTTCCAGTATAGTAGGGTTTTCAGAGTTTTGTGGTCTGAAGTACAATCCAGGTGGTCCGCTATAGAGGTGAATGCTGTAAATGGACCTGAGATGAAGGCTAGGTCGAGTACATTACCTCTCGAATGAGTCGGAGTGCCTATGGGAGAAATAATTCTGAGATTGTGTGTGTTGGTCCATTCGATGAATGGTTCTGCTAATGGGGAGGTGGGTATGTGTAGGGGGTCCCAATATGAATGATGGAGATTGAGGTCTCCAATTAGAAGAGTAGGGTTAGGTGAGAAATCTTGTAATTCCAATAATGTTTTGATCGCTTGGTTTTCGTCTAGACATTTGGGGGGGGCGTTGTATATGTTAATGATTGTAAAGGCTGAGTTGTTTGACGAAAGTAATTGTAGGAAGATCAGATCTCGGGAGATTGTGGGTCTGAGTTGGTTGATTCGGAAGCCGACATCTTTTTTGATGTATGTAAGGACGCGGGGGATGGTTTCCCAATCGTCGAGGGGGGTAAAGATTTCGTAGGAAGGGTGGGATTTAGTGATTTTCCTTGATGTGTCAGAGAATATGTATGGTTCTTGGATCAAGATAATGTCGGTTTGGTCTGAGTTTGCTAGAGCAAGAGCAAGTTCGTGTGAAGTTGCTCCTCTGCCTACATTTGATTGTGTAATAGATAAAGGTTTAGTTTGATTCATTAAATGGGATAACGAATGGGTCTTCGATGCTTAGGAATCGGTTGGCGGGGCGGGTGCTGGGGGGGGCAGCAGAGTGGATGGATCCGAAAAGTCGGGTAGGGGTTTTTGGGCAAGGTTGGGTAGGAGGGGGGGGAGGGAGTTATGGAGGGGTTCGGGGAATCCTCCATTTGGGCGTCCGGGGTTTGGGACTTGGTGCAACCGGCCTTTGCACAGGTTAAGGCACGGCCTTCTGTATAGATTTTCCGGATCGTTTGACGTTCTGATTTGGATTTCATCTTATTAGCGACGGGGCGAAGGGGGCATTTGGGGTCATCTGCTGGATGTGGCCCGCAGCAGTGTAGACATTTGGCAGGGCAGGAGTGTGTAGTGCCGCATTTGGTAATGTGATTGTTTTCGGTATGTTTGGTTGAGCCGCATAATCGACAGGTTTGGGGTCTGGAACAGGATCTGGAGTTGTGCCATTGGTAACAACGGTTGCATTGGATCGTTTTCGTCTTTTGGATCAGTAATGTGGCCGAAATGTTGGCTCCGAGGATTTTTAGTGATTTTTTCAATGCGATTGCATCTGCTTTGAAGCTGACTATCCAGGTGGAATAATACAGGTCAGCTGCCATGCTTGTTTGTGTTTGTACAGCATGAGTTAGTTCTTGGCCGGAGTATTCTTTTATAGCTTCGTAGATAATTTCTTTTGTGACTAGGATGGAATCCATTTCAAAGGAATCGTTAAATACCGTAACGTTCCGGGGGACATAGTTGAGTCGGTAGGTTGCCCATTTTTCTTGGGTCTCGATTTTGCAGCTACCTATGGCAGTGGCAATAATAGCTTCTTTAGTTTTTAGAGCCGCAAGATTGGTAGGGGAGTTGGTGCAGAGGGCGAAGCCTGTTTTGACTTCCTGTACTTCTTTCAATAAGGAGGCGGCGGGACCAAGGACTTTCTTTAATGCTGTGAGAATGGCGAAGGTTCCTGCTTTTCGGGCTGGATGAGATTGGTCAATTCTTACAAACAAACGGTTGTCTGTTGGAGGGGCCAGTGGTTTCGTGCCAGTGGGGCCGGTTGAGGTTTTTTGGCAGTGATAATATTATATTTGCAAATCTATGAGTCTTTTACAATATATCCAGTGAGACTACAAATATAAGTAAGAGTAACCAATTCTTACCATGCTTTCCCAGATACAAGATGTCAGTCTCAATATCCTTTGAGAAGGTTGCCCCCAGGCAAAAACAACCTTTCTACACCCATTATCCTGTTTGCTCCCTAAGCCTACCCGGTATCTCCATTGCCAGCTGCCTTGTACCCTATTGTAGACCGATACGCGCATCCGTCCTCTCGAGCCGTATAGACAGTGTCACTGTCGCTGCCATTATACGCTACGCCCCGCGGCTTGTGCACCGTTTCGCGTTACCTTGCCGGATCTCTCCTGCACAACAAGGCCGACCGTATCTTGCAAGCTTTGCTGTGTCTTAACCCCTAGCCAGGCAACTAAAAATACAACGTTTCCAGCTCACTAACCAAAGCGCAGCCTGCAAAGTCCATTCCCCCAATGTATAGTTTGTAATCGATAATGCGGAGGGTTGAGAACGTATCGGATATGTGTCTTATAAGGTGGCTTCTGCCAGAGCTCATCCGCTGCCGTGATGTCTGCCGAATGCTTCGCAGAAGAGTGAAACTTGCTAAAAGCATCCCCCTCGTTCGAGAGTTCCTCTGCCGCCATGATACCGCTCTTGTACATTCGTAGAGCAAAGTGCCAAAAGCGTCCCTCCATCCCTAATCTACCCATACCTCCGCTGGCCTCAATAAGACTCTATCACAACCTTTATACATTCTCGATTACTCCCCTTAACCACCTGTAAACTTCCAATCCGGTATACCCGCAGATTGTACGCATTGTTGGGTCGTGAAAATTCTGCACGCTAGCGCCCCAAAGGTGCCCTGTCAATCACCGGCACAACGCTTTCCTTCTCAGGCTCTGTTCCCACACAGATTCGTAAAGGCAGTCCGCTTTTAAATGCTCCTTAAAGCAATTCTCAGGCTCTGCATCCCACTGCAGATTCGTAAAGGTGGTTCCGCTTCGAAATCCGTCGTTGTTTCGTTGATTGTCGGGTAGTTTTCATCTCCGTTCGACTGATAGTCCTCTGTTCCGGGCCAAATTCACGATACCTTCACTCCCAGTACCGCTCCTTTTTAAAGCACGACCTTTGCCCAGCTTCAGCCTGATTCAATCTTGGCTCTGTAAGAAAAATTACAGGTTCGTAGGATGCACCACGTACAGGTGTTGAATCATCGCATCCCATGCTTGAGGCTTTAGCCACAACCAAATATGTGTGATAGGGAATGAATCATGTGATAACACCTAAGGTTGTCTAACATACCTAATCAAAACGCTTGCAATTATTTACGCTAGCTATGCTATTTGAAGCTTGGTGTAACGGTTAGCTGCAGAGACTAACCACTTAGTTACTAAAATACGACGTCGTGAGAACATTATCTGAATAAAGTCATATATATTATCTTGATGTACTAGCGACGACAACAATTATGATCTCGGGATTCTAAGACTTATATTTCAAACCCGGATTCTTTTAACGACTCTAACTTGAGGCAGGGGAAATGGAATCAAAGTTCAACTTTTCCACGTGCAAGTGCACGCGATTTGGTTATGATGATAGGAAAGCAGAGATGACACCTTGGGATATTGATGGTAGCTTGCCACTATAGCTTCATACTAGTTGTATAATATGAGCAGCAGGGTGCAATATCTTTCCCCGGACTGGATCGGCTTATAATTATCATTCCTATCATCTATCACATCCCCATGAGCCCTATCATTACGAAGAATAAGTTTCTACCTTTCTACCTTCCTAGCTAATCTGGCTGGAGCTTAAAATGGCGGTCGTTGGAGCGAGTTATGGCGAACATCAAGACTAACCAAGGTTAAACCAAGCCTCGTAGATCTTTCACACTATAGAAGTCAAACAATAAACTTTTTCTGGTGCATTATTAAAGCAGGGAATCTAGAATTTCAGAAATCATATGCATCTTAATCTTCTTACTCCTTTCATTTATATACATTGATATCTAGATCTAACTCTTCAGATTCATTCGTAAGTCTAGCTTTATTTTTATATTCGAGTAATTAGGTCACCTGTTCTTTTCATCATCACATTCACCATGGTTTCTCGGGGCGAAATACCAACTTACACCATCGATCTATCCCTACCTGCTTCTAAACGGTATGAAAAGGTTGCGGTAGATTTCAAAGAACAATTATGTGGTTTGTCAAAAGAGCTAGATGAAACACTTCGAAATTGGCTCGAAAATTCCTTCCTTGTATTCCTGTTTAAAGTCTTTGCATTTATATTCATCCGTCGCTTATATTCTGCTGAAGAGATGGAAGAGGTAAAAGGTATTGCTAAGGTTTCGGGGGGCAATGTCAGGTTCTTGGTAGCATTGAACGTAATGCTTGATTCTTTAATGTGCTGTACTGGTGGCGGAGTTCTTGTCAACTCTGATGATGATGTTGAAAACCAGAGCATGACGCATTTAAGGCTTTTGGATTGGGACCTGAATGGCTTGAGAGATATGCTTGTTGTTCTGGAATATGTCAATTCCAACTCATCGACTCCCACAAGAGTCATTGCTAGAAGTATCACATATGCTGGTTATGTAGGAATTCTTACTGGTGTGAGGTAGGTTCTACGAGACATTCTTATGCAATATATTGTAACACTGTAATCATTGACTAATCAAATTTAGGGAAAACTTATCATTGTCTATGAACTTTCGTCCAAAGTCTTCATGGCCTACATTGGCCCTACGTTTCCATCAGTTTCTTGTCCTGGCTGGATTTCGCTCATCAATTGCAACAATTTTTCGATCTCTGATAATCGCGCCGATTGGATCAACATTGCCGTCTCTAGTTGAAGCAGCCCGTATCCTGAGCAATCATACCTTTTCTCCATGCTATGTCATCCTCAGCAACGGTTTCAGCACCCTTGTCATGGAAAAGGATCGGGACAGATCATATGTGCGCTCTTCTCCTTCATTCATTGTCCAAACCAATAACGATGTTTTCCTTTGGCAAGCGCGAAACCAATTAGCCGATCATGATGAATACCCTTTTACCATTCCTCAGCCCAATCCATATCCCGCTCCTCCTTCAGGTTCCGCATTTGGCGATCCCGCAGTCTACGAGAAGTATTGCGAGTACTGGGGTCGCAAGGATTCCATAGATCGGTACGATTCTCTGCGAGAAAATTGGATGGCTATCCCAGAAGGAATAGGTACAAAACGATCAGCGGAGATCGAGGATGTGAAGAGTTGGATGAGGGCAGAGCCAGTTAGTAATACTCGGACGCATTTTATGTGCTTGATGGATCCTGTCAATGGCGAGATGCCATGGCTTGAAAGGGGAAGGGAGGAGGCTTTTGTTTGAAAGTTCTTGGAGTCGCAACGTTTTTCTTAGATACCCGGGTCAGATACTGTGCGATCATTTGGTTTGGCGTTTATGGAGGATTGGAAATGTATAGAAATACATTTTTGGATATACCCAGCGTAATATTTTGGATTCAATATCATATGGATGGTAACACAACTTTGGTCCCTGTTTGAAAATTTAGAAGAGCATGAAAGCAGTAATAGTGGATATTCATTCCCTTGAGAGGTTCAAGAAATGAATAAATATTTTGACAAGTTTGATACCCTGGCGAATACAACGAAGATTAATACAAGAATTACTAAGGTTAACATGTGATATCATGCATCGTATCAGTAAGCAGCGTCATCTTCACTACCACTCCAACTCTATCAGTCTCATGATCTTCCATATTTTCATTCCATTGTTTTGGTCGACGATATCAATAATCTACGCCGGATTAGAGTCATCGATTTCAAAATTTACCAAAAAATCAGGGAGATTTGACAATAAATTTACCTTTTTGCACAGCATATTAATATTTCGACCCTTGGCCTCTTAGCTTTTTCAGCCTTCTTATACTAATTTCATTTTGAATCGCAACGCTCTTGTGATCTAAACCGATGTTCTCTCCTGTTGTATTCGAGGCATCTCATCATCAAATTTCAGTGTCATAGAATAGCTGCACCTGTTTCCACCAACAAATTTTCACTACACAGATCTTTTCCTCGTGGAAACTCGGCATCTTTTGACTATTAAATTCTTCGACATCGGATTTTGACAATCGAGTACGTCATTCCTTCCAATCCCGGAACTCTAATTATCTTTTTTCACCAAAAAATAACGAGGTTACACGTATTTGACCTTTGAATTGCCTCATTATATGGCAAGATGGAGGCCGCTGAGGAGCTTCCTACCTCGCCAACGCCAATATCATCTTCAAGAGCACCAATACCCGCACCTTCTGGTCTTACAGAGCATTACGATCGACTCGCCTTTTCCTACGATGATGCGACAACGTTCCATAAATCGCTCGCAGAGGAATACGTAAAATATGTGAAGCCGGTTGCTGGCGAGAAGTTGCTAGATTTAGCTTGTGGAACGGGATTAGTAGCCTTTGCATGTAAGTTTTCTCATATTATCTATGGTTACTATTCTCCAATAAGTACAATTCAAACTAGTCACTTTGCTTTTCCGTGTCAAGAATGTGGTTTTAGAAGGGCCTCCGAGTGATACCAGAGTAGAGAGCGACAAGGATCCAGATGGTGTTCACTCTCCATCAAGGGATGAGTGTCTGATTTTTCTGTCCATCAAACATATCTCATTTGGAATGCCACACGAATACACTTCTCTGTCCTGTACTAGGCGGCTTGTCTGAGTCACATATATCCTGTCCCTCATCACCCGTCTGTCTCTAACGTCGAGTGTTGATCTCAACTAGTGAATTCTAACGTGCGTCTTTCCTATATTCATGGAATCGACATTTCCAGCAAAATGCTCGCCGTTGCATCTTCCAAAATACCTTCAGTCTCAGATCCTATTACCGGGAAAGACATTCTCCTCCAGCCAATATATTGTCCCCAGACAGATATGCTTTTCGAACATCACGATATAACTTCTCTCTCTACTCTCCCATCTCTTTCTAAAAAGGAGGGGACATTCGATATAATAACAATCTGTTCCGCATTCGTACTCCTACCCTCTCCCCTTGAATCTTTACGCTCATGGATTCCTTATCTAAAACCTGCGTCACCTACTGCTGCTTTGATTTCCGGTGGAAGATTAGTACTCGATATACCGCAACCCTCTAGCATGATCGGCTTATCAATTTTCTCCAAATTAGCCCCCAAATTCGGGATTTCCGTTCTTGGACCGCGAAATTGGATCGGAAGCTCGGAAGATTCGGCAATGAAGAATTTGGAGGATTTGATGCACGCCGCAGGATTGAGAAGAGTAGAAGCTTTCAAGTCAAGAATATTTCATGACATACCCGCCGCGACACCGTTAGGTGAGGGGATTGGAAGAATTGTTCATGAAGGAACGGAGGCTGAGCGCCGTGAATGGCCTGCTACACGTGAAGCTGGGAGTAAGATCTATGATCTTATGACCGAAAGACCTGGACTGCGTCAGTGGAGGGAAGGTATTGAAAATGAAATTAATTATAAAAAAGAGAGTTGGGTACAGGAATGGGTTCGATTTGGAGTTAGTGATGAGCACGAAAAGATGTGGGTTAGAGAGGAGGGCGCATTAATAATTGGTATTGGATCGAGGGAATGAGTGTAATTATATGAAGTATTAAACTAAACTAGAGTGATGTCTTTACAGTTTGAATCCAGAATTAGTTGTGAGTAAAGAAGATATTGATTATATAGGAGTGATTGTCTTTCCATCAGTGTTATTGTGTGAACGAAGTGAATGACTTCAATTCAATTACCACTGTAATATAGCTACTGTAATAAAGCCCTAAGCGAATGCGAAAGAGACTAGCTCTTTCAGTAAGTCTATATAAGACTTACCACTTTCAATATGTAGCTAGCTCTTTAGACAGAATACAATTAGACATACAGGACCTACGCAATCCGTGGGTGCTACGTCTTCCGTATCCTTCTCGTACCAACAGTTATATCCGAGGAATAATCACCATTAAATGTTTTCAATGTTTTCAATCTTTTGAAGTTATTATTAAATATTATATATTATAATTGAAATTGAAATTTTAATAAACAAAAATCATGATTTTGAATAAAAAAATGATCTAAAAGATAGGGTGGTCTGTAAGTGGAGTACTATATAGACTTATCCACCCTCTTAACAACTTATTCTGTTCCAGAAACCACTCACACGCCACATTTCTATCAAATATAATGGCTTTACGTCTTGGGATTACTCTTCGTGCGCGCAAATCCTATTGCTGCTATGGTTAGTTGCCAACCTCCCATTCTTTTTAAAGCTAAAGATAGGAGATATTACAACGGTTTGATCCCAACATCCTGGGCAATGCCGAAAATATCGACAAAACGATTATTCACCTAATGGCATGGTGCTTAACTAAGATTATACTCCTCTTCAATCCATCTTGTACCTTTATTCCTTCTCCTTCTGGCGTCGATAAGACCTTACATGCCTGTTTCAAGTTAGCCCAAACCTTAGAAAAACGCAAGCAGAGGAGAGTTCGGACGAATTACTTTTGCAGATTCTTTCATTTGAAGTGTGGACTTGTCTAGCTATGGAAACCGGCATCCCGAAGGTAGTGTTGACGTTATACGTCTTTACCCGCTCCTAGCCCAGTGAATAAACCTTCGGCTCTGCAAACTCTTCAATCACCCGAATATAAGACCGTCCAGAAAGCTGACGCCGCGCATGGAAACTAGGACGCTCTCTTAAGATCTGGTATCTGATGATTCCAAATGGGCACTTGTGTTCGAGCTGATGCAATTATGGAGGGCCCTGGAGAATATGTTTACATAAGCTTCGAGTAAGAAATGCCCAAAAGTGACTACTTCTGTCATTAAGTGGTGAGGATTGAAAAAATTCCCCATAAGCCATGCTATGCCAAACTTGAATATTCTAGGTCAGAACATCCCAATCAAATATCTGTGGTAGGCGGATTAAATCATGACCACACACTTCACTCGCAGACGTCCTTTCTACCTTCAAGTCTTTAAATCCAATATCCGCTTGAATAGTTCTTATCCAGACATGCAACAAATATAAGTAGTATCACGTGTATACGTGATAATTGGTTCGCTCATCTGCGCAGATCCCTCTACCCGACCTTTCTTCAATGAGGATTAACCACCGCAAAGTTAGTTATTTTAGTAAATCATCTTCACCAAGTATAGATCGCTCGGCGTTTGACCTATCTGATGATTTGCACACTGAATTGCTTCTATCTCAACAATACGACGCTCAAGTATATATAACTTAATGTTTCCATTAATAATCTACACTCGATTCTTTCTATTTCAGTATGTTCTAATATGTATTAACTTGCAATGGCTGAAAGGGATACATAGTTGATTCACCCGAGCAAAAGCTATAGCTCGCTTAACATTAAACCCCCCCTGATAATTGAAGTTTATATCATTTTCAATATGGCTACTGAAATATAGAAGAGAATGAGTGAAGAAGGAATAAACCAATTATTAATTAGATGAATACGATGTTGAAATGTAGTAGCAACTGTAAAATCGAAACAAATGAAGGACAAAATTTTATCCGATTACAGATAGCATTTACTCGTAGAATTCAGTAACCTTATTAAGATTACAACACGAATGAAACGGAAGCTGATCATAACCCAGAGAGTAAATGTTGACCTCCTGGGATCTTGGCAGCATATGCATATATATTGCATGATGCATATAAGGAGCAAACAAAACTCAACTTTTAATTCATTCTTTCCTTTTTGGTATACTGTTTGTTTGCTTTCAATATTTTGATTTCAAAGCACTTTAATTCCGAAGGCCGAATACCTAAGCCTATTCCTTCATTTTTTGAATATATACTCGCAGCTTAACTGCTTAGCTAGATAATCAATCAATTCAATCTGATGCTCTTTCTGGTCTCAAGAAACCCAATAGTAAATGAACTCTGTTTCCCTAGTCTGGATCCTTGGGCGGAAAATTGGAACTGAGAAGTATCTATCTCGATGAATTCAGAAATGAGCTTCATCATTTAATGAATCTCAATGGCATCAGAATGAATGAGATTTTATTTATATTTGTCTTCAATCAAAGTTTTAGTTTAATGAAAGAGTCGGGGTCTTTTGAAAATGATTCAAGAAGTTCATTCTAGTCAATTAAGCTTTATCATTCAAGGAATGCACGGATCGCTTACGGGCCACTTTCGCTTATCGAAAAAGTTCGGTTCACGAGAAAGAATTTTCAAGCGGGAAAATTTCAAAGATTATATATTTGAAAACCCTACTTGTCTTAAACAATTAGGGCTTGTGGTTTAGTGGTATAATGTTCCCTTAGCATGGGAGAGGTCCGGCGTTCGATTCGCCGCTAGTCCAAATACGGATAGCCAATATATTCGACAATACTTTTGTCCTTTTGGCAAGCTAACAGCCTTTTTTCAAGCCAAAGGCTTCCGGGACATCTTTTGACTGATCGAAAGCTATCAAGAGCATCAGGACAAAGAGCCATTCAGCATTTTCCTCGCGCTTAGAATCCGTTAGATAGACAAGCGCATGTTGGGGAATGTATATGCATGTCGGTCTGCTTTGTTCGGAGGACGAACCTAAAATGAACAACTAAACAGGTTAATCATCCTTGCAGGTGGATTTAACGTCTTCTAAGATCTAACAAGACCGAAAACAACCTCTATTTTGGAGTTCCGGACAACTATAAATCGATAAATTGTCATTTCTATCCTTAACGCGGCTACATATCATCTACTCTATCTAATACTTGCATATCTTTGTCTGATAAGTCATATCCGGAAGGATTGCATCATATTGGATTCGGATTACCCCACATCGTATCATTCAACTCTACATAACCTTACATCTAAGTCAGCTTGAACAAGACCTTTATATTCTAGATGAACTGCGAATTTCTCATGGAGAAATGGAAGCAATCTGAGATTTTTGTCTAGCATAAACTTGATATAAACTCTTCTTAAGCCATACATCTAGAGCCTGCGAATCAATCCACTATTGAACTTTTTGTTACACGAGAAATCTCTGGAGACTATACACGACCGGTGTGGTCACTTGCTCAAATTGAGTTAAACAATGGTTTTCTTTAATTAATACAATCAATAAGTATCTATAGGTTATCCAATGATTTTGAATCCTTTAGGTCATCTACATTTGTTGCACATCTGAATTTCAATAGTTTGTTTTTAGATGCATGAGTTTCAAAAGTACGGTTAAACCCCACATCGCAGTAACGTGATATAGAGATCATTCTCTTTGGGTGTTGATCTAGAAATTGAGAGAAGAAAATTACAAGTACGAATCTTGAAATACGATTATTTATTTCCATATGGCTTTGGTAAGGTCGGGATGGACAGCATGGTAGTGGTGTTGATTGCTAGAGTTGTCGACATGTCCAGACAAAAAGACATATGCTGATGTCAGATTTCATACAATGATTGTACCATTTTGATGACTGGCTTGTAAGGGAAGAAGGTTGGCAGAATCATTGCCACAAGAATGTATGAGAATCGCCCACGATTGGAGGGAAATATTAATGTAACAGGCTAAAATTGGATTCACTAATCTGTTCAAAGGGAAGGAGTCGGATTATATATACTCATTAAGTCTAGTACCCTACTTTTGGACCACCTCTAATATAGACCATCTTTTTATATCAAAAATTGTTACTTTTAGTTGTTAATTTATATTTAATAATTTAAAAAATTATTTAATTTATATATTTTTATTTTTAATTAATAGTTAATTATAAATTTTATTATAATATGATTTAATAGATCAAGTCGAGAAGTCTTAATGAGTTATATAATATATCAGTTGTATTATTTGAATATTCGGTTTAATATTTTTAATAAAAATCGAATAGAAACATATTTGAAGAAGAGAGACACTTCGGATCTCTATTGGTAGATAAAAGATTATATATCTTCGGTCAAGTATGATTTATTCTAAATGAAATTCACCAATGTCGATTCGTCGCGGTTGAAAATGTTAGACTTGTTATAAACTTTCCTTGGAGAGTAGACTTTATGCCTTTATCCGTTTTTCAGATATGATTTCTGTCATCGGATGTCTCAGTCATTCTATATTCCTTGATTCCCTTATACACGATCAGCTCAGGCCTAGTTCTCCTTCCCCTGGGGAAAAGACGTCATGCTTGAAGGTCAAGGTCGCAGATCAGAACTAGCAATATTGATACTGTTGATTTGCCGTCATGTTCACGGCCATAACCAAAGTCGGAGTTAGATATGAATGATAATGGTGAAAGTGCTGGTAAATGTGGAAGATAGAGAGAGGAATGTGGAAAGATTAAAGGGGGCGCTGGATCTATTAACGCACTTGTGGTGCCAAGATTGGGTATGAAGCTAGAAAGAAAATGACGGATTTTGTAGGAGAACTTTATGTAAATTGACTTATAGTTTTGCCCGATGCTAATCAAAGCTAAGGAGACAACTGCTAGGAGGCAACTTTCCTAGAATTCCGAACGTCGAAGGAGAGTTCGGTGACTTTGCTGGCTACCTTTTGAGAAAGAAAAAAAATGGATTGCAAGGATGGTAGTCAATGCATTCGTATTTTTTTAGATAATGAATAGATATTGGGTTGTCTTATCAGTTCATTCATACAACACAAACACTCAAGCGGCTTTAGCTCACTTGGGAGAGCGCCAGACTGAAGTTCACTTCGGCCTATAAATCTGGAGGCACTGTGTTCGATCCACAGAAGCCGCATTCTGCGAGTTGAGGCCAAGCTTGACTGATATATTCTTTTTTTTTGCATTTTTCAGGTGGAATTGCTCCACTGTATTGACGAAAAGCCCCCCTTTCAACTCTAATCTCCACTATCAGAAATAACCGACACCCTCCCTAATCCCGGTCCGATCGACGCCCACCCATCTATAAAATCTTCTGCTCAAATTTTTCTCTTCAAGTGTTTAATCTAATTTAACACTCAGGTTAATATTGATACATATAAATCATTCAATAATTATAGGCCGGATGGTGTAGTTGGTTATCACGTGTCCTTAACAACAGCGTTAAAATACGGACAAGGTCCTGGGATCGTGCCCCAGTCTGGTCATCTATGAATCTTTTATTTTGATCTTTTTATCTTCTGAGTTCCCATTTTTTTATCGTCTGTGGTTTCAAAATTTCTTGTATGTATGTAATCTTCTTTCTTATGTTATTAATCTATGCCTTTTGCGATCTAGATAGAGGTGGATAATTCGGAAACGGGAAGGGGAAGAGGGGTGCGTACGCGAGGAGGAGAAAAGGACCAGAAACTGGAAATATAAGGAAATAGAAATTTTCCTGTCTAATTTGTTTATATATCATACATAATAAATATCACATCGTACTACGCGGATTGTCCCTAGGTAAAAGTTAATTAAGTGCATCCATGTTTGAAAGAGGGGGTAATAATTAATGGTCGTAGAAAGTCAATTGATGTATCAAGGAAGCAACAACCTTTGAGAATATCTACTGTTTATATTAAGCTAACTGACCAACAGCTTAGATCTAAGCTTTCAATGGTCTACTTAATTTCTCTGAATGTCCGAATTAGACTTCAATGTGCTAGTTAATTTCAATATCCCAAATGAAACCGGAGTTTCAAAAGTTCTCTATCATTGAGATAATTTGGATGAACTATTTCTTGGATGCCCTAACGCTTATAATAAGGATTGAGAAGTAGAGTCAAGTAGAGTCACTTTTTGACCCGATTAAATGAATTCTTCTCGTGGAACCTGTAAGTAGTAAGTCCAATTCCTCTAAAGTTATTACTTGTTCCAACGGCATCCGTCTTCTCTTTGACTAGCTCCAACAAAAAATCTTTTTTCCAACCCACTGAATACTTCAACGGTGGCTCTCGTACGTGTTGTATGTCTGATATATGTTCCAATATTTAGCATCGTTCTAGTTGCCAGTTATCTATATCCACATTCCTCATCAACATTTCTTGCTCTTCTCTAAATTCGAGCCAGTGTTTAAACTTCTTCTCAAAATATTTCCACTCACAATCAATGCCCATGACTACATTGGCACCACAAACCCTTCGGGTCTTTCTAACTGCGGACGACAGATTCTCCATATACGGTTCGAATCAAAACAAGACTCTTAAAAATAAAGAGTACTCTCTCTCCCTTACAGCAACTCGCGCATACCGCACACATACTAGCGACAAACAAAGATTTCAAGAATATCATAAATCTTTTCAATAATATTAGTTCCGAAGATCCAGAGAATCAAAAGACGATTTTGCAAGTTCACAATTATGGCGCGAAGCCGATCTTCCCCCTTTGTTAACCAAAGGCTGCCTCAATATGCATTCGAACAATTCGGACTTACATACTGTAATATTACTAATCAAAACATTGGAACTTCCTACCTCCTAATAAATGCCCAAAACTATATAGGTAGCGCATATTGATCGAAGTAAGATGAATGGCTGTGGCTATTGTTCTGGTTAAACGGAAGTTCCCGTTAATTAATCTAAATTTTGCGGTGTTGAAATAATTTAAGAAGCATCGATAGAATCAATACAACAGGGTGAAGCTTTAATTAATATTATTATTAATACTGTTCATTTTGATTTACTTGAAGAAAACAAACTTCCTACATAAAGTTCGGTCCCTTCCAAGGCACTAGCACCGATAATAGTACCTAGTGTATGTAGACTATATAATAAGTAAGTAATAGCAGGAAGCGTTATAGCTCCCATAAATTGCCTATAGATGACTGAATTATTTGTGGGGAGGAATATATAGGTGCCCATACTATAGGCTATTTTATACACAGCCTAGGTCATCTGAATACGATGGACTCTTGATAGAAAGTATATATTCAGAATACGAAGAGAGATTGTAGAAATATCTAGATATAGATAATAAGAAATGAGATTAATTTTATCTATACAGCTATTTGAAAATCAGGGATGCGGAATATAAAGAAAAGAAAAAAAATCTTGGTTTCCTTATAATTTGGATATTATAATCTATCTTGATCATGAATATTTAGAATATTCTGAACCATATTGCCCCAGACTAGGATTCAATAATACAACGCTTTTGAATTTACTTTTAATTGAAATACCAAGGGAGATTTCGGCATCTGCGAAAATCTCAAGCGCTTCTCAAAAGGCTTCCTAAAATTCAATAATTCCACCTTTCCTTTTTCTACTTCCAAATTCCATCTCTTTAATCTACATTTAATATGGATTAACCAATCAAGTAGAAGAAAGCGGCTGCTTGCTCATAGTCTGCTTAAACGCTTGCAACGCCAAAGCAGGTTGATAATAAGGAACCTCATGACCAGCCCCAAAAACTCTCAGCCAACTCAAGTTCCCAACATTCTTAAAGGTTCCACTCGCAACTCCATTAACGGTATAGTTTGCAACGGCTTTAGCATTGAAAGCGGCGGTGCTGGCGTAGGTAATAGCATTGGCGGTGGCGAGACCTCCAAACCAGTTACAGATGAAATCGGCATCGCCTGCCCAGAGGAGGACTTGGATACCGGATTGGACGACTGATGAGAGAGTTGGGAGGAAGGAGCGGGAATCTGTTTTTGGTTGTTGGTTAGTTGTGTTGTTAAGCAAATGAATGGCAAGATGAAGGAAGGGGTAACTGACCATCTCCGGTAGAGGCGAATTTTTCATATGGTCCATCTGGACATTCTTGGTATGTAGTCTTGGCGCCAATAGCTTTCACTACAGCAGAGCTTTGCAAGTAGGTAGCATAAGTCTCTGGTGGGTATGGATCGTTTGATGGTTCTCGAATATCATAGACGTCAAAGTTTCCATTGGAAAGTGGTCCCTCAATATCTTCATAACAGACGTTATCCGCATTTATGCAAGCCGAGTTGGATCCAGTGGTCGATGAACATTCTTCTAGAAGAGGAAGACACGACTTTGTGTATGTGTTGAGGTAGCTTGTGTGTTGTGAGGCTGAGATGAGTGGCTTGAATGTGT
Organism: Sclerotinia minor; assembly: GCA_025389075.1. Lineage (NCBI taxonomy): Eukaryota > Fungi > Ascomycota > Leotiomycetes > Helotiales > Sclerotiniaceae > Sclerotinia > Sclerotinia minor. The sequence continues at coordinate 79,852 of QRFH01000013.1, read as the reverse complement.
TGTTATAGGAATAGTCGACGTATGCCTTGTAGGCAATGATAGGATCATACCAGCCGTTGTTGATACCCAAGGCAATGAGATCAATTTTTTCACCAGAAATAGTGCCAGCAGCAATCTTGGCATTTTGTTGTTCAACATAGTATGCAAATTCGGGTCCATAGTGACCACCATAAGACTCTGTGAAGATACCGAAGTCGCGGTTCTCGTAAACCGGGAATGAGGCATAGAAGGCTTGGAGAAGAGTCCAGACATATGGAGCTGCGGTAACGGTGGAAGTGACAGAATCGGTACCGTAGGAGAAGCCTACTCCGATTGGTTGATCAATGTAGATCATGTTTGCGAATTCGTTAAAGCTGTAAGGGTTAAGAGAAGGTGTCGATGCTCCGTTATAAAACTGACATGGACCGTTCTCTTGGAACAAACCAATCATGGAAGAACATCCGGGCCCTGCCTTTCGTCAGTAACGTCAATGTACCGAAAGTAATGATGTCCGTACCTCCGTTGAACCATGTCGCCAATGGTGCAGTTGAAGGACTGTTTCGGCTCTCAAAAAACCAGAACCACATGTTCATGCCCTATTCTAATTATTAACATCAAAATTATCAAGATAGAAATGGGTTGAACTCACGGTTCCGACAGTCAAATATCCCGAATACTGGTTCACACCTGGTGTCGTCTCGCAAATGCCAGAATTTGTGACAAAAGCGAGAGTCGAATCGGTGGCAGCATGATAAAAGACAGTATGATTGACTCCATCACGAAGCTCAAATGTTCTTTTGTCCTTCTTCCCTTCAGTAGTGGGGGCGGCTAGAACAGCCGGGAGAAGACAAGCAGCCAGAGAAAGCGAAGAGAAACGCATCGTGATTGTGTTTGAAGAATAAGGACTGGAGATGGTCTAACCACTGCAGTTTTCATTCTGGCGATTTATGTAGAACTTATATTCGTTTTCTTTACACTTACCTCCCCTCATATTCGCAACGCTACTACGCGCTTTACATGTGAGAAATCCAGATATACATTCGGAGAAGATTCCGAATAGAGTAGGTCTTTGGACTCAGGCACATGAAAAGCCTCAAAGCTTAAAACCCCACATGCATCAAAGATAAAGTTGAAGATTTTTGGACGATCATGGAAGGTAATTCCGCAAGATTGTCCAATTGCCGTTGATAAGAACAACGCATCTAACCCCGCAGAGAACGGCTAACACCGCACATTGCAAACTCCCGAACCTAGCTAGAACTGCTAGCGGATATATGCATAACATGGAAACCTAAAGTGATATTTGGATATCAAAATCCTGAAAGAGGCAGTTGATAAAGGCTTGGCAACGAATGATAAGCTTTCGTAGCAAAGATCTTTCTTCAAGGGCTAAATATCGACATTCCTGTTTAGGAAAGTTTGTTGATTTGGTGGCGCAAAATGTGACCTGTCATTGCTGTCAAATATATTGATGCTGGTACAGCTGCAGATGAAGATATCAAAACAGAGAAGAACCTATGATTGAACCTTAAATGTGAAAATAGAAAATTTTGCAGCAGAGGACATCAATTGAAGATATGACAACTAGAAACATGTCAGGAGATCATCTCCCCGGCTAATTTGTATGGATTTCGCTATCTTGAGATATATGGCGAGCTCTTCACATTAATACGTAAATGACTCAAATGTATGTTTGCATGAGGTCGAGATTCGAGGAGGTTTTTAATGGCAGGGTCTTCAGCGCCAACTTTAGGCGAGTTTAGGCTCATCGCCATCCTAGATCCGCCCGTCTTGGAAATAAAATTGGCTTTTATTGGCAAAATGTGCTTTCAACTTGGCTCTTGGCGATTTAATAACAAAAACAATACTTCCGAGATTGTGATTTTTGAAGTTTTGGTCTAGAATGAATGTCGTATATACATTAACAAGTTTTTCCGGTTCGTCTAGCTTTCGAGCAATAATGTTGGAGCTTCGTTTTGGGGGTTTCCGGTATTATTAATCATCTGATAACCCCGCATAGTTCATTTTTGTTTTAGACAATAGATTTTCCTTAAATTTTACTGCGAAATCTTGTCTTGATATATTTATGGTTATATAGTTTGCGAATTTGCTTACTCACATGGCCAAGCATTATTCACCGATTTCCAAACTTTGCATCTTGCAGTGATTTGAGTCTCAAGTACACTCTGCATTGCATGTGCCTATACGAGTGGCTTCGATCTTTGAGATGGCCAGCTGTTAGTCCATATCGTTATGTTTTCCAAGAGGGCGAGACAAATAATCATAATTAGATGAAGCAATTGATGTCTATTGTCTACTTGAATACCCTCCCAGGCACCATCTTTCAGTGATACGGAAATAGACACTTAGTTAATGGTAGATTGTGTTGATTGATTTCACTTATTCACGTATATTGGAGGCATGCCATACAAATAATGATAAAATAAAGTAATTCTATTGAAGAAAGTAGTTACTTTTGAACCCTGGGTATCGTCTTCAACCTCCCCTCAACCGATTCATCTGTCTATGAACCAGTTGCTAAACAATTTATCCAGATAAATCAAGATACATCCTCTTCAAAAATCATAACCTTTGGCCGGTGATAAGAAACATTATTATCCAAGCCAAGTACCCAAAATGAAAAAAAGAACGCCCCCACGGGTATAATACCATGAATGATAACCAAGCATCCATAAATCATGATATCCAAATCCCAATTGCGTCCATTACCACCCCTTACATAAATTAATCATTTCTGAATCCATCATGGGCAGCATTTCCTCGGTGATGAGCTTGAGGAACGGCTGTAACATCATCCCCGTCACTGCGGCTTTGTCTTTCCCTTCTCTCCCACTCGGGCTTCTCTTTCTCAGCATCGCTTGTGCTTCTGCTCTCGACATCTGCGGTCTCGAAACCATAATGTCTTGCCATTTGCTCAACTTCGGATGGGGACAAGTATGGCAAATCGTGAGAAGCCTTGACGTAGGAAATATTCTCGACGTATCCCTTTGCGAAGATAATATCGATTTCCTCGAGAGATCTGCGCTTAGTTTCTGGGTAGAAGAAATAGATGACGGGGATGAAACAGGCGTTGACAACGGCGAAGAAAAGGTATGTACCCCAGGAGATATTGGCAATCATAATGGGAGTAACCATGACAATTGTGAAGTTGAAAAGCCAGTTGGAACAGGTTGAGACGGCGTTGGCTCTGGCACGAGTACGCAGTGGGTTGATCTCAGCTGGGTACAACCATGGTAGTGGCAACCAGGTGGCACCAAAGAAAGCAATGTAAGTGAAAAGACCGACACCTGCACCCTTGGCGGATGGACCCTTTCCGGAATCTGGGATAAGACAAGCGAATACTAGAACCATGGAAAGACACTGTCCGATAGTTCCGATGATGAACAACTTGCGGCGACCGGCTTTCTCAATAATGAACCAAGACACAGTAGCAAAAATGGAGTAAACAATCATGTTAACACCACCAAGGAGAAGAGCCAAGTTTTTCGAGGTACCAATAGACTTTTGGAAGAGAATTGGGAAATAGTAAATAACTGCATTACATCCACCAAGTTGTTGGAAAAATTGCGATGAGGATCCGAGAAGCATACGGCGGAAATGCTGGGTTTTGCCTCCGGTGAAGAGAGCGGAGAAAGGTGTCTTGGTAGCGGCTCCGGATGCCATGATACTATCCATGATAATAGTCTTTTCCAATTGAACTTGTGGATCGTTATTTTCGAGACCAGAGAGAGCGGCAATGACATCGAGACCTTCCTCGTGGCGTTCCTTAGCTAAAAGCCATCTGGGAGACTCTGGGAGGAAGTAAGTTCCGATGATGAGAATAAGACCGAAGAAAACCTGGAAAGCAATGGGGAAACGCCAAGTGAGGTTGTCTGGACCATAAGAAGCACCGTAGTCAATCCAGTAAGCAATCATAGTACCAAAGGCAATGACACCTCCTTCAATACAGATGAGTAGACCACGGTTGGTAGAGCGACTACATTCTGCCTGATATGTTGGAATGGTTGATGTGTTGATTCCGTTTCCGATACCAGTGATGGTTCTACCAATAATGAATTGAGCAGTCGCATTGGAACCTTTAATAGCAGTAATTTGGACAACAACTCCGATAATCATAATGACTCCACCAAGCATCATCTGCGAAGAACCTGTTAGAATTCCTTATCATATCTGGGAAAGCTGGGGTTGTGGGAAGAAGTTGGGGTAAACCTACAGCTCTTCTTCGACCAGTCGAGTCTCCATACCACAAGATGAAAATAGCACCAATTAGACATCCAATTTCGTAGATAGCTGTAACGAACCCTTGGTAAACACTGTCATTCTTGGTTTCAGGGAAATAGGCATTGAAAGGGTCTGCGTCGATAATTCCGGACATAACACCTTGATCATATCCAAACAGCAAGAATCCAGTTGTGGCAATCGTCGAGACGAGAAGACCCAACTTTCGGCCATGAAGACCTGCATAGGTCTTTTGCGTTGGTGATATCTCAGGAGAAACCATTTTGGATATCGTATGCGGCGTATCTAAGTAGAGAAGTCGTCAAAATTTGAAGAACGTCTGGCTCAGCCAGCAACTGTCAAAGTCTCTCAAACACAACGCTGTTGCGTCAACTGGTGGAGGTCTGGGGAAGTAGAGGGAGTTGATATGGGATGGAAATAATGGAAAAATGGATCGAGGGGGGAAGATCTATTACTATATACTTGTTAATCAGTCCCCCATCCTTTGGCTTAGAGACTCGGTGGGTCGGCTATCTTCCAGCTGCAGGAGGGTAGACTCCACATTTCCACATGTTTAACCCTCCAACGTTCGGAACGACAATATTAGGCAACCCGCATGAAATGGAAAAACTAGTTATTCTAGTAAACAGACTGCAGGGAAAATGTCAGATTTGGAGACCATTCTTACAGGGAATTTCAAACCTCGTTTGGTTGTTGAATCACGATGTCGTGAAAGTTCAATGTTTTCCCTGTGGAGCACCCAAGCATTGGGCTTGGGATCTGCATCCGAATCATGAGTAAAAAAAACCCATTGAGAAAGCGGTGACGAACTCATTAAAGTTTCGAGAAAATATACAATGATATGATTGGACGATATTGGCAAAAACTAATGAATCGACCATACCAACGGCATTTACGTGATTAGCTGGAAATTCTCTGTAGGGGCACGAAAAGAGAATCAAATAGATCCACACAGACGTCACGGGCTGGCTAAAAGCTGCGTGGGGTTTCAAGGTTAAATGTGGGATTGAAGAGGGGATTGTGCTTATGAGAAGTGGGACTATCTTAATCTTCGGAGTGGAGAGATAGCATGGAAAGGCAGAACTTATGATATCTAGAGGCTCCTCACTCGTTGAGGTCTGAGATTTTCCCCATTGTTTTCCCCGTCAAACACAAAGACAAACATGAACAACAATAACGATTTAACTGAAGTAGGTTGGAAGTAAGTTCCTGAAAGACGGAAGGCAAAGACGGAAGGCTTTTTGACTTCGACGCTTGTCCGGTTCACGGGCTAGTGAACTGCTGGCCCGAAAGTCAACATTTTCTTGGCCTACCTCGGTAAGTGCTTACTTGGCATTCGTCAATGAAGGGGGCACTATCTAAATTTTCTAATTCTAACATATGCCAAGTCGAGGCAAGTATCTTTGCACAGAAAATATTTTCATGAAGCGCGCAAACCATGGTTTCAGAAATTAATGACGGTGATCTACCTCCAGAAAAATCCTCACGTTATTCCAACCAAATTTTACGAAAAATACATGCAAAATAACGTCATAGGAAAACTTCCAAACCAAAATAGACCGAGGGAGATCCGAGATAGACTGGATCTTTGAGTGAAGGACCCTGCAGCGGAAAATCTATAGGCGGAAGAAGAATTCTTTGGGTGGCTGGCGCGAGGATGGTTACACTTTTGGGAAGCGACGGGACGAGTAAGGTGGTGAGGAGGCAAATTTGTGGGAAGTGTTCCGATATTGTGGATTTAATATGGTTTTTGTGGATTTCATGGGGTCAACTCGACAACCTGGAGCAGTAAAGTTGCTAGGAAACGTGTATTGGTTCCACTGCGGGTGAGGGGGCCCAACTTTCTTGAAGGCTGAAGCAATCATTTTCCCATCATCCACGCCGAAGATAATGCGTTGATATGAACTCTAATGCATTTACGGAGAAGCACGACTGACATGTTGTCCGTATCGATAGCGTATCATCGCAGTTAAACACATATTCATGTGAGACCAAAATGCAGACGAATGTTACCATATCTCGCTGAGTATTTAACCGATACGAACGGCGGAAAAAGCATGAGAGAAGGAAAAACAAAGGAAAGCAACGAGGTATGATTTTGGCAGATACCATTCTATTGCTGCGTTGAACCCTGATGTTAACCCTGATGCACTCCGTACTTAGTTGGCTAGATAGTTGGTTAGTTTTTCCGATTGCCCTTGTTGGTGAAACGCGGAAAGATGGAGGAGTTTGGTGGAGAAATGGAGACATCGAGGTGGAGATGCTGGGCCCTCCACACCCTTGAAGTTACATTCAACTTCCCCAATCACAGACCACCATATCACGAGTTAGATAACTCTGAAAAAGCGTGACTGGGTTTATCCGCATTTATCCTGGTAAATCGTCTCATTATCTCTCGCTTTGCTGCGAGGATAACATTCGGGACTGCGACCCAGTAATGACAAATGCTCTTTGGCCCGCGATTTAGTGACAATATCCGAATTTGAGCGTCTAACTTGGTATTGGCATCCTACTCGGTGCGTAGAATTGTCGATCATAACCAGATCATAACCATGCGCCAAGGATTTCCATCCTCAAGCGGTAAAACTACAAAAAAAGCATCGTATTTTGTTCATGTCAGCTCTAGCCTCCATTCACATGCTTGAGGGTTGAGACATGCTTCTTTCATGGCTCGAGTATACGATATAATAATGAGGAGCGGTCTGCAGCCTGCCGTCCATGAGATAAAATTGGGGGTATCTCCAACATTCGTCAAAACGGAAAATTCGGCATAGATGAATACCACAGTGCCAACCGAATATAAAGCTCTGAAGGCATCAATCATCTCATCCCCTTTGGCGGTAAAAATTCCCAGAACAGCAATCGAGACCGGGGCGGCTCGAAAAGTTGGAGAGATGGGGAAACGGGCCATTTCATCCCCGGGTTAAAATGGTGGAGAATCAGCTCAGAAAACAGGATGATGAAGTCATCGTCTGACTGCATTACCGTCCTCGCATTCATTGCTCAAGGAGGTAAAACCAATACACGATGGCTTCGTGAACTTACCGCGGACAGCCGCGACGACTTGCTAGATCTCGAGAAAATTCGACGTCGCAAACTGAAAACTAAATCATATATGATTCTCGCACTCCTGGGCGAGTAGCTTTTCCCTAGAAATTAAGAATGGTCTGGGTGATATTATGGGTATTCTGTCGGTCAGGGATTAGGCGTGCATTTGACAACTCAAATGCGAGTGATCGAGTTGATCACTTCTAAACACAGCGATGATCAAACTACCAGCAAACAAACATCAATTTGAAGGATCAACGGCTGAGAAATCGAATTGTGGAACCTAGAGAAAGCAAAATAAGAAATAGTCGGTGGGAAGGAAAAAAATCATATTGTTTGGTGGAGTTTAAGGGGGGAGGCTTTTAAGTTACCTAACTAAATCCCAACAGGTAATCCGCTAAATCGCATCTCACTCCCACCACGCTCAAGCATTTTCTCAGCACTTTACCTTCCCGTTGCTGTATCTCTTCGATCCTCAGAACAACCTCCACCGCACAAAAGCTTTTCAGCCAGTTCCTCTGCCCTCTGTCTAGCTGCCATATTCTCTTTCTCAATCTTGCTTTCTGTTGCAAGACACTTGTATTTTTCCTCCCGTTTGGCTCTTTTATCGTCTAATTTCCCAAGTTCCTCTTGATCTGCTCTCTCGTTGAATGAAAGCATCTCCTCCCTTGGATTTATCCTATTTTCGCCTTCGCTATCAGTAGGTTCATCAGCCCAAGCGATAGCCTTGTCCTTTCCTTTTCGATCTCGCTTCAATATACCTTTTAGACCAGCTTGCTCATCCTTCCTTGCAGCTCCGATCTCTGCTTTATACTTCGACTTGTCCGTTTCGAACTTGGCTTTGGCCATCTTGCATTGAGTACGAAGTTTCCATTGAGCTGGACTTTCGTCAGGTAATAGACGCGGATCTCGAAAGGTAGGTAATGGGAAAATAACGGGCAGAGTTTCAAGCTTCATCTGAGGTTTTACCACTCCTGGAACCAGGGGAGACATAGGAGGTATTTGGATATTTTCTCCGGGGGAAACGACAAAATGGAGCTTCTCTGCTTCTTGTGCATGTCGGAGCGTCTCCACTGGCACATGTTTTCGAAGAACATCGTTCGCATGCTTGTGTTCTTCTTGATGTGGCGGTTCTTCAGATAATGATGTTCTTCCGGTGGATCGTAGGGGATCTTCAGCAGCGCGCTCTTGCTTTCTTTTATGTGCCTGCGAGCCTGAGGAAGTATCTCTTGCAGCGCGGCCTCTTCTTCTTCCTCGCTCCTCTGGTACCGGCGACCCGTCTCCGTCTTCATTTCCAGCAATACGCCTAGATCTTGTTTCAGCTTCTACTAGAAGCGTTGGTACATGTCCTGACCCGGTAGATGCAAGAGAATTTTCGCCTCGGAGTCGCGAGTCTTTATTTGTGTATTTGACTCCCACATCCCTCGTGTCATTCCGAGATCCATCTCCATCTACCACTGCCTTGAAGCGTTCTTCGCCTTTCAAAGCTGCCGCTTCAGCAACCGCTATAGCTCGATTAACATTTCTGAGCAAATTATTCCGCGTACTTTCATCATTCTGTCTCACTGCCATTCTATGGTCTCCGCTTATAGCTCATTCCTTATTTAATTTCCTTCGTGATTCAGCCAGTTGGTTTATTCCTTTAGGTGGCGATTTCTTCTTATTCACTGTAGGTCCAATTCCACCACTCTTGAGGATTTTTTCAATAGCTCCTTGTCGAAGGACATCCTCATCAAGGTCGGCATCAGGTATAGTATCATACTTAATCTTTCCTTTATTTTCCCTCCAGTCTTTCAAAGCGCGCTCTTGCCATCGAGCATCAATTTGTTCTTTTGCAGCTCGACGACGCCCCTCCATCTCAAGGTTTCTTTTTCACGTTGAAGATCTCGTAATTTAATTTTGGTTTCTAGAATGTAAGTCAATTCTTTCGAATTTGGTATTTCATGCTCTTCTGGCTGTGTTTCTGGAGTCTTTGGGGAATGATCATCTAGATCAAAAATTGCGCTAGGTAGCACGGGAGTGTTGTGAGGAGCTTGACATCCTGGATCCTCTGTCTCTGGGCTAGGATCGCGCTCAAATAATGCACCCTCTTCTAGTGTAAGACCTGTGACGTGTATTCTTAGATCCGATGGTGTGTTCTTGTCAGTGTTGTACTCAAAGATCCGCTGAAGCAACTTTTGTCGCAACTCCTCTGGCGATGGTTTTGCACTTGGAGTTATACATGATGAACTTGCTTCTGAGGTGGACATATCTAGGGATATGATGGATAGTGTGGGATAAGTTGATCCAAGTTTGGGGGGCTGGGCTGTTCATCTATAATTATTTCATGCGGCATTGTTTGTTCACTTGATATTTATAGCTGTTACCTACTAGGTACGGTATCTCCACTACAGCAGATCAATAATATTCGAATATTATTCACAACCCTTGAAGCTATATTATAGAAACAAATTCGTTTTGATATTTGTGATTCTGTTGTTAAAAGGTTTGTATCACACTAACAACTAGAGTTCATAATGATTCACTGACAGAATATATGAATTAACTATAATTATCCAACAAAAAAATCTAAATATCTAAATGTTACGCCGGGTAACAGGAAAACGCTCACGTGCTACCAGTATCACGTGACTGGCTCAGCGAGGATCAGCGAGCTCAGTACTGAGCCATATTGATCCTACTGAGTAGCCAGAACACGAAGGTCTATATAATGAAGATGGATTCCCTTTGTATAGAGCTTCGTGCTCAAGATCAATCATTTAGTATACCATACTATTAGTTACGAATTGCATCATATTATTGTCATTACTTTAAGTCCCTGCTTGATGCCTAGTTATAAACCACCTCGAGAGCCTAGAGCACTTCCACGTGATCTAGACGGCAAACCTCGTAACACAAGATTGGAGATGCAAGTTTTTTTTTTTTTCAAGTCAAATTCTTATCAGCATTTCAAAATTCAGGATACAAGTCGTCATCTTGTCGCAACATTCATTAAAGAGCAATTTACACGGATACAGACAGACACGTGGAGAAAAGTCTCATTTGAATAGATAGGTATGCAATCACACTTTTATACACTCGCATCACTACGTCAAATACTGTATGGATCGCCTCGCTTCATTGCGCCACGCTCTGAGAATACCCAACCCTAATGCTAATGTAACCGTAACCAATTACCATTCACCAAAATCAATGCAGCAAAAAGCAATTCCAACCTACGATCCGCTTGGACCTGCCTCTTCATCATCATCAACCCTCCCATCTCTTGATCTTCCTCTTAAAAACTCTCCAAGTGTATTACTTAGGCTTCGAGCTCGTGTTCTTATTGAACGCTGGAATGATTCACCTTCTTCCACATCTTGTGCTGCTTCACCATCCTTTAGAGATGCATCAACATCCTCATCATCAACTGTGCCTTCACTTGCTTGGATAAGTCTTTGAGATACCGACTTGGATCTTCGAAGATCGGGTTGTGGTCGTCTTTGTGATTTGCTGCGAGGAGAATCAACTCCACGTCTTAATGAGTCTGCTATCACCACACTTAACCCACCCGAGAGGGGCGATAATAATGGACCAGGAAGCATGCGGGCCATCGAATAACTTGCTGGGGTCATTGATTGTTCTGCTTGAGGTGGTGAAGGGCTATTCTGCTGACTTGGAGGAGTGTGAAAGTGGGATTGCGTATTATTTCTAGTAGTAGGTGGTCTCAATGGAGGTGGTGATTGGGCCTCGGATGGAAGGACCGGAGAAGAAATGCTGGTTTGTATTCCCGGATGTCTTGGTGTTTGGAGTAGATTTTCATTGAGGTCTACCCATGGATTTGAAGGTAAAGGATTACCAACACTTGCAGACCGCTCATCAGACAAGCCGGGGGTATGCAGCCGCACTGCTGGATGCTTTGATGAGGGTCTTTGTGGTGTTTGTGGTCGTGATGTTGGTTTGGCAAAGCTGACATGTGATGACCTCCTCGATTGCTGGATTGCCTCCTCCTCAACTGATCCATCACCAGGATGAATGAGACTCGGCTTAGACTTCGACTGAAGACTAGACTGTTTCCGTGATCCATTATGATATAAAGCTTCATCACCAGTAGCTTCCTGAGGGGCAAGTCTGATCCTTTCCTCCTCCCCTGCAATATCCACCTCACTTTCATCTTCATCTTCATCTTCATCTTCATCGTGCGGTGGTCTACCGCTGGTAATGAGCCATACGCCGAAGAATGTCAACAAACAGCCTCCAATAAATTTTACTGCATTCTCACTGGTGACTTTTTCGAAATCACGATAAAGAATTGCGCTACCAGTGATGACTGATAATGTGAATATGACGAATTGAACAGGAATGACTTGGGTTGAATCAAAACGTTGAAGGGCCCTATTCAAATATCTAACCTGCATGATGGCAGTAGCAACCAGAACAAGCACTAGGACATATGTGACCGGCGTCGTCAAAGCTCTCCATAGAGTAGAAGAAAGCATCGAAGAAACGCCCTTGGTAGAAAGAGCCGTATACCCTCCTAGAAATGGTGAGTGTGGGTATAACTAGTGTGTGATGACGAAAACTTACCAAAAAACCCCACGAGCCCAAGGTCGACCAGTATCGTTTTCCTGCCATATCGCGGGCTGGCCCACATCAAGATAGCGATTAAAAGCACTGTGACACCCATATAAAGTTCAAATTCTGTGGTGGTAATGGCCCCCCAAATTTCATGAGGTCCAAATTTCCTTTCCTCTTGCTTAGCACTTAATACGACTGTGACAGCACCGGCAACCGCAACTACTACTCCCCAGAAATCTCTGAGCCGGAATTGTTCATTTAACATGATAGGAGCTATCACACAATTGGATATCAAAGCGACGACACCCAAAGGAGAAACAATTGATGCCGGCGCAAAGCCATATGCCAAAAAGTTTCCCAGCTCTCCAATCGTCATTAAGACAATACCTCCCCACCAGTATGGAGATTTTAAATATGTAGATTTCTTACCCCCATGACTATCCTCCGTGGAAGTCGAAGACTGGGAGTTCTCGGAGTGGAAGGATCGTAGTAAAGGTTCCTCTTCATCTGCTTCACCTTCCTCTTCAACGATCAGATTTCCATTCAGCCCTGCTCCGTAGCCACCGGCAGATTTCGAAATCGCCCTCAGCCTTTCTTTCCGTCGTATCTCCCCATCATGTAACCTTATATGCGCGTATCGCTGTATGTTTAGGGCGAAGGATATGAGGATGTTTCCCACAATTGCCGTGACGATTCCAATCAGTGATGACCAACGTTGAATCTGAGAATCGCCCGTAGTATGTACATTTGGCTCCAAAGTTATCGACGGATGTATCGGTATACTGAGAAAGGATATGGCCTCGGCATCAAGTTTCGCGGTCGATAAATACATGACAGCGTCTTCTTGTAAGCTATCGGGATGATGATTTCACCCCACTCATAGTGTACCAGGTGCGTATTGCGAAGAAGAAAAAAGTTTGATGAGTGAAGTAAAAAGTGGATGAATATGAATTAATATATCTGCCAATAAGCATATACCAAAAAAAGTGAAGGGTTTGTCAGCTAGTATCATTAAGTCAAAGTTTGGAGGGCAAGAAGTTGGTTGTCGCATGAAATAATAATTCTATTTTTGATATGAGTACAGTACTTCTATGAGAAACAAAGCTCGAAGCGCTCATTCTTCGGATGTAAAGGCAATAATGGCGATAATGACAATCATGGTAAGAATCATGTAATATGTAATAATACATGAGGTCTAACCTTACCTACCTAGTACCTGCACGAAGTGAGTGAGCACTGAGTACTTCTCTCTGCCTTCTCTCTGTCTGTACCTTGTGATTCGGCGGAGAAACGGGTTTTTTCGCGTATCTATGACCGACCAGCCCCACTACTTCTCCACTGGACCCCCATAACAATCTGCGGAAGCTCTGTTCTCTGGGTATTCCATACATGATCATCCTTCTGGAAAAAGCTTCAAGGTTTAACGCGCTCATGTTTGTTTGTTTGAATTGATTATATACCCATCGTTCAGCAAAATTGTCATTTTCTTTGGCCATTTCCTAAATACGACCCGACCACCGACAATACCTATTCAAAGATCCAGTCGAGCCATGAGCGATGATGAAGACTTCCAGGTCGAGGGACCAGAACTAGCAGAAGATGATCCCATGAGAGCTTTCCTACCTACGTCTTTTGGTAAAAAATCAAAGGAAGCTGATGTAGCCGCCCAAATCAATAGAACAAAACGACCGGCAGAAGGAAAAGTCGATGCGCAAACAGCGACCAAGGAAGTTGAACAACAGAAACAGGTGTCTGAGCCAGCGTCTAAGGATTGGGGCTCTGATGAAGATGATGAGGATTCAGATAGCGACGGGGGTTCTGAGGACGATGATGAATTCCCAACTTCCCACGAATTGGTCCTCAAAACGCATGATCGAGCTGTGACAACTACGACACTTGATCCTTCTGGTTCAAGATTGGTAACTGGTTCAAACGATTGCACCCTCAAGTTTCATGATTTCGCTTCTATGACACCTACTACTCTCCGATCATTCAAAAGCGTCGACCCAAATTATTCGAAGACATCAGCAAATTCCGAAACCCACCCCATAAACCATGTTGAGTTCAATCCACATGCCGGTGGAACATTTCTATGTATATCCGCGCACCCACAAGCGAAATTAATGAATAGAGATGGCGATGTTATCGGAGAGTTCGTGAAAGGAGATATGTATCTGAGAGATATGAATAATACGAAAGGCCACATTTCGGAAATTACTACGGGCACATGGAGTCCGATTGACAAGAATATTTGTGTGACGGCCGGCACGGATAGCACTCTGCGAATTTGGGATGTCAATGTTAGGAGATGTCAGAAAGAGGTGATTGTGCATAAATCCAAAGCATCAGGGTCAGCCGGAAGGACAAGAATGACGGCAGTGGTTTGGGGAAGCTCCGCCCAAGGAGGAAACAATTTACTCGTGTCTGCTGCCCTTGACGGAAGTTTAGTGATGTGGAGTGGTAATGGACCTTATGCAAGACCAACCGCTGAGATCAGGGACGCCCATGTACCGGATACTTGGACTGGTGGTATTGATATTAGTCCCGATGGACGGATGATTGTTACACGTGGTGGTGACAATCTCATCAAGCTTTGGGATACTCGAAAGTTCAAAACTCCCATCGTTACGGTTTCACATCCCTCAACATCGGATGTCTACTCCGTTACTAACATTAAATATTCACCTAACGGCTCTAACATCATCACTGGCTCTGCATCGGGTCATCTCCATATTCTGAATTCAGGCAATCTCAAACCGGAACTCGTCACTCCTGTGACAGCGGGTTCTCCTCTCATCACGGTTCAGTGGCATTCGAAACTCAATCAAATTGTCACTGGCTCCGCTAATTCCGAAGTTCATGTTCTTTACAACCCGAACAAATCAGTCCGAGGTGCCGTTGACGTAATGTCTCGTGCACCCAAGAAGCGACATGTTGATGATGACCCGAATTTTACAACAGATCAATCTACGGGTATGTCAGGGGACAGCATCGTCACTCCCGGAGGTCTTGTGTCCAACACTTCAGCTACATCTTTCGCTGCAAGACATCCTACCATTGGCTTGACTGCTTCTGGTCGCTCTCGAGATCCGCGTCGACCTAATCTACCATTGGTTACACCTTTTGCGAAAAGTCAGCCCGATGAGAAGCATATTAATGAAAGTATCACACTCAGTAGTATGCGTGATGAGGATCCCAGAGAAGCATTATTGAAATATGCCGAGCTTGCTAAGAATGATCCATTATTTACGAATGCTTGGAAAGATACTCAACCTACAACTCAGTATGCTGAATTGAGCGATGATGAAGATGAAGGGCCAGACAAGAAAAAGCTGAAGCGATAAATAATTTCAATAATGATGAAAGATACCCACATTACATGTATGATGTTAGAATCACATCGGCGTTCGAGACAAGTCTTCGTGGAAAGGTCTATGGAGACGATCTAATTTAAGCAATGTTACGGCAAGTCTTTAATATTATTCCTGACTCTATAAGTAAGATACTCAAAGCAGGTTCTCACCTCGTAGATCTTGAGCTTACGATGCTCACCTCATCTAAACAACTTCTTGTCATAGGAAACGATAATCACAGAGATTTTAATGCTTGAAAAGAACAAAGCGGCGCAACTCGAGGTATACATCCACGCCAGTCTCCATATGAAGATTTACGTGAGTGCCGTCAATTCTTATAGATAGCGCTTTAAACAGGAATGTATTTACTAGGTTTATAGTAATCAGAGATTGTACTTGTATACGTCCTCACTTTTATCATAAATACCCATTCTACCGGTGCTGTCATTTTGCTGTGGTTGTCCATTGAGAGTAAGAGACGGGAGTTTATTGAAGTTTTCCTCACTCTCATACAAGCACAGCAGTCTTATCCATCTTAATTTAACAATCAACTATTATCCCCATCCCGTCCCGTCCACTGCCCTCTCACTTCACTTCCAACATCACTCCCGGCACGCCATCCACCAAAACTTTTTGTTGCATATCTGAAAAATGACGTGTATCGTATCAGGACCGTCTCTTGTCAACTCAACGTCGTAAACATATTTTTATAATTATATCGACTGAGAAATAATGAGGGTGTTTGGGTCTAATGATTCCCGTGCCGATCAAGTATAATAACTGCTGCAGGCTAGAAAGGGGTGTAGAGATATCCAGACGTGCAACAAACCACACCGAGCTTTCCCATCTCGTATTTTCACGTGCTCAAAATCCATAACGTGATACTTGTCATCATATCTCTGCGCCCAGAATTCCTGCACTTTACTTTTTCCAATTCTTGATCTCGATAGAAACATCAGGGTAAGGGTTATTCACTTTGACGGCAGGATATCTTTGAGCAAGAGGCAGCAGATGAGTCACAACCTACCTGCCTAACCTCCCTGTGTAATAAGCCTAGCAATCTAACTATTATTATATACATTCATATCCATCGTAACTTCGCCTCAACAATTAGGAACTTTTCTTCGCGCTTCTCGATGAGCCAACCCCGCATTTTGTTTTTGGAGAAATATGTAAAATGGCACTCCCCCCTTCTTCTTTTCAGAAAAGGATTCGCACAGACCTGAATCCTGGTCCCGTATCCAACTCCGAGTTCGCAACAATTTCTACAGCTGATAGACCGAACGCGTATGGAGGTTATTCATCTGCAGATACGCTTACGAATTCTATATCGACGCAATCCGTTGGTACGGCTGAGGAGAATACGAAGATGGGAGGTGCAGTTTCTTTCGCGCAGCAGCATCAAGAGATTCTGCATAAATCATCAATTTCATCGTTATCTGGTGCAGAAGCTGATTTAGATGCTGATATGGATGCTACTCAGGACGATTCTTCAAGTTACCCGATAGCATCTCAATCTGAGGGGTCCTTTGCGGAGTCCTTTGAAGAGCAGCAAAGCACAAAGCTAATGATGCAAAGCTCTGCATTGATAAAACCAATGACCATTCAAGATCAACACGAATCTCAGTCTATGAAAAATTTCACGACAGAGGAAATGAATCTTATAGGTTCTCAATCGTCACCAGCCGCTTCATACTTTCCCTCGCCAATTCCAAAAGCTAGTTTGAATATGGATACAAGCCTTGCTAAGGACAAGCCACTGACTTTATCGGCTACATCAGCGAACCTTGGGAAATCTTCCAGCGCTCCCTGGACAAATTAAAATAGTCAAAAAAGCTGCCAACGACTGGGTGCCCCAGAGTCCCTCAGATCTTCTCGCTCCAAATAAGACTTTGCGCGAAGCCTTCGAAGAAAAGGTTCAAACGCTCAAAGCTCGAAATATCAGACGTTATATCCGTTGCTTTGACTTTTGTCTCAAAACATTCCCATTATTTCGTACGCCAATAATAAAGGCTTTAGAAAATATGGGAAGAGCTTTTGTCGAATCAAAAAATCTGTACGAAGCTTCTTCTCTCCCCAATGTGTTCTTTGCTAATATTGTTTTCAGGAATCGGTGCAATCTAGGGATATATCTAGGGAGAAAACTATATCAGTTATGACCTCCCAGTCTAGTTCTAATCAAAGAATAAAAGATGCTGCAATAGTAAGTCGAATCCGCAACAATAACAACAGTAGTTCTAGACTCTATTATTACTAACTACATCTCCAGGAACGAGCTTTATTACCTTTTGCTCCCATGGCAACTGATTACATCAAAACCCAGTCGCTTTGCAGAGGAGGTACCTCATCCCTTCATACCTATGAAGATGGGAACATGCACGAATCCTCTAAATGCAAGATCAAACATGAAGAGGAAATTTACCCCCACGGCTTTAATCCCAAATTAATAGCCATCTTCAAAAAATGCAGCAAGCAACGTCTTCGAAGGGAAAGACACGAGAGACGAAGGGAACGGTTTAGAGAGGGATCAGAGAATGTACATCATAATCCATTTTTAGCTGAAAATTCTATCAAAGAATTTGGAGGTGAGAGGTTGTTAGGGGGAGGAAACGTAAATTGGATGTTGATGTTGATGAGATGGGGAGGAGGAGGAGGTAGGAGATGAACAGAGAACTTACAAAGCTAGAATGGAAGCGAGGAGATTAGAAATTTGTGATAGGGAAGTCAGGGGGGTGTTTTCGACACAGAGAATGAGGGATGAGGATGAAGAATAAGGAAAATGAACGGAAAAGGAAAAAGGAACGAGAGATTAGGAGGAAAGAAAGAAAGAAGAGAGGGGAGGAATAGGGAAGTAGATCGGGCGAGGTGGGAAAATAGGGAGACCTATTGGGTTTATTGAGACCAGAAAGAGCATCAGATTGAATTGATTGATTATCTAGCTAAGCAGTTAAGCTGCGAGTATATATTCAAAAAATGAAGGAATAGGCTTAGGTATTCGGCCTTCGGAATTAAAGTGCTTTGAAATCAAAATATTGAAAGCAAACAAACAGTATACCAAAAAGGAAAGAATGAATTAAAAGTTGAGTTTTGTTTGCTCCTTGCATCATGCAATATATATGCATATGCTGCCAAGATCCCAGGAGGTCAACAAGACCTCTTTGTGGTGTTACTCAGGCTTGGGTTGATTTGGGGTTCGAGATGAAGGGAGATGGGATTGGGAGGCTTTAATAATTGATTCATGAATGGATAGAGAATACGGATGAGAATGCGCATAGGCATGGGGATTTACATGGATCATATATATAAATAATTATAAATATAATAACGTGGTTTATCATCGAGTGGGCCACTTTTCCCTCAATTCACACCTTCAACTTCTACACGCGATTTACCAATCAATTATTATGGAATCAACTAATCAAGAAGCCCGAATCTTTCTTGCTATCGAAGCTATTCATAAAGATAAAAAACTAAGCATTCGAAAAGCTTCTAAGCTCTATAATATCCCTCGTACGACTCTTCAACACAGAATGGATGGTTTACCACCTCGTACAGAAACTCGAGCGAATCGTCATAATATTACAGAATTGGAAGAGGAGGTGATTGTTCAATATATTCTTGATATGGATTCGAGAGGTTTTCCACCTAAACTTAAGAATGTGGAAGATATGGCGAATTATATTCTTGAATCGAGGGGTACGAAGCGTGTTGGGAAGCTCTGGGCGCATCGATTCGTAAAGCGTCGAATCGAATTAAAGACGCGTTTTAGTCGTGTTTATGACTTTCAAAGAGCTCTCTGCGAAGATCCTAAGCTTATTGAAGAGTGGTTTCGATTGGTTGCGAATATGCGAGCGAAATACGGCATTTTGGACGGCGATTTCTACAATTTCGATGAAACAGGCTTTATGATAGGCATTATAAGTGCAGCAATGGTTGTTACTAGTGCCGAAAGACATGGCAGAAGTAAATCAGTACAGCCAGGCAATCGAGAGTGGGCTACAGCAATTATATGTGGCAATGGAGAGGGTGAAACTATTCCCCCATTTCTAGTGGTTCAAGGACAGGTTCATCTCTCCAATTGGTACACCGAAACCAATCTTCCTGCGGAATGGGCTATTAAACCTACATCTAATGGATGGACAAACAATGAGACAGGGTTGGAATGGTTAAAGCACTTCGACAAGCATACAATTCATCGAAGAAAGGGCAAATATCGAATGCTAGTGCTGGATGGACACGAAAGTCATGAATCAATAGCTTTTCAGTCATATTGTAAAGCAAATGATATTATATGTTTACGTTTACCACCGCATTCAAGTCATTTAACTCAGCCACTTGATGTTGGCTGTTTCAGTAATCTGAAACGTTCATATGGTGGTCAAATTGATGGGTTTATCAAGGCACATATCAATCATATTTTGAAGGTTGAATTCTTTATGGCTTTTAAAGCTGCATACGAAGAATCAATCACCTCTCAGAATATGAAATCAGGGTTTCGAGGAACAGGTTTAATACCATTTAATCCTGAAGCTGTACTTTCGAAATTAGATATTCGAATTCGCACACCTACTCTCCCTCTTTTCAACCTAGATCAACGGATCTCTCAAACCCCTCGCAACCCAACTGAAGCTCTTCCTCAATCAACTTTAGTGAAATCTCGAATAACCCGTCATCAATCAAGCTCCCCTACACCTATATTCGAGACTGTACTAGCTCTAGCTAAGGGTACAGAGAGATTAGCTCATGAAAATACACTTTTGACTGCAGAGATTCGTACACTTCGGAAGGCAAATGAAGCATTAAGCAAGCGTCGACGCGCGAAAAAAACCCAATTACGTCAAGGAGGAGTACTCACCGGACAAGAGGCTCTTGATATATTATCTCAGCAAGAGGTTGATATTCAGATTCAACGCGACGAGCGTCAAAAAGGGGGGAATTCTAATGGGGAAGCATCTTCTAATAGATGTTGTAGTAAGTGTGGAAAACCGGGTCATAATTCAAGAACTTGTCAAAACAATGTAATAGATCCTAGATTATTAGATTCTTAATAGTTTTAATCAATTGATTTAATGATTGTTGAATAATATAGGTTTGAAGGTGTGAATTGAGGGAAAAGTGGCCCACTCGATGATATGGCCCACTCGATGATAAACCACGTTATATATATATATATATATATAACGTAACTTATGGTGAACCGGGTCATATGGGGAACCGGGTCAGGTACCTTTACACCAAAATTTTGGTGTAAAGTGTCACGAACCACGTCTAATATTATCCTAGGATAAGAATCGTCCCAGGATTAGTGTCCTGAGGCCAATAGGGGGTCACGTGATGTGATAGCTCTGCTAGCCAGCTAGCAGAGCTAGCATTCAGAGAAACGTTTAGTATATAGTTAGAATAAGTTTCATAGTTTAGGAGCTTCGTGCTCAACTTAGTTATCAATTAGTTTACCTACATTCTACTTGATCTAGTAACGAATTCACTTCCAAGTGAATACCAGTGATAGAGCCTTAACCCATAACTACCAACCGACAAAACCTCAGGCAGCCGCTGCCTCCAGCACAGTATCGTTACACTGACCCGGTTCCCCATATGACCCGGTTCACCATAAGTTACGTTATATAATTAAACTATTTATTTATTTATTTATTTATTTATTTATTTATTTATTTATTTATTTATTTATTTATTTATTTATTTATTTATTTAATAATTAGTCCGGATTAACAGTTCAATTTAAGCTTTCAAATAATTTGAAATTTTTGAATATAATTCAATGTTTGAGCGCATCTCAATTTCTCAATATATTTCAATATTTGAATATATCTTGATATTTGAATACACTTCGGTAAATCAATAAATATATCTTGAATAATCTAGGAATTCACTGTCCAAAAGTTTTTCATTGTTAAGTCTAGTACTCTACCCGTACTTTCAGACTACCCCTAACCGATTCACCTGTATTGCACACAGCGCCTATATCTTGCACGTATTTTATATAATATTAAATAGAGTAGTGAATATAAAAGTGATGGTTGTTAATACTTTTATTATATACTACCCATCTATTAAGATTCCCTTTTCTCGATGAATAATACCTATTGGTTTATTAGGCTATTGGTCTTTTGGATCACTGGCGCATTTCACCAAGTTACTCGAGTACTGATCAAGTGGTATTTCACCCCTGTAAAACTTTTGGAAAGGTAGGTTAAGATTACTTCAGGTGCCGTAAAAATGATGATTTGTAGTAAGTTACGAATCCCTATCTAGAAATATACGGTAGGTATGTACGTTATATAGTTTTAGCGTGTTGATATTGATATCTTGTGTGTAAAGGGACTTCGGGAGGTTGTGTTTGTCTTGAGATTTTTTGTTGATATCTATGTGATTTGCAGTTTATAGTCTATTGCATAATTACAATGTACGCAGTATCTATAGGTACTAATTGTCTAATAACATAGTAACATACACTTTATGACATACGACATACAGCATATCAACGTACAAGGTCACCATACCAACATACACCACCAATAAACAACAGACACAAACACCATCACATCGAAAAGCCCTCAAACCCAGCCCAGCCTAGCCCAGCACAGTCCTAACATTCCCACCTACTCCCCCTTACCCTCCAACCCACCCTCAAAATGACAAACGCAGCCCTCGAACTCAAAGACCTCGAAAAAATCCTCATCTCCACACAAACCGAACTACAAAGGGCAATCCAACGTCACTATACCCAAATGAAGGAAATCTGCGCCCAAAAGAGTACCCTGCAATCACAGATCGCCGAACTCGAAGATGAACTTGTAGAAAAGAGAGCTGATAATGATTTGTTGGTGTTGCGGTGTGAAGATCTTGAGCATAAGAATTGGGAGCTTAGGGTTGAGAGGAGGGAGATGCTTGATGAGGGGGACGGATTATTTGGGGAGAGGGAACGATTAATTGAAGCGAAGGGGAAGTTGGTTGAGAAGAAGGAGGCCCTGGTTGCTGATAAGGAGGCATTGGTTGGGGAGAAGGAATACTTGGTTGCTGACAAAGAACGCTTGGTGGGAGAGAAAGAACAATTAATTCTCGAAAATGCAGAACAAGAGGATTTACTCCATCGAGCCGAAAACGAAAAAGCAGAAGCCAGAAACTCGCAAAGAAGCATGAAACGATCAACATAACCTTATCCAAAGAACTCAAATCACGAGGAAAGAAATTCTCAGCTCAAAAACAAGAATGGAGAATACAAAAACAGGAATTGATTGCGCAGAAAATACAATGGGAAACGAAGGAAATGGAATTTAAAGCACAGAACAGGAATGGGAAAGTCATGAAGATAGGTTGAGAGCGGTGGTTGCTTCGCTGGATAAAAAGGGATGGAATTTATTGACTACTTTGTTTGCTTGTGGGAAGAGTGATGATGAGGGTTAGGTTGGTAAGATGGATGAGATGATTTTGGGGATGGTGGGGGAGTCGGGCGAGATGCTTGAGATGATTTTTGAGAGACGTGGGGGATCAAAGGGGGATCTGTTGGAAGATGTGATTCGGGAGCGTGAGGATGGTGGTGAGGATGAGCGGGTTGGTGGTGTGAACAGAGATGTTATGATGGCGGATAGTGAGGATGATCTTTTGTGGTAGATTTGCTGGTCTGACAGCAATCTAGACTTTTTTTTTTTTGGAAAAATAAAAAATATGGCATTATAGCATCGGGACTACCCCGTGTAAGTAGTCATCAAATTTAGTCTGCTGTTCCGAATTTATGTATTTGTTTTATCTTTGGTGGTAATGGGTTTGAAGTAGATGTCTCCGAGGAGTCTCGAGCAAAGACAGTGTTGAGCAACTTCTATATCATGGATTATAGCTTCCAATGATAGTAGATCATTTGCCATGTCGATTTCAATTTTCCAATATTTATTGTCCACTCGAGCCAATGGTTATGAGCGTGACTTCTGTGTCCAGTTCGCACGTATTTGAAGTCTCGAATTCCGGCCGCATCACTTCATCCTCAGCACTTGGGAGATTTGTGATGAAAAGAAAAGTTTGCTTGCCAACCTAAATTCTTGCAAAATATTGATATTGGTAGATGGATATATATGGGGTCAAGTACATCACTGACTTTCAACCAACCTACCACCAATCCAGTAGATCTTAACATTCATGGGTTCAAGAAGTCTGTGGGAAGAAGCCACCTGGCTTGAAACGAAAATAGCAAAAGTGGTCATCGAAACCCAAATGAACCAATGGAAGAGATGATAAATTCTGCTTGATTGAAAAGTATGATAGGCCGAGCTTTTGAATTAAAAGATATTGTTGCATATCTCATTTTTGTCCCGGATGACTTTCCGTCCAATATTATATTGATCCATCCTATATAGATGTTGAGATTTGCAACAAAACCTTTTTGGTACACCTATCTCATGTACAATGACACTTTAATAGATCCACCTTTGAATTCACAGCATCCGAGATGTTAAAACGCATTAGTATAGCCTTAAAAGCAAGAGTTTGGTGGTCCAGATGGTGGAACCGGATGATCATCATGATGACTTGGTAGGTATAATTAGGATTTTAAATATGGAGCAGAGGTTCTAGACAAGATCGAGGATGGCAAACTAACCTAGTTGTTATCCTTATAAGAGTGTTCTTTTCACTCATGAATATGATTCCTGACAATCTTTCATGTTCTATTGTTCTTCTCGTCCTCATCTCTACCACTTTCCCTTCCCTTGGCCATGCGAACGAGATATCCCGTCCCCGGTTCTTTACTTGGAATAGGAAAATGTTTCAGACAACAATTGCAGTTGAAACCAAACTAAATACCAGGGACAAGCTGGGCGGGGATACCATACCGGGGAAAAGTCATGCTACACGTTCCATCTAATATACCTACTCTGTATAGGTAATGTAGGACCACTTTCTCACATATAGAAAGTCCAAAACATCCAGTTCGGTAATGCGGCGCTTATATCGATGTTCTCGAAGGTTAAATGTCACCAATGAGAGAAATTGACGAGGAAGCCACAGCGTGGTCTTGAAGTACTGGTTGATGACTTGCGAGGCTGATGATACTTGGACCATTTAAAAGATCCAATTATCTAGGCTATGCATAAGTGGCGTTTCAAGAATTTCTGTACGTATGTCCACCGTACGGGTGGTAGACTGTACTGTAAGGTACATTATTCACATCTACTCCGTACATCCATATTCATATCCATACCCCATATCTGCGTTGTGCAATCATGTCTTTTATTAACCTTGGAAGTAAAACATGATTCATCGTTGGATGTAAAACTATCAAGATCAACTTTTGCACAACGCAATAAAGTGACACGTGCCACATGAATTGAGGTTGGAAATAAATCTTAGCGTCGTTTTGCTGTCAATCACGTGGGGTGTAGCTCCACGGAACGGAGTCTTGTGCTTATTGGTCAGAGCGCCAAGCGCCAAAAACACCATTGACCCCTCGTAACCAGCCTCCTCTTCCTACCTTGTCCCATATGCAAGACGTGAATCATTGGATCATTGGATCATAATGTTGCATTCAAACTTCACTGCCACGTCTTTGCTCAATCAGTCCCAAGTCTCAACTCCCTAAGACTAACTCTTAGCTCTCCTACAGTCGTTCGTTATATTGCTAACATTCCTTCCCCAGAATTAACTCTTTAGCAGGACTCGAATATTCATACTTCTCAACCATGTATCATCATACTCCCGAATCATTAATACCTCGGACAGACTCGAAAAATCCGAATTCAACATGTCATGGTCTATCATCCAACGGAAAGCCATGTCGAAGAGGTCTTTCTAAATCACCACACACTTCACCAAGCCCGAGTCCTTCAAGAGGAGCATTAGGTCCAGATGCATTTTGCTGGCAACATAAAGATCAAGCTGGACAAGCGGCTCCAGCTATTCAACCTCGACCAAACACAAATACCCTTCGCGAACGCTCCAGTGTAGACACATTAGTGGAAAGATTGGGACTCCTCGAGGTTGACCAGAAGAAAAATAAAGGAAAACAACGTCAAACTGGAGAAGATAATCGCGGCAGACGACCCGGCTCAAATAGCGCTTTGAGGAATGAGCAGCAACATGTCGACAGCCATGGGAGACCTCAAAGGCAGCACCAGACACAAGAATGGCAACAAGCACAAGCACATCATTTACAAGAACCTGGAAGACAAGAACATCATGATTCGTCTACTACAAATGGTGGTCGAGCGAGAAGCAAAAGAAGTAATCTGGAATTGTTATGCTGTGGGGAGCCGGATGATTCGGATGCACCGAGACCACAACAAAAGATGCATGAAGGATCTTCTTCATCTCACGTACCAAGTTCTCACACGTCAGATCACCTCGATGTGCCCTCTCATTCGGCTCGACCTTCTTCTAGACCAAACACTTCTTCAGGAAGGCCTTCACATTCTAAACATCCTGAAATGCTTCAGCGTCCTACTATGGATCGGGATCCATCTTCAAGAACGGGGGAACTTCTAGCTCACATCCCTTCATCAGCAAGCCCACAGACAACAGCTGCGTTACTGGCAGAATTAGCAAAACCAATTTCCGATGCTGATCTTCCTGGATTTATATATATGTTTTGGTTGACTGATGAAGGATTACCTACAGGACCTTCCGATGAAGCTGCTGGTTCTCTTTTAACACCAACTTCAAAATCAGGGTCTGGCCATCGACGTACTTCTGACGTCCTTGAATCTTTTACTTCTGCACCACCAGACAAAAAAGAAAAAACAATGCTTCTTAAGATTGGCAGAGCTGAAAATGTTTTCGCGAGAATGCAACAATGGAAAAAGCAATGTGGTTACAACCTTGCATTAATTCGATACTACCCTTATCATGATTCTTCGAAACAGCCATCTAGTGAAAATGATGGTCCTAAGAAGGTTCCAAATGTACACAAGGTGGAAAGATTAATTCACATTGAATTAATGGCCAAAAGAGTGAATTGTGGAAAGTGCAAAACCTGTGGGAAAGAGCATAGAGAATGGTTTGAGATAGATGCGAATAGAGATGGAGTTACCATGGTGGATGAGGTTATTAAACGATGGGTAGATTGGGCTGAGAAGGATGAAGCTTCTAGACATGGACATAGATAGAGAACAAACTGCTAGAGTAATACGGTATATAATAATCAATTCTCATTACATTATTACTGCACTTGACGAACTTCTAAATATGACTATTCCACCGATTTCATCTTAGGCATACAAAAGTTTGACATCCAAGACGGATGGATTGCATTAGGCTAGTGCCGATGTCTAACTTTTGTGGTGATTCATTTACTCCAAAAAAGGTTATGTTTGAATGGAATTTGTTTGTTTTGTTTGTTTTGTTTGAAAAGTAGATGTTGAGATTCAACATTTATCATCTCTGTTTGCTGTGCCCTGTGGGTGGAATGCTTGTGAATAAATCCATCATAAGATCTTATATGCAATACAAAGATATTGACTCATTGTACATAGGTATGAGGTGTTATGAATCCGGTATTTTGATGTTTGAATATTTACAATCAGCGATTGTTTAATCATTTATATTTTTCATTCACAATGTTTGTAATGTTCGTGATACATATCGTCAACAGAAAATGAGCTCGAAGTGATGTATAAAAGAAGAGTCTTTCTCTTCTTTGATTCTTTTATATTTCAATACACGTATTCAAATTCAAAACGAACACCAAATCTACACATAAATCAATATACCAATCTCTAGGAAAGCCTCAAGTTTTGTCCCTGATCACCACCATCAAATACCAATATCAAAATGTCCTACTACTACCCCTATTCCTACCCCATCTACTCCTACCCCATCATCCCTGTCGCCCCTATAATCCTCGTCTACCAACCCCCAACAATAACCACTATCTCCACTCCCATAATCCACCAAACACCGGGTTGGAACCCAATCCACGGACGCGATACCGGTTCTTCACCACCCGGAGTAGGAAATAGAGTAGTTGGTTTAGCAACTGGTATGTATTATACTTCGGTGAGCTCACACGAGTGCATTCCCATGCTTGTGCTTATGCGGTAGGGTGTACTAATTCGGTTATAATTAATAGGTTTGGCGATGCCGATAGGGGGGAGTACGTTGGTAAATACTGGGACGCATGTGGGAGTGGCGTCTCCGGGTTTGTGCGGAAATTGTGGAAATGGAAATGGAAATGTAAATGGAAATGCGAATGGAACTGCAAGTACAGCAACAAATGCATCTGCAAATTCATCACCTCCTGATCAGCCGGCTCCGGGAGCTCAACCTGGATCAGCATCTGAACCACAATCTTCCGCTTCTAAAGCCAAACCGAAATCTATCCTCAAACCAACACCAACACCAACATCATACTCTTCACCTCCATCGTCATCGCCGTCCTCTCCTACGAAGTCCAAATCGAAATCTGCACTGCAACCTCCGCTTAATATTCTTACTCATGCTAATACGAATGCAAATGCGAATGCGAATGCGAACGCGAATGCTGGATCATCTTTATAATAAGCGACGAATCGTTAGATTTTAGTTATTCACATGATATTTAGTTCTTGTTTGTTTGTCGGTTGCTCAAGGATGAAAGTTTATTTCATTATTATATTGATGGGTTTTGGAGGGATGTTGAATTTATGAGTTGGGTTGGGGAGTTGGATCGATTTTGGCGTTTGTTGAAGGGTGGGATTGTTACGAGGTTTGCCGTCTAGATCACGTGGAAGTGCTCTAGGCTCTCGAGGTGGTTTATAACTAGGCGTCAAGCAGGGACTTAAAGTAATGACAATAATATGATGCAATTCGTAACTAATAGTATGGTATACTAAATGATTGATCTTGAGCACGAAGCTCTATACAAAGGGAATCCATCTTGGTTATATAGATATTCATGCTCCCTTGGATCCTTCTGGATCCTAAGCTCCAAAGGCTCCCTTGGATCCTTTTGGATCCTCAAGCTCCAAAAGCTCCAAGTCACGTGTTTTCTGACAGTGCGTGCACATACGATCTTAAGGTGACCCAGATCACATATTAATTCGATGAAATCTGATCGCTTTTGCACAAGGCCTAAGCTCTCCTAATTAGTCAATTGTTACTATCGTAACATAATTTACTGGTTATAATAATATTTTTTTTTGAAATTAAAATTTATCAATATAATTTGAGTTATAAAAATTAGATTTATTTAAATATTGATAATAATAATTACAGATTAATCTTATAATCTTTTTTCATTAATTTAAAGATTTTTTGATAAGTATATTATACTTTTATTAATAGGATAATATATTTCAAATAAAACATTATACCCGACCTTCTTTCAATCGTTTCTTGAAACCTAATTTTGTCTCGCTCTTTCCTTCGTATTGCAGCATAACATCCAAGATCGCTCTAATGTGGGCCTTGTCTGCAGCAAAGTCGAACACAACTTTTTCTTCAAGAACTCCAGCAGATTTCCATCCCTCTAGACATTTTGACGCAAATGCGCGCTGAGAATCGATGAAAACTTCATCTTCACCACCGTAAATCCATACACAGCCCACAATTTTATGCATGCTTTCCCACCAAGAAGCGTTGGCAAGCAGCGGCTCACTGCAATTATTACTACCAGCCACAACACCCGGATCAATCTTCCATTCACCGTCCCCAGAAACATACCTGCCCATTTTCGGAGCATGTTCGCCACAAGAACATCTTTTCCAGCATTTCTGTCGAAACTTTCATGACTAGTATCAAAGCCTACCTGCGAACTGAAGATAAAAACACCTTCAAGAGGTACCGAAAGAGGCACACTGGGAATACCGAGGTGCGGGTGACGTAGATGCGAAAGTAAGGAGAGTGGCAGGTTACCTTCAGCCGGCTCTCCACCGATCAGTATGCTAGTTGCCGGTCTTTTGCTGTTTTGAGGGAGACGTGAAAGTACGGTAGGAGCTTACTTCAGCTGTCCTTGGAACCGTACTTCTGGTACGAGAGTGTAGGCGAGGAGTAGTAGAGAGATAGATGTCGATGCAGTGGGTGTTTGCAGTCGCATATTAGAATGGCAAACTCCAATCGCAAATTCTAACCACGCCTTTTCTTGCATAGAATAGCCGCTTTTTTTCTTCAGTAATCTTCGGGTATGCCATACAGCTCACGATTTTCCGGCACCGTGTTGGCCACAGCAGCTACAGGTAGTAGTGAGTATTTGAGAATCGAGTTCGGAAATTTTCTAAATTGTAGCATTACTAAAGCAAGACGTTGGAGCAGGTATAGCAAAGTGTTTGAACAATCCGGAAGCAACTAATTCGTCAATTCGTCCGGATGAAAAACTTCTCATACAAACGTTAGACGGAATAACTTCATCTGCATCGATAATTAAGGTCCACCCTGCAGTGTGACACGCCTCATCACAGTGAGTTTTTTAATGAATTTCCATAGGAAGCGGTGGACTATTGAGCAATTTTGATAGAGTTGACGAAGAGATTCAAGCCATATATGTATGTGTTGAGACTAGATTTTTGCCCGCGCACCAAGTGCTGAGAAATGCAAACGGGTGGGGATACATCTGTACAGCTGGTGAGCCCATCTAAAGAAGTCGCCTTGCGATGATTGCTGCGAAGAAAATGCTACTTTCTCGCTATTTTTGACGGGTAATGAGCTAGGAGAGCAGAATACTTGGGATTGAACGGCTTTTGAATGAGCTGCTTTTGTTGTACGACTTGAGTAGTTCTAAAGTGATGGCAGTCATTTTCTTTCTTGCCCGCCATGGATCTAGCCATCGCAGACTCTTGTCACGGTTGAAGGAGATGGACTTTTGTTCACATCGTAGTTTGATAGGAGTATTTGTTGGATCAACAGTGGATATTGATGTATATTTTGATGTAAGCTTACGAATCTGGGGCATCTCAAACCCTGCTCAGGCATAACCTACCCCTTCATCAGAAAAAAAAGTCTAGGCCAAACCTTGTCAAGAACTACTGCGGGGAATCATCGTGAATACTTCGTGCCTACCAAAATGTTTCTTTTGTAATCTTATTACTGTACAAATTAAATGCCCAACCATTCATAGAATATGAGGATTTGTTAATCAGAATCGTGTGTCGGAATAATGCTGTTTCAGCAATGCGGTCTCGTACAGGATGGTAACTACTTTCCCATACTTTATATCCTTCGGATTAGACTTTCCAGTGGCCAATAGGCTAATCTTCTTTTATTATTACCAGTCAAACTTGTCGACAACGGAAACTAAAATGCGATGAAATTAAGCCAAGCTGTGGGCAATGTCGCAAGGCCTCACGACAATGCGTACCTAGTGATGGAGTAGTATTTCGACATCAGCAGAATGCTTCTATGAATGGTGGTGAATGTGTTTATTCTGGTGAAGCAAGTGGTCGACTGGGAGCATTCTACGCATATAGAAATACATTCGACGAGAGTAGCGTTTGGGTTGATGTGCCGAAGAAGGGTGCGTTATCTGTAGATGATATTGGTTTGCAGAATGAAGTGTTTGGAGCTGACAAGACAACTTACAGTAACCTTCTTCAATATCATTGATCCATACAATATGGAAGCTAGTCCTGAACCCGAACCACCCACAGACTCTACTCCTTCCACCACAGCGCCTGTGGACAAAACCGGCAACGGCGTTTATCACTACCCTTCCTTTGAGAAAGCCCCAGGCTTAGAAGCTCTTTCGACTGCTGCCACTGCCAACATAGAGTACATGCGCCATTTATCGGTGCCCGTGCAATCACCAAGAGGAATTAACACTCCGCAGCACTCGGTCAACAACTTGGACTTTATATTGAATCCTACTGGGCCGGAAGGCCGTTTGAGTATGGGAATGGTTTCTCTCTCTCGTTGAACGAGTCATTGGCTTATACTTCCACTAGATTCACCCATAGTCGACCCATCGAGATCACTCTCCAGGCTAAATACCTTCATCAATGATGTTGATAGTGTTAGGGAGCATGAAGTTGCATTTCTTTTGAGACATTTTGGAGAGACCACTGGGCAATGGTGAGCGGGGACTTATATCGAAGCTGAGTATACAATTAACTCTATCAGGATGGATTTATTCGACCTTGGATGTTACTTCGCACATAAAGTACCTGTCCTCGCCGTGTCGAACCCTTTGCTCAAATACGCAGTATGCGCATATGCTGCCAAACAACTTTCGCGGGTGGGAGGGAGGAAGGCCATTGTTGGTGGTATAGTAAGTGACCAAGCACTTATGGAGCTCTACCCAAATTCAGATAAGGTTGACTGGGTTTACATTGCTGCAAAATACTATGATAGAGCAATTTCACTCCTGGTAGAAGAACTTTCCAAATCGGGTGGAAATGATATTGCAATTACACCCGCAATCGATGATCACTTTACTTCCCCAGGAAATACAGACTCACCTCGAAGCATTCCGTCTCAAGCAAGTTGTAAACGACGCCGTTTGTCGAAGCCGGTACAGCGTGACGCTGATGAGACTATTGCTGCTGCTGCTATACTTTGTGTTTATGAATTTCTTGATAATGCTTTACATGCTTGGTCTCGCCATCTCAGCGGAACCAAGTCCTTGTTCGACTTAGCTGAAAGGGAAGGCATGATGCCTTTAGATTCACCCTCACCTAGTACCCCTGGGTGTTTATCATTCAGAACAAAGCCATCAGTGGCCAGAAGAGCTACATTTTGGAACTTTGCTCGCCAGGACTTTCTCGCAGCTTGTTAGTATTCGTATTACCCTATTTTGACCAGTCTAACTGTAAATTAGTCATCAATGAAGTGCAAACGCGGCTCAACACAGAAGATTGGGATCTTTGGCGCGCAGCCGGACTTTTAATAGATAATCAGGGTTTTGTTATTCCAAGCAACAAGGAACGCTCATATCCCGAGCCGCAAATGTCTATGCGAGAAGATATGATTTCAAACGCATTAATCTGGCTCATGTCGAAAATTGTGAATTTTATTGCTACAGGTGACTCCATCGACAACGTCTACCCCCAAGATAGAGCTAGTCCCACTGCTGTTTTTGGTATCAATCAAATGACTCTACTTGAAAGATGGCACGAACTGGCAAACGAGCTGGAAGTTTGGTATCAAGGTCTGCCGGATACCTTCAAGCCATGTGTTCGTCTACCAAAAATTACGGACGGCAGTCTCCCGCAAGACTCACCCAGAGCTATATTTCCCGAAATTTGGTATAGTATTCCAATGTGCGGCTCAACAATGCAGTCGTATCATTTTACGAGGATACTTCTCCTCATCAACAAACCTCATGAATCGACAACAAAAAGAACAACCGTTTCGAATAGACTCCATTCCTATCGATCGATTGAGATGGAAGTTCGCCATCATAGCCATGAGATATGCGGCATCGCTCTGGGAAGGCCAGAAGGTTCAGTGAGGATTCACCAAGTGCAGCCGCTCTTTATCGCAGGACAATGCTTAACAGAAACGAGAGAGCGAAAAGTAATACTTGATTTGTTGAAGGATATCGAGACTGACCTTGGCTGGGCAACTGATTATCGTGTCAAACAATTGGTGAAAGATTGGAACTGGCATGATACTTCTACGTGAAACCTGATGAGCTATTCAAACGGATTACTTTGAAGATTTTGTCGCATTCTTGCCGTGCATTCGAAGAAGTCTCAATTATCTTTAAGATATAGCTGATGATTTATCCGCGAAGGAGATAGATGCATGCCAGATTTTCCCTGATCAATGTTAAGATTCTTGCGGAGGTAATGGAGAGGAAGCTAAGGACGCTCGGCCTAGTACGAATTGGTTGAGACTTTATAACACGGTCTCCAATATTCTGGACTATCAAACAGAACTTAGAATTCCTGAGGATTGTTTATCTTCTTTAAGATGATTTGATTTCATAAACCCGAGAGTCAGGTTCCTTTCCTAGTTGGATTGAAGCGGTACTGTTGGGTACTTGGGCTATAGGTCGCCCCTGGTATTCCTCTCACGCCTCTCGAAACGACTTCTATATCCATGGTGGTCACCAGCATGTATGATCCAGGCTACTTGATCTATGAACAATGCTTCCTCGAAAAAAAGCCAAAGCTCAAGAGCTGAATATACTGAGAGTCTGGTCTTACCAGAACTTTCGACTTTCGTCGGATATCCACCGGAGAAAGATGGAATCTCTGTCTATGTTCCACTGGGGCCCATATCTCATCTTTCGCAATTCCCGATTGTTCCTGTGAGAAGCTGCCACTATTCGACAATGCATGGCGTTGACAGAAACGGATGTGCCTTTTGGCCTCACGATGAAGCTTATTATTGCCATGATGGCCAAAACAGCTCGTAGTACCCTCTGGCTGGGACTTATTATCAAAATATACGGCTGGGTTGGGCCACCACCGTTTCCAGGATAGTTAGTTTTACATTCAAAAGCTAGGGGATGGGATCAACTCACGCCACATCGATCTTACAAAACTCCCAGATCAAATCGACCAAATCATCATTTCCTTGTCAAATCTAAACACCTCCGAGAACACCTCACTTCTCTGAGGTCGCATACAGAAGAATGGTTGCCGGGCGATGATTGTGGTGGCGGCAATGGCACCGATGGCGCGTCGTATAATATTATTAGGGACGAAGAAATGAATTGGTAACTGGAACGAGAGATTATCGTAAAGGGATATGTACGGAGCTTTGAGGCCTTACTTGTTGACCGGTCAGGGTATTCTCAAATTAATACGCCTGAGCATGGCCCTGAAGTGTCTTTTTGAGGTAAACATCACGATTGAAAAGGTTGTCTGGGGTTGATGTGTGGATATAATGTGACAAATCTGCGAAATCACATTCCTGTTGAAATGGGCAAGTCAGGGGTCCGCTAGGCATGAAAGCTCCGTATTTCGGCTAGTTATCTGAACTTCAACAGATTTTGTTCTAATGACATGAATATCGCGTTGGAGCACTCGATTGTGTTTGTTCTTCAACTGGTGTCTGCATTTTTGAGCCTAAGTTGATAATAACCAAAGTTTGGAGCCAGCTTCACCGTTTATCCCTCCCGCTCTGATGTTCTCTGCAATCAACTTGTCCACTAGCAGAGTATTTCCTTTACACCCATACTCATTTTGTCCATGACATTCCCTGACCTTACCACCGCCCATTCAAATTTTAACGTCTTCAATAAACACTATATACTCCACCAGTAGTATATGCATTAACTATCATAAGAACTTTTAACCTTATAAAGTTTTTATTGCCTTTTTTCACGGTGATGCTCGCAATAGCGGCAGTATTATTTCCCTCCAGCTCTAGCTCGCTAACTAAATTTTGCGGGATTTTTCATCGACACATTTTTGGATGGTTTCCATAGCACAATAATTTTGTTGAAACATTCACATGTACGATTTGCTACGATTGACATAATTACATCTTTTTGTTTCCTTAACTTGACACCGTGATCACGGCTTGCGTAGCTAACTCACTAAGTAGTGTAAGGCACGTTACGCCAAAGTAATTTCCGAGCATACATCACAAAGTATGATTGAACTTGTTCAATGACGGGCAAATCATGTATTTGAAGGTGTAGTTGCGCCTCTAATTCTATTTGAAACATTCTATTATCATACCCCCTTCGGCATTTAAAGCCTCTAGGGTTCAAGGGACTTTGCGGACGTCCTGATAATGTCCATTGAATCTGCTTTTGAAACTGCTCTGACTGATAACCCGATTCGAGACAAAGAGCATGCAGCAGTTCAAAATTACGACAATCAATCACATCAATTAGGAACTGCCACAGTCACCCTACTAACCTTAGAAAATTATCGGTCCCATAACCCATTTCACCCGCCCACAACTAGCTACTGGCAAGAAATAATCCCCACCTCCGGTCTTCCCTCTCCTATTCCGCAGTCTCTCCTCATCAATGTTCTTTCGCCGCATCATTTACACCAGAAACAAGCCTGCTACTTCCCATAAAGACCGTTAGGTGATACAAAAAATGGCATTGCTGTATGTTCATTGGCCTTACCCCATGCTTCAATGACTGTGGTGAAGGAAATAGCGAGGATTGTGGCCAATAAAAATCAAGAAGTTTGAACCAGAGGTAGTGGTAGGGTTTCCGACTGGTGGATTTGTTTGGCGCCTTTTGTGGCGAAGGAATTGGGCTTCGGTATGCATTTGTTCCTAGATTGCTGTGATTTAGCTTGCATTTATTTTTTTTCCTCTAATTTTTGCTTCCGGACTCGAGAATATGCGCTGTTTGACAGCATGCCTTGGCTTCTACGATGAAATAGCAGCGTAAATGGTGTCACTATTCATATCATACTTGCGCAGAAGAAACAAATGCTAGCCAATATCATCAAAAGAACGTCAAGTTCCGTGCAGCTACTCCAAGAAGCCGTGGCACAGCGACCAACTCACCACCAAGATATCATATCTTTTTGACGAAGTAGGTCAAGGACCACCCGTCTATCTTCCAATTCTTCTCTCGTTGCTCAAAGGGAAAATCATTGCTTTGATTGATGATGCCATTAGTTCTGGACTACCATGAGTGCTATGTTTTGAGTTTCTGAATGGGAAGGAGCTTGGTGGTGAAGCAGCGAGGGATAGATAGGGAGAGGTTGGATGGGGTGAGAGATGGAGCAATGGAAGATGTTTGAAGGATAAAGGAGAAATGACGAATAGAGAGGTGGGAAATAAGATGACAGACGACCTGACGTATGAGGTGGTCGAACTTGAAAAGAAGAGGGGTAAAATGGGGCTGAATGTTGTTTGTATAGGGGTGGCAATGCTACAGCATGTGTATAAGAAGATATTGGTCGAGGAAGTGGTTAGAATGGTGGTAGATGCCGTGGCCAGTCCATTATTGAAAGCGGATGAAGGAGGCTGGGTTCCTAGATGGGATATGAAGTGTGATTATACTTTTTTGGTGCCAATAGGTTGGTTTACTCTTGCATACAGAGCTGGAAGATCGGGCTGATAACATGTCTCTGAATGTCTACCGCTTGAAGATAAGAGTGGTCTGATTGCATGAGCTAACTTTGTGAAATATCTACTCTGTTCACGACAGCATAGCTGGTTCTCGTTTTTTTGAGCATCTTTGTTACCAACATTTTTCTCCGGCCAATCACTTAAGGGTGTAGCTGAAATTGGATTGAGTTTTCTGTGTGACTTAGTACCACATTCGTAGTGGAATGATTTTTTGAGGATTTGTTGCATTATCTCCATATCGTATAACTTGTATTAAGCCTGCATCCTGGCAGATATACCGATGGTTGTAAGAATTTGAAAATAAAAAGATTTTTTCAATAAAATAATAATAATAATAACTTAAAAGATTTAAAAGATTTAAAAGATTTAATCACTCGAATATTTTGAGTGTAATTCCAAAATACACTCTATTTCTTCGGAATTTTTCCGTACAATGTTATTCGACAACTACATTGGAGATATTTGTACTAGTGGTTTTGCACAAAATTTGAAGATCGGGGAGTTTAAAATCGTTTCTGCGATGCTAGGCTACAAAAGGTGTCGCTTTCATATCATTTCAGTGGAATGCTAGATAGCAATCCAAAACTTTCCTCCTCTGTACTTACTTGCTGACGATTTGCCTAGTAAACAATGCAAAGCGGTAGGTTACACATTGGATTATGTGCATTTGCATTTGCTTAACCGACAACCGATTTAGGGCTCATGGGGTTGGGGACCACTAGATATGTAAGGTTATTTTTGGCTTGCATTCAAACTCATTTCACAACACGACGCCATAGTAAGGTTACAGTAATACAGCTCACAACAGAAGGTTCTGCGAAGAAACTACCCCTCATTGCCTAAAGTATCGGGTAGATCCAATTGGAAGTGACCCGCAACAGCCGTCTGTAGAATTTGTTTTGAAGCTCAGCCAGTCTCCCTGCACTGCTTTGAAATCAACGCAAGATCGAGACAAGTATAAGGTTATCAGCTTCAATCATGCTGCGGGGAAAGGCGAAATGGCTTGTTCAAATGCACAGTCATCACAATAGTTCAACTCCACACGCGAATTGGACTCGGAAATCAGATTTTGGTAAAATAGTTTTGGACGAAATTCTGCATGCTGGGAAGTAGGGAATGTGTGCCGATTGCATATCTGTCGGTTTGAGGAAATAGAAGATCACAGAAGCTAGGTTTTGATCTTCAGTGTCCGTTGCGCCGACATTTGAATCTCGATGAATTACGCCTGCTTCGTAAATACCAAGCAAAACGGAAGCGTCGTGGCTTCCATGCAGTCAGGTATAAACAAACTTGAGATAAAGGAGGAAGTCTAAATAGTAAGAGAATTCCCAGCATCAAGTTATTACAGCTCCAACAAGAAAGCTTTCAGGTGCTCAAGCAAATATCAGTCCTGAAACTAATTTTCTCATCGCATTTTAAACTCCATTTCTCAACATTAGCTATTAAACATCGGTCATCATGGACAGGTCCAAGTTGACAACCCATGAAGAGCGAGTCGCTGCGTTGCGGGCTCGACTTTCCGGAGATGCTCCGACCAGAACAAGCAGAATCAAGGCCAACCTGCCATCCAATCCAATGTTTACTGCCACACTTCATGCCGCCGCACGCAGTGCCCAAGGAAGAGAGCTATCTCCTTTAGAAGAACGTTTAGTCAACGTATTAAAAATCTATGCAACTGACGAAGAAGTTGCCGAATATGGTCAAATATACACAGAGATGAAAACAAAAACTCGTTCCCTCGATGACAAAAGTGGTGCTTTAGAGGATTCTCCTTGAACATCGATGACAGCACACCGTACACAAAAGAGGATATGGTCAGAGATGCGCAGGACAGTCAAGGAGAAATTATTGCGAGACTGAAAACAAGATTTTGGATATTACGGCTCCTAATGCTACCACTGAAGATGGATGCGTGGATGATGAAGAGTATTCGAGTGCTCTGCTTGAAGCTGGCAGTGGTATTACAATCATTGTTGGTCCCGACCAACCTAGGCCATCGGTCGATCAGATTGGTCCCGTAGTACCAATCAAATACTTGAATGGTTCTACAAGTGCGCCGGCAGCTACAAGCAATACCGAAGAGGCTCCAACGATTTATGCCCAGGCATCTACATATCGACTTCAGTTTCAACGTTTTAAATGTCATCGGAAACAATCTGACTCTATATTTGCACCAAGGAATGAGATCTACTGGGCTGCGGCGGCAGGAGCTGATGGCCATGATAAAAACTCATTCAAGACCGGCGAATACGGGAGTATCGAAACTGGTACTGTGAGAAGCATGGAAGGGTTGGATTATTGGACTGGATCTGTCCAATAACATCTTGTGGGGCACATTGAATGCTGGGAGGCCGATGACAGCAACGAAAATTCTCTTTACAATAGAATGGTTCAGGGACTGAGAGATGTCGCACAATTTGCTATTGATGCGTCAGTTCAAGCTACCCAGGCCGGCGATAGTGGAGCAGGAGCCTGGGGATCGACTGGGGGCGACACAGGAAAGAGTGCGGCAATTCTAGCCTTGGTTGCAATCTGTACTGCTCTTGTGGCGGAGCTGCTCGCGTTCTTTAGAAACGATGATGATTTTGTTTTCCGACGCGAGATTGCCTTTACGAAGTCGGGACTTGATGCATGGACTCAAAAGCCAAATCAAGAACTTTCATTTATGTTTGACGGCGGAGCTGAGGGCAAGCATGAGTTATGGATTAGCTGTACCAAAGTTCCCGGTCTTGATGGTTCTTTAACAGCCCTTCGTCAGGTCAAGCAAAGTTGGACAATGGTAGCTGCATCTACGGACAGCAGCCCTCATGGAATGACTATGGCAGATCATCGTGGTGAACTGGTTGGAGTCTTCCGGAAGACCGATAATACCATGTATGGACGAAATGGTTGAAGTCAGAAGGGAGGTGGTCGGCTCCTCTTACAATTAATAACGGGTCTAAGACTACGCATAGACCAGCTCTTTGCACATTCAATAATAGGTTATGGTGCATGTATCGAACGACTTCTGGTAATATATACCTGATGTCAACAGATACTCTGACGAGCTGGTCAATACCACTCAAT
This sequence comes from Sclerotinia minor, assembly GCA_025389075.1. Lineage (NCBI taxonomy): Eukaryota > Fungi > Ascomycota > Leotiomycetes > Helotiales > Sclerotiniaceae > Sclerotinia > Sclerotinia minor. The sequence continues at coordinate 40,679 of QRFH01000013.1, read as the reverse complement.
GCCGGAGGCGGAAGCCTCACGAGTGATGGACCATCTATATGCGGATACAACAACAAACTCTATTCTGTCATTCGAGGCACCGACAATCGAACCTATTGGATGGACTCGGTTAATGGAAGCTCTTGGTCCGTTTACAAGCAGTTTTCCGGCAATGCGACGATCGGCTCGCCAGCGCTATGCGTGCACAATGGCATACCCCATGTTTCAATCCTAGACATAACTACGAAGTATTATGTTTCTACGTTCCAGAATGGTAGTTGGTCTGCCTTTAGCAACAACACAAGCTCTGTTATAAAATCAGGTCCTGCCACGGTGTTGTTTGACAATGCTCTACTCTCCATGTACTGGGTTTATTGAGACTAGAAAGAGCATCAGATTGAATTGATTGATTATCTAGCTAAGCAGTTAAGCTGCGAGTATATATTCAAAAAATGAAGGAATAGGCTTAGGTATTCGGCCTTCGGAATTAAAGTACTTTGAAATCAAAATATTGAAAGCAAACAAACAGTATACCAAAAAGGAAAGAATGAATTAAAAGTTGAGTTTTGTTTGCTCCTTGCATCATGCAATATATATGCATATGCTGCCAAGATCCCAGGAGGTCAACACCATGTCTCAAGGACCAAACTATCATGTCACTGGTATAGGTCATCCCAACGGAAAGGGCCCATCGCAATTTCATTTCCCGAGTCATTTATCGGCTGGATATATGGGCTTGTGCGTGTTTGAAGACCAGGTTTGGTGTGTTTGTGGATTGGCGGTGCTTTGAGAGGAAGCTGAGAAACAGAGAATGAATGATCTACCATTCGTGTAAGGAACGCTCTTTTGAAAACTTGTTATGCGTTTAGTTTATGTTGTATTTGTTTTCTTGTCTTCTTTGAGAAAAATAAACCCAGCTGTTCAAATGGCTGAAAGGTAGTAACGTCGATGATTCCATAGCTTCACATCACAATGGACGGGGTTTTCAATTCATTTTATTATTCTTGTCAAAATGTGATGTGTGAAATATGGCTCAACCTTGATGAATATTGACTGGTGTCCCAAGAGTACAAAATGTGAATCTCCCCTCTCAAAAGCTCCATCGACTAAACAATCTTTGTTATATTTCGATGCTACTTAGTGACCGCTGGTTAAACAAGTCCCATCTTTTAATATCATCTCTTATCCTACCTTCCCTTTCCCTTTCTACGTTCCTCAAATAATATTATTTATTTCTCTACTTTTCCGCAATACTCAATGTACCTCACTGAGAGATGATTCAGTCAACCAAAAGGTATACTAAGTCATACGAAGCTTCAAAATTTGTATGTATTCTAATCAAAGATCTTAACGCTCTCACTCTCTCTTTCCTTGAATGACTAGTATCCAGACATCCACCGCACTCTTATTCCATCGCCTACTTACCCGGTCACTATAACTTCAATACCGTTCGTTCCTATCACCAAGTCTTTTATATTCATTATCAAACCATTCAATCTCTCCCAGCACGCTACGCTATCCTTCAGCCCATCTCCCCTGCTGCCCTTTCTCAACTCTCTTTCTTACCCCTTAATATCTCCCCCATCCTCTCATATACCATCATAACCCCCCCCCCCCCCCTTTCCCCCAATCCTCTCTTCTACCCTACCTAAACCACCACCCCCCTCTTACTTCTCCATCCCCAAATTAAAGTCCCCAAACCTCCCCTCCTACTCAAATCATTCAACTCATCCAACTCATCCAACTCATCCAACTCATCCAACTCAACCCCATAGCACATCATACTCCCACTCCTACTCTCACCTCCTCCTCGAAAATCCAAAATTTCACATTTCCAATCTTAATCTCACAATACTCAATCACTCACTCACCACCACCACCTACAAAAACTTTTCATTTCGAAAGGACCTCTAACCTTTTAAACCTTAACCACTGATGATTTTTTCCTAAAAGGCTTACAACTAGTATTTTTAAACTCTAAAGTCTTGCTTTCTTTCTTTCTTACTTATGGTATGAACACTGATGAGATAGCTGGAACAGGAATAATATGTGAAATCAGGCCATCATCCGGAATTTATGATAAATTCTGACAAAAACTATTTTAAAACATCTCGGTGACTAAGTCAAATCATTCTTATGTAACAAAAGCATTCACAATCAAACAATTCAATCAAAACATTTCCAAAATATCAACAACAGATTTCATGTCAAATATCTAAATAGACAAGCTAACTACTCCATCATAGTATGTCATACGATCCATCCTTTACCATACATAAGACATCGAATATACATTCAGTCCGACTTCGTCTCCCCATCTGATTTTCCTTCTTTCAACTGGAAAAAATCATAAAAAAGTAAAACTTCACTCCATTGATCCGCCCCAAAGTAACATTCACCAAACCCCAAACCCCAAAACACCAACATTGATTCATTACTATAATTTTCCGTCCCTTTCCTTTCCTTTGTCCTTGTATTCCTATTCCCATTCCATAAAATCCCACTTTGCGCAGTCACCGATTCAATATATCATAACACGTCCCGTCTTTCAACTCCCTTCTTTTTTCCTTTTCCTCCATGTCGAATATACCAGTCGAACTAATCAGCCAAGAAATCGTGACTCGCCATGTCCCTGTTTCTCCATTCTTGAGGATTTTTGCAGCTTTGGATGCTTGGTCAAGTGAAAAAGATTGCTAATGTCAAAGATAATACCGCAAGTTCCACCTATTACTTGAGGATTTATAATGAAGCCAATGCCGCTGATGACTTGAGGCTTATGATGAAGCGAGTGCGAGTCATTTCCATATCGACTTTTGACCAAAGATGGGACAAAAATCCATTGTGCTTTGCCTTGTTCCAAGGCTATCGCGGATCCAAAAATATTGCATATCTTCAAACGATACTTTAGCCCGCTCCGTCGTCATCACCTAAAACCATGATGACCTAAATCAACACCATTTACTCCTACTCCCATGTCCTCTCCGCCAGTACTAGCTCTCGAAAAGTGACCATGGTTAAATTCCGGTATACTTCTTGGAAGTGGCATACCATAACTGCTTCCACTTCCTTGTCTTATCGGAGGTCTTCTTCCACCAATTCCATTTCCATTTACACTCACAACTCCGTTACTCATTTCGCTCATACCTCCAGGACTGGAAACCCCAAATGAACTCTCTCTATTCTCGACACCATATTCTCTCTTAAAATCCATTCCGTGAGCATGACTATTTAAATCATGAAATCCTTGATAATCTAGAGCTTGATATTCCATCCTAGGGTTCATGATAGGCGGTGATGTGAATGGTGTGGTTTCGGCAGACATACCACCTGTGACACTTGGGCTACTTAATTCTTCAATTCTCTTGTCGAATGCTAAACCTCCATTCGAATGTCCCATCTTGTAATTGTTAGGGCCACTAGTAGCCATTGCATTGTAACTCTGAGGAGGCATGCTAATACCAGTATTGCCAAAGCCATCAAACAGGTCGACATCGGCGCACATTTGAGTATTTTCGGGTGCATTTTGTAACATAGGATTTACAAGACCAGGAAGAACATCGTGGACTTTGTTGAGAAGGAGAGGAAGGAATCGATGATCGCCATTGCGGAGGATGGAGAGCATGGTCATGAATTGTTGAAGGTAATCACGGGGGCCCATCGTAAAGGGGTCGGACTTGGGGGGAAGAAGGGAGAGAACGTCGGTTAAAGAACATGCTACGTCGAATAGTTTTTCAATCTATACAACACATTGGTCAGCGAGCTGAGAGTATAAACCACTACAGGAAAGAGCACTTACCAATCCAACACCATGAACTTCCATACTCTGGTGACTGAATTGACTTGTCATTTGCGCCAAATCTCTCGCAATATCGACGGGGTATTGAAATGTCATACTTGGATCATCACAATTGCTACTGAGACATCCATTTTGTATACTTAATTGCCATACCATTGTTCTCAACCATTGTTGACTTGTTCTCAGATCTGCTGTTTGGTTTTCTGTGGTGTTGAGGTATATTGGGAGGGCTTCGGAAAGTTGTTTTTGGAGCGAGGAGAGATAGGCTGGTGAACAGTCGGTACGAGTTTTGTTCCAGAGCGCAACGAATTGATCGTCGAATGGGCGATAAACGTTTACGAGATGGATGAATCCCTGCAGGTGATGATTTTGAGGATCGGTCGGGTCATCGTTGATTGAAGGGAGGTTAATCGTGGCTTGGAGTGAGAGAGGTCGATGTCTTTGAAGCGCGTATGATCTGTGGTCCTGTTAGCTTTTGACAAATCAATTGCCTCGATGAAAATCTCACCTCTCGGTCACAAATAGCAGCCAGTAGAGTCTGCGTCTTCGTGATGATTCAATGATGTCGAATTGATGGTAGGTCTCCTCTTTCACCATCTCCAACGTGTGTGCCAATGTTGTCGCTTCTCGTAAATGGAACCAAGCCTTATTATGTAGATCCAATCCGTAATAACATGCGAAGATGAAAAAGCTTGTCACTAAGCTGTTTTGTGTAGGTGATTCGCAGTAATCGTAACTCTTCCTAACTTTCAATGTCTCTTCTAATAACAAAGTCCCCGAGACAATGTTTGCGCCAGGTAGATTATCCAATCCAAGAGGATCACCAGGTATTCCCATTCCAGGTTGGATCATCATGAATGCACACATTGCAGTCAAGAGACAATAGGTATCGACATTCTGATCCACATACAGTGCTTGTTGTTCTAATCTTTCTCTGTGTAATATCGGCATGGTAGGATACATGTTCGCGAAGAAGAATTCAGTACATTCCTTGACCATTTCTGTCGTAAGCAGGCCTGGCGTGGGCGCGAGCGTGGGACTACATGGCGGACTCTGAACGCCATTCATGCGATTTGCAGTCTTTGCTGAGAGCGAGGATTGTTGATTTTGTCTTAATTCGCTAATAACTTTTGCTCGTGAACCCTTTGGACCTTTCTTCTGTGGGATGGCATGATAAGTACAAGACAATTGTGCCGAAGAACAATTGCGACATGGATTTACTCCATCGCACTTGACCTTTCGACGATGGCATGCGTCGCAAGCTCTTTTGACTGAGGAGGAGGATGACATGATGGGAGGAGGAAAGGATGGTAGGCGGTATTTTTTTAGTTGTGGTACTCGAGAAGATAATCAATCGAAATGATCAGTTTGGTTGAGTTCTAGTCGAGCCGGTTGAATGGAACAATGGAAAACAGATAAGGTTGTGGAATTGACGATCAAGTGGAATTGAACACCAAAAGTCTTGAAAGATTTTTGGTCGATACTACCTCGTGGTGAACGTGTGAACGTATCAACGTACCAGCCTTACGGTATGATATGAGCGTATAAGTGGAATTACTCGTGTGATTATATCGTCGAGGTCCAAATAATAAAGGTGCCCGTCGTCTTGGCCTGGCGGTATGTGGAAGTTTATTTTCCAAGGACAGTACCTATCAGGATTTGATCTCTCGGTGCTGTTGGAACGACAAAGACGATAGAAGATGGAATTAGAATATTGGAATTCCTGGAGAAGTTATTCGGTCCGTATAATCCTATTTGGCGGAGACGGGATGCTCATTTCATGGAGATGCGGGGGGTAAAGGATCGTGAGGTTGTGTAATTGGATGAAAATAATTATATGCAGTTGGCTTGGATGTTTTAATTCACTCTTCTCTCTCAGGGAAAGATTTTGTTGACGAAATTGTAAACAAGAAATTAAAAAACAAAAAAAATAGAATATCGATCTTTCAAAGGGTTTAATGTGATTTGAAGGTTGAAGTGTATTCGAAGATGGGTTTTGGAGAGAAGTAAAAGGGAAGAAAAAACAATGGATGAAGCTTAGGCTTGTTTGTTGACATATAAGGTGGATTCGGAGGAGTCGATGAAGTGACAGTTAAGTGGTTGGAGTGGTTGAAGTGGTTGAAATGCTTGAAATGCTAATAAATGTGGGGATCAAATGGGTGGATCAAGATGGGTGGGGTGTGGTGTGGAAATGGGTGGATATGGGTTGAAGTAGGGAAAGAGAGAGAAGAGAGAGGTGTGAGTGAGGTGTGTGTGTGAGGTATAAAGTGTGTAAAGTGTAAAGTGTAAAGTGTAAAGTGTAAATAATGTGTAAAAGTGTGTGAGGGATTCGTAAAAGTCGGTAGCCGGTATTGTGTGGATATTCGAGGTGGTTGAAGTGTGGAAATTGAACAAGAGGTGTAGGTAAGGTGTGGTGGATTGAGGTGGGTGTGGTGTGTGTGTGTGGATGTGGATGTGTGTGGATGTGGATGTGTGTGGATGTGTGTGGTGTATGGTGGTGTATGGTGGTGTGGTTTGTTTGTGGCTTAGATGAATATGGATGGATGTGGGTAGATTCAAGTAAAGTAATAATAATAATAAGTGAGTAATAAGTGTTGAATTTGTGAGATGTCAGAACAGACAGATACAAATACTCATCAAATGGTGTGTGTGGAATTGGAAGTGTGAGTGTGAGTATGAGTGTGAGTGCGGGAGAGGTTTGATGTAAGAAAATAAATGTCGAGGGCCCGTGTGTGATGAATGGATGGATGGAAAAAGTCGAGGGTTGGATTGGAATGTAATGTAGGGTTTGGTAGGTAGTTTTGGTAGGTTTCTCCGTCTTTAGCTGATGGAAAAACTATCCGAATCCAATTAAATATTTAAATAAAAAAAGAATTAGGAGGGTAAGAAATATCCTTTCACGTACGATATGGATGGATGGTATGTAGCGTGACAACTAGGTAGATATACCGGTAATGTCCCATGGATTTGCTTCGTTCTTCCTCCTCTTTCTTCTCCTCTTCCCCAATTTTTGCCTTCTTGTTATGTTAATAATAAGCTTACCTACTAGCTGCACATAAGTATCAAATTCAAGTCGAGTCAAACAAATCAAAATCAAGTCACAAGTTTTTCCCTTCCTAACCCTTTTTGGTCGAATATATGGAAAAAGCCAAGGATGGCTGTCGATTCTTAAACCCCTTCCCTTCCCCTTCCCTACGCCTCTTCTCACTCCAATCACTTCTCCGCAAGTAACGTAACAAATAGCCTGTGCCAGCTTCAGAAGATGGCTTTAGCATTCCATATTCCAATAAGCAGTCACAACTTTCTATTCGAAATGAGACGGGAATAATACATACATATACACCTGACTCTTGCTGGGGAAAAAAGGAGTTACGCCCTGATCTATTCCAGCAGCTGGTTGTTGTAGGGAAGATGGATGAACGATACCAAGAAAAGAGTAATTGCGGGATACCGATGGCAAAGAATCATAGAGAAGAGATGGGATGAATCATGAAAGCCAAGAGTAAATTAAGGATTTGAATGAGGTCAAATACTCAAAGAATGAAGATGCACATATAAAGTTATGAAGTTATCACCACCTCTAGGTAACTACATTCAAGCAATGGTTTAAAGTTTGATCAGTATGTTGTATGACCTGCTGAGTAGGTATTACAGATTTGAGGATGTTCGAACTCAAAACACATATGTACATCTCTATCTGGATCTTCGCCCTGATCAAAGGGGATCACAACTAATTTACGGAAGTATGTGTCAAAAACTTTAAACAAGCTTTCATCTTAAATCCACTCCTCTCCATTATTCCAAAAAGAAAAACATCGTCACAGAGGTACGGTTTGTATCTGGGAGTAGCACTCAGTAGTCACTCCTCCTCTGGCATCGATGTTGATATCGAACGATCGACATCAGTAAGCCTGAGGTTGTTGTCTCCCACCTGAAGTCCATCGGAACCAATCAAGATCAATCTTTCACCCCCCGCACCACCATTCTATCTCCTTGTACCTCAGAGACTAATAAAACCCACATTAAAGACGGTTCCCGCCAGAATAGGCATCGCCATGATCAAGGAACTCTTTTTAGCTTCAGCAATGATCATTTTCTTTCACGCCGTCTTCTCTTCACCAATTGAAAGTGTGTAGCCCTATCCTATCCTATCCTATCCTATTCTCTACCCGTATTCTACAATTTCTATTCCATCCTACCTATCAAAGCGTCCCCCAAACCCTCATTCAATCAAGTCATCTATACGAATCGTCGACGCCACAAGATTTGATTCGCCCAAGCATTTCTTCGTTTAAAAGGTTGTTCTGCTGAAAGAGGAAAGGAGAAGGCTGACAAGTAGCACTACAGCATGAAAGTGGTAATGTCCGTACCTTGGTGTTGATGGATCTCATCAAATCATCACGTAATCAATCCATCAATCATCTCATCATTCAGTTTACTGGTATTTCATGTATTCATGTATTCATACATGCTCCCCCATACTCTCTCTGTATACGTACTTACCAGACCATTTCCCCAACCCTTTTCCCAGACCCTTTCCCAAGTCTCTACCAAATATTCATTATCCATTGCATCTCTTAATCAAAACCATCAATTAAAATAATCCGATCCCTTCATCCATCATAACATCATGCTCAATCATCCTAATTATCCTAATCATCCATCTAATCCATCTAATCCATCCAATCATTCACATCAAACCAACACTTTTCCTAAAATATATTACTCTTCGTTTCCTTTTGTCCACCCCGAGATTTACCAAGTCTTTATTTGGAAATTTCTCCGAAGCAGACTAAAGGTTTGTCAAACCAATCGTCACTCGCACGGAGATGAAGACTAATGCAGATATATACTACAAAAGTGCATGGATAAGAACCCTGCTCATGTTTCTTTCCCTCTTATGGTGAATTCAGGCGACATAACCGATCAAAATGGTTTTTCCTTACCCTCCGTAGTAAGATCTTCCGCATCAAGATTCAAAAAAGAATGAATGAGTGAGTGAGTGCCAAGAATTCTTCGCGTCTTCTATTTCATTTGAACAAGCTGCTGATCGGTTTGGCGCTGGCCCGGCCATTTCTTAGCATTCATAATAACCATCCATAACCATTTCAAAAAAGTTGTCGAGTCGTCACTAAAGTCACATCGTCCCGTTTTATTGGGATGACATGGCAAGCAACCAACTACCTAGTGCTACAAAGCATGAGGTGAAGGGTTTACAAAGAAGGCTCAAATCTCGATAGATCGATCACAACGGCACAAGGATATTATGTGGTAGCAAATGTACGTACTCGTAGGATTCTTTCCAATTAATCAATCTACAATACAGTAATAACAATAATAATACAAAGTATTTTTACTGTACAGCAGCATTTACCGAGGTTACTTGACTTGTAAATGAACCTTATTTGTGCCGACTACGGCCAAGTCAAGCCACTCACGTATACGGAGTATTTTGTATTTTCCTCACAGATTCACAGTCCTTGAAGACTTATGGCTTTGTGTTGTGTTACGGAATACCGTTGTACAGAGAGGGCACAGTACATTACATACACACATACAGAAGCAGTAAAGATGTTACTATTTCTATTCCTGTTCCTAGCAACTCTTTTTGGTACGACATTCCGACCCTTCGACATTTCGTACTCATTCAACCAATACATTGTGCAGTTTGATATGCACCAAATTTCCAGACGCATGTACAGTATCACCATCAACTTTCAAGGCTCGGGAAAACATCACACATCACACGAATCAGGCACCATTTTTCTCAAAACGGGAAAGAAGAAGAAAAGGGATCGTCACTCAAATCTTCCTCTTTCTCACTCACCGGAACATTTTACTCAGATCACTACTAAACTAGTACTCGAGTGCCTATCATTTGCATTAACTGCACCCTAATCCTGCAACAGAAGACACCAAGAAAAACTCTACAGAGTATGACATAAATGCATTTCAAACTACCAAGCACCGTACGTACTTGTACTCCAATACCGTTGTAGTACCGTAGTACAATGCAGATGACACGAGTGACACGAACCCATTTCTTAAAAAATCCGAGTTTCAGTCTGAGCTGGATACAAAGAGAAAAGGGTCTTGGAAAAAAGGCTGCAAGGGTTGTGATGAATGCGATTGGGGGAAAAGACTTTCGGTCTGGATTTTGTATTACCCGTCAAATAGCTTTACTTACTCTCCTCTCTGTATACTGTAATAGAAATAATAATACATAATAATAAATCCAATAATAATTATGACCGCTAAATTCGATACGAGTAATAATTCTTTCACCTAGAATCATACCATTATTCATCAGGTATTCAAATAGAGTTTGGTAAAGTGGTAAAGCAAAAGTAAGGTTAAAGTATTAAATAAATTGAAACTCTTTCAAGCCCTACCGACGAATCACATGATCATTCGGATCTGCTATCCCAATTCACGGCATGGATGGATGCAGATGCATCGCACTGGCACATCTTTGCAACACACACAACATGTTATCAACCACACACATCAACCCGAGCAAATGGAAGAAAAGGACCGAAAGTCATGCTTTTCCAAAAAGAAGAATGCGGAGAATATTCCATAATGCGGAGAAGAAGTTTTTTGGCTGCAATCAACCTTCTAGAGCACAGCACAGACTTTCACGAGCCTCATGATCTGGATGATCTGGATGATGTGGATGTTTAACATCATTATCATCATTATCATCATCCCATAATTATCATGATTCGAACAATCCAATGCAGTCATCTACAATCATTCACAATACATCTACTCAGTCGTCTCCAATTTTTACCAAACTATGGATAACATGAATAATGTTCACCTCACGTGTATATCCTCATTATTTCCTTTTTCCACTACATATAACCCCATGTGATAGAAAGCTGACAAGAACGGACGGAATAACTTCTTCCCTAACATTTCATTCGTCTACTTCACACATCAAATCCATAGTCATGCGACGTTGTTCCTGAAATTTGCCTTTGCCAACAAAGAGCTTTTTTGTTCTCCAGACCAAACATGGGATTATCAAAACGATTAATCATTCTCCATGCTTGAAAATTCTCCTGACTTTTTATCAGGAGACCATATCATGATTAGTTTGATGATGATAAGCTTTTTCACGGGAGATCAAAACCTGGAGATAGCGGCACACTAAAAAGATCCTTCATCTCCACAATACCACCGAATCACGCCTCTCGCTCCCTCTCACGCCTCCTGTTCGTATAATTCTAGACCTAAAAGTCTTTTACTCCGTAGATTCACTAGTGGTTCTACCATTGAAATTTCTGCTTGGTACAATATCACACTTGACCTTGACCTTGATCTTAACCTTTTACCCCACAAACCTACTCACTTGTACCACCACATCATCAGACATCCTTCCGTGTTTTGCTCCTTTCATCTACATCAGTACAAACATCGGCACTCAATGACCTCCTCGGCATTGTTCCGAACCTGGTCCTGATTCCTGATTGGTCATGTATGGAGCTCAGCAGTCTTCATACTGTTGGCGCTTACGTCCTTTCCTTGGGGTCCCCAGATTTCCTCCACATATGGTCATGTACCCCGGATCCGGATAATCGAAAAGGCCCGATGAAGGGAATGGTCCCTTGGTTGGAAGTTTCTTGGTTTGATCGTCATGGATCGTGGTCTAAATGGATGATGAGTCTAGAATAGACCCTGAGTTTTAACTTGAACATGGCGGTAATTGCGGAAATCTTTGGTGTTTAGCTGATACTCTTTGACTTTTAAGAGTCGATACGGCGCCATATCGTCCGCTTATCGTAATGTTTTGAACGCCCCGTCCCTAAATCTCCCGCGTATCTCTTGGATATGCGTGAGAAATAAGGGGCTTCCCGCGAATAAGCACTTTGTAAGATTTGGCTATAGTTCCCGTCTCGATTGTAACGTCTAGCGGACTAGTGATCTGGATATGACCACACAATCCGAGATGACCATTTTTAAGGTACGAACAGTGAAAGTGCAATTTCAAGAATCCTTGACTATTGAACTCTCATCTCCGATGTATCCATGTCCTAGTGAAGAAGAACGGGTTGAGAAAGGGGGTCTAGGTCCGGTCAATATGTGAATGTTAGGTGTTTTGGAAGTACAGTATTCGAATACCTTAGTGTAATTAGTTTAATCATTCATGACAAACAAAGTAGTAAACTTCCAGCTCCTTTTTTCTGAGATCGATCTTTCAATCAATTCATTTTATGATAAATATGCTTAGTCTTCCTTCTTTCTATACACGCTGGGTCTACTATCTGCAATTGATGAACTATATTAATGAGGGAATCTAATTTGAACTTAATTAGCTCAGCCGTTTATTTTTATTTTTGTCTTTATGTTTAGGACTAGAATTAGAATTAGAAATAAAAAGTTATTTGAAATTTATATTTATACAACTATAATCTTTTATTTGTATATAATATCTTGAAGTAATATTTATTTAATATAAAAGAATGAATTAAAGAATTCTTAAATATAATTACTATTTAATTTTTATAACTTATTTGATTTTGATATGATATTTATTTATTTATTTATTTTGTTTAAGCGCTGGGCTGGTCACGTGTTATAGCACGTGCCACTAAACCTCCCGAAGGGTATCCAGCGTGCCTGCGCAGCTATATACGGATTATATACATAGTTACCAGACAGTTCCAACGCATTACTGCGGCAGCCGGGCAGGGGAATGCTGTTATGAGCATTTTTAGACTTATATAGGGTAGCTAAAGGCTATGGCTTCGTCGATGGGTGTTGTATGGTACGGAAAAAGGAAAAGGGGAGGGGAGGATTAAGGTAGACTAGATAGGAAAGGGGTAGTAAAACGAAAGAATTAAGAATGTGCGAAGAAACGGGTTCTTGCGCACCATTTAGCAAAGACTTTTGCGCCCTCAGTAGTGCTTAGCGCCCACCAGGCAGGATTTGGGCAGCGTATTGGGGCAAAGAGCTCGAAAGGTGGTGATATTGCCTCACAGATGGCAAAATGGTCTAGGAAGCTATCTTGATTACAGTGTTGGCAGTAAAGAGACGCGTTCTCGTGATTGAATCTCTCATGGTAGGCTCTGAAGTCACCATGCCCCGAGCGGGCGGCTAGTAGGTACCCTAAGGTAGGGCGGGGGAGTGTAAGTTCCATTGGCATTTTTGATGTAGGGAAGGGTAGGTCGAGACGTTCGTATTGAGTTGGGCACTTCTCGCTCCAGTACTCGGCTGCAGCTCGCTCGTATCTTAGTTTTGACAAGCGCTGGGCACGTGCTACAGAAGCCTTGTTGCGTGTAGTAGGCAGCAGGCATGCGGCTTTGGCTAGTTGATCTGCTAGTTCGTTCCCAGCGATACCGACATGTGCTGGGCACCAGCGTATACCTACTACTCCACAAGCGGCATTCCGGGCTCGCCCTCTTGTCAGCCAGGCCTACCTACAGGCTTGGAACTCTAGAATCTCGCTGGCACTAGTGCTTGTAGGAATACCCGTATGAAGGCGTAGTGCTGCTTCTTGATTATCGAGGCAGATTGTAATACTCGTAGCAAATCGTGCCATGCAAGATCGCAGGGCAGCCTGCAGGCCTGCGAGAGCACCTATAACCTCAGCATCATATACTTCTGCAGTCTTGCCAAGGGGGACCTGGCCTTGTTCAATCAGTTGGCTGCCGCGGTATATACAGTACGCGGCTCCCGCATTATCATTCTCGTTCATAGAGCCATCGGAGTATACAATAAGGTCTAGGATGGGCTGTTTTTCTAGCCACTGCTTGAATGCTTGAGGCCCATTAGTCCGTCCACAGGCTGCAATCTGCTTGAGGGCATTGTCGCGGTCTGTATCTTCCCAAGGGGGCCGAAGAAAGGTAGGAGAGAGTGCTAGTTCTTGTCGGCGGCGCATCCACTTCATTCGACTAGAGCCCCAGCGTAAGCGTATTGGGTGCCTTTCGTCTGCTGCTGCAACTCGTGCTATATATCTGTCATGTGCTCTTTCGAGCCAGGCAGGGGCTGGGGCCCATCCGGTCTCCCTCAGGAGTTTTTGATATGATATTAATATGTTACGACGGGTAATATAAGTCCCGGGTCACATGACTAACCACGTGACCGGCTCTAATCAATCTAGCTAGAGCCTCTAGAGCCACCAGAGCCATACCGCATGAAGGTCTATATAATCAAGATGGATTTCCTTTGTATAGAGTTTCGTGCTCAAGATCAATCATTTAGTATACCATACTATTAGTTACGAATTGCATCATATTATTGTCATTACTTTAAGTCCCTGCTTGACGCCTAGTTATAAACCACCTCGAGAGCCTAGAGCACTTCCACGTGATCTAGACGGCAAACCTCGTAACATAATATTAATATTATTAAAAATGAAAAAATTAAAATTAAAATCCAAAATTAGATATTTTATGATAGAGAAAAAAAATCTGTAGAATCTTGACTTGAGTAGAAGATTTAAATCAAATCACTCATATGCTGTTCTCATATGTTTTATCCTTATATCAAAAACAACAATTGCAAAACTCAATGTCACGGTGGTAGCCAAAGCCTACATTTCAGGGACTTCAGGGTAAATATTTACCCCTCATTTACCCAAGGCTCAGTAACAATACCTTGCAACCAATATTGCTGCTTCGCTCTGAAGATACCTATTTACTGGAGTTGCTGGAAGAAGGTAGGGAAGTATGGGACCGATGTGAGGGTCCGGAGAAGGAAAGGTTTCTAGTGGGATATAAGGTTTCTTTATTTAATCCTATGACTGAATATTCTATTTACAAACTCAGTAAAGTCTCTATCAAATCCCCAGGTGTCGAATAGAAATCAAACATTACAATCCCCACCCTCTTTCCTTCCATCCCTTTCAGAAAGTTCTCCAGCTTTTGATTGATACCTCCATCTGGCGTATGCGTCCCATTACCGATAGCCATAATCTCAGGAGTGACACCATCTAAAAGCTTTCCTCCACTTCCCCAAGTCCACCACAAATCATCAGGCGCCAGAGATGCATCCGCTGCTCTCAAAAAATGTGCTGTGGTTGCGTTGTACTTCCATTGAATATTCAGCGTTGCGTTGGAAAGAGATGGAGTTTGGGGCTCGTAGTAGTCCTCGATATATGCTGTGCCGTTGTTGGGAGTATTATAGATGAGTTTGATATCTGGAGAATTATCGGTCCAGAGAGCGGGAGAGAAATGAAGACCAGGTAAAGTATTTTCGTAAGAGTCTGATAGATGATCCAGATCGAATCGGCGAAGAAGTATAATCTTTCCTCGTGCCTCACCCAGAGTTCCTAAGTCATCTTTCGTCTGGACTATATACTGTTTTGCTGCAGGTGATGTGAGAGTATTGAATAGCTTAAGTTGCGCTTCAGCATCATTTGATCCATATTCAGTCGTACTACCCTCATATTGAAGACTTAACAAAACTACTTCAGTCGGGTGACCATCCAGCCAGTGATAATAACCAAAAAGGATATCATCTAAAGTCGCCATTTGAGATAAAAGAGCTTGGCTATGCCAAAACACAATCGAGGTGTTGGTAACATCCAAGGCAAATCTCAAGTCGAATACTCGGACTCCGGCATCAAGCATATCGATTATAGAGTTATTCTGGCAGCGATAAGATTCTGATGAATCAGGGACTTGGTTTCCTAATGATGTAACACCGGATAGTGCCGATTGAGTGGTCTGAGAATAATTCCAAGTTGCTGTATCGTGAGTCCCCGGAATATTCATATGCACGAGCTTTGTGGAATCGGGGTACTTGCTCATCCATTTCGAGGTATTGGACTGATTTTCCACATAGTTTCCAAATATTGGAGATGCATTTTTGAGGAGTTTCTGGAGTGCAAAATCTTGGAGTGATACATCTGATGAGGTGATCTGGTGTGATACAGGGGAAGCATAAGCTCGAAATGATAATTCCAAGAAAATCAGAATGCTGGCGATAGGAACAAGCATGATGATTGAATGCATACACTGAGCGGCGGTACGAAGGAGCAATGGTAGACAGGTTGCGTATAAGTTCCAGGACCGATGTCGTGTCCAAAGACGGCTGGTTATGCTTTCAATGTCACAAAATGTCTTCGTTGGACGTACTAAATGTGATTCGACATTTACTCAAGATACAGTGTTCAATATTTGAAGGTATATCTACTTTTTCGTGCAGCTGAGTACAGCCCCAAGCATATTTCAGCAAGGTGCAAGAAGAAGCATTCCCCTATTGACGTGAGTGTGAGACCCACGTGGACTTAGCCTACTGATCGCCCTTGAGCTAGTCCTAGCGGGCACGGATGATGCCGAGAATATATATCGAACTATGCCAGCTGGAAAATTAAGAAATGGGATTGAGAAGTAAATATAGCGCGGACATGGATGTGGATATTCATGTCTAGGAGAGACGAAAGGGTCGATATGGTACAATAATACGACCTATGTATTTAAAATGACTCTTGAATGATTATATTGAACTTCGACAAGAAATACTACATTTTGAAGTACAACAGTACTGGACGACTATTTCCTAAACCTGAAGCAGAGACCTCATTAGTCTTCGATCCAGTGATGGAATTCTTTTTTCTGAAAATAGTGGCAGGAACTTCCCTTGCTCACTGTAACTAGCTGAATATCCTTAAAGGTACAGCATTTTGTGACATTACAACACGGGCTTCCTGACGCCTAGGTTACCTGCACTGCAGCACCACGTCCTCTCTGGTGGTATCATGGACAATGCAAACTAAGGTAGAAGAGACGATGAAAAGAAAAAGATGATAAATTTGATATTTCTGATTTCTGATTACATTTTTAAAATCTTAACCTAATCCAAAAGTTCAATATCGAAAGTTGTAAGATTAAGATCTCAAGTTATTAACCTTAACCTTAGGTTACCTAAGCGGATTCTTAACCTAGCGCCGGAAGTTCTTGTTAATCTTTAAGGTTATCTGATTTCCCCTCAACCATCATAATTCTTTGATGCCATCCGCCGACCTTGTCATTAGGCGTATAACCCTTACATCTATAGAAATTAATTCACTCCTTTGGACGAACAGTAATGGAGTCTGCCGAATTTTGACGAGATCGCGATTGCTATTGCTTCATTCCATTGAAGCTTCAGTCAAAGATGCATAATTCCGGAGACGGTAGGTAATATTTTCTATACCGCCGTGGAGCTTATCAATTGCCCTCGAGATGTAGAAATTCGTGGTCTATAGATCTTCTCCAAATCTCATACTCAAGCTCATTGCCTTATCTTACTGAACAAACCTTCTACTGTTACCACTACCTGCGTATCTTCGATATCGATTCTTGAATCTGCCACATCTTCAGCGGCCTTTCACAAACTAGCTGCCGATGTTAAAGCATACGAAGGTGCTGAACAAATGATTATGGATCTGACGCCAACTTCGTCTTGTTATCACTCATTGTTCCGAAGCATTAGGACGTATCAAGCTGCCCACTCCGGCAGGAAGAGATGCATTCGCCGAATGGTCTCTGGCTACAGATCGTGCCGAAAGCGAAGAGCTTGATGATCCGGCAAAGTCGCAGATTGTGAAGACTATAGCAACCGCTTACCGTCTCGAGACCCCCAACCGACAGTTGATTTTATCGAAAGATACCACTGTGCTCATTCCAAACCATTCAACACTTCTCGATCAAATTCCGGTATTCTCACAATGGGCATCATGCAATTGGTCAAATCTTGCGAGGTGATAATGGCACGGCTAATAGAGCTAGCATTAGATGGACGATTACTGATACAGAAGGAGAAGCCGAGATTACAGGACCAGAGGTTATGTGGCAGATTGCTTTTCCAGGAGTAATCCTGAATATTCAAGCTCGTATTGGACATAAGGTCGAAGTTATCACTTCTGAGGTCGGGAAGACACCAGGCATCGCTTCCTGTGCTCTCCATTCGATCAGTTGAGGTTGAAAATGTGAAATCGAAACCTTTTGGTAGCCAGATTATATGGCCCGGAACCTTTTTCCGCGGCGAAGAATGCAGCAATGACCCCGGAAACCTTAGCCGCATGGCGAGAGAAAAACATCGTGCAACATTTGGATATGGGCGTGCAATTTATAGGACTCTTCGTGCTATCAGGGCAGAGTACTATGAAGATGCAAAGCTTTGAGTTTGTGATAGCCTTTACAAGGCTGGAGAAAGATTGATTAAGCATTATAATCTAATTTTAAATCTTTTAATCTGATTTTCTGATTTTAAATCCTTGAAATCTTTTATTCCTCTCCTTCTTCCCCTTCCTTCCCTTCCTCCGTTGATACTGACCATATAATCAGTAACCAACCGATTCATGCTCCTGTAAGGATATCTGACTTGTCACTCTCCAATATTTCCACATAAAATTTCGAATAAAATTCGGCTTCTGGATGAGAAGCAAAGATATAGATAATAAGTGTCCTGACACAACTAACCATCCTTATGTAGTATCCCTATCTCTGCTCTCTCAGTATCACTTTAGCTATTACATAGTTCCACAATATCTGCTGGCACAAATCTCCTAAGGATGACCAACAGACTCTCCAATGGCATCCAGTCCATGTCTCCATGGATGGACTTCATAGGTTGCCCACTATATAATACTCTTGCAAAATAACCATCAATACTCGCTGTGCTGTTGTAAATCTTCCAAATCTCAAAAGCAATGTTACTTCCCATTCCAGGCCATCTCAAAGCATCGATCCCCAGAGCTCCTGCTATAGGACCAACATCGCCGTCATGAACAAATATATGGCTGTACTTTCCTTCTTGGATCGTTCCATTTGCCACACTTCCCAGTCTGGACACTAATTCCCCAATAAACAGCCCCTCCACAACTTGAATGTATTGTTGGGCGAATGGATTGGCCCTCCAGTAATAGTTCCATTCCCAGTCACCAGCTCTAAAAACCTCTTCTGCCATCTCTTGAGTTACGCAATGTGAAGAATTGCTCAGAGAACAAGGAAGCGGATAGCCATTACAAAGTCGAGCCTGGAAGTTATCGGCAAAATGATCCATTGTGCCTTGCCATGCACCGGAATTTGCTTCGAACATATCTCCAATGGTGGTGCGCAGGTCTGATGAGGCTTCTAAGTGAGCTTGCCACTCAGCTGTTGATTTAATTTTAGCCAGCGTAGAAGAAATAGCAGAGCAGGAATAATCCGCATTGACTGTGTCGACTGAAGTGGCTTGTTGATGAAGAGGTATAGACTTTTTGTAACCAGACCAGATTCCACGCAGCACACCTCCCGCACTTTGTTGTGTCAATGGTGACTCCGAAGAGCGGAAGTAGGTTTCCTCTGGTGATGGGGTTGTGGGGAAAAGTCCCAGTTTGCCAGTGGCACCATATACTCCGTCAATATCTCGCCCATGCTGGTAGCCGTCTGTTAAACCACCAATCGTAAGCTGCGGATACTGGCAACTCCCTGAAATATAATTGCCCACGAACGGATTGCCTGCATCTGTATATGTGCTAGCATATACTGGAATAGGTTGTTGCGTGGTGATATCATCAGGCCCAGCATAAAGATATGGAAGAATGCCTGGACAATCAAACGGTACGGTCTAGGATACATTTAGCATGTCATCCGACGCTTGAGTAAGGGAACTAACCTCCCCACTAGGCAAAACGTTATACATAGTCCTCCTTTGATGTCTTTGTATATACTCCAGATAGACAATCCCCGCCTTC
Organism: Sclerotinia minor; assembly: GCA_025389075.1. Lineage (NCBI taxonomy): Eukaryota > Fungi > Ascomycota > Leotiomycetes > Helotiales > Sclerotiniaceae > Sclerotinia > Sclerotinia minor. The sequence goes on along the minus strand of QRFH01000013.1, from coordinate 21,234 downwards.
ATAGTCCCGTTGGCTACAGGCCCCGGAAGGTGGTATTCTTGTACTCTTGGATGGGGCATAGAGCAGTAATTGTATGTGCCATATGTTATATTTGAAGTGGCAGGCTTTCCAGAAATTGAATATATGCCACCATATGATCCAAGGGAAGTGTTACTGATATAGGAGGTGTCATTGAGACCGATTGGATAGAAGGTTTCCAGCGGTGTCAAAGCAATCGTCTCTCGTGCTCCAACTAAGAATGCAAAGAAGATGATATGGCCGCTGCTGAACATCATGTCGAGAGTGGCATATATAGCCATAAAAATCGAGGCAAATCCAATTACACAATAAAAGAACTTCCACCGCCAGTTGATCACAGTCTTTTGTAGTTGGAACTCCATTTATATATGCGTGAGGTCAACTTAAAACTTAAACATATTGAGGTAGGAAAACCAGTTGTTTCGTGGCGCGAATAGCTAGCGGCTGGTTCGTTCCTCTCCAGGAACACCAATGAAAATGGAAGTTTTGCGCATGTGTTTTCTCATAGTTAGCCTGCATATTCACCAAGGCCATGTGCGAGATAGACCTTTTCAGAGCTTTTTTCGAAAAAAAACTTAATTCTTTATTAGAAAACTATTTATTTCACATTGATATATTTTTATTGTTTTACAAATACTTTATATTAAAAATTAAAAAATTTAAAAAACTGAAAGAATGAAAAAATTAAAAAAAATTAAAAAAGAATTAAAAAAATTAAAAATTAATTTATGATAATTTGTCAAATCATATCATAATGTGAATAATATTAGTCTATAATGTATTTGTTATCATAATTCGCCACTAACAAGACCGCAATACCCTGGTCAAACATAGTTTTGATAATCATGAACCTAACGGGTCCATCAACCACTCATATTCCTGGTAGCTTCCAGCGTGAAGATCATGATCTGCGTCATGTCATATATCAGAGGAAAAAGCTTGAAAATGGTGCATTTTGACGCATAAAAGCAATTGCCTTCTAAAATTTGGAGTTTTATCCTCTCCGGTCGCATGAGTATAGTTACAACTAAACCAAGAACTAAAAAATTTCGATTTTACGACACATATCAATAAGTAGCAGAAAAACATCATGAATATCACCAAAACTATTCACGTTCCTCATCTAGGGGGAATAGAATTAGGGTATGTTGAAGAAATTATTATGATTTCTCCTACAGTCCCCAATTCAACGAGCAATCTTCGGACTAACATTTTCAATTTCACAGCTACCAAATGCCTGAGACCTATGATCCTTCCAAACGCACTGTCATTCTCATAAATTCATTCACAACGTCGTCTGAACTCTATCGCCAGCAATTCAAGAATGCAGAACTTAGTACGGCAATGAACCTCCTTGCTATAGAGCCATTGGGCCATGGCCAGACGAGAACAAAGGCCGAGAATTGGACTTAGTATGTCCTTTTCATCCGCTTCACGTGCTTCAATTTCTCTCAGCCCTTTTTATACTCCATGCCCTTGTTACGAGAGTATGGAAAGATATGACTAACACCTGTTTAGTTGGGATACCGCGATAGCCAATATTCAGGTAATGGATAAACTGTCCATTACAAAGGCCTTTGTTCTTGGAACTTCTCAAGGTGGCTGGGTGGCAGTTCGAATGGCTCTAATTGCACCCAGTAGAATACAAGGCGTCATTCCACTTGGCACATCCATGGATTATGAGTCTCCACGGACACGTTCCCTTGGTTGCTGGAATAGTTGGGCACCATTGAGTCAAAACATTGGAAAATGGACCGTCGATCCTGGATTGGTGACTGATAAATTCGAGCCCGATGATGAATATTGTGATTTTCTGATCGGTTCAGGATTTAATGATTGCTCATCAGATGTGCGAGAATTTTGGACAAAAACAATTAAGGAAACATATCGTAGCGATGAAGGTAGAAAACGCATTCGAATGGCAGCCATAAATCTCAGGGACCGCGACGGATTGCATGGACGCTTGCCGGATGTGCGGTGTCCGGTTCTGTGGTTACATGGGACATCGGATATAGTGTATAGTGTGTCGAATGCACAAGAAGAGATCAATATGTTTGTTAATGCTGCTAGTAAAGAGCTGGTCCCCGTGGAAGGAGGGGCCCATTTCTTGAGTGCAACTCACCCGGATGAGGTTGGAAGGGCATTGATTGAGTTTGTTGAGAGGCACAAGGGTTGGAAGCTAGAAATCTAAATTGCTCTGGTTGTTCCAATATCTTCTTTGGTTGTGTTCTTAACGTTGGTCAATTTATGGCAGGTAGTATAGGAAAAGTGGACGTGCTCTCTGGTGCTCGAGATGACGACTGCTGGAGATAAGCTCCTTCTTTTATTCATCGTCATCCGTGTTCATTTTACCCTCAATAGAAATATCTGCTTGGAGGAATTAAGAAGGTGCAGCTTCCGAACTCAAGGATGTCACGCATGGGAAATACGTTGAATGCACTAACAAATTTGCACCTATTGAGCTTTTTCTTACCCGTAGTAAAGATAGTTTAGTACAAAGAAACCTATATATATTAGCTGCTCGAACAGAGACTAAGAGGAGTGATGATTGTGACGTAGGGTGGCACAGTCAATGATGCGCTATCAGAGGGCTCTAGAGGTCCGTTTTTTGTCAGAGCAGTTAATTCAGACGGTCAATATTGTTAGCTTCTTATTTACAATAACTGTAAACAGCAATAGTTGTCCGTCAATTAACTAATTCATGTACTCGGTCATGGCCATTCATCAGTCAACTCGTCCAGGTGATTTGCCCTTGTTCTGCATTTACCATTTCATATATTCCTAGGCCCGGAATGGGTATTCTTTAAGGCTGCTCGTCGAATCACTGGCAATTTACGTCTCATAAGGCCCGAATTTCACGTGGCGCTAACAACTATGGAACCTGTTTGCTTCCACATACCGAATCTCAAAAAGAAATCGTCGGAGTATCATAGCTGAATGATAAAATTTGATCGAGACTAACAGAAGAAGAGCTGGATAGACTAATGGCATCTTCAAAGGCCATTTGTAAGTTTCTAGACGCCCGTGCATACGTTTGACTTCTCAGCATGCGCTGATAGGTGTTTCTGAACTAAATCGTCTACTTTTCTGCATAAATTCATTCCAATACTCTGTGTCTCTAAGCCCGACAGTCTTTGGCAACATTTGTGCTGCGCGGTGCATGATATTTCGGTTGCTGAGAACTAACGCTAAATAGTCATACTGAACTCAGTTCTCGAGTAGTTGTGCCAAAGGATCTCTGTAGAGCAATTAACCAATAGGGACGCTTTATATGTGACTTGCGGCTGAAATATAAAATTGCATTCCTTGTTTGTCTAATGAACGAGATAGGGACATAAGGAAAACATAGTTATCCTGTAAAGTATGTTGCAGCTGGCTATCTTAAGTACAATGCCTAATGTTGCACCAGTCGGGAAGCCATTCAGCCAACTCCGAGCTAATGTGGAAATTGGACATCTTCAATTGCTATGGTCTTTGGTAATTTCACAATCATGTCGTGGCTTGCACCTTCGATATGGGGCGCGCAACCCAATAGAACACGCATAAATAAGAATACCGTTGGGAATTGCGAACATTAAATGAGTGTGTGAACGAAGTGAATGACTTCAATTCAATTACCACTGTAATATAGCTACTGTAATAAAGCCCTAAGCGAATGCGAAAGAGACTAGCTCTTTCAGTAAGTCTATATAAGACTTACTACTTTCAATATGTAGCTAGCTCTTTAGACAGAATACAATTAGACATACAGGACCTACGCAATCCATGGGTGCTACGTCTTCCGTATCCTTCTCGTACCAACAATGAGAGTCATAATAGCGTAAGGCTAGCCCCCAATAGTCGCCGCGACCGGTTGATTGATGCGACAGTCTTATCAGAAGCACAGGAGACGGCATAACTCCAGTAACTCCAGCGATATCCATATTGTTTCATAGATGTTCATCACGGCTGTAGGCTACTTACCTCATTAATACATTTACAAAGATAAACGGGAACCTGTCGATCAAAGCCGTCGTAGAAGATAGAGTTAGAACCAGAGAGGTGCAGCAAGTCGATCAGTAAGAGAACGAGAAAATGGAAAGAGTGATGTTTGTGGAAGAATCATGATTTTTCCATGAGCCACCATTTGATATGATTAATCTGAGGAGCATCAGCGAGTATCGATACATCGTGAGTAGACTTTCCTGGGCGCGCCTTGCGATTTCTTATCGTCACTAAGATCCGAATCAGCCAGAAGATCCGAATCAGCCAGTCAATAGTCGAATTTCCCACAAAGGTAGACAAGGTAAAGTGATTCACTTAAAAAGACCCTAACTGTTTACCAATCAATAGCTCCAGAATAATTGTAATATGGGATTAATGCCGGACAAAAATTGGGTAGGACCGTGGCGCTGAATCAGCTTCAGACCAGCAAGTAAATCAAACTGCGACATGAAGGTTGCACCTGTCACATCAATGGGGCTGGGTAGAGGGGTTGGGGGTTGGGGGGTGGGGGGGGGGGGTGTTGGTTGGGAATCAGAAAAGATGAGAGATGTTTGAGGTTGGGATTATCAGTGCCAGTCAAATCGGTCGAATGTTGTGCAAGAATTGTTATAAGAATGTTAAAGAATGCAGCTTTACCACAAGAACTGGACTGCGACACTGCTACAGTAGAGCAAAAACAGGCACCAAAATCTCTTCACAACCCCAGAAATTATCAAGGAGATGGAAATTGTTTTGAAAACATCGCGGGGAAGAAAAGTTCTGTTTCAAAGAACATTGGAAGTTGGATCCCGAAGTATGATACAGGTTGTTTGAAAGACCGCGGATCGGAAAACAAAGTTGATGATTGAATTCAAAGCAAAAGATGCGAAAAGTAGTGGGACTTGAGGAGGTGTTCTGCTAAGAGTCTCATGCTCACCCATTGAATAGGGGCCACAGACCGAAAATGTCCGCGAAAATCATCTCCTAGAGGCCTCACCACCATTCTTCCCATTGTTCAATCCATTTATATGCAGCTTAACCAGGGAATTTATGCGACATTGGAAGCTTGTGTACTGGAAATAGCCCTGTTGCCTTGCAGATGATAGCTGGTACTGAGCTGGCAGTTGTCTCACAGCTTGCGCGGCTGTGGGATTTTGAATGCCATATTTCATAGCAGTCCGATCGAGCACGATTCCAGCGTCCGCGCATGTTTCTTCGCTCGAAACCTTCAAAGCCGCGACCAAGTCCATCTCGATATATCCTGCAAGTAGAAACAGAAATTGCGCACTGCACGCAATAAACTTGCCTGGATTGGTACCTCGATGATATTAGGTTACATGGCTTTCAAAAGCAGGGCAAATCTGCAATCCATTCCAGAACTTTGTTTCTCCGAAGCAGTTAATATTTGAAGCAGTGAATATTAATTTCATAAATTTTCCATTTTTTTTTAATTCTTTCTTTTTAGTCTTTTAAATATTTTTTTCAGATTTATTTTTAATATTCTTTTTATTAAAAGATTGGGTGGAAGAGGCCTCTATATTGACTATATTACTACGCGTGTAGGCATCTTTTTCTCCTCTTGGTATCCTCGGAGGGGACCAATATGCCTGCTTATGGTTCGTCTAATCTAGCCTGTTTAGGTAACCGTATTACTAATCACGACACGTGATTAGTACCGGTAACTTCTATTCCTTTTAACACTTTTATTAATTATTTTATTTTATATATGAATTATAATAAGTTATATAACTAATAATATTAAAAAAAATTATTATCAATTAAGTATTTAGACTTCAATTCACTTTTTTAAATGATTAAATTGTAATTTTAAATAAATAATACATTATAAATATATATTGTAACGATCACGCCGATTGACCCTAATGTTACGAGGGTTGCCGTCTAGATCACGTGGAAGTGCTCTAGGCTCTCGAGGTGGTTTATAACTAGGCGTCAAGCAGGGACTTAAAGTAATGACAATAATGGTATGCAATTCGTAACTAATAGTAGAGTATACTAAATGATTGATCTTGAGCACGAAGCTCTATACAAAGGAAATCCATCTTGATTATATAGACCTTCATGCTAATCGTCCCTTTGGTTCCTTCGTAAGTGGTCACATGATACGAGGCCCGAAGCCGTCGTAACAATAAGCTTTTTGTTTTTTCACTTTTTTTTTTTTTTAATTTAGTATTTTCAATTAACAAGATATCTAATAATCATTTTAGTATTCCTGATCGTGATATATATAATATTGTTACGAGGTAACAGCTGATCTGTCCATACGAGCTCGGGCCATCGGAAAAACCAAGTAGATTCACATACAAAACTATATGGCAATAGGGATGCGAAGACTCAACACCTGTACGCGGTGCATCCTACGAACCTCCAGCTCTCTTATGAGAGTCTGCAGAGCTAAGTTTGAGTCATTTGATGGAGTCGTGGTAATTGGAAGAGGAAGAGGCGCCCGATCACGACGTTTTTACCCGTTTGCGGTTTTTTGACAGTCGCATTATCGGAGTGCGCTCTCTACAACACTACCTTTATTACGAAACAGAGGACAACACCATCATCTACAACAATACGCCACGAAATCATCTCACTTCTTAAGAGTGAGACTCCTCTGGAACATAGAGTACAACTCGACATCTTTGACGCGTATATGATATATATTGTATACCTCCCACGATCGATGCGACCGAAACGACAACAATTTATATACCTTCCACACGGGAACACCGGAGGAGTACTGTTGAAGGACCTGGGCTGATGACGAAACTTACTCTGCTCTCATCCAGCGGAGGTATGCTACTTACGGAATTGGGTCACCCGTACGAGCCACTACCTGTGCATGCTATAGTTACGTTATATGAGGATTGGTGCTCCTTCATAAGCTTTCTATTGGCAGGATGATCAGAATGAGGACGAGGCAATCCTGACGGTGGGCGATTACAGTACGTTCTGGTATATAAGGAGCAATTGGATTGGTGGTATCGGGAAGGGGAGCAGGAATGAAGGGTTTTCGAGTACAACGTTTTGATTGGCATTTATTTTTCTTTCTAGCAGCGTTTCGACGCGATAAGTCTTCTTTAAGGATCACGGCAGCTATGGAAATGCGCTTAAGAATCAATCAACCATTAGACATAGTTATATGTACATAGCTATTCATAGCCCAGGAGTAACTCCCTGGCGGCCTTTGCCCCAATAGGGGATGTCATGAGAATGGGGGGGCTTCGCCCCCTCTGCCTCTGGCCGTTAAATAATAACACACACACACACACTATATGGCAATCGACTTATGTGGTCTCCTCATTATAAGCAAGCATAGACATCGAATCTGATCGAAATTACGTGATCAAGGATTCCCACCGAGCTGAGGAATCCCACTATAGTGGGATTTATTCTCACCTCGATGGGACGATAGGGAGCAATGGGATAGGGATTACGAAGATCTATATAACTAGGAAGGATTCCCTTATTGTAGAGCTTCGTGCTCAAGATCGATCATTTAGTATATTCTACTATTAGTTACGAATTGCATTATTGTCATTACTTAAAGTCCCTGCTTAACGCCTAGTTATAAACCACTTCGAGAGCCTAGAGCACTTCCACGTGATCTAGACGGCAAACCTCGTAACAAATATAAATTTTAAAAAAAATAAATCTTTAATAATTTAATAATTCAACAACTTTAAACTTTTTAAATAAAACAAATTCATTATACAAAAGTCCTAATCATAATGAACATTTTGTAATTTTTAAAATTCCATCTAACGTGGTTTATCAGTGGGTCGGCCATATCAGTGGGTCGGCCACTTTTACCTCGAATTATTAATCTACACTTAATACACGTTTTCTTCATTGTCAACCATGGAAATTCATTCTAAAGAAGCGCGTATAATCTTAGCTATTCAGGCTATTGAATCAAATAAAAAATTAACAATTCGAAAGGCAGCTCAGTCCTATTGCGTACCTCGATCTACATTGGGTGATAGAATTCGAGCTAAACCTAGTATGGCTGAAATTCGACCAAAAAGTCATAATTTGACTGAATTAGAAGAGGAGGTACTTATTCAATACATACTTGATATGGATCATAGAGGATTTTCACCTAAATTAAGTGGTGTTGAAGATATGGCGAATTATATACTCGAAACGCGGGGTGCGAAGAAGGTTGGAAAGCTCTGGGCTCATCGCTTTGTACAACGACGTACAGAATTAAAGACGCGTTTTAGTCGTGTTTATGACTTCCAAAGAGCTCTCTGCGAGGATCCCAAGCTTATTGGACAGTGGTTTCAATTGGTATTGAATATGCGGGCGAAATATGGTATCTTGGATTGCGATTTCTACAACTTCGACGAAACTGGCTTTATGATGGGTATAATATGTCCCGGAATGGTTGTAACTAGTGCTGAACGGAATGGCAGAAGCAAGGCAATACAACTAGGCAATAGAGAGTGGGCTATAGCGATTATATGTGGTAATGGTGAGGGGGAAACTATACCTCCATTTCTGGTGGTTCAAGGGCAATATCACCTTTCTAATTGGTATACGGAAAGCGGTTTTCCTGCAGATTGGGCTATTAAACCTACTTCCAATGGATGGACGAATAATGAGACGGGATTGGAATGGATAAAGCATTTCGATAAGCATACAATTCATCGAACGAAGGGCAAATATCGAATGCTAGTACTAGATGGGCACGAAAGTCACGAATCGATATCTTTTCAGTCATATTGCAAGGCAAATAATATTATATGCATAAGATTACCACCGCATTCAAGTCATTTAACTCAACCATTTGACGTTGGCTGTTTTGGCGTATTGAAACGAGCATATGGTTGTCAAATTGATGGATTTATTAAAGCTCATATCAACCATATCACTAAGGTTGAATTCTTTATAGCTTTTAAAGCTGCATATCAACAATCAATCACAGCTCAGAATATAAAAGCTGGTTTCCGAGGAGCAGGTCTAATACCATTTGATCCTCAAGCTATACTCTCAAAATTAGATATTCGGATTCGTACACCTACCCCTCCACTCGTCGATCTAGACTCTTGGATCTCTCAAACACCTCACAATCCAACTGAAGCTCTTTCACAATCGATTTTAGTAAAATCTCGAATGGCTCGTCATCAATCAAGCTCCCCTACACCTATATTCGAGACTGTATTAGCTCTAGCTAAAGGCACAGAAAGATTAGCTCATGAGAATACTCTTTTAAGTGCAGAGAATCGTATGCTTCGAAAGGCAAATGTGGCATTAAGCAAACGTCGACGCGCTAAAAAGATTCAATTACGCAATGGAGGAGTACTTACTGGACAAGAAGCTGAAGATATATTATCTCAGCAAGAGGTTGATATTCAGATTCAACGCGACGAGCGTCAAAATGGGGGGAATTCTAATAGGGAATCATCTACTAGTCGATGCTGTAGTAAGTGCAGAAAGACTGGTCATAATTCAAGAACTTGTCAAAATAGTATAATAAATCCTAGATTATTAGATTCTTAATAGTTTCAATCAATTGATTTAGTTTTCGTTGAATAATATAGCTTTAAATCAATAATTCGAGGTAAAAGTGGCCGACCCACTGATATGGCCGACCCACTGATAAACCACGTTATATTATTCCTTTCAGATCTGTACTAATAAATAGGGATATCTGGTTTTGGTTGGTTCCCGCACGTCCCTCTCCTTGGTCATGTGATGGGTAAGTCAGGTTGAACAAGTCAAGCTTCAAAATAGCTACACATCCCGGAACTTGATTACTACCCACTTACTATCGTGTCTACATCATGATCACATCATTGAGAAGGTTTGGAAGCCCAACGTACAAGATGGTAGTTCTCACCCCATCCGACCTATTTACTCCACGAATTTTAATCCTTGCTTTCGGCTTGGTGCCGAGCTTTCGATAAATGTAATATAGATTGGACTTCTGACATGTTTGTTTGCACACATCGAATTTTAAACCTCATGACCTCACGAGACGGGAAATTCTCTATATATGCACGAAATTACATACAAGCCTCTTGGGCCAACAAAATCAGGCGTTGAGCGTCAGTCACAATTTTTGCATCCCAAGTTGCGGGAATATCTTCCAATTTCCACCTGCGCACGAGAAGTTTGCCTGTCAGGTTGGGACCATTGATTTTTATTAACTCGAAGTGGGGTATATTTGAATGTAGACTTGATATTTATTCAGAGTACAAAGAACGTCATAGTTGACTATCTAACTCCACCAAAATTCTATCAGATTCTGAGATAATCTACCTTGCCTATCTCACACAAACATTCCAAGAATATTGAGTTGATATCACTCCCTGTCGCCGTCTCCTAGCGGAGGTTGAAGAAGTAATAAACCATGCGGCGGCGGAAGAAGTTGCCACTCACCATCTCCGCTAAATTCTCTTTTGTTGGGCCATGCAAGCATATCCGAAAAAGCTTCTTTATGCCCTTGAGGTGGTACAAGCTTCAATATTGTTACCGAAATGATGTTGCAGTTGCACGGAGTTGCAGCGGTCCATAACGGCCTGCGATCATCCTTCTCCACGTTTTCATCCCACCAGCCAAGCGTTTATCACCCTAGATATCATTTGTTACCTTGCACTGCTGTAGATCATCTAAATATCAACATCACTCCGCGAAATGTGCCTTGATTTCATGAATGTAAGTTGTGAGCGCCACTCGACGTGTGTCTGCATGCATTTGTACGTTCTGAAATGGATAAATTCATATGGTTAGCCCTACTCCTACTTTTCGCAATATGTTTACGTGGTAGTGTACACCACGTGCAAATATCCAAGGTATTTCGTTGGCATAACAATTCTCCGTATTGAGGGCCATGCCGTCGAATCGGCAGTAAGCGTTGGTTTCACGCATGAAGCACAACATTGCCAAGCGCTACCACACTTGAGGCATACAACGTTGAGTTGCGAGAATAATGAGTTTCCGAGGGTATCATAGGAAATTGTTGACAGGATCTACATGAAGCAGCGACGATATGACAATACTCATGATTCTTTTTTGGTTTTCTGATCTTTCATGGATGCAATACACTCTTCAACCCCCACTGCCGTATCATTGACAGGTCGAGCGCCAGAATTGCACAGGAAATCCTGCCAAATTGTGTCAAATTTCAAGCAAATCTTCAGGGTTCGAGTTGCTCTTGCTCAGGAAGAGACGCACTTGATACCACGCGGATCTCTATAGCCTGTATCGCTTCACTTTGAAATTGTTCATACCGCTGCCAATCTGGAAATCTACTGTTCGCAAAGTGATTACATTTTGCCAGCTGTCAATATTGATATGACGACGTAATTTTCGTCTGGTAAAGGTGGCTGACATGTGGTAATTGACTAATCCGATTGTTCAAACTGTCCAATTACCAATTTTACCAAATGTTCCGCCCAAAATCATCACCTGGCAAAGATGAAGGGTTTATATCGCCAAAGTACATTGGTGGCAGATGCAATAAGACCTTTTAATCCCCTTAATCCCAATAGCCAATGAATAATGAAGAGGCAAAGATGAGAAACCTCTGATATTTCGTACTTTCGTCAAGTGGCGACTTTTTATTTTAAATTCTTAGGTCTTTGAATCCGGCCAAGAAACAATTCACCTACACCAAACGAAGCCTGCCCCCGCGCTAGAATCTGCAAAGAATACTTGTCATCGGCCCTAGACCCATTTTCCCGCCTAGCGTCTTTGGCCGTTGAAACTAGCTAGTCCACCACGTTTGACATCATGATGCTTGAGCGTTTTATGCTCACAACATACCCTTAGCTAATTTTTGTTCACCCGTTCAAATTTAATTTATCTTGATGCATACTGTTGGTTTCAGTTGGGGTATTAACATCGTACTTGCTGGTAACCTGTCAATATTCCGGAATCTCTCTCTTCTGAAAATTTGTACGCCATTTTTTAGTCCGATAAAATGTTTTTTCTGATATTTGAGTTTCTATAGGACACAATTGGATATTTCATCTTATGCCACGACTTGGCGAGACACTAGTCTGCACTTTCGAGTTAAAAAAAGCATAAAATATAATTTGAGGCGTCGCGCCTCTGTGTTTTCAGCGTTCTACAGTATGTCACTTGTCATCTAAATCAGTGAGACCGCATTGTAACAATATTGACCAAATTCTTTGGTTTCAGCGCAACCTCCATCATGCGATCTTTGCGGGATACACTGAGCCTCAATTTTCCTTATTATATTATTGATCGTCATATCGCTCCACGTTCATTGGTAGCATAATATCCTGGGGTATCGGAATTTTTCTAACTTTGGGGTGCAAATGAGAATGGCGGAACCCGGTTTGGCCATTACACTGCATGAGAAAGTTGTTGTTATATCCTCTCTTCTCCTCTGCACCTTCTTTCTCTCTAACCTTTTTCATTATCCCATTGTTTCGAAAGTTCCTTATCTTTCACATTGTGAGGATATATGGAATTAGTTGGATTAATACCGTCTGATGTTTGAAATCCCCATTTATAACTCAATTATTATCATCTAAGTGATAGCACCTCATCAAAGCCATGGCGTTGAAGGGCTCAATTAGAGACCTTTTGGTCTCTATGATCGGTGAATTTGTTGGAACTTTTCTATTTCTCTTTTTCGCATTTGCTGCGGCACAGACAGCAAATCAACCCAACGGAACCACACCTCTTACACCCACCGCAACCGATACATCAAAAATTCTGTTTATTGCTCTTGCGTTCAGTGCCAGTCTTGCAGCAAACGTTTGGATTTTTTTTCGTGTCAGTGGTGGGCAGTTTAATCCGGCTGTGACGCTTGCGCTCGTGATCATCAGAGCGGTGTCCCCCTTGAAAGCATTGATACTTATTCCTGCTCAACTTGTGGGTGGAAGCTTAGCTGCTGCGGCAGTTAAAGGTATCATACCGGGTAATGATATACTCTTTGCAGTATCACTTGGACCAGGTGTCACACACGGTAAGCATCAAGAGATTCAATAAAGCATGAGATCTCAGCTAATTTATCCGGCCAAAAGTCCAAGGCCTGTTTATTGAACTTCTTTTAACCTTTATGCTTGTTATCACCATTCTCATGCTTGTTGCTGAGAAAACAAAGTCTACCTTTCTCGCACCCATTGGAATCGGATTTTCTCTCTTCATTGGCCATCTTTTCGGTATCTTTTGGACGGGAGCGGGAATTAATCCAGCTCGAGCATTCTCACCAGCCCTCGTTCAAGCCTCATTCCCAGGCTATCATTGGATCTACTGGCTTGGTCCTGCTTTAGGATCATGCCTTGCCGCAGCATTGTACCTGGGATTAAAAGCAATGAAGTATGAATTAGTGGGTGGAGATGCGGATAAAGAAAAAGGGGAGGAAGGTTTAACTATGCAACAGGCAGACGTTATCTTAGAAACCCTTCGTGGATTACCTAGAGCGATGCAGACTTCGGGGACTGCTATAGGACAGCCCGATGGCATGACAGAAGGTCAAAGGGATTGGTGGAGGCTGAGTGGTTTGGATATGTATAAGATGGATGAGAAGAAGGCTCAATATGCAAGCGAGAATCGAGACCCCTCGGATTTGGAAAGGGGTTTCGATGTGAGAGTATTGGGGGATGATATGAAGATTCGGAAGAGTCGATTCGGGCCTAACGATCCTGCTAATTTCCCTACCTGGGTCAAGTAGTCCTTTTCTAGGGCGATATGGATATCCGTCTTGAGTGCGGCAAGACAGCATTGATTTAACTGTCTACTCGGCAAGAGACGAGAAGAGTGAATGGACGGAATGTGGATGTCACAGGTTAAGAGCAGCAGGGAATTGGTATGGAGAAGCACTGGCATATACCAGATGACGATGATTATGATCTATTCATTTACGAATCTTCTTTGTTGTGGGAATAACGATCAGTCTTTTGAGCAATGGGCGTTCCAGGGAAGGTTTTGATGTAAGAAGCAAGGATGGCAATTATTGGATCTACATACACCCACAAACCACATTCAAGTCAACAGCGAATGATTCTTATTTTACATTACGCTCGTTATAATTTTATTAATATTTTGACTTTCAATAAATTTATTCCATCTCCTGCTCTAACTTCGCGATTGTAACCTCAAATGATCTTAGTGCCTTACACCGTGTAGATATTTTCTCACGATTATCAGATTTCTGAACGAGTTTCGAATTAGACCCAATGGGTGGATATCCTCGGGGGTTCCCAAGCTCGGATGGACGTGCGAGTCAAGTCAAGTTCTCTGATGTTATGCATTAAATCAAGCACCAAGCATTTTAAAAATAACCACTCGGACGCTCCGACAAGAGCTTTGGACGAAAATTCTTTATTCTAGAACTTTCGTTGTGTTACTTGAAGGCTGGGTTTAGCTAGAAGTTTAACATTGTTATGGTATGATTTACTATCATTCTGTAAGTCAAACATTGATGTAGCTGGTACAAAATTTTGGTGGCATCAAACAAGGCTAGGTATCGAGTGGACACCAGACTTGTTCACAGCCCTATGACTGAAGGTAAGCACTCAAGGATATCTTTTAATTTACCATCACCAAAGTTGTTCCGTCTAGGGTTGATACAATAATATTACAATGTATTGTTTCGGCAAGGGATCAGAGTGAACGAATAATAAATATTTCATGTGAGGTTTTGAAGTAGTTTTACCTTATTAAGATATCATCTACAATGACATTATATTTTAGCAGCGTTCTCATTTCCACCACTGCTGTTGACCAATTGTTCCAGGCCAAAAAATTGACCTTCTTTGACCTTTGCGAATAAATCATCAAACTTATCAAGGGCAATTTGATAACAATCGAAACCATAAATCTTCTTCTGGACCTCGGAATCCGCCCATTTATCTGGAACCGCGCCACCCTTTTGCTTCAATGCAGCAAATTGCTTATCTCTCTCCGCCTTTGCAGCTCCATCTCCTAAATGTAGAGCTCGTCCGGATTGTGCAGCTAGCTCGACAAGTGTCTCGGCACGTTCTTTCCTTACACCTTCATAGACGAGTAGAGATTTGTTAATATCCGAGGGGTCGCTGGAAGGACATTTAGAAAAGACGGCACCCAAGACGGCAGCGTCCTCAATTGCTTGAGCGGCACCTTGAGCCAAATGAGGAAGTGTTGGATGGCAGGCATCTCCGACAAGTGCAATGGAACCCCGAACCCAAGTAGGAAGAGGACTGTGAACGCGTAGTTTCCATTCGCATACCTCACCATCAGGGACGAGATTCAGCATACGTTGGACTTTGGGACAGAAGTCGGAGAAAATGTTTAACATAGCAGCTTTGTCACCTTTGGTCGTATAGGTGGCGGAAGGAGCGGCGGCAAAATTGGTATCAGGTTGGACTGTGGAGAGATTATAAATCTGCTTGCTTGATACCGGGTAAGCAATAATATGCCTTTTCTCTCCAATCCATCTCGTGACCTTATCTCCATTGATAAGTTCCAAAAGTTCGGGGTCATTTTCCATCTCCTCTCGCTTTAGCACAATTCTGTATGCTGCCTGATTCGTGTCGGTAATATGTGCATCATGGTTCAATTCAGCCAAGATTTTTGATCGAACGATGGATTTGATACCATCTGATGCGAGAATGACATCTGCTTCGACAGTATAAGATTCTCCATCGCGCGGCTTCACCTTGAGAACTGGTTTAGGACCAAAGGACTCCACTTCTTCAGCTGCGGTGGAAAAGTGGAACTTGATGCCGCTTTCTTTTTTGCAAGCCGCATACATAGAGCCAGCAAGGTTAGATCGGTGACCAACCATGTGAGGGTAGCCATAGGTATCTCTTATGTACAAAAGATCCACGTGAGCTAGCTCGTTATCGGAATCGCCCTCTATCTCTAGGTCAGTTCATGATTTGGTAGGAGGTGTGTGACACGAAATACGACATTCTGCATCGAAACTTTGAAAGTAACCGGTGAGGAAAGAAAAAATAACTAAAAGAAAGAGTAGGACGTACGTCTAATACTAGTTTCTTTCAGATCCACAGCTTCGGCCTCGATCTCTTTCCAACATCCCAATCTATCCAAAACCCTAGCCATATTTGGCGCTAATTGAATGCCCGCACCGACAAACCCTAAATTTGACGCTGTCTCGTATACATTGATGTTTGTAAAGCCCTCCTTGGCCAAAGACAACGCACATGCCAATCCTCCCATGCCTAGAAGCTGTCAGATCGTGAAATCTCACTAAAGCAGAACGAAGTTTTTTACCTGCCCCGACAATCACGATGCGTGATGTTCTATCCATGGTGAAAGCTTTTCAATGTATTTGTAGCTAGAATGCAATCTTTGCTCGATGACCTAATGATCTCCCGTCTTGTGTAATATTCAGAAATAATGTGGTATTGAGTGAGAACTAGAAGTCAGACTGTATGGCTGTAATATAAGACAAAGGCATCCTCTCATTCTTTATACCATTCATTTCATGTATAGCAAATCCATCTTCGTAGTACGTAGCCTATGTGCCCCACGATCCCCACAACTCGTGGCCCAAATCTAGCGTGAAAAAAGCCACATCCACAACACGGCTTCTTGATACGGGACGAGAGAAAAGAAGACTGAATGAAGAAAACGGTTGTGTGGGATTAACTCGGCAGTGATTTAACTTTGGGTTGATTTGAGTAAGTGTTATGATTGGTAGCAGGTGATTAGTTCATATGTGGGGGGGCGGGATTCTCGGGACCGAAATGATTCAACCACCAAGAATTTCCAAGAAACCCCGCACATATGCACGTGGTGTCACCTGCTTACGTGTATCTTCAGCGCAGACAGAACTCCAAGCTTTGTTGATCTATTAAAGGTTAGAGAGCTACCCATGGCGTCGTGACTCGAGTCCTAATGTATTGATTGTGGTTGCACCAAAACTCTATCATCTGTTATTTTTCATGATCTCTGTTAATGACGTTATACATTGGGATGTATTAGCTTTAAACCTCAAAATGTGTACAAATTTGAGTGAGCATATCTCGAGTATATGATAACGAACAAACGCGGACTTTGGAATTGGAAAAATCGCAAAATTATAACAATATTATAACACTAGCAAGAAATTTTATGACTTGAACACTACCCATTTCAATTGGGCTATTCACAGCTATTCATAGCTATTCATAAGTTGATCAAGGAGTTGTCACGATGGCGTGATCGCATGATGACTAATGATGTTGAATAATCAGTCTCCGTACCAAAAATTCCTTTCAGCAAGTTCGGCCACAAGAGCATATCTTGTCCTAACCATAAGGTGCCACTTTCAAACTTGTCTTTGCGACTCAAACGGATCTTACGGCGACGTGATAATGGCAATGTTAATGCCTAAACGTTCTATCGCCAGGGCACAACTCGTCCGGACTGTCCGAAGTTTTGCGACCGTATCACCCGTAGTTGGTCACAATAGAAACCATAAGATCGTTGTAGTAGGTGGCGGCTCTGCTGGCCTTTGCATCAGTCATCAGCTTCTAAGGCAAGGGAACTTCCATCAAGATGATATTGCTGTCATCGATCCTGCCACGTGGCATCACTATCAGCCCGGGTGGACTCTTGTTGGAGGTGGACTCAAGACAAAGGAGAGTCTCAGAAAATCTCTGAGAGATTTGATTGACCCGAAACTTAGATTTTATAATACCGACGTGAATGGCTTTTCTCCAGATGATAACTCTCTCACATTGAAAAATGGAGATCGAGTCAATTACGAGCAACTCGTTGTCGCTCCAGGCATTACGGTTGACGTTGGAAGCGTGAAGGGGTTGTCCGAGGCTCTTGACAACCCAGACTCTCTTGTGTCCTCCATTTACAACTATGATCATTGTGACAAGGTCTTTGGTACAATAAAAAAACTTCAAAGGGGAAAAGCAATTTTCACCCAACCAACCGGTGTTATCAAATGTGCTGGTGCACCACAGAAGATTATGTGGCTTGCATTGGATCATTGGAAACGTGCAGGTTTATACGATGTTAAAAATCCCTCTGGTTCCTCGATAAACATCACTTTCGCAACCGGGCTACCAACAATGTTTGGTGTACCTAAATACAGTGCCAAGCTGGAGGAATTGAGAAAAGAAAGATCTGTTGAAGGGTTATTTCAGCATGACCTCACTGCCATCGATGGCAATGTGGCGACTTTTACTCGTGCGGATGGAAAGGGTCAGGTTAAAAGGGAGTTTGATCTTTTGCACGTGGCACCGAAAAACCGACCCCATGACTTTGTTAAGAACAGTGTACTTGCAAATGATGCTGGTTATGTCAACGTTGACGAGGGAACTACGCGACATGTGAAGTACCAGAATGTCTGGTCTGCTGGTGATGCTTCAAGTTTACCAACGTCGAAAACAATTGCGGCGATTACTGCAGAGGCGCCCGTTCTGGTTCGTAACCTGCTCTTGGCCATTGATGGCAAAGAACCGGAAGAGATTTATGATGGTTATACATCATGTCCACTTTTGACTGAGTATGGAAAGGTACTCCTTGCAGAGTTTAAGTACGGTGGAGTACCGAAAGAGACATTCAATAAATGGCTCGGCATTGATCAAGCGATTCCCCGAAGGGAGTTTTATTATTTAAAGAAAGATTTCTTCCCATGGGTTTATGGAAAATATATGGTGAAAGGTACTTGGGGAGGACCAAAGGGTTGGATTAGATAAGTACGGTACTGTCGAAGCCAGCGTGTTTGGATTTATGATTTTATTGTTCCAAACTCTATTGATTGATCTTTGTCTGGGATTTGAATGAACTTGTAGATAGACAAAGAAAGTATCTCGAGATGATAAATTTATACAGGGATCGATTTCATGATTACTTTCATAGCCATTGATGTCCATTGCAAATATATCAACTTCAATAAAAAGATCAGCATGTCAATTATCAAGATTATTTATATAACGTAACTTGACTAGAAGTGGGTCATGTCATGATATGGGTCAGGTACCTTTACACCAAATTTTGTATATAAAGGTACTTAGAGCGACTTTTATAACTCTACAAATATTAAAGATAAAATTTAAACCTTTGATAATGTGGTTTAATATCTAATAGAAATATAGTATTCAAGTTATAAAACAATTGTTGAGAATCTTGTTCTTGAATTAATACGATTTTAAAAATTCCCATAGTAATTTTTGTTAGGCAAAATTAAAAATTTGAAAGAAACTTTAATATCTTTATTAAACAATTTCATCTCTATATAATACTTTATCATATTAAATATTTATATTGAATATATCATACTGCAAAATATTGAAACTATATCTCTAGTGTTTCTAGAGATATAAAAAGTCGTTCTAAGTACCTTTATATACAAAATTTGGTGCCACAAGGCAATCAGACAACTCAATATCAGAGTAAAGTGGTCCCCTGGACATATGGAGATCGAAGGCAATGAGGAGGCGGATCGCCTAGCGAATGCAGGAGCAGTTGGACCCATAGATCAAGCGGCCGACAAGTTACCCACGATCAGTGGTGTGCGAACGATCTTTCGTAAAAAGTGCCTGCGCGCAGAGACTGACTGGTGGAAAGAGGTAATTGCCTCCCTCTCGTCTAGCTATAAAAGTGGTCTCCCAACTACAATACAAAGGAGCCGAAAGAACTAGCTCTACCCAGAGGAGTTCTTCATCGACTACTAGCTATGAAAACAGGTCACGGCGATTACGCTGCATATCACCAACGCTTCAAGCATCAAAACAGCAAACAAGACTGCTCATGCGGTATGGAAAAAGAACCATATCACTTCTTCAGATGCGCAATAAACAATCTAAAGCGCTCAAACTGGCCCCTCTCTCCAACAGAGATACGCTCCGACAAACAGGCGATCACATATATTAAAAAACTCTTATATACACCCAGTAAGCTCACTCAACTGATTGTAGACTCAGAATTCTATACTCAGATCTGCCCCAATTACTAAAGGGCCTCGGAAAAAGGTTTACCTTTTCAACAAAGCGCCTGTTCCCCTCATTAACTCTTCACTCAACTGATCACTCTAATACATATTACCTCTCAAAACCGCAAAACACAAACCCAACATACAGTGCAAGAGCGCTGACGCTCAGTTAACCAAACAGCAATCCACCCCGCTCCCCCCCCCATTCCAGTCAAGGGATCAAAGCCTTCATCGAGCCTACTCACCCGGGAACCAAGCCCCACCCTAACAACAACCCAGATCAGACATGCCCTTTTACTATAAGAGGAGGATCATACACGCAAAGGAGCGAACAGCCCCTGGCATTGAAGTTAAACTGTTAAATTTGGCTGCGACGATCACGCCGCTTAAAAGCTCCTTATCTTAGCACGTCTCAATACCCCAAGGGAGGTTCGAAGTAGACGTCAATCAATATAAATAAATAAATAAATTATGATCTTTTAACACCAAATATAATATTTTATAACTTGTACTTTTGAATAAATAAAAGAATTAAATCTATCAAATATGATATTTTTAAACTTATAAAGAATCTAAAAACCTAAATATATAATTTCAATTATTTTATTCAGATTTCAAATTATCCTTTTATATATTTATAAAATCTTTATTTATTGATTTTTTATATATAATTAATTTTATCGAAAAAATAATTTCCGACAAATTTTTATATATATAATAAAGGATCATTGATAATAATATATAAATTATAAAGTTTATAAAAACTTATCGGAAATGATTATAAGTTTATATAATTTATAAAATAATACCAATAGTAATTATTGTTAAAGTGAATGGTTCCTGCGTAGCACGTGCACAGGGTGTCACGAACCACGTCTAATATTATCCTAAGATAAGAATCGTCCCAGGATTAGTGTCCTGAGGCCCATGTGGGATCACGTGATGGAGCCACCAGGAGCGCAGGCTCCCCAGGGCTCCCCAGGGCTCCAGGAAAGGAATCAGCATATAGTTAGAATAGGTTCATAGTTTAAGAGGTTCGTGCTCAACTTAGTTATCAATTAGGTTAGCTGGATTCTACTTGATCTAGTAACGACTTCACATCCAAGTGAATACCAGTGATAAAGGCTTAACGCACAACTACCAACCAGACGAAACCTCAGGCAGCCGCTGCCTCCAGCACAGTATCGTTACACAGGGCACTAGTCCTATTAGGGTTAGGGTCCGGGTCCGGGTCCGGGTCCGGGTTAGGGTTAGGGTTAGGGTTAGGGGTTAGGGTTAGGGTTAGGGTTAGGGTTAGGGTTAGGGTTAGGGTTAGGGTTAGGGTTAGGGTTAGGGTTAGGGTTAGGGTTAGGTTAGGCTAGGTTAGGGTTAGGGTTAGGGTTAGG